>OW569325.1:23519019-24741705 GCA_937595015.1 Polyommatus icarus | reverse complement strand
AATCAAACCTAACCTAACCTAACCTAACCTAACCTAACCTAACCTAACCTAACCTAACCTAACCTAACCTTACCTAACCTAACCTAACCTAACCTAACCTAACCTAACCTAACCTAACCTAACCTAACCTAACCTAACCTAACCTAACCTAACCTAACCTAACCTAACCTAACCTAACCTAACCTAACCTACCAAACCTAACCTAACCTAACCTAACCTAACCTAACCTAACCTAACCTAACCTAACCTAACCTAACCTAACCTAACCTAACCTAACCTAACCTAACCTAACCTACTAACCTAACCTAACCTAACCTAACCTAACCTAACCTAACCTAACCTAACCTAACCTAACCTAACCTAACTAACCTAACCTAACCTAACCTAACCTAACCTAACCTAACCTAACCTAACCTAACCTAACCTAACCTAACCTTAACCTAACCTACTAACCTAACCTAACCTAACCTAACCTAACCTAACCTAACCTAACCTAACCTAACCTAACCTAACCTAACCTAACCTAACCTAACCTAACCTAACCTAACCTAACCTAACCTAACCTAACAACCTAACCTAACCTAACCTAACCTAACCTAACCTAACCTAACCTAACCTAACCTAACCTAACCTAACCTAACCTAACCTAACCTAACCTAACCTAACCTAACCTAACCTAACCTAACCTAACTAACCTAACCTAACCTAACCTAACCTAACCTAACCTAACCTAACCTAACCTAACCTAACCTAACCTAACCTAACCTAACCTAACCTAACCTAACCTAACCTAACCTAACCTAACCTAACCTAACCTAACCTAACCTAACCTAACCTAACCTAACCTAACCTAACCTAACCTAACCTAACCTAACCTAACCTAACCTAACCTAACCTAACCTAACCTAACCTAACCTAACCTAACCTAACCTAACCTAACCTAACCTAACCTAACCTAACCTAACCTAACCTAACCTAAACCTAACCTAACCTAACCTAACCTAACCTAACCTAACCTAACCTAACCTAACCTAACCTAACCTAACCTAACCTAACCTAACCTTAACCTAACCTAACCTAACCTAACCTAACCTAACCTAACCTAACCTAACCTAACCTAACCTAACCTAACCTAACCTAACCTAACCTAACCTAACCTAACCTAACCTAACCTAACCTAACCTAACCTAACCTAACCTAACCTAACCTAACCTAACCTAACCTAACCTAACCTAACCTAACCTAACCTAACCTAACCTAACCTAACCTAACCTAACCTAACCTAACCTAACCTAACCTACCTAACCTAACCTAACCTAACCTAACCTAACCTAACCTAACCTAACCTAACCTAACCTAACCTAACCTAACCTAACCTAACCTAACCTAACCTAACCTAACCTAACCTAACCTAACCTAACCTAACCTAACCTAACCTAACCTAACCTAACCTAACCTAACCTAACCTAACCTAACCTAACCTAACCTAACCTAACCTAACCTAACCTAACCTAACCTAACCTAACCTAAACCTAACCTAACCTAACCTAACCTAACCTAACCTAACCTAACCTAACCTAACCTAACCTAACCTAACCTAACCTAACCTAACCTAACCTAACCTAACCTAACCTAACCTAACTAACCTAACCTAACCTAACCTAACCTAACCTAACCTAACCTAACCTAACCTAACCTAACCTAACCTAACCTAACCTAACCTAACCTAACCTAACCTAACCTAACCTAACCTAACCTAACCTAACCTAACCTAACCTAAACCTAACCTAACCTAACCTAACCTAACCTAACCTAACCTACCTAACCTAACCTAACCTAACCTAACCTAACCTAACCTAACCTAACCTAACCTAACCTAACCTAACCTAAACCTAACCTAACCTAACCTAACCTAACCTAACCTAACCTAAACCTAACCTAACCTAACCTAACCTAACCTAAACCTAACCTAACCTAACCTAACCTAACCAAAGCCAAGAGCCTGCTGTTAATAGGGGACGTAAACCAGCTCCCCTTTATAGACCGAGATAATCTCTTCGAGATGTACTACTATCGCCCGCATCACCTCGCAGACGTCACCGAAGATCTTCTCTGTACACATAGATGCCCGCAAGACGTCGCCATGGCGCTCAAGCAAATACACAAGGGCATCTACTCCTCAAGTAACATCGTTAAGTCCCTGGAAATAGCACCCATGACCGGGACGGAGATCCCTAAATCCGACAACAACACCTTGTACCTGACTTACACACAGCTGGAGAAGTCAACGCTGAGAAAGTCAGGTTACGGAACCGGAGAGGCCTCTAAAGTACTAACCATCCATGAGGCCCAGGGATTGTGCTACAAGAGAGTATACGTCATCAAACACCAGAAGAGGAAGTTACAACTACATCACAGTGCATCACACGCGGTGGTTGCCCTGACGCGTCACACGGAACATCTTGTCTACTACACCGACGACACAGACGACGCGCTGGGCAAACTCATAAAGGGAGTGATAGAAACGCCAACAGATGCCATCACGGATTATAACGCCAAGATGGCAATCAAAAACCGAGACCATACTACCATCAAAAAACTGGTCTCGGTGAAATCAACATAATGGCAAATAAATAGACATAAGACAGATCACCGGACTGACAAAACAAATCAAGAAGACGACATCAGCCACCAACAGGTGGCCAAAGAGTATGCCCTCACTACCATCAGAGGGCAGAGGACATCAGCCACCAACAGGTGGCCAACGAGTACGCCCTCACCACCATCAGAGAGCAGAAGACATCAGCCACCACCAGGTGGCCAATAAAACAAAACACAGGACTGACGACACCAGCCACCAACAGGTGGCAAAGACTAAAGACTATAAGCCTCACCCAGCGAGCAGGACCGGCATGGACCAACACCTTTAACATCCCAAAAACTCCACCCAGCTTTGGTGACCCCATAACACCCGAGCCAATGCCAAAACATCTAAAGGCAAAGGGTGGTGGTCAATCGAGAGGAAGTGGGAAATGCCGGACCTACCCACGGGGCTCCAACAGAGGCCCAAAAATCAGACAATCAAGAAGATGACATCACCCCGGAAGATCAAAACTTCGAAGACAGCCCAGTCAAGAAGATGACTTCCGGTCAGACGACAGCAGCCATCAACCAGATGGCCAACAAAATCAAAAAACCTAAATAACATCTTAGGGTATAAAATTAGAGCCCCTTCAGGGCAAATTACTGAAATTGACGCGAAAATGAATGTTACTAAAAATAAGAATAAAAGAAACTAAACAAACATTAAGTTAAACAAGAGCATGGGCCACCTAGGCCTGTGGACAGAAAAAAAAAAAAAAAAAAAAAAAAAAAAAAAAAAAAAAAAAAAAAAAAAAAAAAAAAACCTAACCTAACCTAACCTAACCTAACCTAACCTAACCTAACCTAACCTAACCTAACCTAACCTAACCTAACCTAACCTAACCTAACCTAACCTAACCTAACCTAACCTAACCTAACCTAACCTAACCTAACCTAACCTAACCTAACCTAACCTAACCTAACCTAACCTAACCTAACCTAACCTAACCTAACCTAACCTAACCTAACCTAACCTAACCTAACCTAACCTAACCTAACCTAACCTAACCTAACCTAACCTAACCTAACCTAACCTAACCTAACCTAACCTAACCTAACCTAACCTAACCTAACCTAACCTAACCTAACCTAACCTAACCTAACCTAACCTAACCTAACCTAACCTAACCTAACCTAACCTAACCTAACCTAACCTAACCTAACCTAACCTAACCTAACCTAACCTAACCTAACCTAACCTAACCTAACCTAACCTAACCTAACCTAACCTAACCTAACCTAACCTAACCTAACCTAACCTAACCTAACCTAACCTAACCTAACCTAACCTAACCTAACCTAACCTAACCTAACCTAACCTAACCTAACCTAACCTAACCTAACCTAACCTAACCTAACCTAACCTAACCTAACCTAACCTAACCTAACCTAACCTAACCTAACCTAACCTAACCTAACCTAACCTAACCTAACCTAACCTAACCTAACCTAACCTAACCTAACCTAACCTAACCTAACCTAACCTAACCTAACCTAACCTAACCTAACCTAACCTAACCTAACCTAACCTAACCTAACCTAACCTAACCTAACCTAACCTAACCTAACCTAACCTAACCTAACCTAACCTAACCTAACCTAACCTAACCTAACCTAACCTAACCTAACCTAACCTAACCTAACCTAACCTAACCTAACCTAACCTAACCTAACCTAACCTAACCTAACCTAACCTAACCTAACCTAACCTAACCTAACCTAACCTAACCTAACCTAACCTAACCTAACCTAACCTAACCTAACCTAACCTAACCTAACCTAACCTAACCTAACCTAACCTAACCTAACCTAACCTAACCTAACCTAACCTAACCTAACCTAACCTAACCTAACCTAACCTAACCTAACCTAACCTAACCTAACCTAACCTAACCTAACCTAACCTAACCTAACCTAACCTAACCTAACCTAACCTAACCTAACCTAACCTAACCTAACCTAACCTAACCTAACCTAACCTAACCCAGTTTCGTGCCGAATCTCGCCGAGAGCACATGTTTTTTAACCTCGCTCCTCTTTAAAAATTCAAAAAAGTGGTAAATCCTGCACCGATTTTAAAGAGTGATACACCAATCGACGCGTCTCAGTGCCGCCTACACGGGAGTGATACCGGTTTTTCTTAAAAAACCCGGAAAAGTGCGGAAAAGTGAGAAAAACGTAAAGTGTTAAAATTAAAAAACGAAAAATCGCGATAAAAGACGCAAATATAAGTGGATTTTCAAAATACAAAGTGGACATTGTGCAGGACAGAGACCTCTATAAGTGTACCAATTTTCGTAATTATAGACCTAGTTTTAATACCAATGACCTTGTGTTGAACTTTTTGGCGTCCCCACGAGGTCATTGAAATTGAAGGTTCAGTGAAAAGGAGTGAAGTGCTTCGGAAAGAACCTCTGTCTGGAAGGGTTTTTCCGAAAAAACAAAAATTTTTGGAGCACCTGGGGGTGAGTCGTATCAATTAGAAAATTTGAAATTCGACCATCAATAGCGCAGCAGCCCATAGAGACGCGTGGGATTTGAAGGAGGATTTAGGCGTCATAAATAAGGATCTTAAAGACCAAAAGGAAAAAGGTAGGTGGTCCTGAACTTCAACCCGGTGAAAAACCCGGAAAACCACTTTTTCCTAAAATAAGCTGCAGCACCGACCAGAACCCAGTCGCGAGCGCACTTACAACACTAGAGGCTGCCCGCCACCACCCCCAGCAGAACGCCGCAAACCGCAAGCTTCCAGCTGCTCCAGAACCAGAGATACCCCAATTAAGGTAAAAAACCAGGATAATTCGGGAACGCCTGGAACAGCTGGAAAACTGTAGCATCAAGCAGCTCGGCATCGACGAGACGAAGCCAACGACACCTCGGTCGCCCCTCTACGACAAAGGGTTCCGGAGAAAAACGCAAAAAACGATTTGACGGCCATTTTGTCGGCCATATTGGAAAACTTCAAAGGTCGATAGCTCCGGAACCAATCGTCACACAACATTGAGCGACACATCGTTGAAGAGGTCTAGAGGAGGCGCTCCCGAGGAGATCAAAAAAGGGGGAAAAAAGGGGGAATTTGTAACCCCCCCAAATTCACCCCCCATCATCTAGAACAGGTACGGATACCCCCCCTAGGAAGAAACCGCGATCCGGGCAAATAAAAATTGACGGAGTTATAGGCCAAAAAAGATCAACTTTGACGTTTCGTCCGCCATTTTGGAAAAGTTTGGAAGCCTATAGCTCTGCAACCAGAAGCCGTAGAAGGACGCGGTTTCCGGTTTACAGCAGCACGAGACACCACCTACACATTGAGGGGGGTCGGGTCCCGGAAAACCCGGAAAACTCGGAAAAAATTTTCAAAAAATTTTTTGTAATTTAAAGGTCAGGATCACACAGAGGGGAAAAATCCAAGACAAACGACCCCAAGAACACCCTACCTACGATAAATAGTTGCCGAGTAATAAGCCCCCAAACATTGACATTGACAGCTCGGCAACTGTCAAACACCGCACAAAATTGGACATAACTCCGCTCCTAATTGGCCGAGAGGATCGGGGTTTTCTTTGCCATAAAGGGCGTCACTTCGGCTACCCCCGCCCTGAATTTCAGCCAAATCGGGGGCATCGAAACTTCGAGGTCGAATTTTGGGGGTCGACCCATATAATTAGAAAGACCTCAAAAAACCAAGAAGAACGAGCCCAAACTCGATCCAGTTAGCCCAGGAAATAAGGAAACAGCAGAAGATCTAATTTCCAGGCGGAAAATTGGCCGCCATATTGGAAATTTTAAAATCCACATAACTCTGCTCCTATACATCGCAGCGGGACGTGGTTTTCTTTGCTGAAATCGGCAGGAAAAGCTCTATCCAGTGGTGTCTGTTCCGAACACCTGGAAAAGGGGTTAACCCCTGGAAAGAACAAAACTCACCTGTAAGCTTCGGGACAACGCAGAGAGCTGCGGTTTTTCGGGAATCTGTACTGGAGAAGGTCGAGGACGCCACACCTGCTAATCCGGAACACCTGGAACGCCTGCAGCACCTGGAAAACAAGAAAATTAGAACTCATCTGGAAGAGGCCGCCGCATCGGGAACTGGAGAGCTGCAACACCTGGGAAAGAGCTTAATCTAAGGTATCGAAATTGTAAATTGCTTTAGTGACCAGTAGCCCCTATTGGAGCTACTGACTAGTTTGTAAGAATTTGAATAAGGACCAGCTACCCCATTTTTGGTGTAGTTGTTAGGTTTAGTTTTGATTATATTGTGTGCTTAGGGAACCCCTTACACAACACGATATTTATCTAGCTAGAGTAGGTCAGTTAACCCCCTATTGGGGAAACTGTTAGGTTAGTAATTTTGACATTTTATGTATTTGACATTGACATTTATTTTTAGATTTTAAATTATTTAATTTATTAATTTATTATTCCATTTTATTTTTAAATTTTTTATTTTTATTTTATTCATTGACCAAATCCCCCTTAATTTTAACAAAAATGCAACGCACCCCCAATCGCCCCCCAAGGCGGGCAAGTGACACGTTCACCATTTCACCACCAAAAAAGAACAAAGCGAATGAGGGCAGAGCCCTATCACAACCAATAGGACACTCCGCAGTGCGGAAGAGTATAGATAAATATGAAGCCACTGCAATTAAAAATAGTAGAACCACCCCAATTAAAAAAGATAATCAAAAGTCAGATAAATCCGCAGTTAAAATTATAATAAATAAAACCAATGAAATAGACAAAAACACTGAAAGACCCATACTACCTAATAAACCCAGAACCGATGAATGTAAAGCCTGTGTAGACCGTGCGAAGTACTACCTAAATGAGTCCAGAAATTTTAAAAAGGAGCTAAAAGACGGGGCCTTCGCCGCTCTAGACAGGCTTCAACAAATAGTAGAAGAATTAGAGGATGAACTTACCTGTGTTAGATCCGGAAGCAATGGAGGGCCGGGGAAGGACCTTTTACATCCCCCCCGGTCAGCCGGCGCAAACGCGAACGCACAGGTGAGTAACCTGAAAGAAAAAGAAATATTAATAAATGACAATATGAGAGAGATGATGGAAAAAATGGAGGAAATGAAGAGGTGTATGAAGGAAAACGAAGAAAAGATGGGAAAGCTAAGCTCGTTACTAGAGAACAACATGACTGTGGCCAAACCGGCAAGTTATGCGAGCGTTGCTTCGAGAGGTATCATAGAGAAACTTCCCGAAGCAAGGGCAATGCACTCAGTCATGGTGTCCTCTAGGGACGAGCAAGATTCGGGTGAGGAAGTTTTAGAAAAGATTAGAAACACGGTAAATGCAAAAGATGGATGGGTTAAAGTAGAAAGGGTCAGAAAAGTTAAAAATAGAAGGGTAGTAATAGGATGCATTAATGAGGAAGAAAGAAGCAAGGTAAAGGAAAGACTAAGAGTGAATGAAGGATTAATTGTTGAAGAAGTTAAGAATAAAACCCCCCTTCTGGCCTTCAAAGATGTGATGAAGGTCGACGTAGATGACTTCGTCACTGCGTTCTGCAACCAAAATGCAGACATCTTTGAGGGCTTGAAGGGGGAGGAAAGAAAGGTTGAGGTAGCATATGTGAAGAATGCAAGGAACCCCCTGCAGAAACACCTCGTGACCAGAGTCAGCCCACAGGTATGGAAGAGATGCGTGGATGTTGGCTATGCCCATATTGGGCTAGGCAGAGTGCGTGTGGAGGACCATAGTCCATTGGTGCAGTGCTCCTGTTGCCTGGGGTATGGGCACACGAGGAGGCACTGTGAGGAGAGCCAGGTACGATGCAGTCACTGCGCCGGTCCTCATCTGAGGATCGATTGCGACAAGTGGCTGCGGGGAGAGAAGCCCAAGTGTATTAACTGCACAAAGGCGAAGAGAGGCAACGAGGAGCACAGTGCCTTTGATAGAGGATGTGTGGAAAGGAAGAGGTGGGATGCTCTGGCCAGATCGGCGGTAGCGTACTGCTAAGGTTGTCCCCGGTGAGTACTTCCAGTACCGAATTCTGCAGGCCAACCTCCAGCGGAGCCAAATCGCCACAAGAGAGCTAATGCTCGAAGCCACCAAGCGTAAGGCCTGCGTAGCGCTGCTGCAGGAGCCCTACATAGGTGGGGCCCGGAGTGTGAGGACACACAACGGAGTGAGGGTCTACCAGAGCGATGGGGAAGGGGGCGGTGTTGTCAAGGCGTGTGTTGCAGTATTCGACGACACGTTGGACGTCGAGCTGCACACACGCCTCAGCAACAACAACATTGTTGTAGCCACCCTCCGAACCAAAGCCTGGGAGATGGTTATTGTGTCCTTCTACTTCGAGCCCGACAAGCCTGTGGGGCCCTACCTGGACCATCTTATGAGGATAGGAAGAGAGTTGGGATCCGATAAGATGGTCTTGGGAGGCGACGCTAACGCAAAGAGCCCGTGGTGGGGTGGCGATGTGGAAGACCCGCGAGGAAGGGAAGTGTCTGCTGTACTGGAAGCAATGAGCTTACACATACTCAACACCGGAGACATACCTACTTACGACACCGTCAGAGGGGGTAAAAGGTACACCAGCTTCGTGGATGTGACAGCGTGCTCCGACGATCTGCTGGACCGAGTGGGCGACTGGAGGGTGGAGGAGGGTCTGACGAGCTCGGACCACAACGGCATCTCCTTCGGCATCACACAACATAAATCCACAGGCACGAACATAATACGTACCACACGCATCTTTAACACTCACAAGGCAAACTGGACTCAGTTTCGTGAGAAACTGACCCAGTTGATGTCAGACAGACAATTGACTGTACAAGCGATGGACTCAATACACAGCACACAACAAATTGATGATGCAATAGACAGTTACACACAAGCCATAACACAGACATGCAGAGACACTATGCCGACCAAAAAACACACGCAAAAATTCACCTTGTCGTGGTGGAATGATGAGCTCGCGCAGATGAAGAAGGAGGTCGCCACGAGGAAACGCAGGATCCGGAACGCAGCACCTGATCGCAGAAACCGCGTAGTTGCGCTGTACCTGGAAGCGAAAGAGAAGTATGAGAAGGCAGTGAAAGAGGCTCAAGTAGCGAGCTGGAAGGAGTTTTGCCGAAAACAGGATAGGGAGGGGGTCTGGGAGGGCATCTACAGAGTGCTGAACAGAGTTAGAGGGAGGGAGGAGGATCTGCCCCTAACAAGGGGCAGTGAGACCCTCGACGCCCGAAGCTCCGCAGAACTGTTGGCGGAGACCTTCTACCCCGCGGACCTGGAAGGTGATGAAAGTGAGGAACATCGGCGGACGCGCCGGCGTGCGGAGTCCTTGGACTCCGAGCCGCCGACGGGCCCGGACGACCCTCCTTTCATCATGGAGGAGTTGAAGAGAGCCGTAAGGTCCTTCAACCCCAAGAAGGCCCCCGGGGCGGACGGTCTCACATCCGACATCTGCCAGCACGCTGTGGATTGTAACCCGGAATGGTTCCTTGCCCTGTTGAATAAGTGCCTCACTGTCGGCTACTTTCCCGAAAAGTGGAAGCAGGCGACAGTGGTGGTGCTGAGAAAGCCGGGCAAGGAATCATACCGGGTACCGAAAGCCTATCGACCGATCGGTCTCCTTCCTGTTCTCGGCAAAATCTTCGAGAAGATGCTGGTCGCCCGACTTAGGTTCTACCTGTTGCCCAAAATAAGCCCCAACCAGTATGGCTTCATGCCCCAAAGGAGCACCGAAGACGCCCTCTATAGGTTAGTGAACCACATCAGAAAGCTGAGGGAGGAGAAGAAAATTTCTGTTGTGGTATCGCTGGACATAGAGGGGGCCTTCGATAGTGCTTGGTGGCCAGCCATAAAGGTTCGGTTGGCTGAAGTTGGGTGTCCGGGGAACCTGAGGCGGGTGTTCAGCAGTTACTTGAGCGGCAGAAGAGTGAATGTAAGGTATGCTGGAGTGGAAGTTGGCAGGGGGACCGACAAGGGGTGCGTACAGGGGTCGATCGGAGGACCGATCCTGTGGGACCTCTTGTTGGACCCCTTGCTAACTTTGTTAGAAGAGATGGATGTGTTTAACCAGGCATTTGCGGATGACATTGTGTTGGTCTTTGAAGGAAAAACGGCCCTGGAAATAGAATTAAAGGCAAATAAAATATTAGAGGAAATCAGGAAATGGGGTGGTTCTAACAAACTTAAATTTGCTCCCCATAAAACATGTGCGCTTCTGTCCACAAGAAAACTAAAATTTGATGTGCCACGGCTGGCGATGGGGGGTGTCGAATTAAAATATTATGACAACATAAAAATACTAGGCTTGACGATTGACAGCGGCCTGACGTTTAACGCCCACGTCACAGAGGTATGTAAAAAAGCGATAGCGCGCTATAAGCAACTTGCAAAAGCCGCCAGAGTAGGATGGGGGCTTAACCCCCAGATAGTTAGAACGATATATATGGCCGTGATAGAGCCGACGATTTTGTATGCAGCAGCAGCGTGGGCACCCACCGCGGAAAAGATGGGGGTCCAAAAAAGGCTCAACTTCGTTCAACGGGGTTTTGCCCAGAAGATCTGCAGAGCATATCGAACTGTCTCCCTGAACTCTGCAATGCTGTTGGCTGGGATACTCCCTCTTGACCTCAGAATACTCGAAGCATCGAGACTTTATGAGGCCAAGAAGGGAGTACCACACCCGGTGCTAAGAGACAGGGAGGTGGAGCGAATGGCTCCTGCGATTGAGGACCCACATCCGGCAGAGCAGGTAGAGCTGAGGTTCGGGTTGGTAGATGAGGACTCATATGCTGACGTGGTTAACAGCCACGTCCATAGGATCTATACGGACGGCAGCAAGATTGAGGGTCGAGTCGGAGCCGCACTCTCCGTATGGAAGGGTGAGGCCGAGACGAAGGCCGTCAAGCTTGCATTGCCGCCGTATTGCACCGTCTACCAAGCCGAACTTCTAGCGCTCCAAAGAGCCGTAACTGAAGCCTGCAAGAGTGGAATGGCAAAGGTCGGTATCCATAGCGATTCTAGATCGGCACTCCAGGCAGTCACTCTTAGTTCCCCTCATCCCCTGGCGGTGCAAACAAGGGCGACCCTCCGAAAAGCTGCATTGCAGAGGCGGGAGGTCTCCTTGTTTTGGATCAAGGCGCACGCAGGGTTGAGAGGGAATGAGAGAGTCGACGAGTTAGCCAAGGAAGCCGCTCTGGGCTCGAAAAGGAAGCCCGACTACGATCTGTGTCCTGTTTCATTCGTCAAGCGCATCTTAAGAGAGGATACGGTTGGAGAATGGGACAGGAGATACGAAGTGGGAGGGACGGCCGGAGTCACGAAGCTCTTTTTCCCAAGCGCTGCTGCTGCACACAAAATCGTCAAGAAAATAGACATTACACATCACACGACACAGATTCTGACTGGCCACGGCGGATTCGCCTTCTACTTGAACAGATTCAAGTTGAAGGAGGATCCGTCGTGTTCGTGTCAGCCCGGAGTTGAGGAGACGGTTCCTCACCTGTTACTCGAGTGCCCAATTTTTGCTAGCAATAGATATGATATTGAACAGAAATTGGGCACATCGATTACGGGTGAGAACCTGCCTTCCATCCTGGGGGGAAAAAAGAGGGAGATATTCCTCGGGTTTTGCAAATATATTGTGGAATACGTAAATAAAATAAACTGTGATAAACTAGTGTGATGTTTACTGTGATATTAGGGTTAGATTGAATGTTTGTGCCGTTGTTTTATTGTTTTACTTTTGACATATTGAATTTTATTGGAATTATAAATGATTGGAATTATTATTGATTAATGTATTTTATTGGATTTTATTGGATTTTAAAACTTGTTGTTTGTATTTTATTGACAGTGTGTAAATAATACACCGTATTACTTATGTAAATTTTTGCTCATTACAAAAATTATGTGAAATATTTAAATTGTGACATGTACTATAAGTATAAAATATTGTATGCTACTGACGAAACTACTATGTAATAAATAAGACTTTGTAATAGATATATAAGCATAAGCCAATATTGTACGAAAAGAAAGAAGAACAGAAAAAATTGTAATAAATAGTTATAAGAGTATTCAAAAAAGAAAAGAAAAGATATAAAAGAGCAAAAAATTAAAAAATACAGCAAACAACAAGCCCTGATCATGTTAGGGGGATGGAAAAAAAAAAAAAAAAAAAAAAAAAAAAAAAAAAAAAAAAAAACCTAACCTAACCTAACCTAACCTAACCTAACCTAACCTAACCTAACCTAACCTAACCTAACCTAACCTAACCTAACCTAACCTAACCTAACCTAACTAAAAGATAAAAAGATAAAAAGAAAAAAGAAAACAAACATACCTGATCATGTTAGGGGAATGGGAAAAAAAAAAAAAAAAAAAAAAAAAAAAAAAAAAAAAAAAAAAAAAAAAAAAAAAAAAAAAAAACCTAACCTAACCTAACCTAACCACCCCCAAATAGTTAGGATTATATATATGGCCGTGATAGAGCCGACGATTTTGTATGCAGCAGCAGCGTGGGCACCCACCGCGGAAAAGATGGGGGTCCAAAAAAGGCTCAACTCCGTTCAACGGGGCTTTGCCCAGAAGATCTGCAGAGCATATCGGACTGTCTCCCTGAACTCTGCAATGCTGTTGGCTGGGATACTCCCTCTTGACCTCAGAATACTCGAAGCATCGAGACTTTACGAGGCCAAGAAGGGAGTACCACACCCGGTGCTAAGAGACAGGGAGGTGGAGCGAATGGCTCCTGCGATTGAGGACCCACATCCGGCAGAGCAGGTAGAGCTGAGGTTCGGGTTGGTAGATGAGGACTCATATGCTGACGTGGTTAACAGCCACGTCCATAGGATCTATACGGACGGCAGCAAGATTGAGGGTCGAGTCGGAGCCGCACTCTCCGTATGGAAGGGTGAGGCCGAGACGAAGGCCGTCAAGCTTGCGTTGCCGCCGTATTGCACCGTCTACCAAGCCGAACTTCTAGCGCTCCAAAGAGCCGTAACTGAAGCCTGCAAGAGTGGAATGGCAAAGGTCGGTATCCTTAGCGATTCTAGATCGGCACTCCAGGCAGTCACTCTTAGTTCCCCTCATCCCCTGGCGGTGCAAACAAGGGCGACCCTCCGAAAAGCTGCACTGCAGAGGCGGGAGGTCTCCTTGTTTTGGATCAAGGCGCACGCAGGGTTGAGAGGGAATGAGAGAGTCGACGAGTTAGCCAAGGAAGCCGCTCTGGGCTCGAAAAGGAAGCCCGACTACTAGAAGTATAAAATATTGTATAGAAATGACGAAATTACTTTAAAACATAAAAAAAAAAAAATATTTTACTTGCTATTGGTTAATCCTATAATCCTCTCAATATGAACACATTTTAGTACTTGCTGCAACTGTGGTGCAACAAGTTGTGGAATCCTTACAGTAACTTTTCCATTAGCAAACATGTCTTGAATTTGCTTTGACACTTGGTCATAAGATAGCCCCTTTTCGACTATGCGGATGCTTGCTTCATCAACTTGACCGAAGACCAACTTAATAAACTTGAGCGCCTTCAGAATCTTTCAATTAGGTTTATTTTTGGCTTGCGAAAGTTTGATCGTGTATCTGAGTTCCGCAAGAGACTTAAATGGTTACCCATCCGCCTTCGCTGTAATGCCCGTGCACTCTCCTTCCTTTATAACATCCTATTTGACTCCAACAGTCCTAAAGCTGCGTTCCTCAAAAAGACTCCTTCTTGATATCCCTATCCACCACACCAAGTATTTCCACTCATCCTATTCCGTACAATCCGTCTTACTCTGGAACTCTCTCCCCACCAACATAAGACTATCTAAAACATTAAACACATTCAAGTCATCCCTTAAAGAATACTTTCTCAATACATCTTCGTAATGGCATTACATTAATTGATTTGGAACTGTGTATAATTTTCATGTGTTATTTTACGTAAATCTTTCTAGTATTTATTGTATGTTATCTACAATATTAAATATTAAGTATGTATGTAATAGTACTATTGATAAAATATTTATTTTATAATATTTTGTATACAGTAGTATTGCGTTATAACATATGTAAGTATATTATTATTATTATAATACATATATTATTATGTACCTAAGTATTTTTTTATTATTATTATATATGTAATAATATGACCGTATTTATACATATATTGTTATTTACAATGTTTAGTTATAAGCCTTTATTTCTAATATTTTTATATTTTAAGCACAACGCCCTTTTCTCCAGCAATTTGCTTCTTTCTAACAAAGGTTGCCTGGAAGAAATTGCTATGTAGTAATAAGGCCGCCTTTGTGTGCTCTCGCCATTTTATGTCTTTTTATTTTATGTATGTTGTTATTGTAACTATGATTGTCACAATAAAGTATTCATTCATTCATTCATTCATTCATTCATCTTGCATAATTATGCTAATAAACAGTAAGACAATAGAAGCTCTGTATGTATTTCTTAAAAATGTTTCTTATACCTCAGCATCTGAAAATATATGTTAGAATTTGTAATTGGTTTGTTTTTAAGAGGCATGGCTTAGGCTAGACAGCATAATTTCACGACTTACCTGTGTATTTACATCTTTCAAAATAATTATCTTCTGTGAAATGAAGTAAACATAAGCGTGCCATATTCTTTCTTTGAAATTTTTTATTCACAAGGCATTTTCCCACTTTTTTTTCACTTTGGGTCTTTGGGAAATATACGAACTCTCCGGTTTTTAAAACTCAAAGCACAACATTGAGGAATTTTTACGAAAATTGATAATTATTACTCTTGTTTACAAAAAATGTATGGGATTTGACAGCTCTAATGTCAAATTACGGTCAGTCGACGATGGGACGCCTATCGGGATAAAAAGTCAGTTTGGAGTTTTGCCGGGTATACGAAAGAGTGACGTTTTGTTTTTGTATTATTTTCCTAAAATTGTGTTATTTCGGTTTTTAATGTGTAATGTTGGTAGAATATTAACCATTAAATATTCGTTGTCGTGCACAAGTGTGGGCAAGTGATACAACTTCAAGAAACGTGCCATTTTGTGTTCCCTCCAAAACTCCATCGAAAGTTTTAGTAAAGGGTCTACCACTTTACTAAAACAACTGACTTGACTCGTTGACTTTACCGACTACTTTTTAGACTTTGACTAGACTTTCGACTTGACGATAATCTGGAAAAACAACTTGAAAATTTTGTAAATTTTTTACGAAAATTTTTTTCTCCCGCCAAAACTTTACTTGACACTGGCCATGGTTTACAAGCCGAGAGCCATAACAAAAAAAAAAAAAAAAGAAAAAAAAAGTCAGTTTTGCTCCTCATTGGACAGAGTACAAAAACACAATATTTATTATGGTTGCTTTAAAAACTACCCGTTTTTCTTTAAAATCAGGCGTTCTATTAGTTTAGAAATAGGCAGTTTTTGAAGCAACCTTAATAAATATTATTGTTTTTCTGCTTTGTCCAATGACTAGTACTGTCCAATTTACTAGTCATTTAATTCAAATTCAAATATTCTTTATTGTGCACACAATACAGAGATAATGCAAACAAATATAAACAAGATATTACATAGGTGTCACAATGGCGGCCTTATTACTAGGTAGCAATCTCTTCCAGGCAACCACGAGCGAAGGTGAAATTGAAATAGAAATAAGCGTGCATGTGCAAACAAAAGAATAGAGATCTATAATAGTAATGATTATATGAATGAATATACCTATAATATATATAATAATACTATACTTAAATACTAAATATATCATGAAATAATACAATATTTATATAAGTTAGGGATAACGACATAGAAAACACGGACATCCAAAATGATTTTAAGTGTAAGTAATTAAAAACATATTCACGAATTATTTTTACAAATATTTAAGTAGTGTAGCTTGACTAGACTTTTAAATACATTTAACGTTTTAGCAAGTTTTACATGCTTAGGCAAGGAGTTTTAATTTACCCTATACGGAAAGGTCCGCTGTCTTTGTTCGTCTTGGGACTTTCTCTATGGCAAGCCTTATTAGCCTTCTTTACTTATTAATTGATTCTAACTATAATAGTTTTAAGTTTTACTTGAATGATTGATACTAATGGGTTGTTTTCTTTATATCATCTCCACCAGACGGCGCGACGGTAGACACTCATTAATTTTCTATTGGTTCCCCACCGATCTGAAATTATCTGCAGTTTGGCATTACTGACTACATGTTGGTCGTGTTTCTAAAAAAAATATCAGTGTACTGTCAAGTATGACATAAATCAATATTATATCTTAAACCTAAGCGATCATTGGCCTAAGCGATTAGGCCACTATACTGGTAATAGTTTAGGAACACGCTGTTAAAATAAAAACTTGTCAAAGTGACAACTGACAACTGAACGGCCATATGGCGGCCATGTTACTTTGGAACTTCTTCTACTTTTTATTGTTGGTGTGGTTTTTATTATTTTTTCCCAAATTGTGTTATTTGGGTTTTTGATGTTTATTATTGGTAAAATAACGGCTATTAAATATCCGTTATCGTGCACAAGTGCAGGTAAGATGTTGTAAAACCAAAATTTATGACATTTGGTGTGAATAACGATAAATAGGGCTATTTCTTCCGTGAGTTTTAACTAAAACATCGTTATAATAACTTTATTATCCTATTCATTGGAATATTATTGCGCCTTTTTCAAATTAAAATGTATCAAGTTTTATATTCTTTTGCTCAGTTTTGTAGTAATTATTGATAGCATTCCCTGGTATTACCGATAGCTGTCTACCCATACGCCATCTAGTTACTTAAATGGAAGCTGTTTGACAATCAAATTAAAAAAATAAGAAAATGCCCTATTATAAAAACTGCAAGCACAATAATAATATACGACGCTTTTTGAAGTTGGTTGCATTAAATAAGCTAAGCTTAAACGGGTAAAGTTGAATAGAAATTATTAGGTCGAATGGAGATAGGTGCAGGAATGGCGTTAGATTGAATGGAGATAGGTTGAAAGAATTTAGGTTGAATGGAGTTATATTGAAAAAGGTCGGTTAAAAGAGGTTAGGTTAAAAGAAGTTAGGTTAAAACAGGTGAGGTTAACCGAGGTTAGGTTAAAAAAAAGGTGAGGTTAAAAGAGGTTAGGTTAAAAGAGGTGAGGTTAAAAGAGGTGAGGTTAAAAGAGGTGAGGTTAAAAGAGGTGAGGTTAAGAGGTGAGGTTAAAAGAGGTGAGGTTAAAAGAGGTAAGATTAAAAGAGGTGAGGTTATAAGAGGTGAGGTTAAAAGAGGTGAGGTTAAAAGAAGATAGGTTAAAAGCTGTCAGGTTAAAAGAGTTGAGGTTAAAAGAAGTTAGGTTAAAAGAGGTTAGGTTAAAAGAGGTTAGGTTAAAAGGGGTTAGGTTAAAAGAGGTTAGGTTAAAAGAGGTTAGGTTAAAAGAGGTTAGGTTAAAAGAGGTTAGGTTAAAAGAGGTTAGGTTAAAAGAGTTGAGGTTAAAAGAAGTTAGGTTTAAAGAGATTAGTTTTAATGTGGTTTGCCGTTAGTTTATAAGAAGTTAGGTTGGGTTAAAAGAGGTAAGGTTAAAAGGTTAGGGTGTAGGGTGTAGGGTGTAGGGTTGCCAGGAGAGAGCCAACGCCAGCCTGCCATGAATGTGGCGCTGCGGAGGACACAGCCCAGCATACCCTTGAGGTGTGCGATCGTTGGGCCGTGCAGCGCCACGATCTCGTGGCAGTGCTAGGTGGAGACCTGTCACTCCCGAGCATGGTACGCTGCATGCTCGAGAGTGATGAGGCCTGGCAGGCGGCGGTTTCTTTCTGTGAAACCGTCCTTTCACAGAAAGAGGCCGCGGAGCGAGACAGAGAGGACGATCCCACCTCTCTGCCGCTCCGCCGGCGTAGGACGGGAGTGCGGAGGCGTCGCTACGCGAACCTCCAATCTCTCGTCTAACGGGGCTCCGGGTCAGGATGGGAACCTGCCCGGCTTTGTCAGTCCCGGCGCCGAGGGGAACGCTTTAGTTCGCCTAAGCGTTCCCTTACTTTGGTGGAAGTCCGGTCCGAGATAGACCGGCCAGTCGTGGAGGGGGTCCTGTGTTAGACAGATCCGGGATCTCCCTCCGTTATACGGCTGAAGGCGAGCCGCAGGTGGTTTTAGTGAGTAGGAGTCTCACATACCCCCGGGGTACCCAACCCGGGGCACCCATGATGGGTTTCCCCTGCGATATCAAAAAAAAAAAAAAAAAAAAAAAAAAAAAAAAAAAAAAAAAAAAAAAAAAAAAAAAAAGGTTAGGGTAACACGGTGTTAGGGTAACACGGTGTTAGGGTAACACGGTGTTAGGGTAACACGGTGTTAGGGTAACACGGTGTTAGGGTAACACGGTGTTAGGGTAACACGGTGTTAGGGTAACACGGTGTTAGGGTAACACGGTGTTAGGGTAACACGGTGTTAGGGTAACACGGTGTTAGGGCAACACGGTGTTAGGGTAACACGGTGTTAGGGTAACACGGTGTTAGGGTAACACGGTGTTAGGGTAACACGGTGTTAGGGTAACACGGTGTTAGGGTAACACGGTGTTAGGGTAACACGGTGTTAGGGTAACACGGAGTTAGGGTAACACGGAGTTAGGGTAACACGGTGTTAGATAAACACGGCAAGTATTGCAGTGTTAGACCAAACGCTGTTAGACATTTAAAATGTTATATTTGACAATAGGTACTAGTTAGGTTAGGTCTAATTTTTTTTTGCGTAGGTTCGTCTGCATTTTAATCATTAGGTTAGCGGTCCCGGAGGAACCTATCTTAGGCATCAAAGTCACTTTGACAGCTGTCAAATTGACTTTGACCTATGTCACCTGCCTAAGTATTACAAAACAAAAGGGTAAATAACGAGACTCTCTTGGGTATCATTTATTGTAATCAAAGTCGAGACGTATTCCGGGCAGCCGCTGCTCATCCGCACAGACAGCTCGTCTGGCCGCAGTTCGCAGGCCCGCACATTGGCGTCGTGAGTGGGAATCTGGCGCGCGCCCGCTCCCGATAGCGTTGCGTACATGTAAAAAAATAACAATGAAGTTTACTTTATTGTTATCTCCAGTTTATGTTCGAATATAACGATATCACCTTATTTCATAAGTCAATAACTGGATCCATATCTGGTACTTACATCTGTTATTCACAGAATACAAGAATAAAAAGATTTAAACATCTGATACACGGTAGTCAACGGCGGTTGACGACCACGCGAAATCTATTCAACACTGTGGTTGACAACAGTGTGGCTGGCAACGCGCATACACGTTTGTTGTTGACAACCGCCATTGACTACTGTGTATAGGGTTACCAACCGTACTATAATAATTATATAGTATTGTACTATATTTCGAGCCTGCGTACTATATACTGTTGAACTATTATAAAGTACGCAAAAATACTATATTTTTAACACTAAAATTATCTCATTCCTGCTCTCTATTACCGCCACTTCGCCCTTCGGCATTCACAGAAAGGGTATTTTCGGTTATGAATTTGAAATGGCGGGAAGAGAGCAGAAGTATAGGTCTACCAGAATCTGAAGGCAAATCTTGACAGCAGATTTTCAAAAAATATCCTTGATAATTGGATAAATTTATATATTTGCATGCTTCACACACAGAATCAACCGCTATAAGGAAAAAAAGGATCAAAATGTTTTATTCCAATTACCCCGGTATTGCTAGAGTCAATTTATTTTCTCACTTTTTGCCATCAGATTCTGGTAGACCTTAGATATTTCTGTTTCTCTCTTCCCGCCATTTCAAATTCTCATTAAAAAAAATGAGCTTTTAATTTACATTATCTTAAAATTGAATGTAATAAAGCTTAATATGACACTTTTATTTTAGACAGAACATTGTTGAAAAATGCAAGAAGTGCAAAAAAATAGTTTTTATAAAAGTAAATACTTAATACAAGTTATGTATTTTATTGAACATTTTTTAATTTTTCCATAAAATACAAATTTTTTTAGAAGTGTACTATATTCTTTATAGTTTATTTTGAAAAATACTATATTTCGCTGGAGAAATGTTGGCAACCCTAACCGTGTATCAGATGTTTAATTAACTTACGCGTCTTACCTTTCGACTTTTTTCTATAACGCCCCTAAGGCCCACTTGTGCCAAAACTTTGAGTTAAATAAATAACCCGGGGCTTACTAACTCAGTGTTAACGTTTTTCATTTTTAACTCATACTGTATGTTGCACCAGAAGAATTTATCCCAGAATCAACTAACCCGTGCTTTAAGTGTATTGCTTTCTCTCGCTACACAGTACTTTAAATAAGGCTATCTCTTTCTGTCAAATTTGAAATGACACGTGGTTGTTTGTCACATTTTTTGCCCATCGGGCCTAATATAATAACCCAATGCTGAATGATTAGTTCATAGGCGCTGCAGCCTCACTGGAAATATAAAATTAAACAATATATTTGTAGGTATTTAAATCATTGCACTTGTGTCCAATGTATAGGTATCTACCTATTTATAAAGGAGTTCACTAAACACGCACTAATCCCTAATAATTCAATCTTTGGTACCTACCTACTCACTTTTTATTCTCATTTGTATATTGCAATTTATTTTCACTTTTATTTACTAAACCAGAGAGAACAGTTTCTTTTTCTAGACGAAATCCTTGATGAAAATCTTTGTCTCTTTGTCAGTAAAAAAGATCAGTCCGTTCTGCAATCTTTCTGTCATAAGAGTGAATATTATAGAGAGAAGTTATATAATATAGAGAGAGAGTGTTATAGAGAGAATGAATACATTAGTCGAGAAATTATTAAATTATAAATTTAAATTAAATTACATATATTATTAGTTAAGAAATTATCGACTACATAACCTAAAAATTGCAGTTTTGGCATTACCAACCCAGAGTTAGTTGATACCCTCCCACATCAGTGGGTTAAAAATTTAAAAAATTAACACGAGGTTAACTCCTAACTCTCGATGGTGCAAGACAATAATAAATGATGACAATTTAACTCCGAAGTATAATAATTTAACTCAGAGGTAATCGTGTTAACCCGGTCTGGCACAAGTGAGCCTAAGGATACCTATATACACCGTTAGGGCCACCTCATCAAAGCCACAACAGAGCGTTAAAACTACACTTATGTACTGAGACTTCATATGCAAATTCTGCTGGAAACTGTTACCTGAAACATAATTACCTACTAGTCTACAGGTCGTATTAGCGTTGTCGCCGACATGGCGACTTTGTACTCAATATAATACATTCAAAATCTCTTTTTCACTTCACTGTATGTATGTTTTTGAATTATTGCAATATAAATTAGCTGAAAAAACTGTTAAAAATTCGCGAACTACGTGAAAATCTTAGAGAAATTTTCAATAATGACATTGACGTTAGTCGTTACCATAGATTTTTTTTTAATTCGTCCCGGTCGAGACAGGCAAAGGGAGATTACCATAGACTTTTTTTTTTAATTCGTCCCGGTCGGGACAGGCAATAGGCAGGCAGGAGTTGCCCATACAGCCATTTCTATGTTTTTCATCATCGTTTTCATGTATCGTCAGGTCTAAAGTCTAGTCAAAGTCTAAGTAAAAGTCAATGCAGTCAAGGAGTCAAGTCGGTCGATTCAGTAAAGTGGTAGACGCTTTACTGAAACTTTCGATGGAGTTTTGGAGGGAACACAAAATAGCACGTTTCTGGATATTACATCACTTTCCTACACTTGTGCATGAACACGAATATCTAATGGTTAATATTCTACCAATATTACACATTAAAAACCCAGCTAACACAATTTTAGGAAAATAATACAAAAACACAACAGCACTCTTTCACATGCCCGCCAAAACTCCTTACCATAGACTATAGTCACAAGGCATTAAAATTTAGTTTGTTATTATTTTTAGCAATATTCCGCGAAATAAACTTCCACCTTTAAGTAAATGAGTGAGTGCACGCATAGGCATGCGTACAGCACCTCCCTCCTCCCACACTGCCTATGCGTACACTCGCATGCAAGAACTTGCAAACACCACCACCACACAAGCAATAATGTTAGCAAATCCGTGCAAGGCCCCTCACCACCATGCAGGTTGAAAACCTCGACGCGCGTTTCGTTCCAACACCGGAGCATCCTCAGGATGTAGACTCTACGAACAACGTCCGTCAAGTGCCGCCGCCGGCCAAAACACCGCCTTTTATACCCTATCAAGCCCCGCTACTATCCCCACTACCCCCACTACCCTCACCAGTACCCCCGAACATATTAATAAGCGGTGACGTAGTCAAGCAAGTTTGGTCATTCAACAATGCAAATCTGTTATTTTTCTTTTCTTTTATGATCTCTAATTATTGTTCCTACACGCTCAGCTGTGATATTAAGCTCCTTTTGATAATTATCTTTACTAAGAGGGATCGATAATAATCTATGAATGTAACTATGAAAGGCCGCGAGTTTGTGTTGCCACTTGCCAAGGATGACATGACGAAGCATGAATATTAGTATATGTCGGTTTGCGAAAGATTCCAAAACTGTGTTTATTATTAACTTTAGAAATAGACAAATCGAGAAAATTTAGCTCAACATTCTGATTTGAATTTAATTTTAATATGTTTTTTATTTAGTTCTTTAACAAATACGTCCAGTTGTCTCGGTGTACCCGTTTGGTAAAGTTTTCAACTAGCAATAATCGCACCTCGGATTAACCTCATTGGTTACGATATTGCCAACAAAGAAAACAATCATCTACGTATCTAAAGTAATATAAAATACTTTTATTAACGACGATATTTCTTTGTTCAAAATCGTCCATAAATATTTCGGCCATCAAAGGACTTAAAGGTGAACCCATAGTGCCCATAGCTAGACCGTCGTCTTGAACAAAGAATTCGCCGCAACACATTCTTGGCAACACAAACTCGCGGCCTTTCATAGTTACATTCATAGATTATTATCGATCCCTCTTAGTAAAGATAATTATCAAAAGGAGCTTAATATCATTTTCCAAATTGCGATATCCAACGGATATAGTCCAAAAATTATTAATTATATTTAAAAAATAAAAACAAGAAAGAACTGGTTAAGTTTTTGTACGCAGGTCCTATTGATAAGGAGATAGTTAGATATAAGTCCAGTTTGACATACATGGGAGAGGTATCTGCACGCTTATCCAAAATAATGAAAAACAACGATATGCATGTCGCATTCAGGACAAATAATACTTTAAAACATCATTTGTGTCATAACAAAGACCGGATTGATGAAAAATATCAGTCCGGTGTCTATAAGATCGATTGTCCTGAATGCGATAGTGTATGTGTGGGTCAAACTGGGCGCAGATTTGAGACTCGGTATAAAGAACATAGGTATCGCGGCTTATAGGAATGGTCATCCTGATAAGTCACATTTTGCTAAACATCTTTTAGATAGTAATCATACCGTGCCCGATGGCCATTCCTATAAAGTTTACATAAATGCGATAAAGGCTTTCGGCTGAGCGTGTTGGAACAATTAGAGATCATAAAAGAAAAGAAAAATAACAGATTTGCATTGTTGAATTCGTATTTTTAGTCACATCATAAAATCTTCTATCACTAAAGCTAAAAAAAAGTATAAAAAATACGGTATAGAAATAAAATATACTTAAATATAACTACAATTCGTAACCTTTAGTTTGTTATTGGCTTCGTTTGTGTAGGGAAAACAAAAAATAAAATAAACTGAGCGTAAATATTTAGTTTCAATTCGAACTACTAATAAACCCTGACTGTGTTAGGCCAACTCAGGCAACAAAACTACGAAAATCTACACTGATATTTTGTAATTACGCTGATGGTTTTCAATAAGCAGAGTTTCACTAGGAAAAAAAACTTGAAATACGTTACAATATTAAAACAGGAATGGCAAAAGATTTTATTTGTACTCGTTTTAGAAATATGCAAATATTTTATGTATTTCCAGTTTAAGTACATATCAAAATGTGAAATTTTAGACCATTTACGTAAATAAAATTATTTATCCCACTTTTTATCCTATGAGTCATTCACGTCTATTTCAGTGGAGTTCCGTTCCAAAATATCGGAAAATAAAGATGAAAGGCGGTCATTTGACCGCTCCGGTCTTAATAGTGTTAAAACCCGGGAGATACAAAATGATTCAACCGTTGCAAGGATGAGGGAATATATTATAATCAACCCATCAAGCCCCGTACGAGCACCGGTGATCGCGACAACAATAGAATACAATGGCATTTCCGAGAATCTTCGATCGAAGGATTTATCCCAAACAATACTAATTAATTTGTACTAAGTATTTATTCAAGGTCAACAAAAGAAGAAATAATAAATATATTTTTCTTTTCGTTTCAAAATCGAACCGTAATCACTAATCAGTAATCAACTAATCATACAATAATTATGTACTATCAGGGAAGTTGATTCCTAGGCAGATGGGGGACCTACGTAGTTTGGTCGAGTTACGTCAAACCCAGCCGACAGATGAGACGTCGGTCTGTCAACTGCCTAGGAATCAATTTCCTCGACGGTGCAATACAAGTGCGCAATAATAATAATATCTATGGACGCTTCACACCACGTCAGTCTGGCCTCGTGATAAGTACCTGAAGGACTTGTGTTACAGGTACCAGACAACGGAAATATATTTAATACTTTTATACTATACATAATTATATTTAAGATTTTTATTATATCATACACATATTTAATACACATCCACCCGGGAACATTGAAAAACTTTTTGTTCCGTCGGCGGGATTCGATTCGCATTCGAAATATATCTCGAAAGTTCGACTTACAGTAGGCGTCAAAGAGTTTTATGATATAACTTCTATTTTGCAATACTGTTTGTCACAAATGGGTCGCGATCAACAAGATAAAAAGTAAAGAAACATGTATGCAAAGATTCATTATAAACGGATTAGCTAAACCAACAAAAATCCATCCTAAAATATACATCTTACGCGAGTTATAGCACTTTAAAAATGTATTTTCTGATAACTGAATAAAGATCACCAAAAATATCGTTCACGACAATATATTTCAAGATACACTTTCTAATTACACAAAACTTATGTATTTCCCAATCTGTAATTTAGCTGAAAAACATAGCCAAAAGACGTCTAAAACGCATTTTGCTTTACCATTCACCTTAATATAAATACCGCAAAAAAGTGAGAGAAAAATTAATCTTTTTAAAATAAAATTTACAATAATTGTAAATTAAAATTATACAATGTCAACATCCATACATAATAATTGTAAGTCATATAATAACGTAGAAGTAGCCTTGCATGCAGCCATCCTACTCCCAAGATGTGCCATCGTTTATGAAATCATTGACCTTATAATAGGCTTTGGCACACAAACGTTCTTTGATTTTCAGATTCAGAGCATTTAATACTGTCATCACGTCTCTGTAGACTCTGAAAAGAATGATCGACAAATTATCTCCTATTTTTTATCACTTTGTTTTATAAAATCTATGTGTAGTATTTTTTATGTCATGAAACATGACCATATTTTATGTCTAAGTTAAATCACATAATATTATAGTTGTGATACTTTGATGTTGGAAGTCTACAGCTGGACATAGTTTTCGCCAGAGGTGGATAATAATTAGAGATGAAACGGATAGTAGTTTGGCCGGATACCAGATACCGGATATTCGGCCAACCACATGGCCGGATAGCCGGACATCCAGCCGCCGAATATCCGGTGGAACTTAGCCGTTTGGTGCAAACGAGATATATTTAAAAATGTATTGTGAAGAGTCCTCAAGTAGCAGTTTATCTTCAACGCCGGCTAAAAGAGTAGAGGAGAGGAGATGGAGTCAGATGTATCTCGCAAAGCTCATGAATGATACGTTTTGGGATTGTTTTGATGAGGTAGCAAATGAAATGAAAGTCAGTGCGAATTAATCGCAATCGTGACCCTATTCTTGGTGGGCAGCTAATGCCAAACAATACTCAAGTGTGCTAAAATCTATCTTGTAGCAGTTGTTATCTGAAGAAGTATGTTTAAGTTCATGTTGGATGACAATTGACAATTCAATAATATATTATTATTGAATGATTTTTAAGTATTAAAACATATTTTTTGTAAAAATAATAATTATTAAACATGTAACAAATAACAATTCTAGGCAATTCTCCAACACTAGCGCTGGCAACCCTTGCAATCGTTTAACGCGACAAAATCAAAGAGTAATAATAAGCTTTGGTTTGCTGTTGAAATAACGACCTATAGAATTTGGTTGTGTATTACTACAATAACAATGTTTTATACTATTTTACGCTGTAATAATGTAACTAACACGTCATTCCTCGTGTAATAATATTCTTAGTTAATCATACAGTAAATATTACTGCAAATTGAGAGATGTTAAATGCAAAATATCGTACTTACGAATGAAATGTTATGTTTTCATATTTACGCTCACTACGGCTTTTACAGCCTAAAATGTAACAAATCACCATGTTTTGCAATAAATTTAACACACACTTTAACACCGTCAATATTGTTTTTCGCTAAAAAAACACAGAATCAACGAGTATCGCAAAATACAATATATGCAAATCTTTTGTTGGTCAAAAGTACGATTTTTGACCAACAACAAAAAGTGAAACTCTGACAAGGACAAAAAAAATGTTACTGACTCTATTACTCTTATGAGTTTATGTATAGCTGCGTCTTTGTCAATCTCGGTATTATTATTTGCTTGACAAATCCATTGATCCTTCATCTTAGTTTTGTATGTACATTTTTTTTTAAATGGCTCATGTAACATGTTAGCCGAAGTGCCATTTTATGAAAAAAAATCCTCTTGCTGTCAATTATCTCTCAGTTGTGACTTGTCAATGTCATATAATGGGTTTTGTCAATTGTCAATTGTCATGCACACAGATGACAGAATTCAGATTTGCATGTGTGCGGTGTGCCGCTCCAAAATGTCAATTACAAAACAGCTGTGCAGTCTAAACGCGAAGGTCCACATAAGCACAAAACGCTTTTTTTCGTCACCAAAACTCCAATACAACAAAATGTATGTAGCTGAAGAAAGAGGTTCACCGTATTCACCCGAATATCGTGTTTTTTTTAGTAAGTACTTACATTAAAACTTTTTTATTGAAACTAATTGAAACTTCCTGGTCCCATGTCGCTTACACGTGAGGTCCTCACTACGAAGGCAGATGTTGATCAGTGATTGTATTAATTGTTATTATATAAAAGTTATCGAGAGGTTACAGTTCAAGACAATTTCCAATCAGCGATCACCAGTGCTAATTTCAAAAACTTATCACTATTGTCTGGACAATTGGTTAGTTTAATGCTTACTTATGTAATTAAATATTACAGTAATTCGTAGATATTCTTTAGCACTGATATCCGGACATAAATTAAAGGAAATAAGCTTCTAAAGTCTAAACCATTCCGCTTTGAGTGTATTCTTAAACTTACTCCTAGTTTGCTAGCCGTAGATTTGACCTTTCATATTATTTATCATATCATTAATTAAATTCTACCTACTTTTCAAAATAAAAAAGTATCTTTCTACATAGTAAAAAATACAATAACGAGGTGTGATGTGGCAACTGGCAGGGGGTGTGGTGTGGGAATGGCGGAAAAGATAAAGTGATTGTTGATAATGTTTGATCATTGATATCACTCGATTACAAATCCAACTACAATGAAAGTGCTGGCCACTTGTAAATGTTTGATGTGTAGTAAAAAAATACATATTTATGTAGCATTATTAAGTGCTCATAAAGATAAAACTTGATTTTCAGTTTGAAATACTTCATCACCTATTTATTATGAAAAAGTTAACATATTGATGTTAATTTTTTCTTAGTATTGTTAACTTTTTAATCTATTGAGATTAATTCATCAAACCCCAAGTGGCCACATCTGGCCTCGATAACAATAGAAAGCTAATGTGTCTCGTTTTTCTATGATCGAACGGTTAATACTAAAAATTTATATTAAAAGAAATTAAATTAAATTATTTCCAGAATCAAGTTACAATGGTCTTATTCTATTACCTTACTTTAGGTCTTTTGTTCTACCACATATTATTAGGTACATGCAATAAAGTTTAGTCTAATAGATTATAATGAATCATATTTTACATAGTTTAAATAATGTAGTTAAATCAATTTAGGGTTATTTTTAATATACTTTTATAATATACTGTTGTAATATAATACCTACTGTATAGGCTACTATAATATTATATAGGCCTTTGCCACTGTAGGCTGATAATAATAATATAATACTCTACATCAGGGGTTCCCAATCTTTTTCAGCCTGCGGTGCACTTACAAATCAATATTTTGTCACGGCACCCTACTCTACATAGCTACTACAAAAATATACATTAATAAACAACTTTAATAATTATAAATTATAGTTAAGTTAAGCAAGTAAATAATAATAAACAAATATTTGATCATCTGCCTGCTTTGAATAATAATTCATATTACAATTTTATTTTATAACATTTGTGTTTATGGATAATGATGGAGGATCGACTCACGGCGCCCCTCTTGCCTTTCCACGGCGCACCAGGGCGCTGCGGCGCACAGTTTGGTAACCCCTGCTCTACATAATATTTAATGAAACTAGCTTTATGTCACTTTATGCTGTGTTGCGTGGGAATGTCATATTTTGCCACAGCAAAACTGCCCTTTGCATTATTTGTATGTACAGTATCTCCATATTAAATTTAATCTGAATCAGTGCAACAATTTAAGCATGAAGAAGTAAGCAGACTGACAGACTTGTTACTACTGGCAGTCGCCAGTTACTTCTTAATATTATTTTGCATTTGTATTTGTGAAAGTTAATATAAATATTATGCTAATACTGTCCTCAAAGTCATCATTCTTATTGACATAGAAATCTTTGTATTCTATATTATTATATTTTTTGTTCATTAAATCATTTTATTTTATTATAATCTTATACTTAAGGAAAATAAACAACATTAAAGTCAAATCAGATAACTTGATAAAAATCTGGAATGATTAATGATTTGAATGATATTGTGCAAACACCTATATTTATAAATTATAAGCAAGCCTGGACAAGCCTGGAAGCAAAGATGAGGGAACTTAATATTTGAGACAATATTATGTTATAGTTGCAACTTGCAGTGCCACAGAAAAGAGTGACAGCAGTTGAGTGGCAAAGTTTTCTAATCCATGTTAAGAGTAATAATAATTATAGATGTCATAATTTAAATAAAATAAAAGCTATAATAACATACAATTTGTGTTCTAGTAGTATTTCATATCAATAAAAAATTGTTCTAGTAATATCTAGTACTATTATCCGAGTATTATGACTAGGGGTTACAGTGGTTAGGCACAAACCAGACCGCAGGATTCTGTACATTTTAATATTATGTGAGTGTAACAAATTAAAGAATGTAAGTTGTGACCTCTATACAACTATAACAATAAAACAATAGTCAAGACACACTATGATTATACATACATTAACAATCTTTAAGAAAAAGTATTATGCAATAGTTATTGCTTTTTTACACTTCTTGCTTTGGAACTCATGTTTTGTAATATCATTTGGCTGAAATATAAATTGAATGCAGCTAGTGTCATTTTTAACCGACTTCCAAAAAACGAGGAGGTTATATGTTCGGCTGTGGATATTTTTTTTTTTTTTTTGTATGTTCAACGATTACTCCGCCGTTTGAGAACCGATTTTCGAAATTTTTGTTTTGTTGTATTAGGTTTCACTCCAATTTGGTCCCATTTTAACAAAAGTGGTGACCTGATGATGGGATCCATGAGTAATCGAGGGAACTCCTCGAAATTTATATGGAAACATATGGTGATTTTGGTTTTATGTGAAGTGTACTAAGAATACGCTACCAAAAAGTCAAATATAAATATAATGGGTCAAGGTATACCATGGTTTCGATGATGCTGAGAGAACTCCTGATTCCCTATAGATACACGTTTGGGAGTTTCGGCGTCGTTTTAAGAACAGAAAGCATTAACTACTATGCAATTCATATTCATCATCATAATCATCATCATCATCATCGTCATCATCATCATCATCATCATTACCACGTCGTTTTAAGGCCACCAATGTCTCATGACACAGAATAGATAATAGTACAAGGCATAGGTATGGATATACTAATAATAATAATTATGTACTTTATAATAACACCTGTTTGTTTTTAATACACGGCGGTCGGCGTCGCCGCCCCACGCCGCCGCGCGGCGCATGGCGGCAGAAGACAGAATATCGAATACTTTACTAACTACTTTATATAGAGATCGAATACTTTACTACTTTATAAAATTTTAATAGACAAATAGAATTAAAATAAAGTTATTTTAAAAAGAGCATTTAAACAAAACAAAGTCATTAAGTGTCTTTTTAATTAGTTATACTTATTAATCGATAGATGGTGCACTAAGTACCTATCGATTTGAATTCTTGATTACAAGAACAGCTGTCAATAATTATGATAATATTAAATACGAGTATTATGCTACGCTACATCCTATGCAAGTTTGTACAATTTTTTATCTGATAGATCCTTCGATCGTGGAAAAACGAGACACAATAGCCTTTCTATTGTTATCGCAATCGCCGGTGACCGCTTCGGGCTTGAAGTATTAAAATTGTTAAATTACTTAGCACAATATGTTCACTTCACTGATAATATTATATTATTTTGTGAGTGTGAGTTGTGACTCTTAACAAATTGTAATAAGATACGTAAAATATACGCGAAGATTTACCTACTAGTGTAACTAAAAAGAGTGAAATTATTATTATTTTTAACAAAAAATTAAAACCGATTTCCAAGGTAAAAACAATAATAACATTAATATGAACTAAAAAGTATTAAATAATTTTTACTATCTAATAGTACCTTTTTCCGAATTCGGCTAAACCTCAACTATTTCTGTACTCAATCTTCATAATTTTGAAGTCGGTGCCAGTTCCAAAAATTTTAAATATTATGTCAGAGGACTGAAGATTCAGCTATCTAGTACCGACTTCAAAATAATGAAGATTGAGTACAGAAATAGTTGAGGTTTAGCCTACGAATAATAAAAAACTAAAGAAGAGTAACTCCGTCAAAAAACATGCTCCAAAATACTTGTCAAAAAAGTGTACCTTAGGTTCACTTTTCATACATTAGGTGACCTTGAGCGGTATAAAGGCTGACGTTACATGACAGTTCGAATGGAACCAAATTTAAAACTGTATTAGTATGGGAGTTACGTTTCTTGGTTTTATTATTCGTAGGGTTTAGCCGACTTTAGCCGAATTCGGAAAAAGGTACTATTAGATAGTAAAAATTATTTAATACTTTTTAGTTCATATTAATGTTATTATTGTTTTTACCTTGGAAGTCGGTTTTAATTTTTTGTTAAAAATAATAATAATGATCGACAGCGTCACAGTCCATGGACCATGCCCTGGGCCATGAATGATGAGTCATTAACTCATGAATGTACTTTTCACGTGCATTTCTTGTTTTTTAACTAACTTAAAAAAGGAGTTCGACACGCATGTATGTAATATTTCTAGAATAGCCCTTTTCATAATTCACAATATTTTTTTTTTTTTTTTTTTGATGTCGCAGGGGAAACCCATCATGGGTGCCCCGGGTTGGGTGACCCGGGGGTATGTGAGACTCCTACTCACTAAAACCACCTGCGGTTCGCCTTCAGCCGAATAAGGAGGGATATCCCGGATCTAACAAGCACGGGACTCCCTCCACGACCGGCCGGTCTACCTCGGACCGGACTTCCACCAAAGTAAGGGAACGCTTAGGCGAACTAAGGCGTTCCCCTCGACGCCGGGACTGACAAAGCCGGGCAGGTTCCCATCCTGACCCGGAGCCCCGTTAGACGAGGGATTGGAGGTTCGCGTAGCGACGCCTCCGCACTCCCGTCCTACGCCGGCGGAGCGGCAGAGAGGTGGGGTCATTCTCTCTGTCCCGCTCCGAGGCCTCTTTCTGCGAAATGACAAATTCGCAGAAAGAGACCGCCGCCTGCCAGGCCTCATCGCTCTCGAGCATGCAGCGCACCATGCTCGGGAGCGAGAGGTCCTCGCCCAGTACTGCCACCAGATCGTGGCGCTGCACGGCCCAACGATCGCACACCTCGAGGGTATGCTGGGCCGTGTCCTCCGCAGCGCCACAGTCGTGGCAGGCTGGCGTTGGCTCTCTCCTGGCGATCTTACACAGGTACGCAGCGAAACAACCGTGTCCGGTGAGCACCTGTGTAAGACGGAAGGTGAGGGGTTTTCTCTTACGACGCATCCACGCCGCAAGAACTGGGCGCAGAGCCTGAGCAGTACGTTGACCGTACTGGGCCTGCGCCAGAGCCTCACCCCACCTTCGAAGCAGCCAATCCTGCCCCAGCTTCCGCACCCGCGATAGCTCCTCCCACGTCGGCGACACGCCGAAGAGTGATCTCCTCTCTGAAGAGAAGAGGTGCATCTCGGCAAGCACCGGCACCACCAGCTCCCACGGGGGATCTCCAGCCAGGGCAGTGGCTGCCACCCAGGAGATTGTACGGTAGCCCCGAATAATTCACAATATTATGTTAGTCTATAACAGCATAAATTGAGCTCTGAACAAATGTGCCAAACAAGTGTATATGTCGCAGTCATCTGGTTCAATTTGCGATTCGATTGAATGACTAGCGCATTCATAGAATGACATCATTCAATTGAATGACTCGGCCGAACGTCGATTGAACGATCGTCACTCAACGTCCAACTAGTTAGCGATTTGTAACATAGTCCTTTGAAGATAGTGGACATGATATCAGTCAGGTAATTGAACGTATTTCATTTTTTTCCCACTGCGGCGCTAGTAGTCACTAAAACAAATATGGCGTCAAACAGCTTGCACAGCTGATAGCACTGTATTGATATTTTGTCGATTAAATAAACTTTAAAGTTGAAAGTGCTTTATTTGTAACTAGCTGTTGCCCGCGACTTCGTCCGCGTGGACTTCAGTTTATAGCGCGCGGGGCCAACAAAAATGTTGTAAAAAGCTTTTTAAAATAAATCAAAATTCAAAATACCCAAAAGAGCTGTGCAGTGTGCACATAATATTTCATTATTTTAAATTAAACTTTATTTAAGTATGCCAAATTTTAAAGCTTATATTTTAGCCCCCCATTACACAGCTTTACCCATAAACTATAATTTAAGTTTAAGTTAAGGTTACGTCACTGCATTATGCATAGATAAAGTACTGAGTAGTTAGTTCCATAAAAGCGCTTGTCCTAATCGAAAGAATCGAAAAACTGTAATTTGAGATGGTACACCTCTTAATATAGAAACATGCAAGAGCAAGCGATAGCGCGATGTAGACGACTCTTGGCGCCATCTGTTATGAATTTTTGGAACTAACTTAATTTGACAGTAGATATTCAAGACTGATAAGTTTTCTATACAATATGTAATTTTTTAGTCATTTATGAGCTATCGATCAGATTCTTTTTTGGCTCATTTATTTTAGCACTAATTTACTTCAATTTTTAGACTTTTTAAACTTCACATGTATTATAGTTGTTGCCCGCGACAACGTCCGCGTGGACTTGAGTTAATAGCGTACGGTGGTTCCCGTTTTTGTGGGAATGCCGTGATAAAATGTCAAAAAAAAATATATTCTAATTTAAAAATTAACTTAATAAATATCCAAATAGCGCCATCTGTAATGTCATATAATAAAAATTTATTTTAGTTTTATTATATGACAACAGATGGCGCTATTTGGATATTTATTAAGTTAATTTTTAAATTAGAATATATTTTTTTTGACTGCCTTAGATATAATCTTATTTGGTGGGAATTGGGATAGCTCTGCACTGTAATCATGTTTACAATATTTATTACTATATTTATGTAACTTTAAATTTTTATTAAATGTATTATATATTATATTAAACGTCCTACATTTAGTAAAAATTTAAATTGCATAAAAATTCTCATATCCGTATTAAACATTGTATGTCGGATAGGTATGAGCATGTTTAAACAATGTTAATATTACAAATGAATAATAATAATAATATTTATGGACACTTCACACCACGTCAGTCTGGCTCCGTGCTAAGTGCCTACAGGACAGTTACAACACCTCTCACCTCTCAGTTTGACGACCTCTGTGGCTCAGTGGTAAGCGTGTTGGACGCTCAAGCCGGGGGTCGCGGGTACGAATCCCGCCGACGGAACAAAAAGGTCTGGATGTGTATTAAATATGTGTATGATATAATAAAAATCTTAAACATATGTATAGTATAAAAGTATTAAATATATTTCCGTTGTCTGGTACCTGTAACACAAGTCCTTTAGGCACTTAGCACGGGGCCAGACTGACGTGGTGTGAAGCGTCCATAGATATTATTATTATTATTATATTAACAGCTTACGGCGCGGTGCCAGACAACGGAAATATATTAGGTACATTTTAATATTTTTATAATAATATTATACATAAAATATATTTAAGATTTTGAAATATTATTATGATACATATTATATTATAATATACAAATCCAAGACCCAGGAACATTGAAAACTTTTTGTTCCGTCGGCGGGACTCGAACCCAGGACCCCTTGGGATGAGCGCTGACCACGCGCTGAACCAACTGAGCTACGCAGCCATCGGCAATAAAAACGACATCTGCTGTCAAATATAAGAACTACAATGCGAATTAATTTTCATCGATATTTTCATGGAAATAAGATATTTTCTCTCATCAAAATGTAGCCTATGTCCTTTCTCAGGCTCTAGAATATCTGTGTACAAAATTTCATTGCAATCGGTTCAGTAGTTTTGGCGTGAAATGGAGACAGACAGAGATACTTTCGCATTTATAATATTAGTATGGATAAAATATTATGACAGCGTGGATTAACCCATAAGTACCCCGTCAACGGCTACTTAAAAAAATTATAGCATCCCATTTTCCGACTTCACCATTATGACTTTTAGTCAAGACGTTAAACGTCACAGTGAACGTCTTGACGAAATGTCCTTTAGTTATTCGATTGAATGCTGTCATTCAATAAATTCGCTAGTCATTCAATCGAACCGCAAATTAAACCAGATGACTGCGACATATACGTATGTAATTGTATGTCATGTTTTCACATATCTCTGGAACATACCTATTAAGTATGTTATTCTTACTGTAAGTTCATCAAAATCGGTTCTGTGGATTTTTGACATAGTTAGGGAAATTAAGTACAATTTTGAAGTCTATTTTTTTTAAACTGCCCACAATTCCGTTACGTTACTCCGGTTTTAAATTTCTAATATTATTGTTTGAACCAATGATATAATAAATAATAACTCAAAGGTTTGAACATTATTTTATCTCAGTGGACCTGGACAATGTTGACATTTTTCCGAGAAAAAAACTACTCCTATCTTTTTCAGTACTCGAAGTATTTCAATATCAAATATGTATCACGAAAGTCGATTCAGCGGTTCTAGTTTAAATAGATGCCGGACGACAGACTCGTAACGATCTCACTGAATGTCACCAGAGGACGGCACCGGGCCGATCTCGCCGCTGCACGATATCCCGCTGTGGGCAGACCGCGCGCGGCGTCTCGCGCACATGGTGGTGGAGGTGCCGCGCTGGACCAACGCCAAGATGGAGATCAGCCTCGCCGAGCCGCTCAACCCCATCAAGCAGGACGTCAAGAAGGGCGCGCTGCGCTTCGTCAGCAACGTGTTCCCGCACCACGGCTACATCTGGAACTACGGCGCGCTGCCGCAGACGTGGGAGGACCCGCGGCACACGGACCCCGGCACGGGCGCACGCGGTGACAACGACCCCATCGACGTGCTGGAGATCGGGCAGCGCGTGGCAGCGCGCGGTGACGTGCTCACAGTCAAGATCCTCGGCACGCTCGCGCTCATCGACGAGGGTGAGACGGACTGGAAGCTGATCGCGGTGGACGCGCGCGACCCCGCCGCCGACCGCCTGCACGACGTCGCCGACGTAGAGGCGCTGTTCCCCGGCCTGCTGCGCGCCACCGTCGAGTGGTTCCGCCTCTACAAGGTGCCCGACGGCAAGCCCGTCAACCGCTTCGCCTTCGACGGTGAGGCCAAGGACGCCGCCTTCGCGCACAAGGTCGTCGACGAGGTAGGTCACGACTCACGTCGCTCCCCCGCGGGCTCGCGGCTCGTCCCGCCGTCGCGCCGTCCTCCCCTGTGAGCGCGTACTGATCAATGTGTCCCTCGGCAGGTGCACGAGTTCTGGAAGGCGCTGGTGTCAGGCGAGGCAGAGGCGGCGGACATCAATAAGTGAGTTTCGATTACCTACATTTGCTTTACCTCCTAATGTTCTCAGTTTATAATGTTAGTCTCTAGCGGTACGGCATCACACTACCCAGTACCCACCGTTCGATGTGGATTTAAGCATACATTTTATGTTGTCTGTGTTTTTTAACCCCCGACAAAAAAGAAGGTGTTATAAGTTTGACGTGTCTGTCTGTCTGTCTGTTTGTCTGTGTGTTTGTCTGTGTATGTACCTATCTGTCCGTGGCATCGTAGCATCCAAACGGGTGGACCGATTTTGATCTAGTTTTTTTTGTTTGAAAGCTTACACGATCGAGAGTGTTCTTAGCTATAATTCATCATCATCAGACTGCTCAGTGCTATACAATCAGGGTTTATCTGGTTCATGAAAGGCCGTTAGCAACTAATTGTAGTCGTTTGATGGGTTTTATATTTCATTCTAGTTCGTGATATTTGTGAATATACAATATACGTATACACAATAATAATGGAAAGTTGAACTGGTGCTGCAGCATCACCTGGTAATCAATAGGATATCCAACTCCTCGTCAACTTAGAGCAGAGGTTTCGTGTTTCGGCTCATTTTAATTGAGACAACCAGTAAGAAGTAGAAAAACAGTAAATATTTACATGCTGCTGCTGCAGCATCACCTGGATACTATGGGAACCGAGCTTCGTATGAACCCAAAGTGGAGATTTCATGTTTGGGCTCATATTAACGGCCTCATCGAAAAGGACATTGATAGATGGTGGACGGATGGATGGGATGGAACACAAGTTTAAAAAGTATGAAATAAAATTAAATTAAGAAATTTAAAAAAAACCCCGCCAAACAACTTTAAAAAGTAATGAAATAATATTTACTACCTTAAAGTTCAAATAATTCCTAACTTGTGTAAATTAATATTTTAGTCCATAATTATTGTTGTTGTGGGAATAATGTGTGGAGGCCAAAGGAAGATCTTCCGACCGAGCAAGGTGTTATGCTCGGTCAGGCCGAAGCCCACGTGATACATTTCAGCTGTCGTATATATACCGACGCGCTCAGAAAACTTCGATAGCGCGATGCAGGAATGTTAGGCGAATTGTGGGTACCGCCACATCACTCCCCCCCGAAGACCGGAGGTCGAATCTTGAAGTCTTGTCGCTTGAGTCGCCAATGCCAGTGAGTTCCAGTGAGTCGGAACTGTTGCAGTGAGTCCCAGTGAGTCGGAACTATAAGCTGCTGCACGGGATCCAGTGAGTCGGATAGCTGCCGTGCGGGGCCGATGCTACGTGCTGACCAGGAGAGATGTGCTCTGCTTGCTGACCGGTCGGTGTAGTGAGAAAGCCCGATGATGCCGATGCGGAGTCGCCCAGGCCGCGGTACATTGCGGCTAGTGGACGATGAGGCGATGCTGGCTGGCGCGGTGCGGAGGGGCGGGGAGTGACGATGATGAAGGAGGCGTGTTCTGTCGAGGGTCACCAATGTGGGAATAATGTGTGGAGGCCAAAGGAAGATCTTCCGACCGAGCAAGGTGTTATGCTCGGTCAGGCCGAAGCCCACGTGATACATTTCAGCTGTCGTATATATACCGACGCGCTCAGAAAACTTCGATAGCGCGATGCAGGAATGTTAGGCGAATTGTGGGTACCGCCACATTGTCAAGGTGTGTCGGGGGACCGCTAATGTACTAGTAGATGTTTGATTTCACATATTAAGTAACAAGTTTATGGATCAATTCACAGCGAACTGAATTGAGATAATCAGCGACTTGGCGGTTGTAGGTTGTAGTTTACTTGGCGGTCACCCGACGCACCATGACAACAATAATTATGGACTAAAATAGTACTTTACACAAGTTAGGAATTATTTGAACTTAAAGGTAGTAAATATTATTTCATTACTTTTTAAAGTTGTTTGGCGGAGGTTTTTTAAAATTTCTTATCTTGTTTTTCATTAGTCGTCTCTGGTGGGTTATTATGACCTCTTATTTCAGCCAGTTTACGCTCAAAATGTACCGTTTTCGGGCGTAAACTGGCTGGAAATAAGAGGTCATAATAACCCACCTGAAGTGTTATGTCAAATAACTTTTTTACAATTTTTACTATCTTAACATTTTTTAACATTTAACATTTTTTTTTTAATTTTTTGTAGCCGATTTAATAGCAAGATGTAATAGCCTTTAATTAAAAGTGCAATAACCATGGTCAATGTTTAAACCCTGTTAATATAATGTATGTATAATTGTAACTTTTGTTGGCTGTTCATAGCAAATAAAAAAATAAAAAAAATAAAATAAAAAAAAAACTTATGTAACCTCTAAAGCTACCGGCGCGGCGGCCGGCTCGGGTGCCCGAGGGTGTACTGACGGGGGCGCGTGGTGTTGCAGCAGGGCCGGTTTTAGCACTACCGGCGCTCTGGGCGAGATTTCTTCGTCGCCCAGGGTGATGGTAGTGCTAAAAATGCGGCGCCCGGCCTGTTTGTTTGCCTTCGGCGCCCCTTTGTGTCTGGCGCCCTGGGCGGTCGCCCAGCGTCGCCCCCCCTAACGCCGTTACTGGTTGCAGGATGAACGTGTCGGTGCCGGGCAGCCCGGGGCAGGTGGGGCGTGCGGAGGCGGGAGCGGTGCTGGCCGGCGCGCCCGCTGCCGCCGCCGCCGCGCCGCTCCCGCCCAACGTCGACAAGTGGCACTTCATCTCCAACCTCTAGCCGCTCCTACGATGCTGTATATAATGTTATGTATTTATTTATACGTTCCAAATAAATCGTGGTGACGTGTAACGTCTTTCCTCCGGCTCGCTTGCATTTAGTCGCGACGCGAGAGACGAATCCGGTTTGGAACGGTCGACTCGCTAGCGGGTTGGGAGTTCGGGACGGAGGTGGTGGGTCAGAGCGGGAAGTGAGATGTTACCCGTCGTGTGCGACTACAGCTGTGACTCTCGTTATTTTATTTCCACTCCACCCACTTCAACTTTATTGTCCTGGGATAACTCAGACGTCTCGGCTAGAACGTTATCGATATTATTATGCGTTAATACGTTTGGTTGGTTATGCATGCGGTACAATTCAGTGTAGGTAGGTGTCACAAAACATGTAACCGTAGTCTAAATATCTAAATATTTATTAAGAATCTGTAGAATATAAATTTTATCCAAAAATGATCATTACGTCACGGTAAATAACAGTTTTTTAGGGTTCCGTAGTAAACAAGGGAACCCTTATAGTTTCGGTCTGTCCGTCCGTCTGTATCTGTCTGTCCGCGGTTTTGTTCAGAGACTATATAGGAGGTAGGACCTACAGAGCTGTAAATCGATGAACGGTATGAATGCACATATTAATGATGCCAACAAAATGGTACCGGTAAAACATGCCAACTTTGCCACATAGGATAACTTTGCCCTAAAATCCATTCTTAAGCAAATCTTTGATGTACGGAGGTATTTTAATATTATGACAATATTTGTTTAATTTGGCGGAAAATAGGTTATATTATGATTTATGACTGATAAGTGATAAGTTGATAACATTGACAATACCCTGTAGTGCTAACTTTATTCAGTAACTTGTTGGAACTTCTGAAAAACAGTACGTATTTTTGCGGGAAAATTGTGGTGCAGATTTGTGAGTAAATTGTGCGTGATGGTGAAACCACAGGTTAGTTTTCTTTTGGTATATTATATTATGTTGCCCGCGACTTCGTCCGCGTGGACTTCAGTTTATAGCGCGCGATGTCAACAAAATTGGTGTCAAATTATAAAAAAAAAAACCCTAGTACCCATTAAATCAAAACACCCAAAAACAGCTGTGCAGTGTGCACATCACTTATTTCATTTTTTAAAATTTAACTTTATCTATGCCAAATAAAGTATAATTTTAGCCCCCCAATTACACAACTTTACCCATAAACTATTTAGTATTTATCATTGATAGATTTAAGGTTATGTCACTGCATAGATAAAGTTATCGTAACAAAGAAATAACAATCGAAAAAATCGAAAATTTGATGTTACATGATACCTCCTCTTATAGAAAGACATTTGTGCAAGCGTTATCGCGATGTAGGGACGGCACGGCGCCATCTATTACGAATTTTTGAAAATCACACCATTACAACTATTTTTTCCAGTTAAAAAGTAGCCTATGTCCTTTCTCAGGCTTTAGACTATCTGTGTACAAAATTTCATTACAATCGGTTCGGTAGTTTTGGCGTGAAAGCAAGACAGACAGACAGAGATACTTTCGCATTTATAATATTAGTATAGATAATATCTATAGAGTATTATAGTGATAATGTAATTAATCAGGGAATTATATAATAAAACTTATGATGATGGGCAAACTAACCCAGCAGTGTTCCGATCATCGATTGACAACATTGCCCGGTATCAAAAGATCCTTAGGGTTGTCAAATCGGACATTTTTAAATACTTTACTAAAAATCGATGTCATTTTTTATTACTGTATGCCTTGCTTAGCCAGCCAAATAATATAATTATGATAATGGGTTTATAAATAAACAGAAGCAATTTAATATTTATAATATATTCCTGATAGTAATGTAAAAGATGATTTAGTAATTTTATAGATATGTGGCAGCCCTAGTACTCTTGCAGACCAAAATGCAAATTGTATGGAAAAGGAAAAAAATGTAAGGGTAACATTGCCCAGTCAATTTAGTAGGATATTATTCGCGATATCGTTGTCTATAGTAAACGCCATCTTTTCCAAAATTCTTTCACTGGATTTTGATGCCACCTGCGCAAAGTTCATATTTACGTGAAAAATCAAGGTGGCCAATGTTGGCTACAAGTCCAGGTAACTTTACCCGGCATGAAAATCAATCATAAATAGAATTAAATGAACAGTAGTAATGTTTTTGACATTCTTACACCTGCACATGAAGCCTTGTAGTTGCTGAGGCCAAAAAAAAAACTTACACTTCCATAAATTTTTTTTACGAGAATTAAAATTATTCGAAAAAAGCTGGCAAAGTTGGCATGTTTCGCGGTATACAAAAAGTTTAAAAAATATATTTATTTATGGTACCTCCCCTACACATGAAGCGGGGGTGATAATTTTTTTTTTCGCTTCCACCCCACCGTGTAGGGTGTTGTTGGATAGGTTTAAAAAAAATATTACAAGTTTTCTTAGATCATTTTTTGATTTAGGGATTCATTTCAAAAATTTCAAAAACTAGCGGTACTACGGAACCCTATAATGCGCGTGGCCCGACACGCACTTGACCGGTTTTTTATGTAGATACTATGTAGTAAATAAAGGGGGAAATGCAGTATTTTATAAGGCTTAATTTTATTTCATAAGTATAAGAAGTTAGAATAATGCTGGTGAACCGATTTGAGTAATTTTAGTTTTGTAATATTCGTGGAAGTCCAGGGAAGCTTTACATAAGAAAGTATCCGCCCTATTAAATGTTCAGAAATTACTCATCATTAAAAATGTGAGCTTTTTCGATATTATCTAACTATATCACCTACGTTTGAATTTTGTATAAGTAGGTATTATTAATACTAAATATACTTACTACCTTCCCCGAACGGAACATGCGAACCTCCTACATCATTATGTAATGCAAGTGGAAAATTTGCGGAGGTTTTAATGTAGGTCACTCAAAGTGAATCGCGGTCGATTCGTTTCTCGAGTGGCGACAACAACTTGCAACAGAAGGGGTCGTGCGACGCACACGGCTGGAGGAGTCGGGAGTTTGGGACGTAATGCGTCGTCTCGCGGGCTGATCGGGACTTGAGCATTGATCTCGGGAGCGGAGGCGCCGCCGCGGCGCGCCGGCTCGTCTGCGGGCGCGAGCGGGGGCGGGGCGCGACGCGGCGCGGGGGGAGGGGCGACTCCCGAGACCGGTTAGGCCCTCACCCACCCACCGAGAGTACACATGCGACTAGAAGCGCCAGCACCGTATTATTGTGGTAAGTATCTACCTATTATAATACAGAATGGAGTTCCCATTATCCGGCCCTCAATTTGCGATTATCCCGACTGCCATCGGAAAGCGTAACTTCTAGGGTAGATCGCACACGTCACACTTTTTGTCTGATCGAGTCTGCGGCTTCCATACATTCTGATGGCGCGCGCCATGCACATAACACATTGTATGTAAGCCGCAGACTCAATCACACAAAAAGTGTGACGTGTGCAATCTCCCTAATAATTATTATTAACAAACTTTATTTTCTATGTCGTTTATAACAAAGGCGTTCTATAATTATGCTGTGCATATGTACCGAACTCCCTAACGAACTCCCTTTTTTATTTTTTTTATTCGTGTTCGTGTCAGCCCGGAATTGAGGAGACGGTTCCTCACCTGTTACTCGACTGCCCAATTTTTGCTAGCAATAGATACCTATGATATTGAGCAGAAATTGGGCATATCGATGACGGGTGAGAACCTACCTTCCATCCTGGGGGGTAAAAAGGGGGAAATATTTCTCTCCTTTTGAAAAGAGATTGTAAATTATGTAAATAAGATAAACTGTAGTAAATTGGTGTGATGTTAGTAATTGTAGGCTTAACTGTGATATTAGGGTTAGTTGAATGTTGTGCTGTAGTTTTATCGTTTTACCATTGATATATTGAATTTTACTGATTATTGGATTTTAATTGTTGAATTTAATTAATTATTGTAATATTTGTTGGCTTTTAATTACTGGGTGTCATTAATTATTGTAAATTATTTTATTGTAGTTAAAAAAGCAGAAAACAAGCCCTGATATATATATATATATATATATATATATATATATATATATATATATATATATATATATATATATATATATATATATATATATATATATCAGGGCTTGTTTTCTGCTTTTTTAACTACAATAAAATAATTTACAATAATTAATGACACCCAGTAATTAAAAGCCAACAAATATTACAATAATTAATTAAATTCAAATCCAAATGATCGAGTGTATGAAAAAAAGGGAGTTCTATATATATATATATATATATATATATATATATATATATATATATATATATAGAACTCCCTTTTTTTCATACACTCGATCATTTGGATTTGTGGAATAATATCCGAATGCCTGGGTGGGTTGCACCAACTTACTTTAACTATAACTACAGTGCAAAATGTCAAATCTTTGGTTAAGGACACCATATTTAACGGTAACCATAACCGCTCATACTTATATCGAAATTTTTTCGTAAAAATTTACTATGTTTTACAATGTTATAACAATAACTTATAACAAATATTTATCCTGATGATTTTTACGGACAATTTTTATACTCTCAATCCCATTAACTGTAGCTTTAATAAAAATAATAAACGCAAAAGACATCTGTCAAATTCTGTGGTCAAAGTTAAGGTTTAAGTTAAGTTAGCCTTAACTATAATAACTTTAAGTTTAACTTTAACCACGCCTCTGGTGCAACCCACCCTAAGACGTCCGGTTAATCGAGTTCTTGCTGTATGAGTTTTTTAACTTTTTTAATAAATATACCATGTGATTTATACAGGCTGTGACAAAACTAAGTGTGTATGGATCCCCTATAAAGAGTTCGCTGTAAAAGTACCAGCGCTGAAAGTGTAACTTTTTTATTTCACCTTTGTTTGGAAAACTTCATGAGTCACGACGCGTGGGCGCTTGCCCATAAAATTCACACAAAAAATTTGCTCTTTCAGCGCTGCTACTTTCCCAAGTATTCTCTATATAAGAGACTCGTACACACCTTAAAGTATTATCACTTAGATATACCTTGTATAGTGTATACTGTATACTAATTAATAATAACTATTTATGTATTTCCGTGTAGCCAACGAGTGGAGCGAGTCTCGGGAGGTCGTGTCGTGGTAGGCACAATAGCGGGCCGGTGGATCTGTGTCGGGGCGGGTGCGGCGGCGCTGCGGCGCGGCGCGGCAGTGCGCTCGGGGCGAGCGGAGCGGGCTGCTGTGTGTGGTGACTGCTGAGCGGCTGAGCGGCGAGATGCGCACGGGGCCGCTGCTGCTGCTGAGCGCGGCACTGCTGGCGCTGGTCGTCGCCGACCGCCGCCTCGACCAGGACTTCGAGTTCGACGACGCCCCGGTACGACACCCCTTCCCCCTATCCTCCCGCCAAACTCGTCCGACCGCTCCGAGGTCCCGCGTTCAGGTGAAGGGCATGAAATATTGTTTATCTATACCTACTACTTTCATCCGCGAGCGAAATGCGACGGATAGACGTGGCTAGGTAGCTCGGCATGTCTATGGCCTAGGCCCTAGGCTATAGATTGCATCCAAATTGGTATCTTTTAGGTATGTAAGTCACACAAAGATCAGTCTTATCACTTATAATAATACCACCAACGTTGATTATTACAAATTTATGAGTAGGTATATTTATTTTATATTATTATTTCTATAACATACTCAGTATTTACCCAATAATTGAAATCCAGGTACTTTGTTAACAGTACCTATTTTGCGTTTTATTTGATTGCAAGCTTTAGAAAACATAATATCGTAAGCTAATAGCTAATAATATTATGCATTCGCTATTCGCTTTCTCGTTTTAATGGAAATGGCCTTCGGTGGATACGAATTAGATACCTGTAGCTTTATAAAAAGGTTGTTTAAATTAAATATAGAAAAAGATATAATTAGATTACTTAAGTATGTACGGTGCGAGCGAGCCGAAGCCCTTGAAACCTCACGGTCGTGCGACAGGCCCCGGTGCGAACAACACTAGCGTTGCAATTGTGGATACTAATTATGAATTTATTATTTTAACACTATTGTTATACAACTTTATGTACGGTACTATCGCATTAGGTAAACCCTGTAATGATAGTTTAGTGTGTGATGAATGATGATAAATAAGTAAACACTAAAACGGCTGCTGTGCGTATCGAAACGGTGTACCGGCTAATTATATTAAAATTTAACTTAATTCTTAATAGATATCCCACCAAAAACATACCTGTTAAAATAGGGCCTAGTTCCTATAGGCTAACTGTTGGTCTAAAAAAAGAGTTGAAATCTAATCCAATGCCAAGTTCAGATACACTTCATCGATCATAATCATCTTCATCAACAGCCTGATCCATAATACTTCTAATTTGAACTTGGCAGGTTATTTAAATTCTATTAATATTATCTAATTATATAATTAATCAAGTGTAACGCATAGCACAAAAACCTGCCAAGTTCAAATTTAGAAGTATTATGGATCAGGCTGTTGATGAAGATGATTATGATCGATGAAGTGCATCTGAACTTGGCATTGGATTAGATTTCAACTCTTTTTTTAGACCAACAGTTAGCCTATAGGAACTAGGTCCCTTTTTTAACAGGTATGTTTTTGGTGGGATTTCAATACTTTTTTCAAGAAATCCTACCTATGTTTTCTTTTTGTGCTACGCCCGATATAAACAATACTTTCAATAGATGCCTCATTATATCACTGGTACATAAGAATTTTTATCTAAAGTTCATAGATGAACTGACTCACGCTTGACGATTTCTTAAATTTCTTAATTTATCGTAACACATACATAATAATATAACACACGACCTGTGTGCTAAATTTCATAACGCTAGGACATTTGGAAGTAGCCTCTAAAGTTCGTAGATCGGCCGACTCACGCTTGACCGATTTCTAAAATTTCTTAATTTTTTGTTAATCTACATTTAACACATGACCTGTGTGCCAAAGTTCATAACGCTATGACATTAAAGTTTGTATGGGCTGTAGATAGGCCGACTCACGCTTGACCGATTTCTAAAATTTCTTATTTTTTTAAATCTACATATAACACACGACCTGTGTGCCAAATTTCATAACGCTAGGGCAATTGGAAGTGGCCTCTGAAGTTCGTAGATGAACCGACTCACGCTTGACCATTTTCTACAATTTCTTAATTTTTCGTTAATCTACATATAACACTCGACCTGTGTGCCAAATTTCATAACGCTAGGACAATTGGAAGTGGCCTAGAGGTTTTGATTACCGGTCAGTGAGTGAGTGAGTGAATGCACGGCATGCGCGCGGCCTGCTGGAACTAGGCTTGCGCACTTCCGTGCGCTTTGACTAGTAGTAGCTTCTATCTATACTTATTATGGTAGTAGTAAATTGAGCTAGAAACGCGGAAACCATTCAGAAGTATGCCTATAGTGCTAATAGTGCCCAAGTGTGGACGCAATATAAGACTACTGCTCAGTCTAAGATTTGAGTAATTACGACATTATACTATAGCTTTGTCCACATTGTGCCTTTTTTCTGTTCAACAAGGGCATGCCGCATGCCTTATACCGCTGTCAACAGTGAGCGTGTGGCATGCCCGTGACGCGCGTCAAAATCCACCCGCGTTGAAAGAAAAGTGTCATAGCGCGCGCTACGATTTCAACGCGCGTTACGGGAATGCCTTACGTTTGACGTTGACAGCGCTATAAGGCATGCCCTTGAAGGCTTGATGAATAGAAAAAGGCACAATGTGGACAAAGCTTATGGTAGGTTAAGTCGGAAGTGCCTCTCAATGTTTTTTATTTATTTATTTAAATCAGGCTACGTAGGCCCATACAATATATACCTTAATGTCTAACATACATATATTTTATATATAACGATTATGTCTAATATACATATACGTTTTTGAGGAGCGGGACAAGCGGACCCTAGAATAGTCAAAGTACTGACAATGACAACGTATATACTTCAGGATGTGCTGCCGTCGGGGGATGCGGGGAGTGCGGGGGGCGCAGAGACGGCGCGCCGGCCGCGGCGATACACCTATGACCCGCACAGTGAGTAAATATTCTATCACCTGAGATCTGAAATCCGAAGTATGAGACGACCTGGGGCGACCCACAAAACTTTTACTATTTAGTGTCCGACCGAAGGTCTATTTTTGGCCGAAGTCGAAGCCAAAGCCGATTAATCGGCTTTCGCCACAACCTTCGGCCGAAGCCGAAGCCGAAGGTTTACAATCTTAATCTCCCGACTCTCAGTAATTAATTTTGTTCATTAAGTGCCATATTATCTACAAGCTACAATTTAATTATTAAAATTATTTCAAAACTTCAATATTGAAGGTTTACCTCTATATTGACTGTCTCATTAAATAGTAGTTGATTAAGAGTGGATTGCACGAACTAACTTTAACTTTAACTGTAACTTTAACTTTAATCTTAACTTTGACAACAGTGCGAAATGTCAAATCTCTGGTTATAGTTAAATATGGCGTCCAAACACCCCATATGCTCATACGACATCTGTCAAATTTTCCGGTTAAAGCTAAAAGGACGCCATATTTAACTCAAACTCAAAATTTTTTATTCAGAATAAATTTTTGCAAATATTTTCTGAAAGTCCACATGATGCCTACCACCGGTTCGGGAACCCAGCGAGAAGAACCGGCGTAAGAAGCTCGCAGGGAGCCCACTTTATTTACCAAAAAAAGTGAGAAAAAAATTAATCTTTTAAAATAAAGTTTACAATGCTGTAACTTAAAATTATACAATATCAACATACATACATAATTGTAAGTCATAAAATAATGTAGAAGTAGCCTTGAATGCAGCCATCCTACTCCCAAGATGTGCCGTCGTTTATGAAATCATTGACCATATAATAGGCTTTGGCACACAAACGTGCTTTGACTACTTTTTTAAATTTATTAATGGAAAGATTTTGAACGTATTTTGGGATTTTATTGTAAAGGCGTACACATTGACCTTTAAAAGATTTACTAACTTTACTAAGTCTGATAACCGGTATTTCTAGTTTGTACTTATTTCTAGTGTTTCTTCCGTGACTGCCACCTTTGGTTGTAAATTTACTAAGATTCTTTTTAACATACATTATCCAAAATGTATTGAGAAGCAACAGTTAGAATACAAATTTCTTTAAACTTTTCTCTCAGAGATTCAAAAGCTGACATTTTCTTAAATTGAACGTATAGCTCGCTTCTGCAGCACAAATTATTATTTTTAACAAAAAATTAAAACCGACTTCCAAGGTAAAAACAATAATAACATTAATGTGAACTAAAAAGTATTAAATAATTTTTACTATCTAATAGTGCCTTTTTCCGAATTCGGCTAAACCTCAACTATTTCTGTACTCAATCTTCATTATTTTGAAGTCGGTACCAGATAGCTGAATCTTCAGTCCTCTGACAGTATATTTAAAATTTTTGGAACTGGCACCGACTTCAAAATTATGAAGATTGAGTACAGAAATAGTTGAGGTTTAGCCGAATTCGGAAAAAGGCACTATTAGATAGTAAAAATTATTTAATACTTTTTAGTTCACATTAATGTTATTATTGTTTTTACCTTGGAAGTCGGTTTTAATTTTTTGTTAAAAATAATAATAATTTCACTCTTTTTAGTTATGTTAGTAGATAAATCTTCGCGTATATTTTACGTATCTTATTACAATTTGTTAAGAGTCACAACTCACACTCACAAAATAATATAATATTATCAGTGAAGTGAACATATTGTGCTAAGTAATTTAACAATTTTAATATTTCAAGCCCGAAGCGGTCACCGGCGATTGCGATAACAATAGAAAGGCTATTGTGTCTCGTTTTTCCACGATCGAAGGATCTATCAGATAAAAAATTGTACAAACTTGCATAGGATGTAGCGTAGCATAATATTTAATATTATTATAATTATTGACAGCTGTTCTTGTTATCAAGAATTCAAATCGATAGGTACTTAGTGCACCATCTATCGATTAATAAGTATAACTAATTAAAAAGACACTTAATGACTTTGTTTTGTTTAAATGCTCTTTTTAAAATAACTTTATTTTAATTCTATTTGTCTATTAAAAATTTATAAAGTAGTAAAGTATTCGATCTGTATATTATAAAGTAGTTAGTAAAGTATTCGATATTCTGTCTTCGCGCGGCGGCGCTGGGCGGCGACCGACGCCGACCGCCGTGTATTAAAAACAAACAGGTGTTGTTAATTGTTATACAGTACATCATTATTATTATTAGTATATCCATACCTATGCCTTGTACTATTATCTATTCTGTGCCATGAGACATTCGTGGCCTTAACACGACGTGGTAATGATGATGATGACGATGATGATGATGATGATTATGATGATGAATATGAATTGCATAGTAGTTTATGCTTTCTGTTCTTAAAACAACGCCGAAACTCCCAAACGTGTATCTATAAGGAATCAGGAGTTCTCTCAGCATCATCGAAACCATGGTATACCTTGACCCAATATTTGACTTTTTGGTAGCGTATTCTTAGTACGCTTCACATAAAACCAAAATCACCATATGTTTCCATATAAATTTCGAGGAGTTCCCTCGATTACTCATGGATCCCATCATCAGGTCACCACCTTTGTGAAAATGGGACCAAATTGGAGTGAAACCTAATACAACAAAACAAAAATTTCGAAAATCGGTTCACAAACGGCGGAGTAATCGTTGAACATACAAAAATAAAAAAAAAATAAAAAATATCCACAGCCGAACATATAACCTCCTCGTTTTTTGGAAGTCGGTTAAAAATCGTATTAATGTCGGCAGCGTTTCCCCATAAGAGGATGCCATACGACATTCTACTATGAAAATAACAAATAAACTAGTCTTGCTGTGTCTTCGTCAGCAATTACCCGTATTTTTCTAACTGCGTATGCTGCAGAACTGAGCCTATCTGCAAGATTAGCAATATGAGGACCCCACTGTAGTTTACTACTATCTAGTGTAATGCCTAAGAATACAGTGGTGTCCACCAAATCCATCTTCTCATCATTTAATAGTATATTGGTTTTAACTTGCCTAACATTGGGCAAAGTAAATTTTAAACATTTAGTTTTCTTAGAATTTAGAAGTAAGTTATTAACGTTAAACCAATGTACTATTTTTGAGAGAGCACTATTTACCTCGTCGCAATTTGACTGTTGTCGCTTCACTTTAAAAATAAGTGAAGTGTCATCAACAAAAAGTACTATCTCATTATCATTGTCCTTAACAAGATAAGGTAAGTCGTTTATGTAGATGAGAAAAAGGAATGGACCTAAAATGGATCCCTGTGGGACACCTAATTCTATTTTGGTCCCATTGGACCTTTTACTATTAATGTCAAAACTTTGAGTTCTATTTTTGAGGTAAGATGTCAAAAGATTGAGTGCTGAGTCCCTAATGCCATAGTGGTGCAATTTCCTGATTAATGTAGCATGCTCAACACAGTCAAAAGCCTTGGAGAGGTCGCAAAAAACCCCTAGGGCATCCTGCGAGTCCTCCCACGCATCAAATATACTATAAAGAAGACCTATATAAGCATCCGTTTTGGATCGACCCTTAGTAAAACCATATTGATTTTTGTGTAATAAATTATTTAAGTTAAAATGTAATAGTAACTGATTTAAAATTATTTTTTCAAATATTTTACTTAGAGTCGGTAGAATCAATATAGGCCTATAATTTGTAGGATCAGATTTAAGTCCCGCTTTAAATAAAGGTACAACCTTACTGTGCTTCATCAAGTCAGGAAAAACATCACTCTTTATGCAGTCATTAAAAATCATTGATACTCGTAGATGAGGAGCTATGATGTCAATTATTGATTTGATAATTTTAGTAGACATGCCCCAGAGATCAGTAGTATCTTTAATATTTATTAATTTGAAAGTAACTTTAACTTTAACCACGCCTCTGGTGCAACGCAGCCTTAGAGATGGCAATAAAAGTTTGTGATTTATTTATTAATTATTTGTAAATAAAAAAATACCCTTTATTATTTCACAAATAACAACAATAGTCAGGGAGCCCTAGAACATTTTTTTTGATTACTTACAAGCTAATTTTTTGTGCGTAGCTTCATTTTGATAAGACAAACAACATTTTTGTCTGCAAAAAATCTTGAAAGTGGTAGCTAACAGAGATAGAAAGGATTTCATACTTTGATTTGATGGTCCTAAAATATGGATCGTTCTATTTGTTGGATAATTTTATAACTATTAACATACCAATATACAAAAAATCTGCTGGTTAGGGTTCCGTTTTAGGGTTCTGTAATCAACAAAACTTGGTTGACCACGTTACCCTAAAGCGGAACCCTATCAATATAAAAAGTACCCAGTAGCCGATTCTCAGACCCACTGAATATGCATATAAAGCTTGGTTAAAATCAGTAAAGTCGTTTCGGAGGAGTACGCTATCTAACTGCATTGTGACACGAGAATTTTATATATCCCACCAAAAACATACCTGTTATTATTATTTTTAACAAAAAATTAAAACCGACTTCCAAGGTAAAAACAATAATAACATTAATATGAACTAAAAAGTATTAAATAATTTTTACTATCTAATAGTGCCTTTTTCCGAATTCGGCTAAACCTCAACTATTTCTGTACTCAATCTTCATTATTTTGAAGTCGGTACCAGATAGCTGAATCTTCAGTCCTCTGATATAATATTTGTAACTTTTGGAACTGGCACCGACTTCAAAATTATGAAGATTGAGTACAGAAATAGTTGAAGTTTAGTCGAATTCGGAAAAAGGCACTATTAGATAGTAAAAATTATTTAATACTTTTTAGTTCATATTAATGTTATTATTGTTTTTACCTTGGAAGTCGGTTTTAATTTTTTGTTAAAAATAATAATAATTTCACTTTTTAGTTACAGTACGTAAACCTTCGCGTATATTTTACGTATTTTATTACAATTTGTTAAGTGTTAAGATTTGTAAACTTCATATTTTCTAAGAAAATTTAGTTCCGCAATTCAACAACAGATGTCGTTGTTAAGCATCTGCATCGCGGTATCGCTTACTCGACAGCATTTGATATAACTAATTCGCTACAATAAATTTTTTCTTCTCGCTCACGCTCACTGGTTGTCTTAATTGATATTACGCCAGAGGGATTAACGTACCCAGGATAACCCTACAGAATCATAAGGCCAGTTTTAGGCGTATGACGTCTTTTCTTTACATTAAAAGTCACAACTCACACTCACAAAATAATATATTATCAGTGAAGTGAACAGTAGTTAGTAAAGTATTCGATCTGTATAATATAAAGTAGTAAAATATTCGATGTGTCGTCTGCCGCCACGCGCCGCCCGCGCGACACCGTCGCCTCTGCAGCGCCGACCGCCGTGTATTAAACAAACAGGTGTTGTTATGTAACAATACATAATTATTATTATTAGTATAATCCATCCTATGCCTTGTACTACTATCTATTCTGTGCCATGAGACATTGGTGACCTTAACACGACGTGGTAATAATGATGATGACGATGATGATGATTATGATGATGAATATTAATTGCATAGTAGCATATGCTTTCTGTTCTTAAAACAACGCCGAAACTCCCAAACGTGTATCTATAAAGAGTCAGGAGTTCTCTCAGCATCTTCGAAACCATGGTATACCTTGACCGAATATTTGACTTTTTGGTAGCATATTCTTAGTACACTTCACATAAAACCAAAATCACCATATGTTTCCATATAAATTTCGAGGAGTTCCCTCGATTACTCATGGATCCCATCATCAGGTCACCACTTTTGTGAACATGGTACCAAATTGGAGTGAAACCTAATACAACAAAACAAAAATTTCGAAAATCGGTTCACAAACGGCGGAGTAATCGTTGAACTTACAAAAATAAAAAAAAAATTAAAAAAAATATATCCACAGCCGAACATATAACCTCCTCGTTTTTTGGAAGTCGGTTAAAATAGGGCCTAGTTCCTAGCTAATTATTGGTCTAAAAAAAGAGTTGAAATCCAATCCAATGCCAAGTTCAGATGCATTTCATCGATCATAATCAACTTCATCAACAGCCTGATCCATAATACTTCTAATTTGAACTTGGCAGGTTAATTAAATTCTATAGACAAATAATAATATCTAATATTATAATATATAAATCTCCTGTCACGATGTTTGTCCGCGATGGATTACTTAACTACTTAACCGATTTTAATGTTTTCTTTTTTTAAATGTGTGCTTTTTTCCAATTTGAGAGATAGGATAGCTTAGATCTTGAATTATAGTCGCAATTTTATTTTATTGCAAATTATTTGTCTATAAAGAGCGACCATTGTTTATGCGACGACGGTCACGACTCCCAGGATAGCGATGGACGTTGCCATGGTGACATACTAATTAATTTAGTCACTAATTCAATGAAATAATACGAGCGATATACTTTATAAAATATGGCAAAGAAACGTTTGCCGGGACAGCTGGTCTAATTACATAATTAATCGAGTGTGTAACGTATAGCACAAAAACCTGCCAAGTTCAGATTTACAAGTATTATGGATCAGATCAGGCTGTTGATGAAGATGATTATGATCGATGAAGTGCATCTGAACTTGGCATTGGATTGGATTTCAACTTTTTTTAGACCAACAATTAGCTAGGAACTAGGCCCTATTTTAACAGGTATGTTTTTGGTGGGATTTCAAAACTTTTTTCCAAGAAATCATACCTATTTTTTCTTTTTGTGTCACGCCCGATACTAATACTTTCAAGTTTCAATAGATGCCTCATTGTATCACTGGTACATAAGAATTTTTATCTAAAGTTCGTAGATGAGCCGGCTCACGCTTGACTGATCGCTTAAATTTCTTAATTTTTCGTTAATCTACTTATAACACACGACCTGTGTACCAAATTTCATAACGCTAGGACATTTGGAAGTAGCCTCTAAAATTCGTAGATATGGGCCGACTCACGCTTGACCGATTTCTAAAATTTATTATTTTTTTGTTAATCTACATATTATAACACACGACCTGTGTGCCAAATTTCATTACGCTAGGACATTTGAAAGTAGTCTCTAAAGGTCGTGGGCCGACTCACGCTTGACCGATTTCTAAAATTTCTAATTTTTTTGTTATTCTACATATAACACACGACCTGTGTGCCAAATTTCATAACGCTAGGACATTTGAAACTGGCCTCTGAAGTTGGGAGATGACCCGACTCACGCTTGACCGATTTCTAAAATTTCTCAATTTTTTGTTAATCTACATGTAACACACTACCTGTGTACCAAATTTCATAACGCTAGGACAATGGGAATTGTCCATTTTTTTTTAATTTTGCTCATTACATAAATATTTCGAGGAATAAGGTCAGTGATCGTTTTTCTGTATATAAACGAAAAAAATAACCATTAGTTACTTATATTTTTGAATAAATATGTTTAACCTTAGTTTGACCTTCAATGGCGTTAAATCAGCAATAAATTCGACCAACATTACGTTTTGAACTTTTGGTACTGTGCTTTTGGTAAGCTTCTCGTATCAGCTTTCACATAATGACAACTTGCATTTGACGAACCAGCCATTATAAATATGATTGAAAGGAAAAAAAAACATATTGCAGAGGTCAATTGGCCGCCGATGATGACGTCAGAGCGAATCTTTAAAAAAATAATTGAGATTAAACTAGCCAATGGATTTCAAAGTATTCAATTAAAAAGCTAGACGTGTGATTACGGGCTAGCTGTTTGATTGAGCGACTATTTAAACCAATTGGCTGCGACATATATAATTCAAAACCCGACCTCATTGGTCAGTCAATATAATAACTTATTTTTTTGTTTACCTTCGATCGCGGATTCTTGGAAATCTATTGTTATTTTATTGTTGTCGCAGTCGCCGGTGTCCCTATGGGGGTTTATAGATTAAGTTATACATTCGCATATTATTATTTAAGCATTTTGACTGCACCTTCTACCTCGTACCGGGCTCGTAGGTAGTAATTAGCTGGCGGTTTGGTTTCAGACCCGCTGTGCCGCACGCTCGTGTGTGGGAAGCGCGAGGTGTGCCTGCTGCGGGACTCCTATACAGCGCTCTGCGACAACAAGAAGGATGTGCTGAGACGAGGGTGAGTAGCCACCTCCCCGGCCCCACCCCGCGCCTGACCTCCGGGACTCGGGATCGACCACAGTGTAGTAAATATTTTATTTTTATTTTTTATTGATTCACTAAACTAGATAATACACATTTACAACTTATTTCTAAATACAAGTTAGTAAGTATCATAACGTAGTGTACATCCTTCTTGAAGTGAATACTACATGCAAATTAAATCTAAGTTACAAAAATGGTGCTAAATTCTTGTTACTTAATCTTTGCTTACAATTTTATATAACTTATCTTTGAATAATGAGACAGAAGTACCAAAAATATCGATTTCACCGCAGGTCTTATTGTATAAGGCACACATTCGGTATAATGGGGAGTTTTGTCCATAATTTGTGTGGTGTACAGGTATGTCAAAAGTTTTTCTATTTCGAGTACGGCTGCCCGGTCGAGGAACTGATAAATTGATCTTATTTAGAAGTGGGGTGCTGTCTAAATTCCCGTTAATTAATTTATGTAAAAAAACAATAGAGGAGTCTATGCTCCAGTGAAACTAAATTGAAGTGTGCTAATTTAGCTTCATAAGAAATTAAATTTTGACAAAGGTTTTGAGAGTAACATAAATGATACAAGAAATGTTTTTGCAGTTTCTCGATTCTCGAAATGTGGGCATATTAAAATGGATTCCACACTTGAGAACCATATTCAACAATAGAACGAACATAACAGTTAAAGAGTATCACCGGTATTTCTGGATCCTTGAAAAACTTGGTCTGTCGTATTACAAAACCAGCCATTTTAGCAGCTTTAGATGTTATACTATTTATATGTTCTCGAAAATCTAGTTTACTATCAACTGTAACACCCAGATCACGCATGGAAGACACTTCAGTTATAGGATTGCCAGATATATGGTACATATGACGGAAAGGATTCCGTTTACGTGAAAATTTTATATAATAGCATTTTACAACATTTAAATTCATTCCGTTAGACGAGCACCAATGAGTCACCTGGTCAATATCTCTTTGTAGTAAAACTGTGTCAGCCATACTTCCTATAGCTCTGTAGATTTTAAGATCATCGGCGAACATTTGATATTTGGATGTTAAGTTCAAACACAAATCGTTAACATAAATTAAAAAGAATATTGGTCCCAAGTGAGAGCCCTGGGGCACACCAGACGGTACCATTTTTAAAATAGACTTAAAACCCCTAATTTTAACTAGCTGAGACTGGTTCAGTAGATAGGATTCACACCATCTCAATAGGGAACCACATATGCCAGCATGAGCTAACTTAGCAATTAGGATTTGATGGTTAACTACATCAAAGGCCTTAGAGAAATCAGTATATATCGCATGAACTTCTTTTTTGTTTTCTAATGCTTCATAAATATCCGAGACGTAACCTATCAGGTTTGATGTAGTCGATCTACCCGGAAGAAATCCGTGTTGATTTATATCAATTTTGCTTTTGATGTGAAAATAGAGCTTGTTTTTTACAAATTTTTCGAGCATTTTACCCATTATTGACAAAATTGATATAGGCCTATAATCTTCTATATATATAAAAGAAAGTTGTGTTAGTTACACTACTTATAACTCAAGAACAGATGAACCGATTTGGCTGAAAATTGGTGGAGAGGTAGCTTAGAACCAGGAATAGGACATAGGATACATTTTGTCTCGGAAAAATGTACGGTTACTGCACAATACACTTTTATGATTTGCGCGTAAACTATTCAATCGATTTTGATGAATTTTGGTATGGAGATACTTTGAGTCTCGGGAAAGGACAAGGGATACTTTTTGTCCCGGAAAATGTACGGTTCCCGTACAATAAACTTTTGTGATTTTCGCCTATACTATTCAATCTATTTTGATAAAATTTGGTATGGAGATACTTTGAGTCTCGGGAAAGAACAAGGGATACTTTTTATCCCGGACAATGTACGGTTCCCGCACAACAAACTTTTATGATTTTCGCCTAAACTATTTAATCTATTTTGATGAAATTTGGTATGGAGATACTTTGAGTCTCGGGAAAGACAAGGTATACTTTTTGTCCCGGAAAATGTGCGGTTCCCGCACAATAAACATTTGTGATTTTCGCCTAAGCTATTCAATCTATTTTGATGAGGTATGGAGATACTAATTTTAATATATCTATATATCAATATACATAAAAATGAATCCACAAACAAATTAAACACTAACTTGCAACCTTTCGAGAAATTTAGCGATGGCCAAAGTGTTGCAGCAGAGCAAACTAATAGTTTGGGAATTGGGATGAGTGCACGATGGAACTAAAAAATAAACACACTTTTTTATTAATTATGCCAATTCGAATTAATTAATAATCATCGTTAAGACAGGACAACGTCTGTCGGGTCAGCTAGTCTATATATATATATATATATATATATATATATATATATATATATATAAAAGAAAGTTGTGTTAGTTACGCCACTTATAACTCAAGAACGGATGAACCGATTTAGCTGAAAATTGGTGGAGAGGTAGCTTAGAACCAGGAATAGGACATAGGATACATTTTGTCCCGGAAAAATGTACGGTTACTGTACAATATACTTTTATGATTTGCGCGTAAACTATTCAATCGATTTTGATGAATTTTAGCATGGAGATACTTTGAGTCTCAGGAAAGGACAAGGGATACTTTTTATCCCGGAAAATGTACGGTTCCTGCTCAATAAACTTTTATCTCAAGAACAGATAAACCGATTTGGATGAAAATTGGTGGAAGGGTAGCTTAGAACCAGGAAAAGGACATAGGATACATTTTGTCCCGGAAAAATGTACGGTTACTGCACAATATACTTTTATGATTTGCGCGTAAACTATTCAATCGATTTTGATAAATTTTGGTATGGAGATACTTTGAGTCTCGGGAAAGGACGAGGGATACTTTTGGTCCCGGAAAATGTACGGTTCCCGCAAAATAAACTTTTATGATTCTCGCCTAAACTATTCAGTCTATTTTTATGAAATTCGGTATGGAGATACTTTGAGTCTCGGGAAAGGACAAGGGATACTTTTTGTCCCGGAAAATATACGGTTCCTGCACAATAAACTTTTATGATTTTCGCTTAAACTATTTATTAATCTATTTTGATGAAATTTGGCATGAAGATACTAATTTTAATCTATAGTTTTCTTAATTATACCAATTCGAATTAATTAATAATCATCGTTAAGACAGGACAACGTCTGTCGGGTCAGCTAGTTTGCTATATTACTTGGATCCCCGTTTTTATGTATCGGAGTAACGAAAGCTTCCTTCCACTTTGAAGGAAATTTTCCGCCACTTAAAGACCTGTTATACAGTATACAAAGAGGATAAGCAAGTTGTTCTGAACAATTTCGGAGAAATAGTGGCGGAATGCCATCGGGGCTTGGACCTTTATTGACATTAAGTTTTTGAAGGGAGCTCTTTACTTCTTCAGAGATATGAAGAGAATTTAATAATTCGGAATTACATCCTGTCCATTTAGCTGAATAACTCGGCAATTTTGAGTTAGAATAAACTGAATGAAAATATTCTGCAAATAAATTGCTAATATTCTGTCCGCCTTCAACAACTCTGTCTCCTAAATACATTTCGTCAGGTATTTCGCCACTAATACATTTAATAGATCTGATAAAGGACCAAAAATATTTTGGATCACTTTTTATTCGAAGTTTTGAACTTATTTTAAATTTGTTAGCACATTCCTGAACCATAGTTTTGCATTGGCTACCTTCTAGTCTGTCAACGTTCCTGTCATAGGAATATAAGTGCGCACGGCAGTCTGTCGCTGTTCCTGTCATAGGAATAGCACAGGTGTCAAATTTCATTTTATTTTTATACATATGCATACTCAAGATATATTTATTGTAGCTTTGTTATGTTTTTGTATTATGTAAATAATAATCCTCAACTTACTATAAACAAAACATCTGTGTTCATAAATAGGATAAGTCATTTAGTTTTTTGTTCAAATATGACACCCACTTGAGAACTCACTCAAGTGGCTGACCCTTATGATTATTTTAAAACATGTGTTGTGTAAATAAAATGTATGGTGGCATGTAAAGTTTTATTTGTATCTTATACCTAATTATGCTGAAGTGTAAATAAAATACAATTTGAGAATTTAATATTGTTTTTTAAATTTAAATCAGAACAATGTTTAGATTTCACATTAACTTTTTTTTAAAGTTCTGTACTAGATTCATTTTTATATTTAGCCAGACACAAAGTTAAAAGAAAATAAAGAATATTTAATATACTTTATGATTTGTAATGTCAATTAACATAATTTCAATTAGAATCTGCGAAATCCAATTAGAACCAAATTCTAACTATAAAAACCCCCCTTCTGTCGTTGTGCCAATGACAGGAACGACAGACAGCATAAATATATATATTTTGACGTGACTGAGAAGAGGGTAGCGCAATGTTTTATAAGTAAGCAAATCTCTTGGGTTAGCGTATTTTTTATATCGTTTATAAACCTTGTTTTTTTCTTTTAGCAGTCTAAGTAGAGGACGATCAAACCAAAAAGGATATTTCTGATTTCCAATGTAGCATGTAGGGGTAAATTTTGTGATTATTTCCATGATTTTAACGTAGAATACTTCCACCGCATCATCAATATTTTGAACTAGCTTTAAGGATTCACCCCAATCGATTTCTGATAAGCTCTCACGTATTTTGTCATAGTCAGCTTTATTAAAATTTAGTGAAGCTGTTCTATTTATTTTCGGAGGCTTTACAGAGGGAAGTTTAAAAGTAATACGCAGTGCCGGATGATGATCGTCTTCTTTTACTATCGGGAAATTATGTCTACAGACATTAAAAGCTTTGCAGTTATTGGTAATTATAAGGTCTAAAATACGATCATTTGCATTTTTAACAGAATTTATGTTATATATTTCATTAAGAGATAGTGTATCAGTAAATGTACTAGCCAAAGCATTCGAGCTATAGAAGGGTATTAAGGAGTCTGAGCCACTATCAAACCTCCAAGATATAAAGGGCAAATTAAAATCACCCGCTAATAGCAATATGTGGTTTTTAGGTAATTTGTGCTGGATGACATGTGATAAGTGATCCGTGACTTGTTCGAGACTTGTATGTGAGACCGGTGGTGGTAGGTAAAGGTTACAAATACATAAGGCTATGTTAGTACTACCATGTTTGACTTTTATAACTACCTAAAGATCTTCACTACTCGATTCCCATTTAAGTTTTCTTATAGGCTCTAATTTATTTTTTACAGCGATTAGAACTCCACCACCATCGGTCTTGGAAGAACAGGATGAGTTACGATCTCTTCTAAATATTGTATACCTATTGTCTAGTACCTCGTGGTCAAAAATAGTCTCATTTAACGAGGTCTCTGTTAAGATAATTACATCCGAGTTCTGTATAAGAGAGTTATGCCTTATTATATTTGTTTTAGTTCTGAGGCCTCTAACATTTTGATACAGAATATCTAAATTTAATATTTTGGTGCCTCTACTATCATTTAAATTAACGTTCATTAATATTACAAAAGAACAAAATTTGCAAAAAATATTAACTAAAGAAAATTACAGTGACTTAAGAGATTCAAAATTTTTTACTACAAAGTTTTTTGCTCCAACGTATTTCTTTATAAAGATTTTGCCGTTTCGCACCCACACGAACTGGAAACCTTGATCCTTAGCAAACTGGCGCCCTTTGCATGAAGCTGCTTATTATATGGTGACAGGTGCTCGCACACGTATATTGGCTCCTTGCTGGCTATACCAAGATGGGCAGAGTTAAGTCTATCGTTTGAGTTGGTCTTGTTAAAGGTTCTTACTGCCGCTAGGATGCCGTCTCTGACTAGTGGGCTGGAAACCTTAGCCACTATAGACCGGGGTCGCTTTGAATCCTTGTTAACCTTTGCAACCCGATGATAATTTATTAGCTGGTGTTCTTGTAGAGTATATCCAACAGTCTTAGCCAATTGATGTATGACGGTCTTTAAATTTTCGGATTTGTGCTCAGGAACACACTGTATTTCTATATTTGATTCGCGCGATAATTGTTCAAACTGATTCAATCGGGTATTTACGTCAAGTAAGTTAGATTTCAAGGATTTGTTTTCGGAGACGAGATCTTGAATTTTACGGTCCCTTATATCTAACTCTTTGCTGAGCTCGTCGTATTTGGCGGACATAAAGTTAACACTGTCGGTAAGCTCCTCGATTTTGGATACGAAGTCCTTTTTAATATCTCTCCGAAGCTTGGATAACGAATCTTCGAGTTTATTATTAAAATATTCTTTTAATTAATCTATAATATTTAGCGATGGGGATTCGCGAACCGAACTAGTGGAATTAGCTTGAGTGGGTGTGAGAAATATATCCTTTTTATCAGAATATTGTTTACACTGCTCACATTTCCAAGATGCTTTATGGGCTCTAGATTCTTTTCCAAAATTTTCAGGACTTATGCCCAAGCATTGAAAGTGAAATGCAGATTTACACTTGGAACAAGTCTTTAAGTCAGGGGACTTTATCTGCTTTGAACACTTGCTACACACAGACATAGTGATTGCCACAAAATTGGGATCTTCTTGAAATCTGGTAACCCTAATAAGATGTCAATATCAATTTATTGCTTGTCACTTGATTTTGACAGCACAAATTATGACAGCAGTGGGTAGTTTTTGAAGTTCAATTGTATTGACACTAGTTTCTCGATATTCAGAGGGTAGAAAAATATCACAGGCAATCACTAATAATGTTGAAATATAACGAACGTAGCCGGTAAAAACGGTGAATAACAATATCACACGTAAAAGTATCAATTAGCTTCACTTTGGTAATACACAAAATAAACTATTCCACTGGGTACTATTTTTAAGATCAAAAGATATGCGGGACGTAATGCACACTAAGCCGGGGTTGCCAGCCGAAAAAAATATACCGTATTCGTCGGAATTGCAGGGACGTGATCGTGGCGGAGAGGGCGGGCGGCGGCGACGGCGGCGGCGGCGGCGCGGGCGACGACGACGACGTGTTCTACGAGACGGCGGCGCGCGGGCGGGCGCGGGGCGAGGGGCGGGGCGCGGTGCGGGGCGGGGCGCGGTGCGCGGGGTGCGGGGGCGGGGCGCGCGCCGCCTTCCTGTGCGGCTCCGACAACCGCACCTACTCGTCGCTGTGCCGCCTCGACCTGCACAACTGCGTGCGACGCGCGCGGCCGCCGGTGCGGCTGGCGTGCCGCGGGTTCTGCCCGTGCCCCGCGCCCCCCGCGCCGCGCCCCGCCCCCCGGGCCGCGTGCGCGCTGGACGAGATGGCGGACCGGCTGCTGGACTGGTTCGCAGTGCTGCTGGAGGCGGCGGGCGGCGCGGCGCCGGCGGCGGCGGGGTGGCCGCGCGGCTGCCGGCCGGAGGTGCGCTGGATGTTCGCGCACCTGGACGCGGGCGGCGACGGCGCGCTGTCGGCAGAGGACCTGTGGGCGCTGCGCCACGACGAGCGCGAGCGCTGCCTGCGCCCCTTCCTGGCGTCGTGCGGTGGGGCGGGGACGGGGGCTGGGCTGTCGCGCGCGGCCTGGTGCGGCTGTCTGCGCCGCGCGCTCCGCCCCTGCGCCGCCCTCGCGCGCGCCCATCCCGCGCCGCAACCGGGTACCGACCGCACATAATATCACTCTCGCTACCAATCTATACTTTATAATATTACTAGCGACCCGTCCCGGCGTCGCACGGGTATAAAATATATAGCCACTGAAAAAATGATTAAAATCGATAGCCTATCACGATCCTTCATGTGGTCTACTTCTTATCTGTGCCAAATAACATAAAAATTGCTCCAGTAGTTCGCGAGATAAAAGCTTTCAAATAAATTCTCCTGTTTTTTCCACGTGGAGAATGTGGAAAAAACAGGGGAAAATTGCTCCAGTAGTTCGCGAGATAAACCCTTTCAAATAATTTCCCCTGTTTTTTCCACATTCTCCTATTAGTCTTAGCGTGATAAAATATAGCCTATAGCCTTCCTCAATAAATGGGCTATCTAACACTGAAAGAATTTTTCAAATCGGACCAGTAGTTCCTGAGATTAGCGCGTTCAAGTAATTTTCCCCGTTTTTTCCACATTTTCATGAATTTCTTCGCTTCTTAGCGTGATAAAATATAGCCTATAACCTTCCTCGATAAATGGGCTATCTAACACTGAGAGAATCATCAAAATCCGTTGCGTAGTTTTAAAGATTAAAGGGAACAAAGGGACATGAGGGAAAAAAAGCGACTTTGTTTTATAATAAGTATAGAGTATAGATAGATAAATAGTACAGTAATTGAAGGCAAAAGTCAGGTGCAACCTCCGATTTCGTTGAAATCCATCCTCCAAGTTTTTGAACCCAATTTTTTCAGTTTATTTAATCATTGATTGTACTGACGGTTCTTGTTGGAAATTCATGTTGGACACTAATAAAACACACTTTTTCTTGCACTTTATCCACTATATTAAGATATTATTATAACTTTTTAACAAATTACACGACCGGTTTTGAAATTTCAAAACCGGTCGTGTAATTTGTTAAAATGAGTAATTGCTATATAATTAATGATGATTATAATTAATGAGTAATTACTCATCATCAGGTGTAAGTTTAACGTCGGTAGTTTTAAATAATTAAATATAATCAAAACAAACATTAGGGTTGTCAGCATCATGGTATTTTTTTACAATTTGGTAGAATTTTTATTCCAAATAAGAGTATTTTCTACTAATGCTAAAATTAATATTTAGTTGGATTTACCTATTTTATATTGATAAATTAATAATTTTATGCTAGTAATGTACATATACAGATTTCCGAGCCTAAAATTAAGTAATAATTGTTAAATTTCTAAATTATAATTAAAATATGTCACAAAAATTTCTATAAAATTATTAAATGTCAAATAAATTAATATAAACGATGTCAAACTAACAATAATAAAACTTAAGACGATACAATTGTCTAATTTCATCACCAATAATTTAATTTAATTGTCCATAATATTAAAATTATAAAAACTAATATCTATATGAATGTCAAATAAATTAAACTAAATTAAAATATCATGTCAATAAATAAAATATAATGTCCATAAAATGATATAAAATTAATAAATATCATGTCAATAAATTAAATTAGCGGTGAAATGTAAATTGAATTTAATGTATAAGTAATAATAATTTAAATATCCTGTAATAAAATTTAATTTGATATATTTAAATCGGCAAGCACGGCTGAATTACTGGTACTGTACAAAAGTTTAAAATTTAAGTTAAAGAAAAAATCACAACATATATGGTTTAATACACAATGTAAGAAACTGAGATTGATTCCAAACTACATACAGATTAGATGCCGGATGTCTAAACATTGTATTGATAAATTAATGACACGAAAAAAGTTTGAATGTCTGGAAGCAGAAATTCATCACTTATACAAGCAAAGAGATAATGTCGGATGCCATTTAAAAGTATTGCATATTGAACTTGCTCTAAGACTACACCCTATTAAACTGGATTGGCTCCAGAGAAAAACACATGAGTACATAAAAGAAAAAATTCAAGAGCAATTCATTGTACAATGTAAAAAACTTAATTACCTAATTAGTTGATCCTAAAACCTAATTAGTGGATCAACAAAAATTTAAAAACTCAAAACACATAAATACGAAAACTACATTCTACCCAAAACTAGTAAATAAAACTTCTATAACCTTTTCTAAAAGAGAAATAAATTTATTAGAAAAAGGCCTCAAGCATTGCCCAAATACCGAAATCACAAACAAACAAATAGACAATCTCGCAGCGGATCTTGAAATAGCATCAAAGGATAATAAAATTGTAAAACAGTCATGCGCTCTTACCTTACATAAAATCAAAAATGATCGAGCATTCACAACCATCCCTGATGAGTCTGGCCTTGTACCACGAAACTGTTTTGAGACTCAAACAATCGGACGAGAATGCCGCGTCCTACTCTAACAAACGTAAAATGACGTTGTTAGAGCAGGACGCGGCATTCTCGTCCGATTATTTGAGTCTCAAAACAGTTTCGTGGTAGGCCTACTGGTTTGATAAAAGGTCTTAAGAGGAAGATTAACAAAAATGACGTAGTAATCACAAAAGCAGACAAAGGCAACACAGTAGTAATTGTTACAAAAACAGATTATGACAATAAAATAATGGATTTCCTAAATAACGATTTTGAAATTAAAAAAAAAGATCCAACCGAAACATATAATAACGAGGTCAAAGACATAGTTCGCTCTACGGACAGTATACTTAAAAATATTAACCTAGTATCAATTTTATGCATGAACCCCTTGCCACCGCGATTGTATGGATTTTACAAACTACACAAGCAAGGGGAACCTATAAGACCAGTGGTTTCATACACAACGGCACCAGCTTACAAACTCGTTAAGAAGGCAAATACTATTTTTAAAAATTTATCAAAATTTATGCCGAAATACACAATAAGTAATAGTCTGGAATTAATTAATAAAATTCAAGATTTTCTTGTTCCGAAAAATGCGATCCTGGTTTCTTTTGATGTAAAAAACTTATTTTCCAACATACCCATCAAAGAATGTTTAAATATTATCGACGAAATTAAATGCACTTCAAATTTAGACCCACAAGAGGTAATAGACTTAAAGGCCATATTGATGGTTTGCCTAGATCAAAATTATTTTATTTATAACTAGCTGTCCCGGCAAACGTTTCTTTGCCATATTAAGTATATAAAGTATTTTTTTTTAATTTGATCGCAACGCTAACTGTCGGGACAGACTAAAATTAAAATTCGAATTCGAATATTATTTAAAATTTGACACTGCGATGGTAGCGCCGTCTGTCGGATCCAATTCAACAACTACTAATAAATTAAAAATTAATTAAAAAAACATTGTCCAGCGGACAAAATTGTGAATCTAAATCATTCAAATCAAAAATTTCATCAAAATCAGTCCAGTCGTTTGAGAGAAGTTCAGTGACATACACACTCACAGAAGAATTATATATATTAAGATGGTAAAACTTATAAACAGAAGGATGGATTGGCGATGGGTAGCCCCTTGTCTCCTCTCTGTGCAGACATTTTTATTGATAATTTTGGATCAAGGATATTGGAAACCTTCTATAAAGAATATATTATTTATTGATACAGATACGTAGATGATATAATATGTTTATGGAATGGTAAAGTGGAAATTTTAAATGAATTTTTTAATTATTTGAATACAATTAATAATAAAATACAAATGACATTAGAAATAGGCAACAAAGTATTAAACTTCCTGGACTTATCTATAGATATAAATCATGTTCATCATACATTTAAAATATTTAGAAAACCTACATATAGTGAAAATGTCCTTTATGCTAACTCCTCTCATCCGCGCCAACACAAACACGCCGCTTTCCACGCTTTTGTTCACCGTTTGCTAAAGTACCCCTAGAAAGAAATGATTTCAGGACAGAACTAGACACGATAAGACATATCGCTGTAAGTAATGGTTACAAAAGTGAACTTATTGACACAATCCTTAAAAATGCTAGGAGAAGGATGGCCGAAAGACTGCTATACGACAATTCAGGACTTAAGGAAAAAGCAAATAGCACTTGGGTTAAAATACCTTATATTGGCCCTTTATCGTATAGGTTTCAAAAGATCTTACAAAACAAGGAGACCAGAGTAGCATTTTACACTACGGGTTCCCTAAAAAGTATGTTATGTAATAACAAGGACAAGTTTAACGTCACGGACAATAGCGGAAAATACAGCCTTTCTTGCGAAACATGTGGAGGTATATATATAGGTCAGACAGGGCGGAAATTTAAAACCAGGATAAAAGAACACATCACAGCTTGGAAAAGGAAAACAGAAAGATCTACGTTTGCTGAGCATTTAAATAATAATGACCATAATTTTGAACCTGACAAGAACATTAAATACCTACATGTTTTACCCAAAAGCAAGAACTGGACGCACTGGAAGCACTCGAAGTCAACAGACACAAAAAATATGGGAACTTGTTAAACGACCAGACATGCCAGAAATTCAATTTTATTACTGGACATTTAAATTATTATTACTTATACATTAATTTCAATTTACATTTCACCGCTAATTTAATTTATTGACATGATATTTATTAATTTTATATAATTTTATGGACATTATATTTTATTTATTGACATGATATTTTAATTTAGTTTAATTTATTTGACATTCATATAGATATTAATTTTTATAATTTTAATATTATGGACAATTAAATTAAATTATTGGTGATGAAATGAGACAATTGTATCGTCTTAAGCTTTATTATTGTTAGTTTGACATCGTTTATATGAATTTATTTGACATTTAATAATTTTATAGAAATTTTTGTGACATATTTTAATTATAATTTAGAAATTTAACAATTATTACTTAATTTTAGGCTCTGAAATCTGTATATGTGACATTACCAGCATAAAATTATTAATTTATCAATATAAAATAGGTAAATCCAACTAAATATTAATTTTAACATTAGTAGAAAATACTCTTATTTGGAATAAAAATTCTACCAAATTGTAAAAAAACCGGCCAAGTGCGAGTCGGACTCGCGCACCGAGGGTTCCGTACAAACCTGCAAGGTTTACAAAGTTCGTTTGATATGAATTTCAACTTGATAGCTCTACGCGTTCATGAGGAAAAAAGTAATAAGTTTATATTTATTAAAAAATATATATTTTGTAATGTAACAAAAAATTTAAGGTTTTCGGAATTTTTCCTTTATGTGTGCTATAAAACGTTGCTTCATGCCAAATTTCAAGATTCTAGGTCGACTGGAAGTACCCTTTAGGTTTTGATTCCCTTGCGAGTACTTGCGAGTTTCAAAATATGCAGCTTAAATTGCTGTTTCTTTTGATTGCGTTGACATAGAAGTTTGATTTTGTTACAGCTTAAAGGTATTATAGACCTGAGTATTTGGTATGAATTTCAATTTAATACCTCTACGCGTTTATGAGGAAATGGGTAGTAAGTTTAAAATTATAAAAAAAAAAATATATTATGTGATGTAACTAAAAATTTATGGTTTTCGTAATTTTTCCTTTATCTATGCTATAAGACGTTGCTTCGTACCAAATTTCAAGATTCTGAGTTCACGGGAAGCACCCTGTAGGTTTTGATTCCCTTGCAAGTGTCGAAAATTTGCGGCATAAACGGCTGTATCTTTTGATTGCGTTGGCTTAGAAGTTTGATTTTTTCACAGCTTCAAGGGACAGTAGACCTGAGTAATTGATATAAATTTCAGCTTCATACCTCCACGCGTTCCTGAGAAAAAGGGTCTTGACAGACGGACGGACGGACAGACGGACAACAAAGTGATCCTATAAGGGTTCCGTTTTTTCCATTTGAGGTACGGAACCCTAAAAAATACCATGATGCTGACAACCCTAATGTTTGTTTTGATTATATTTAATTATTTAAAACTACCGACGTTAAACTTACACCTGATGATGAATAATTTCGAAACCGGTCGTGTAATTTGTTAAAAAGTTATAATAATATCTTGATATAGTGGATAAAGTGCAAGAAAAAGTGTGTTTTATTAGTGTTCATTTTAAAGGTGATTTAAAGAGCTTTAAGGTCAATTTGAAAAATACTTTTTAAAGCCCTTGGTTAAAAAAAATAGGATTAAAAGGTCCCGGTTTCATGGTTCTCGCGGTAAAAGTTAGGCTTTAAACGTCTCTATCTTCGTTATTTTTCATCCTATAAAAATCAAAAGTTTTCTTAAAAAATGGACACAAATTTCGCTCTTTATAATTTTTACGAAGGTTCAATATTTCTGAAGTTATGTTCAAAACAAAACGATATTTAGAAAAAAATTAATAATTTTGATTTTACTAAATCATTCTTTGTTCCAAAACTAAGCATTCTAAACCATGAAAATTTTTTGAGGTCATTACTTATGCTAAAATAAAGATATTTTCTCCTCTCTTTAAGATCCTTTGGGGATAACCATAAATTTGAATTATTGTAGAAATGATCAACGTTTTATTTTTCGATTTTTCCATAAAAAAATTGTAAGGGTCATCTTATTTTTATCATAACTTATTCAATTTTAATGCTATTAACTTTTTAAAATGCTTATTAAAAAGGTAATTTTAAGCACTTTAAAAAGTCATAAGGAAGTACATGTCATAAAATGCATCGGTTTACCGTTATTTAAGTTTGAATGCTTAGACTTAGGTACTCGCCAAAAGAAAATATATATGTCGCAGTCCACTGGTTAAAACAGATTTTGACTTTTGACTGAAAAACGCCATTCAATCACACGGCTATACGTCGTTTAGCCGACTTGTTGATTGCAACGTTCAACACTACAGCTAGACGACGCTTAGCTAACTGGTTTAACTAAGGTCCATTAGTTTAGTGTTATTATTACACAAGCGTAATGATGACAAGTAGAATAAATTGTATTCTAACTCGTTTTGAACACAATTGCAATAAATACCTTGGTGATGACTGATGCATTTCATAATCCCGTAATTTCTCCTCGAATATTTGTTTAAATTTTGATTCACTGGTATGTGCCCCCATAATTTCTGTCACTTTAATATAACACTTGTAAGTTGTAACGTATATTTACGAAAAAATCTTATTAATACAATCACAAAATACCGGCTAGTTGACGCCATATTGTAAACAAAACGCACCTAGCGCCGCGGTGGTGAGCGCTGAACTAATTCAATCAAACGGCTGCTTTTGAATCAGCTGTAGTGTTAAACGTTTTGAGCGACTGAAGTATTCAATTAAAAAGCTAGACGTCTGATTGAATGGCGTTGTTCAGTCAAAGAGCTAGCTGTTTGATTGAACGGCTATTTTAATCAGTTGGCTGCGACATCTATACAATCACCTATAGCTCACTTTGAATGAATATGGGAAGGTATTTCAGGATAGAAATTAGTTTGTTTTTTTTATTGGCTTTAATTTTGGTAATTACACATTTTTCGCAAAACCTATAGTTTTTTATTTAATTATAAAAAACCGCTTTAAGACATGTATTTTTCTCATGCAAAAACTTGATCTTTGATCTTAAATAACTCCGAAAGTATTGATTTATTCAAAAAACTTTATATAACAAATTTTGCTTAGAATTTGTGTTTCTTTTGATTCCTGGGGTTATTTTTATTAAAAAAATATTCACCCTCGAGAAGGTTTGGCATCCAAGTGGCATAGTGTCAACTTGCGCTTTTGCCCAGGGGGTGGGCAAAAGCGCAAGTTGACACTATGTCAATTTTGTATTTTAGGGTATCCCCCACCTACTCACCAATTTTCATGAAAACCGATGGAGGTTCAACGAAATTGGAGGTGAAAACCTTCATTGCCTCCACTAAAAGCGGAAGAGTTTGTTAGTTCGTTTGTTTGAACGCGCTAATCTGAGGAAGTACTGGTCCGATTTGAAAAATTCTTTCAGTGTTAGACAGTCCATTCATCGAGGAATGCTATAGGCTATATTTTATCCCGCTAACACTAATAGGAGCGAAGAAATAGAGGAGAATGTGGAAAAACGGGGGGAAATTATTTGAAACGGCTTATTTGAACGCGCTAATCTCAGGAACTAGTCCGATTTGAAAAATTATTTCAGTGTTCATCATCATCATATCAGCCTATATTCGTCCACCGCTGGACATAGGCCTCTCTCAATGAACGCCAAGATGACCGATTAGATTTCAGTGTTAGATAGCCCATTTATCGAGGAAGGCTATAGGCTATATTTTATTACGCCAAGACTAATAGGAGCGAAGAAATAGAGGAAAATGTGGAAAAAACGGGGGCAATTATTTAAAAGGGCTTAGCTCACGAACTACCAGAGCATTTTTTCTGTTATTGGGGTCAGATAAGAAGTAGACCACGTGAAGGATCATATGCTATTTTTTGTGGACTAATATTTTGTCTGTGAAATATCTAATTTACGCGGGCGAAGCCGCGCGGTACGTCTAGTATTTTATAAAACGAACTAAAACTGGTAATCGATATTATAGAATATACTTAAATATTATATCGATATGCGGCTGTAAGTTGCAATTATTGTTTCACTACAAGATTCAACATTTTCTGTTAAAAAAACTTTATATACGTACCTAATATTCATATACATAATTATTACAATAATTTTGTGGGAACCGCACTTTCCTTTGTATGTTCACAACGTCTAAATTAGTTCGACGAATGAGGCGCCGCGCCGTTGCGAGCCCCCAGCTGTTATAGGCAACGTGATGTCGGGTTAAATTGACTACAGCGCCCTGTACTCGTTGATATCCCACTTGACTACTGTCAAGTGGGATATCAACGAGAGAGCTTCGTTAGCCATTCCCATTATTATTTAAATAACTAGATGTTCCGCGCAGCTTCGCCCGCGTAATTTAGGAATTTCACGGAGACAATACATTTTCCGCTAAAAATTGCCTATGCCCCTTCACGCTATTCTTTATGTGTGCCAAATAACATAATATCTAACACTGAAAGAATTTTTCAAATCGGATCAGTAGTTCCTGAGATTAGCGCGTTCAAACAAACATACTCTTCAGCTTTATAATATTAGTATGGAGTTATAGATAAATTTATTTATTTATTTATTTGGTCTGCCAACAGGTCTACATCTTATAAAAACTTATTTCACTAATATTACAACACGAAACTTATTTAGGTGCAGACCCAATTACAGGCAGACTCAGCATGCAAATCATATAATATTTACTTATAGCAAAATTGTTTTTCCGAGGTCGATGATGACAATATCGCACATTACGTTGTAGTAGGGGAGGTCGAGCTCAGTTTAAAAAGTTTTTTTTTCATACCGAGCGAAAATCGTTACAATAATAGTATTCCACTAATACATAAGCTTTGATCGTCAGCCTCTTCATAATGGGTGGAGTAAAAATTGAGAGCATCTCAAAGTTGTTGTTGGGAATCGTATTGAATTGACATTAAAATGATCCCAATTCGCACCCAATAAAGGTTCATATCTAGAATCTAGATTATACACGTTTAGGGTCGGTAGGTGTTATTTGAGTTTTAGTATATAACAACAGATGGCGCTTTTAAAGTAAGATGTATATAATTCTTCTTCACAAATATTGACTATCAAATTAATTACTTAAAATTGCTATGTGAGATAATTTTATGGTTAATTCAAACGAAAATCGCCGTCAGCTGAATGTTTGCAGGTGGAAATGTCGTCTACGCGACGCCCTAGGATACATTGAGCGCGAAGTAGGGCTATATTGGTCATAACTTATATCGCTGGCTGACGGTTTTTATACCATCGTATTAGCGACTGACGGTTTTCTTTATTATTTACAAAGTAGAAATATTCACCTGTATAATTTTTTTACCGTACAAAATTTATACAGGTGAATGTTTCTGTTCTAAAATGACTTTATGTTCAAAAATTTTTTACATGTTCAGTAACGCGACTGACGTTGAATTCCCGTCTGCAATACGGCTGACGGTGATTTTTTGGTTAAACATGACCTCAAAGTTTCATTCGGTATAAAATAATTTTTCGCAACTATTTTTTTTACAACTTTGAAATACTCTCAGTTAACATTCCACCACGGGTGCGGCGACTGACGCTGATTATATTGATTGATAAATATTAAGCTACCGCTGGACAAAAATTTGGTCGGTATCAAAAGGACTTAGCAAACGCTAGCACTACCTCCCCTACTATTGGGTAGGGGATTTCCGCTAGCACTCGTTTGAAAGGTGCAAGTTTGTGAGCGGTAATGTCAACATCGAACTCCTTGTACAGCTTGTTATGGTCTCAACAAATTCTCGGTAACGTGCTATGATTGCCTAAGTTGGTTCTGTAACCCTTTACAGAAAACACCTCTGCTTTCTAGAGTTAGGTCTTGGAACAGAAAACATTATTCATGACAGGAAGTCAGGACTGTTATATAAGTTATTTAATATTTAAAAAAAATTAAAATAAATATTAAACGGGACTTTTTGACTTTTTGAAACTTGTCGTAATTCTATTCAAAGCTTGTTGTTCGTTTTCAGGGGCGTATGTGCCGTCGTGCGACGCGCGCGGCTTCTACCGGCCACGGCAGTGCCACAGCGCGCTCGGCGTGTGCTGGTGCGTGGACGCGCACGGCGTGGAGCGCGCGGGCTCGCGGACCAAGGGCGCGCCACGCTGCCCCGGCGAGGGGGCCCACTCGCCCAACAGTGTGGGCGAGGGAGAGGACGGGGGGCTGGACGACGAGGATGCCGGCGGCAGCGGCGACACCGAGCTGCACTTCTAGCCACCGCGCGCGTCTCGTCCCAGACCCCAAACACCACCATTACAGTAAGAGCGGTTAGTCCAATCAGTATAGTAATTTCGCCTCGGAATTCGAGATACCCAGCTGTAAGTCTGTAAATATTTGTATATTGGCACCCTAAGGGCCTGTTTCACCGCTTCCTGATAAAGCTCCCATTATCTATTTACCACATAAAAATATCTGCCATATAAATCCGCCTGACGTATTTTTTTGGTTCCACCACGTACGTTCTAACCTTATTTGACAGTCGGAGTGGCAACGTCGCAATTTCCGTCGTACGTTCCATTTTAACCCAACCTTATAATGAAAAGTACAATAGTTTCATAATTTGACTTATATATATTAGAAAAAAACACCAACAAAAATAGAGTTGACGTATGTATTTATGGATTTACTAAAGTTTTACAATAGTTTTATAGATTTGTTTTTAAAGAGTCAAAATGTTTTGATTCAACAATATTTAATAATATATATAAAATTCAATAATTAATATGCAAGGAATATGAAATACGTAAAACGAATCGTAGGTGTCATCTTTCAAGTTTCAAGACATTTGAGAATATTTCAGTGTTCTATGTTCTTCTATACGTAGTTTCTTGAATAATACCTAATATTTTGTGATTTGTATTACGTCTTATAGAATATAGACAAAAAATTGTTTATATACGAGACGCTATATTGGACAACGGAAAGAATCGCGAGAGAAGTGTAAATTTTCCCATGGGGATTGAGGATACTTCATACTTTATAGTATACTACTATAATAAAAATACGATTTCGTTGGAAACAGACAGTTATGACAATCAAAGAAGCCTCAAGGAAGTTCTATTGAACTAGTGATACATGTCTACAGATAAGGGTTAAGTCGAATAGAGGAAATGTTAAGGAAACGACTAAGAAGATGGATTTGTGTCTCCAATCTCTCCAGCATGCTGTGCTCTGTCTCATTTAGTTCAGGTTCAGTCTTTAGTTGGAGATTAGACAGCTGTTGATACCTGTATTTGAATAAACGCTTTGTAATCTGTATTATCTGATCCCAATGACACTGCTAGTGATACAGTGGATGGTAAATATTATTTTCATTAGATAAAATCCTTAATAAAAAAACATAATGTAAATTTATAAGGACATATGTTGTTTGTTTCCAGATTCCAGAATAGATATTATTGTGGCTAGTACTTCTTGCAAAGTGGACATAGCTGTTGTTGTGGAACCTTCACCCAAGCGGCAGCCGGCTGTTGCATAACAAATGAAAATCTATTATGTCTGTGATACCCACGATTGAGCTGCTACAGATAAAAAAAACATCCTGCTCTGTGTAAGTTTTCCTGATACTGAATAAATCTTTAATCCTTCAAGCCCCATAAGGACACCGGTGACCGTGACAACAATAGAATACAGAAGCATTTCCAAGAATCCCCGATCAAAGGATTAATAAACCACACAGTCCACAGTGGACTCTTGGAACATTTACATTTACTCAGTTTATTTTATTCAAATCTCAAACATCATAATCTGTGAAATTAGTAATGACTCATAAGTCATAACCCAGAGGTAACAAGTTCAAGCACCCAGTGTACAACATTTTTGTGACATAATTATTATTATTTCTGATCTGACTTTTAAAAGTTGATCACCTACCAGTCTTATAACCTACCTACTAGTATTTGTGTTCAGTGCAGCTGGTTGATGTTGATCTTGGGCAGATTTGCCTCCCTAGCTGAAGTTTGCAGGATATCATTATTTAAGTATTTGTTATGAAATACTTGCATATTAAAAATATGTATTTCCTTACAGGTAAACCCAAAGCAAAAAGATCTTTTGATAAATTAGCTGAAGAAAAGTAAGAATTTGTAAAACTACAAAAACCCCTTCTTGAGGTCCAGGAAAAAAATTAAGAAACAGCTGATGCTGAAGTTATAAGTTTAAACACTTACGGATTTTGTCGCGGAGCACTTTTATTAATCCCGACGTTTCGGCTACTTTGCAGCGGCCGTGGTCACGGGCGCTGCAAAGTAGCCGAAACGTCGGGATTAATAAAAGTGCTCCGCGACAAAATCCGTAAGTGTTTAAACTTATAATATCATGAGTGATACTCGCGAAAACTTAAGAAATCATTAGCTGATGCTGAAGATGGAAATGCGCTATAAAAAAGAGTAACTTGAAATGGAGAAGTAAGACATTTTAATAGCTTTTCTTCCTCCTCCATTTCAATTAACTCTGATAGTTTTATAATGTGAATAAGAAAATAAAAAGTAGTTTTAAAACTTAATTTTAAATATTTCAATTGTAACGGTGATTGAATATTGAAGGATTATATATATATATATATATATATATATATATATATATATATATATATATATATATATATATACTTTTTGCATGAATACTTTTCTCTCTTAAATTTACTGACACATTCTATTTTGAAACACAAACATTATTTTGTTACATAATAAAACTTAAATGCCATTAACCCTTAAACTCATCAACTCCCAAGCGGCACCCAGGTGCCGCATAACTATTCCGTCTGTCTGTCTGCATGGCCTGCCTGTCTGTTTGTCTGTCTGTCTGTCTGTCTGTCTGTCTATCTCTAGGCTGTAACTCAAGAACGGTAAAAGCTAGAGATGATATTTTCTCAGATTATGTATATCTCTTGCCACTATAAAAAATATACTAAAAACAATATAAAATTAATATTTATGGAGGGCTCCCATACAACAAACATGATTTTTTTGTCCTTTTTGCTCTATATCAATAATGGCAACAGGTAGGTACTTGAATTTTTCACAAAATATCTATACCTATATATAAAACTCAAAGGTGACTGACTGACATGGTGATCTATCAACGCACAGGCCACAGCCCATACCACTGGATGGATGGATCGGGCTGAAATTTGACATGCAGGTAGATGATATGGCGTAGGCATCCGCTAATAAAGGATTTTTATTAATTCTACCCCTAAGGGGATAAAGTAGGGGATAAAAGATTGTATATAATAATACTTCTTAATAAGAGCGAAGCCGCATGTGTTCTTTTAATAATAATATTAAAATAAAATAAAAAATTAAGGGAGGCTCCCATACAAAAAACACAATTTATGGCCTACTTTTACGGAACCACTTGTGCGCGAGTCGGACTCACACTTGGCTAGACAGGATAAAGACATACAGACAGACAACGACGTCCAAGACGAAGTCTCAGTAATAGGGTCCCTTAGGTTTTTACCCTTTGGCTTTTGGGTGCGGAACCCTAAAAATCATCTAATTCGTCTTCTAAAATCTCTAAAAGATCCATGTTTATTCAAAATATCATTATAATATTATAATAACTTGAAGAAAGTTCACACAACACTGAACTGCATCATTACGAAAACTGGCAAAAATATAACAGGCTGGAAATATTCATGTAGTAGTCATGTAACGTCAGCCTTTATACCGCTCAAGGCAATGAGTTTCTAAAATACTAGAGTGGCAATGTCTTACAAACTGATGCAAAAAATGCGTAACCACTTGATAGCCCAAAAGACAATGTCACTCCATAATGTTATTATGTCATTATGTATGGCAGATATGCCTGCAGGCATCTTCAAAGTGGTGACGCGTTTCTGTCGTAGACTGCCAATCTAGTTACGTTAGTAACATACAATATCATTGGCTCAAGGTCACCTAATGTATGAAAAGTGAACCTAAGGTACACTTTTTTGACAAGTATTTTGGAGCATGCTTTTTGACGGAGTTACTCTTCCGTAGTTTTTTATTATTCGCAGCTCTCACGCTTGTAAAATGGCAGCCATTTTAGTTTTTCTCGGGCTAATCTGACCAATACTTCTCATGTAAATTTCCTATGAACATAAAAAAGGTCTTATTTAATAGCTAAACTTATGGACTACGCTTACACAGGCAACACGTTATGAATTTCGAAAATTAAACATAGAAAAACCAAAATTTAAGGAAAAAATGTTGTGTATTTTTTAATGGGGTTCCCAACTGCCAATTTCTCACTACAGAGGTAGCATCGTCGACACGACCATTGAAATCTGTCACTTACATACGTATTTTATCTTTTCTTGCAAATTATTGACTTTATTATTCGACATGCCTGTATGCGCTGTTCCTGGATGTAATAAAAGTGGCGTACATTTATTCCCAAAGGATGCAACATTGCGGAAAAAGTGGAAAAAGCAATGCGACGTAAAATTTTTATTGCGACTGATACTTCGAGGTTACTTGATAATTTAACTCAGAATACTTGATAATTTAACTCAGAATACTAATAATTTAAAAACAGAATGAAGAATAACAAACGTAGCAAACACTGTGCAGCGTTGACAGCGGTCGGGTCGCCGCTGGCGCCATCTACAATATGATTTGCGCGTGGAACCCCATTAATGGCTTTTTGTGAAAAATATAGCGCAATAAACTGGTTCTTTTTTATGGGGAAGATTTTATATTCAGAGGGCGCCACGCGTATGATCTATTTACATTCTATGGTTCGGAGCGGTTCATACGAAATATTAAATTTTTGTATTAACGTTTACCTGTGCGACGCGCGACGTTTACCTGTGCAATGTATTGTACCTGGAAATTAAATCAGCTCAAAGAAGAATTAAAGAAGAGGGGTGCTTCCTGTAGTGGAAGAAAGGCAGACCTTGTAGAGAGGTTAATAAATAAAAGTAAATAAATTACTACAGTACTTTATATTTTCTTGGTGAATGTTTTTACTGATTATCATTAAACTCTTGACCATAAATTCTATGAACCTTTATTCACTTCGTTTATTATTTTTTGTTTGTGAAAAACAAGTTCTAAGCTATCTTCTGCTTTTGTAGGTTAGAAGCGTATTGATAGAAAATTTAACTTCACTGATAAATCATGTCCCTCAGAACCAGTACAAACCGAAGTTATGATCATACCAAAAGACGATTATTATAAAGATTAAAGATATAAACAGCAATACCCCATTGCCACCATTAAATAAACATCAAATACAATCTAGTATTTTAGAGAGTGAGTATATTAATTCATTTAATAATCTTTTTGCACCTATAAAATATCATTTTTCATAATCAGGAAAAAAGTATGCTGTGTTACTCTACTTACTTAATTTTAATTCTTTCAAATGCAGTCAATCATTAATAAAGGGAAAAAGTTCAAACGAGAATAGATACCTTCTTATATTAAGAGCTGTCTCGATAAATGATTTTACATAATATTATATAAAAGGTTTTTGTAAAGCAGCAATGAAAAAAACTCAGTATGAAGTTAATATTAAATTATACAAAAATGGTATATTAGAAGAGACTAATTATTGTGAATTTACAGCCGGATCTGGAGTTAATTTACAGTGCAAGCATGTTGCTACTGTGTTGTTTGGTACAGTAGACGATTTCATAGTTTTATAATCATTATCTGTAAAATAATGTCCACATAATCGTAAATATGAAGATTGCGATTTCGCCAATTCTGGCCGTTTTATTGCTTTAGCCCACATTCTTTTCCTATTTTATCTTTTGGGAACAAATGATTACCATTTTCCTTGCATCCCGACATGCACACGTTGTCATTTTTATTAGATTTAATATTTAAAATCGTCAAAAAGATCTAAAATGTAACTTTTCCTCTATGAATGTATCGATGCACAGCTAGGCATAGCGGATCATAGGAATCGCGACACCTAGCGGGGAAAAATGGCAAAAATCTTCCCCATTTAAAAAGATAGAGGAGGTTTTCATCTTAAAAAAATTCCTTTGCTTCTATGCTCTTACTCAGATAATTAAGAAGTTATAACGACTTTATTAAGAATTATTGATCAGATTTGTATGAGAGCCAGAGAAAAACATTTTTTCAAAAGGAAGAGAAACATTTTTTTGATAGCCAATTTGTCAATAACATATGCCATACATCATAACATTAAAGGATTGGACATGGTTTAAGGGCATGATTTGGAACCCCAGGTGTGGAGTTTAGCAATGCGAAACGATTCTCTGCAGCCTATTTTTTTATTATTTATTATTTTTTTTCCTTAAATGTTGTTTTTTCTATGTTTAATTCCATGAAATTTATAACGTATTGCATATGTAAGCGTAGTCCATAAGTTTAGCTATTAAATAAGACATGAAGTGATACTGTGACCGCGCGCTCTCCGCCCTATATATCGAAAACGGTTCACCGTATAAAAAAAATTTGGAACAAAAGTTGTAGAGAATTTTATATTCTATATTATGGTAATAAATACAAATAGCAAAAAACCCACAGGAAATGAAATATTTACAAAAAAAGCGACCAAAACAAATTTTGGAGACCCTTTGACCTTGAAATTCAATAGTTGCGCACACCCTACCATAATATGTAGGTTTTGAGACAACATATTTTAGGTTGCCATTATAGGTACAAATATTTACAAACTTACAGCTGGGTATCTCGACTTCCGAGGTTCTTACCTAAATTAAGCCTAAGTTGCCTGGACCAGGTCGTTTCTCTACGCTACACTACCTCTTTTTGCGATTCGCCCCGTCACTCGAGTACAGGAGGGTCAGTGTCACCATACCTGACTGGGGAAGGGACTCGTTGTGAACGTATGCCCGCGTGTAAACAGCGCTTTATGTTTCAGATAGACACGTCCGAGTGGCGGCTCCGAGGCGCCTCCTGCTGAGTGCTGACTCCCGTCGCGTTTCGTTTTAACACACGCTAAGTCATGGTAGTGGTAGCGGTCAGGTTTTAGTGAGTTTTTTTAATTTAGTAGTACTTACTACTTACCTCTGCAACTCAATACATAATGTTATGTCCTCCCGAGTATGACAGTATTTTAACACGTCGTTGTAAGGTTTTTCGATACATGTATATCGTTAGTTTTTGCTATCGTCAGTCATCTTCGTTCAGTATTAGTTACATAAATGTTTTTAATTAAGAAGTTGAGTCGAAAAATCGACTGAGTGAATGTCGTAGGATAAAACATGTGCAGGTAGTGTACGGAGGTAAAGGCGTGTCGTGCTTAGTTTTCTACTCGATTTTAATTAATATTCTTCCAGTGGCAGTCGTTATTGGCCTAATAATGTACCTACTTTATATTCAAAATATATATTATAGGATAATAATATGTATATTATGCAATATTAAACAAGGCCTTGACAGATATAATAATATGCCTAAGTATAAAATGTATGTGTTGTGTTGTGTGTTAATTGTGACTAAAGTTATTAGAGAACACAATTATTGTTCTATAGTTATTGTTACTAAGTTGTGCACTGTAATATTCGTTATTCGTTCGGCGTTCCTGTTCCCTTTCGACAGTACCAATCTTATGTAAAATGTTAGAAGATATTGATCATTAATGTTTTGTTTTGGCACACATAGACTATAGTTGAAATACAGTTTTAATAACTAGTTTCTGAGAAATCAACAGTAGGTAATTACTATTGTCCTATTGGACATTAAGTACCTTATTTGCACTTTTTTAAATCTCACTAGTTTTAAATAAAATAATAATGTAACGAAGTGGTTTTATTTTATAAAAATGTCCTTATATAGCTTTTTTGTATGTTCCTCTTTGAGAAAATGAAGAAGAAAAAATCTGGGGGCACGGGAGTGCCCCCGCCAAGATGAGCCAAGCGAAGCGTGTAAGGGCACTACCTACCTTTTCTGGAAACGTTTCGTCGTATCTTTGAACCCTCGTAACTTTGGTATGGATAATGATTAATGCCAGATAGTTGAAATTTATAAGATACTAGCTGTCCCGGCAAACGTTGCTTTTCCACAATATAAAGTATTTCGCCCATATTATTTTATTGAATTGACTAAATAAGTATGTCGCCATGGCATCGTCGATCGCTATCTCGTCGCACAAACAATGGTCGCCGTCAGTCTCAGGTTGTAATAATTAACTATTAATTATTCAACAAATGCACTTATCAATATATAAAGTACCCAGTAGCCGATTCTCAGACCTACTGAATATGCATATAAAATTTGGTAAAAATCAGTAAAGCCGTTTTGGAGGAGTTCGTGGACTAACATTGTGACACGAGAATTTTATATTAAATGCGAAAAGTTTGAATATTGTTACTTTAGATTTTATATGTATCCAAAAACCCACAATTTTAGCACCTACTCACCGATCATCAAAACTCTTAGGGTACTTCCTGAAATCTGAGAAAGCTGGGTATGTAACATACTATTAGGGCCAACGCTAAAACTCGCGCGGGCGCACGCTCGCGTGTGTACAAACGGAAAATAGTATGAGCAGCGCAGGAGCTGCGATGGAGGGCGGACGCGGGCACGCTCGACGGACGGGCGGGCACACGGCGCGGGCGCTCGCTTTTCGCAATCGACGTTGTTTCCGTTGACGTCTTTTTGCCAAATAATAAATTAGTAAATAATACACGGTAATCTACTGGACACAACTGTACACGCTCGAGATAAAAATTATATTAGCAGCGCTAAATGAGATAGGCGCACGCGACGGGTGCCCGCTCGCACGCGGCGGTCTTCCGACGCGTGCGCCCGCCTCCGCGTCTGCCTGTGTTTTAGCGTTGGCGCTTAGTACAGAAATAACAAAAAAACTATCAAACCCAACCTAACCTATCCCATCCCCTTGGAGATGGGATATGTTAGGTTACATGTGGGAGTATGAGATAAGTAAGTAAGGTCAATACGGGTAAGTGTGTCATACTTTTTTCAAAGTTTACTTTGAACTCAAAAATCAAGTAACTACTTTAAACTTAAGGTTTAATTTCTCACTCTCTGTGAAATGAAAATAAAGTAAGGTTCATAATTGGCCGGTAACAAAGTGATCTACACAATATTGCCCATTAATCACTTGTTTTTAAGGTATTTTATAAAGTGCTGTGCTAGACACACTAACCCAAGAAAGTGAGGCAAGTGTGACTATATCGTAAGTGTACAATAGATAGTTATTTCAAATTTGAAAATGCAAAGTATATACAACCTGATCATCGGAACTAATCATATGACGATTATATTACTTAATATAGTTTCTGAGGATAGATTAAAGGAGCAAAAGTTTGAGGTAAGTGTGGCATACTACGTTGGAGAGGGGTAAAAAACATTTTAAGTAAAAATTATTGAATGAGTTATTTCTTTTATTTTATTGTTAATTTCAAAAATATGATACTTATTTGGGTTACAGAAGCCTGAATAGTAAAGTTGCTAAATTTTATTTTTAATTACTAAAAAGTAAACAAAATATAAGCAATCAAAAATTACATAATCACTAATATTAGACCAAATGTTTGTAAACCCTGACTTGGGGCAAGTGTGACATATAGACACACTTGCCTCATGCAAAGTAGGCACACTTTCCCAGCACTAAAATTTTGAGTCAGATTTTTCTAATGGACATAAATCTCTTATTTAAAACTGAATGAACCCGAATTTAAAAATTTATATTTTTTCATAATTGAAGGTAGCAAAATAAAAAATCCTATCCACGAATCACGCGGCGGGAATGTGATATCCCATTCATCCCTACCTATATAAAAAGAGCAGTTGGTCCGCGTCAGTGTTGAAACCGAACATCAGCTAAACGAATCGCTGCCGCGCAACTCCGTGAAAACTAATTCCTACGTCGTTACTATCCGCGATAGCCGATAGAACTATTTACTAAGCCGCGTGTGAAAAATCTGTATCCAGCAAAGAAGAGAAGTAGAGGGCCCTCGAAGCTAGGCTACGGAACCAAACTGAGGTTATTGGAATCAACTGCTTATCCTTCTTTCTTCTATTTCCCGAAATACAGTCCACAAAATTCACAAATGGTATAAGAGCTACCAGAAACAATTCCAACAAAAATATAAAAGAAACAATAAGTTTAGTTAGTAAAAAAGCAACTTACCGGTATACAATTATCAGGTTCTTCAAAATCACCAAGATTTTTATTGATTGAAAAAACCCATGTGAATTAGAGTTCGTCTTTAAAAATGTGACAGATTTTAAAATGGCGAGAACTTCAAAAGTGCTTGACAGTTCCATCTGGATTATGATTGTGTACATTGAAATTAGTTTTACGCGCAACAACTTCGTTCTTCGAAAAATTAAATCAGTTACACTTGCCTCCCAGCTACATTTCCCCGTACTGACGTTATGTTTTTTTTTATTAGATAAGGGGGCAAACGAGCAAACGGGTCACCTGATGGTAAGCAACTACCGTCGCCCATGGACACTCGCAACATCAGAAGAGCTGCAGGTGCGTTGCCGGCCTTTTAACACGTTCGCTGCGTTATAAGGCCTAAACGCCCGATGCATGTACGCGAGCTCTGTGCGGAAGCAAGAAACGGCGAACTTCCCCTGGTGCGGGGGCTGTATAATGAGTATTTTTGTATGTTGAAAGAAAACAAGTATTTGAGCTTAGGACTTTAAGGGCTACTTGATAAAGCAATAAAATCATGCTAAGGTCGTTCGACCTGATAACGCACTGATTGATATTTTTTTTCATTCCTTGCGGGTAACGGGCCGATAGGCCCGTCATAGATCACAGGGTCGATCCACCCCTTCCCGCAATTTCCTTTGAATTGTTTACTTCATATTAGTGTTGTGACGTAATTAGCGGGAGCGGTACGATAGTGTATTTCAACAGTAATTTGTTTACGTTTTGAGATATTTTATTGGTCTTAAATCATTAATAATACCTCGGCCAAATAAATAATGTAGAAAAATGCTTCGTTTCAGCAAGGAAGAAATCGTGAAAGTGAACGTTCTGGTTCTGATATGGATTATATTTTGAAAATTGACAAAAAAAATAAGTCGCAGCAAAATCCTTACTGGCCTGTTATTTTTTCAAAATAACATGCCAGATATTTTTGTTTCTTCAATAAATTATATTAAAAATAATATATCGATAACTTATTTCCATCACTAAAACTCCCATAAACAAACCTACAATTCAGTGCGGTATCGAGTTACAAGACCTTATATATATTTTTGCATGTATCTCTCAAGTAAATAGTAGGAATCCAGGGCGAAGCCAGCAGCATGAACACTAACTCTTCTACGATCGATATTGATTGGTGGATTTCCAAATTTTTAAGTTTTCGCATAGTTACAGTCATTTATATTGGTCGATACCGTCATATATATAGGCCAATAAGCCCTATACCGTAGCGGCGGAGAGTTTAAGTATAAGGCTGATCGGCCTGTTAACGCACCATATAAAAACCGTCTCTTTTAGTCCCGCAGCGAAGGTGTTAAGAGAGAATACGCTCTTTTCTTGAAGGTTTGCAGGTCGTATAGGTCCGGAAATACTGCTGGTGGCAGTTCGTTCCAGAGTTTTACAGTGCGCGGCAGAAAGTTACGCGAAAAACGCACTGTGGAAGACTGCCACTCATCAAGGTGATGAGGATGGTATGTTTTTCGCGTGGGACGATGGCAATAAGTTGCAGGTGGTATGATTCCTAATGTATGCAGTATGAATAGAGTAGGCGATAGCACACAGCCCTGAGGGACACCAGCATCAACTGACTGAGTTTCCGAGCATTCGCCGTCAACTACGACCTTAATGCTTCTGACTGCTAAGAAACTAGTGACCCACTTACATAATTTCTCGGGCAGCCCGTATGATGGAAGCTTTGATAGCAGCACTTTAAGCCAAACCCGATCAAAGGCCTTCGCAATGTCCAAACTAACAGCCAATGCCTCTCCCTTCGACTCAATTGCCTGAGCCCAACGATGAGTCAGGTACGCCAAGAGATCACCAGCCGAGCGACCCTTACGGAACCCGTATTGTTTGTCGCTTAGTAATCCCTGGCCGTCCAAGTATCGAAGAAGCTGGCTATTGATAATGGATTCCATTATATTCGAAAAGAGAGTGGTTATAGCGATTGGTCTGTAGTTGGAAGGATTTGAGCGATCACCTTTTTTGGGGATCGGGTGCATCAAGGCTGTCTTCCAGGAAGCCGGTACGATGCGAAGTGGAATAGGAGGGCCGAAAAAGACGCGTCAAGACCGGAGCCAACTCTGGAGCATACTTCTTCAACACAATAGGCGGGATTCCGTCAGGCCCACTCGACTTTTGGATATCAAGGGAACGGAGGGCTTTTCGCACAGAGCGCTGATGAAACCGAATATCCGACATGATGCTTGTGCATCGCGGTATGGTCGGCGGTTTCTGCCCTCCGTCATCCAGGGTCGAGTTTGACGCAAAGAGTTTGCCCAGAAGATCGGCTTTGCCTTTTGCGTGCTGGGCCAACGATCCATTTCCTACATGTAGGGATGGTAGGGTTGGCTTGCAGAAATTTCCTTCAATAGCTTTGGCCAGAGACCAGAATGCACGGGTTACCGAGGGGAGGCGCTCAAGTCTCTTGCCAATTCTATTGACGTGCTGTTGCTTTGCCCGAGTAATCTCTTTCTTGAGGGACCTAGAGGCAAGGTTGTACTCCTTTTTATACGTGCTGGTATTTAAATCCCGAGCAGACACTGCGTTGGCCTAGGATTGGTAAGCCTCCTGCTTCCGGCGAGAAGCTTTTTTGGGGGATGAACCAAACCAGGGATGAAATCTGCCACCAGTTGGCACTACACAGGACGGAATGAAAAGTTCCCTCCCCTGCATCACCACATCGGCAACAGAGTTGGCAGTGTTGTCGGGATCATCCGGCGAGAAGCACACGTGCCCCCAAGGATAGGATGTAAAAAACGACCGCATCCTATCCCAGTCCGCTGACTTGTTGTTGCCACACACGTTTCTTTCTGTTTCTTGTGATAAATACAAAATTAATAAAAATAGAGTATAAAATACTTCTTGAGCCAAATAAAAAAATATGTGTTAGCCATGTGAGACCACATACAGCATACTCACAGAAAACCGACGTGAAACAACGCTCTCACAGAAAATCGGTGTAAAACAACGCTTGCGCTGTGTTTCATCTAGCGAGTGAGGCGGAGGCCCAACTGCATTTTATATTATTTCGTATCCCTATTCTCTTCTGCTTATTTCCTAAGCCTATTTCTTCATAAAAAGGCCGAAAACGCACTTGCAACTCTTCTGATGTTACAGTGTCCATGGACGACGGCAGTTGCTTTCCGTCAGGTGATCAGTTCGCTTGTTTGCCCTCTAATTTCATAAAAAAGGCAAAGAGAACTTTTCTCTCTAAAAAGCCGGTAACTCGGCGACGATAGTTACTTTCCATCAGGTGACCTGTTTGCTCGTTTGTCCCCTAATTTTATATAACCGATCCCCTCTTTTAAAGGCTGGCAAAACACTTGCAACTTTTCTAACATTGCGAGTGCACATCCTCGTTTGCATCTTTCATAAAAACGTATGCGGTAATCTGGGGGCACGGCAGTGCCCCAGCCAAGCTTTTTAGCAAAGGCACGGCCGTACCATACTTTTCTCGAAGCGGTTCGCGGCTATTTCACACCCCCTTTATCTTCGATGTTAACAAAGCTAGGGATTTGGAATTTCGGTCACTAGGAGCAAGTATTATCACTAGTTTAACCTACAAATTACATGAAATTTCGATAAAAAGTTTAATAGTTACGGATGGTCAAAGTTACTAATTTTGTCATTCACTGACTGACAGATCATCAAAATTCTAAGGTACTCCTAGCAGACTTAGAACTTTGAAATTTGGTACCCGGATAGGTCTTTATTCACAATGAAAGGAAAAATTACGAAACCGGCCAAGTGCGAGTCGGACTGGCGTACATAGGGTTCCGTACCGTAAGTTTGTATGGGAGTCCCCCTTAAATAACAAGTTAATTTAATTTTTATTACAGCGAAGACTTATTAATAATAGGGTCCCGTTTTCATCCCTTGGACAGGGAAACCTAAAAACTGAAATAAAATATATAATAATAATATACTTAATACTTTATTAAATAACCGAAAATATTTTTATGTTAATTGTAACTTTGCAAGAACAGTATGAGTTTCGACTGCATATTAATTGTTTTACGGCTTTAATGCCCTTAACACGTTCGCGGACACTTGGCCTGATTATTTAATGTCACTTTGACACTTCCTTTTTGTATGAAATGCTTTAGCCGCTCCGTCACTAGCAGAAGTTACCAAGTATTCAAATACGATCACCCTGGCTATAGCATTCGCCTGCTATAGACGTTCTGTCATTAGTGATGGTCATAAAACATACAGAATTTGGACGTGCCGGTTATACCCTGCGCCTGCTTTAGCCGTTATGTCACTGACAATACTCAATATGTTTACATATAGGCCGCACCTGCTATAGCCTGCGCCTGCTTTAGCCGTTCCGTCACTGACAATACTCAATATGTATACATATAGGCCGCACCTGCTATAGCCTGCGCCTGCTTTAGCCGTTCTGTCACTGACAATACTCAATATGTGTACATATATGCCGCACCGGCTATAGCCTGCGCCTGCTTTAGCCGTTATGTCACTGACAATACTCAATATGTATACATATAGGCCGCACCGGCTATAACCTGCGCCTGCTTTAGCCGTTCCGTCACTGACAATACTCAATATGTATACATATTGGACACACTAACTATATGCCTTCGCCTGTATTACATGTCCTGGCGATGACAATTTAGTCTATAAATATACAAATAGGACACAAAGGCTGTAATCAATGTAGACACTACCCGTTCTTTCAGTGATAATGATCAGCAAGACCATTAAGACTGGACTATATAGACGTACGTCGTATACTGAGCCTCACTTAACAAAAAACTGTACAAAATATAGTCATAAAGAATATAAGTCACCTTACTAAACATTTTACTGGGGTAACTACTAGGAATTAAAACACCAGGTCATCAACAAATATAATTTAATAAGTAATACTTTTGTTTTTTTCTTAGGAAACAATTAAACACAAATAACACAATATATTCTTTTAAGCAACTTATTCGTTCATTCTACTTTAAACCAACATAATATATCTACTTTTTGAAATGGTTAGATCACAGCATAGGTGGGACGTATTTCAGTAAGTACTTAAAATTAGACAGTATCGTAACATGTCAATATTTTTATTTTAAAAAGAAACTTACGTATTCTAAATCACAGCACAATGCTTCATAAATTCGTTTGTAACTAATTAAGATATAATCACGCATTACTATGAATTACTTATAAAATATAATCAATCAGTCAATATTATCTGTTTGGGAATGCCATTGCTCGAAGCATCCAGGGCATAACGGTGGGTTAAAGGGACATCCTTTGCACCGGTAGCTGGTTTCCTTTTTAATTTTATTTTTAGTACACATACGACACTTTAAGAAGACTTTATTACGCTTGCAGTTTTCGGTTTTAGGTATTAATTCAGGCCAGTGGATGTTTGACGGTTCCGAAGTCGTGTTTTCTTGACTATTGCCCTGGTTATGCTTATAAATTCTCGGGTCTGATATTTTTTTATAGGAAATTATATCAGCGCAGCTCAATTGATTAATCCCTAGGTAATGCTTTATGATTTGTTCTCTAAATCCTAACATTGTTGCCCTATTATTACAATGTTTTTTGAACGTGTAATAAGCATTCCAAATTGCCATGTCAAAAATGTGGAAAAACACTTTTTTATACCACCGAACAGTTTTTTTCGGCGTGGAATAGTAAGACAACATCTGGTCAGAAATGTCTATTCCTGACATAAATTTGTTATATTCAGCGACCTCTTTTGGTTTTCTCAAAAGCTTGCCAAATCGATTTGTAGTCACAATTAGCCGAGGATGATGTTGCGTAGTGATCATAGTCACGTTTCGTTTGTCTTTCCAGGCCGAAACATACACTTTACCTTTTCTCTTCCATACATGTTCATCTTTTTTGAGCACTTTAGTCACAATATCTTTTGGATTATCTTTCCTATCTTTTCTTAAAGTACCTGTTGTATGTGTCCTGCAACTTAAGAGTTTGTTCGATAGAGCTACGCTGTTATAGTAGTTATCCATGTAAACTTCATGACCCTTGTATAAATATGGCTGCATCAGATTCATAACGAGCTTTTCAGTTTTCGATTTTAAAAGTGTGTCAGTATCCATGTCATCAGTGTCATTGTTTTTGCCTTGATAAATTTTAAAATTTAGGCTGTAGCCATCACTAGTAGTTAGAATATAAAATTTCACTCCATATTTAGCTTTTTTCGATTTAATATACTGTCTGAATGACAAACGTCCACGAAACAACATCATAGATTCATCTAGAGATAGCTGTCGTTGCGGCTTATACAGGCTCTGAAAAATAGCTATCATTTGATTGGCAAAACCTAAGACTTTGTTTATACCTTTGGCATTCCCTTCATAAACACATAAGCACCTCAACAATTGTTCGAATCTTCTTCCTGTCATACTATAAGTAAAGATGGGGTGGTAATATAGAGGATCAGTGAATGTGAAGAGTTTTCGAATATTGGGTGTTTCTACATGGGACTGTAAAATACATAATCCAAGAAATCGCTGCATTTCCTCCACCGTAGTCGGTTTAAAAGATTTTTTGCGACTGCCTCTAGTGTGTGGTCTGTTGACATTGCATAATGCAGCACCGTAGAAATTAGTCCGCTCTACAAGTTGTTCAATCACTGTCGGAGGAAAGAATCTATTAAATATGTCTATTGAAGATATATTTGCATTAATGGAAAATTGAGGTCCAACAGTGCTGTCATCAAACTCAAATTCTGTAATAGGAGCGGTCGATGTTTGCCATTCTTCGTCTATGATTGGTGGTGACATTGGACGTTGATTATTATGGGCTGTGGGTGCGTCTAAAGTTGATAATGCAGATAGTGGTTGCTGATCAGTGTTCTCTGCATTTAAAATAGGTGGTAATATAGGTTGCTGTTGACCGTTAGCGCTTTGCGAGTTCGATTCATCATTTTCACTGTCCATCTCCTGCAAAAGCGACATCGATTCAATTGATCTTGGAGGAGTTGTATCAGAATCATACGAACGTAAGTTATTCAAATGTATCTCTGACTGGATTGCATAATTTTGAGCATTCTGCGGGCTGGCTGAAGTTGAAACAGACTCAGTCGTAGCAGGAACATGGATGTGGACACCTAAATCTTTTAAGGTAATTGGAGATTCAACAGAAGGCACTTGTGAATTTTGTATATTTTGTGTACTAGCTCGGGAGGAAACAGCAGTTAAATTAACTGACGAGTCAACCGAAGCAGGAACATGGACGTGGACACTTAAGGTAGTTGGAGTATCGACTGAAAGCACTTGTTCGGGCCTAACACGTTTACGCTTCACGTTATCACCGTCTTCTTCAGAGTCAGACACGTGAGTTGTTGATGACCCGCTATCTACATCAGGTACGTAATTAATATCTGAGCCATAGTCACCATCGCAATCATTGTACGGATCCTCTTCTGACTCTTCTTTTTCGCTTTCGCTTGATGTTTCTGGTTGTTCTGAGTCTGAATGACTAGACAGTTCGGCTGAGCTCGCGTCATTGAATAGTTTCATTATTTTTTCGTTCTCCCGCTCATATGGATCAAGGAATTTTTTTGAGCCTTTTCGAGACATCTAAAAAGAAGACAATGTACTCAGTATAAGTGTATTTCATTTCGGAGGCTAAATTATAAACCTTACGTTGGTAATATGTACTACCCTCAGAAAAGAATAACATGTTATTCTTTTAGTCTGAAGTATTACCAACGTAAAATTTGGTAATACATAGAAAATTAACAACATCAGTATTATGTGAAGTATTATCATTAAAAAAATAAATAAAAACCAAAATATATACTCAATACTTACGTCGATTAAAATCCGCGCGCAAAAACACCGTGTCACTTCCACTAAACTGGGCACTCGCCGGCCAACTGAACAAATTGTCATACGATCGCCGCTGCTATAACAGGTGTGTCAGTGTGAGTGCGCACACAAATGTTCCTATTAGTATCACATTTGTATGTGTAAAAATACGTGTTATGTGACACCTAGGATATTGAAAATCTCAATTTGGGGGCACTTGATAATGAACTGTATGGTAGTAGTATGAGAATTCGACTGCTAAAGCATGTGTGTCTCTAGAGAGCAGAAAAATAACGACGGGTATAGCAGTCGCGTCATTCTACACATATCACTGATGAATGCCATAGCCGGCGTGTCCGCGAACGTGTTAAGTTAGTTATGTTCTATCAGAGAAGTTTATTCCTAGGCAGATGGTGGACCTAAGTAATTTGGTTGCGTTAAGTCAAACAAATCCGACGACCGACCGATCACAGCTAACATTGAGTTGACATAAACTGACCAAATGACGTAGGTCCATCAACTTCCTCGATGGTATTTAATAAAATTGGTATTAATTAAATAAAAATAGTATTAACAACGTCAACAACGAAACAATAATTAAATTCGATTAAAATACAAATGTAATCAGTACTGCGATATATAATACTCCTTACTCGCGAAATAAGGTGTGCTCCTTTCCTGCGAGGAACGTCGAGACGCTTATATCAGTGCTGCTATGCATTCAACGGTTATGCTAAAATTGACCACCTTCAAGTAATAAAGCTTAAGAGTCAATGTAATAATCGACTCAGAACTCAGAAGTATTTTCGTTACGTTGTCCACCTATAGAACTAACGAAGCCTCAAAGAATAAATGTAAAGGAGATAGACAATGAGACATGAGTGCTAAGCTAAGTACAGAAAAGTTATAACGTGACCTGAAAAGAAAAGAAAAAAACCTTCGAAAAAGAAATGAAATCCCACCAAAAACGTAAAATGTAAAAGGAGCCAAGCAAAATATTGCATATAGCTATTCAATACTTCTGTCGTAAAAAGTTTTCAGATCACATTCAAGCCAAGCCTTCAACTTATTTTGTAATTTAAATCAACATTTAGTAAATGTATCAATAGATTTCTTTATTTTATAATTATTATAGTGGCTGTGCAATGAGCAGTAGAGAAATAATCAGCGACTAATTGGATTTATTGGGTACCATCGGCCACATGCGAAGTTAATCGTTACATACAGTTACTAAAAAACTTTACGCTTGCCGTCTGTGTAAGTATGAACTCTTCCTAATATGCAGTTTTATACGTTTCTCTTGTGCTCATTGTCAAGCCACTATAATAATTATAAAATAAAGAAATCTATTGATACATTTACTGAATGTTGATTTAAATTACAAAATAAGTTGAAGGCTTGCCTTGAATGTGATCTGAAAACTTTTTACGACAGAAGTATTGAATAGCTATATGCAATATTTTGCTTGGCTCCTTTTACATTTTATGTTTTTGGTGGGATTTTTATTTCAGAATCAACCTGTAACTCTTTATAAATAACATTATAATGTCATAAATTATAAAATTCTCGTGTCACAATGTTAGTCCACGAACTCCTCCGAAACGGCTTTACTGATTTTTACCAAATTTTATATGCATATTCAGTAGGTCTGAGAATCGGCTACTGGGTACTTTACCTATATATATATTGATAAGTGCATTTGTTGGATAAATAATAGTAAATTATTACAACCCGAGACTGACGGCGACCATTGTTTGTGCGACGGGATAGCGATCGACGTTGCCATGGCGACATACTTATTTAGTCACTTCAATAAAATAATATGGGCGAAATACTTTATATTATGGCAAAGCAACGTTTGCCGGGACAGCTAGTAATATTATATAATTATCATGTTCCTTATGAATATTATTAATAATTTACTTTGTAGACTCTAATATAGACTCTAGACTCTAGAGTCTAGACCTTAAATCGCCTTAAAAATATTACTTACTTATTTAAGTTCAAAGTAATTAATATTGTTAGGATGTAAAAAACATCGGTTAGTTCAAAGAAGAATACTTGTACCCAAAAGTTAAACGGCTACGTATATCATATCAAACATCGTCGCGTCAAACAATAGTGCGATGTACTATCAGAGAAGTTGATTCCTATGCAAATCGGGGACCTAAGTAGTTTGGTTGCGTTACGTCAAACCCATTGATAGATCACAGTTAACATTGAATTGACATATTCGACCAAATAACGTTGGTCTATCAATTGCATAGAAATCAACTTCCTCGATGGTACATACCTGTAGTGTATTGATAAATAAAGATGGCCGCCTTACACCAATCAGGTTGAGGCTGTGACAAGATGGTCGCCAGGTGAGAGCTGTCGACCACTTGCTTACCAGCCGCGGCCGGGAGTAGAGTGTTCAGCGATACAGTATTCTGTGTTTAATTTACTCCTTCAACGATATATTGTACCAATGGTACAATACCCAACAGTGACATCTCTTATTGACTAGAGTACACATTAACAAGTATAATTATTATGAAACTATTCGTGCAAGCTATACCGTGATCTGCCGCGATGTAGACCACCAGCAGCGACATCTATTACAATAGGAAGAAATAGCAAAAATCACGTTTGTTGCCCCCACTGCTGCCCCCAAAATATTAAATTTATTTTGTTTTTAAGTATTTGTTGCTATAGCGGCAACAGAAATACAATTATGGACGAAAAATTCAACTCTCTAGCTTCTACCATTCTTGGGATACATCCAAGAGCCAGATAGATAGACAGAAAGACAGACAAGAGAGTTTAAAAAATACAGTTAAAAGTTAAAACGGTTAAAAGCTCAATGAAGTAACAAATTCAGTGATTTCATTATAATATTTTAGATGTAGACTAGCTGTCTCGACTCCCGGCAAACGTTTATTGGGCATAATATAAAGTTTTTCGCCCATATATAATATTTTATTGAAGTGACTAAATAAGTATGTCACCATGGCAACGTCGATCGCTATCCCGTCGCATAAACAATGGTCGCCGTCAGTCTCAGGTTGTGATAATTTACTATTATTTATTCAACAAATGCACTTATCTTAATATATATATAATTCTTCTGTGAGTGTGTATGTCACTGAACTTCTCTCAAACGACTGGACCGATTTTGATGATTTTTTTTGTGTGTGTTCAAGGGGATCTGGGAATGGTTTAGATTCACAATTTTGTCCGCTGGACAATGTTTTTTTAATTAATTTTTAATTTATTAGTAGTTGTTGATTTTCGAATGTTTTACATTGGATCCGACAGACGGCGCTACCATCGCAGTGTCAAATCTATACTAATATTATAAAGCGGAAGAGTTTGTTACTTTGTTTAAACGCGCTAATCTCAATAACTACTGGTCCGATTTGAAAAATTCTTTCAGTGTTAGATAGCCCATTTATCGAGGAAGGCTATAGGCTATATTTTATTACGCTAAGACACATTTTCCTCTATTTCTTCGCTTTTATAAGAGCGAAGAAATATAGGAAAATGTGGAAAAAACGGGGGAAATTATGTGAAAGGGCTTTTTTGAATGCGCTAATCTCAGGAACTACTGGTTCGATTTTAAAAATTCTTTCAGTGTTAGTCAATTCTATACATTGAATATTTTTGTACAATAAATAATACTTGAGATGTGATCTACTATGCTAACGCGGACGAAGTCGCGGGCAACAGTTAGTTTTAAATAATATTCGAATTTGAATTTGAATTTTAGTCTGTCCCGACAGTTAGCGCTGCGATCAAATTAAAAAAAAAAATTATATACTTTAATAATATGGCAAAGAAACGTTTGCCGGGACAGCTAGTCAATAAAGTACCCAATAGCCGATTCTCAGACCTACTGACTATGCATATAAAATTTGGTAAAAATCAGTAGAGCCGTTTCGGAGGAGTTCATGGACTAACATTGTGACACGAGAATTTTATATAATACAAGCTGTCCCGGCAAACGTTGCTTTGCCATAATATTATAAGGTATTTCTCTCATATAATTTTACTGAAGTGACTAAATAAATATGTCGCCATGGCAACGTCGATCACAAACAATGGCCGCCGCCAGTACGTACTACGTAGTATCCCTTAGTAGTCTGTGGCCGCCAGTCTCAGGTTCTAATAATTTACTATTATTTATTCAATAAATTCACTTATCAATATATAAAATACCGAGTAGCCGATTCTCAGACCTATTGAATATGCATATAAAATTTGGTAAAAATCAGTAAAGCCGTTTAAAGCCAGTAAGGACTAACATTGTGACACGAGAATTTTATATATTATAAGATAAGATAAGATGTAATTTTTTTTCTATCTACAGGGTGTAACAAAACTAATTGATAAAACTTTACAGTGAAAGTATAATATAGTTTGAGCAGCACCATCAGAGTTAGTTTTTTTACTTATGTATGGAAAATCTCATGATGCTCGGGCGCATGCCTATACAAATCACAAAACAATTATTTTACTCTTTCAGAAAAGTCTGTTTAAATTTTTTTTGTCTGTCCACTTAGGGTGGATCGCCCCTATTTGTAAATGATTTCTTTTAATATAGTTAAGGGTCAATCATACCAAACAAAAACAACTTGGTTTGGTGTGATTGACTGGACCGGGACTTGGTTCAACTCATTATATTTTGGCCTGGTTGACCCTGAACTTTACTTGGTTGTCCTCCAACTCTGTTACAACATTATGGTGGCTGTACACACTTGTGGAGACACCCTGAGACAGGCCGAGAGTAAGTGTGTACAGGAGATGCTCTCGTCCTCGTCTCGTTGGCTCTCGCGAGGAAAATCAAGGCAAGCATGTACGGCCAAGGATCTCGGCGATATGCTCTCATTGAGTGTGTACAGCTACCATTCACCATAATTGTATCAAGTACTACTAATTTATTCTATTATTATCAAACTGAATGCTTCAAGCCCCAAGCGGTCGCGTGCGACCATGATAACAGAAATCTATTGTGTATCGTTTTTTCCACTATCGAGGGATTAAAGAGTAGAAAAATATTACTATACTTTTACAGTTGTTTGTTGGGGGTTTCTTTAAATTTTAACCCATCAGTCGTGGCAAAACGAGACACAATAGCTTTTTCATTGTTATCACGGCTGTATGTGGCCACTTGGGGTTTCATGAATTAATGTATGCTTTTAAACTAATATTGGTTCTAGAGCAGAATAAATTCTTTTTTCAATGAGGCTGTTGACCCATCAATCCCCATAAGGCCCAAGTGGGCCGCAATAACAAAAGATTTCCAAGAATCAGCGATCAAAGGATTAATATAATCTAATGGATTGAGGTATCATTGTCAATCCATAATGGCATCAAATCGGATTCCACGTGATGCAATCAGATTGGCGCTACAATGCTACGGACAGTCACATACATACGCAGACAGACGTATTGCAAACTCCTAACAGACCCCATTTTCTTTGAGTTAAATAAAACTTGACACTTATTCAGTTAGTACTGAATGTTATGTAAAATTTATATATTATTTTTAAGAATTATTAAATCTGGGTAAAACCAAGGTAGAATAAAATGAAACATTTGATTTCACATTAATTATAATTTAAGTATCTATTTTACATAATTTATTAGAGTAGTTCGATTATTATCGGCAGCAGTTATTCTTCCTGTGGTAGATCCTTGAATTTTCCACTGTAATAGGGGATGTTGGTAACGATTACCTTCCAATCTGTGAAGTACAGCATTCCTACAAATGCTGATGCTCCAAATCCAATCAGAGACGGCACAAAACTTGCAGCAATTTCGGCCTGTTTTCTTCCCAAACGCATTTTGGTTAATTATTAGCTATTTTCTTGTAAAATACACTTAATTTAAGCTTCGCAGGAATTTACGTAACCATCTAATTTCTATTCTAACCTCTTTGTCAATGAATTTTTCTATCCGTCATTTGTCTAGTGTCAAGTGTCACTTGACAGTTGACACTTGACAAACCACAGTAGTTTTTTTTATGAATACGATATAGTAAAAAAAAAAAATTAAACTGGCACTGATTTTATAAATGGCACGTTTAATAACTAGCTTAGCAGTTAAAACTAAGCAGTAAAATAATCAAAAATGAGTAGTAAAAAATAATGAGATGGATAATTGAAAACATTATTGAACAGTAAAATAATTAAATGGTCAGTAAAAATTAATGAATGAGCGGTTACGTGTGGGCAGTAACAAATCAGAATTTGTCAGTAAGAAATCTCATTCTAAGAAGTTCTTTAAACAATGAGGCGGTAATGAAGGGTTCCGTGCCGTTATAAAGCGAAAGTATAAGACGGTCGCCGGCTGCTGCCTAAGTCTAAGTTCTTAGTTCTAACCTTTTTTTTTGTTACGCAGGGGAAACCCTTTATGGGTGCTCCGGGTTGGAGATGTGCCTCAGTTAAACTGAGGCACCCCGGTGGTATGTGGGACTCCCGACTCCGGGTTTACCCACTAAAACCAGGTGGTTTTAGTGGGTAAACCCGGAGTTTGCCTTCAGCCGTACACGGAGGGATATCCTGTAGGCCTACCACGAAATTGTTTTGAGACTCAAATAATCGGACGAGAATGCCGCGTCCTGCTCTAACAACGTCATTTCACGTTTGTTAGAGTAGGACGCGGCATTCTCGTCCGATTGTTTGAGTCTCAAAACTGTTTCATGGTACAAGGCCAGGATCTGTCTAACACAAGAGTCAAGACTCCCTCCACGACCGGCCGGTCTACCTCACAGGGACCGGACTTCCACCAAGTTAGGGAACGCTTAGGCAAACTAAAGCGTTCCCCTCGGTGCCGGGACTTGCTAAGCCGGGCAGGTTCCCATCCTGACCCGGAGCCCCGTGGGACGGAAGTTATTGGAGGTTCGCATAGCGATACCTCCGTACTCCTGTCCTACGCCGGCGGAGCGGAACTGAGGATGGATCATCCTCTCTGTTCCGCTCTGCGGCCTCTTTCTGTGAAAGGACGGTTTCACAGAAAGAAACCGCCGCCTGCTCGCATCGAACCGCTCGTTCCACCATTTTTACCGCTCATTCATTTATGGAACTGCTCATTCCATCATTTTTACCGCTCATTCCATCATTAGTAGTTTTTTTATTACTGTCTATGTTTTATAGTCACAAAAATTAATCAACCACCAGAAAATTAAATAACTGCTCAATTTTTTTTTCAACTGATCATAATAATAAAATAAATAAATAAATAATTTATTTCCTTATTTCACATTTTTGTTACATATACAAAAGAGATGAGATCCACCTAGTAAGTGTCTTGTTACACTTGTATCAGGTGAACTCGCCCTTCCATATCTATTTTAGTGTAAAATACATTTCAGGAAAGAAAGAGATAGATAAATAAATTTAGTATTGTTATAACTTGTTTTTTTGTAAAAAAAACAAGTTATAACAATACTAAATTTTATGTGTGTTTGGGTGTGTGTGTGTGTGTGTGTGTGTGTGCGTGTGCGTGTGCGTGTGTGTATGTGTGTGTGTGTGTGTGTGTGTGTGTGTGTGTGTGTGTGTGTGCGTGTGTGTGTGTGTGTGTGTGTGTGTGTGTGTGTGTATTGTGAGTGATTGTGTAAAAAAAGAGAGTTAAATGAGAACAAAATTAGATTACCAGGTATTTGAGTAGTGCTTCATTTTCTTTATACGTTTTAGTAAGTAGCCATGTCTGTACCATTTTTTACAGGTTTGATAGGAGACCAAATAAATGTCAAGAATTTTATTTAGTATATATTGTGGACCAGTGAACTTTAAACTACAGGAAGAGTAACTCCGTCAAAAAAAGTGCACCTAATGGCTACAAAATGTGACCCGAATACATGCACATTTTATGCATGTGTTCGGTACACATTTTTCGTGTATATATACTCAAGTGACGTTCAACCAGGTTGACATGATAATTATTGTCACACTCATTTTACAATTTGTTTACTTTTGGTTTATTTACTTTTTACAATGATATAATAAATAATAACTCAAAGCAGATATGTTACTACCGCGCGAATTGTGAAGCTTCAAATACAGGTCAATTGTCTCCTCCTTTATTTAGTCTGCATCGAACCATCGAACGCACTTCACGAACGTACCGCGTCTTGTCAAGTACCAAAATAAATTGAAAATGCCGTCGTGTGTATTTAGAAATTGTACGAACTATGGCTCCAAAGTAAACAAAACACATGGAATCTCTTACCACTTATAAGAATGCAATAAATACCTCGATTGATTACATTTTCAATTATTTTTTCGAACAATCTGAAAAAATCGAATTTCCGCCATGGTTCAGGCGAAGAAAGTGACAGCGATATGGTTTTGACGCAAGAACGATAAGGATGGTTGCGCTGCTGCAGCCATAGAGTAGTTAGTGCAGACTCGCCACATGACTGTTAGATGGTGACTTAAATGCCTACAATTGCAGTTTATTTGTATTCTATTTTTATACGCTATGCGATGTCTTATGCAACTGTACTGTACTGTAAAATGAATGAGGAGTACATTTTGCTACCAATGATGAAGCAAAACAATTGAAGTATCGCATTTTAAAATCATTTTTGAATTCCAATGTTTTTGACTCGCTCTTAGGGGGGTATTACATTATCATTTATATTGGATCATTTACAGGATCATATTATATAGGATCCAATAAAAATTATCATTTGATCATATCTGCATATTACATTATCATATAACATTAATCCTATTTTACGTCATATGTTGTTTCAATAGCTAATGGGGAGCGCTAACGCTGACAGATATTGACATCAGTGTTACTAGATCTCAGAGAATTCGATTTGTCAAAAGACATCGTCATTTTTAATATGGCTTGTTTTTTGTTATTTCAGCAAAATTATTCAAGTATATAATTAGAAAAAGAATTACATTACATTATTTGAAACATACTAACGAACAAGAAATTAAAAACTTTTTTTATATTAAATAACTGGCAACACCAATTTCTATGACCGTGTTGGATCCAATCTCTCAGCAAATGTTAAAAATCTATGATCAAGGAAGAAATGAATCATTTATCTATATTACATGATCCAATATAAATGACCCAATGATCTAGGATCCAATATAAATGATAATCTAATACCCCCCTTAGAACATTCAAAATAACAGACCCCTATTTTTAATCATAGAGCTCATCTCATACTAATATTATAAATGCGAAAGTGTGTCTGTCTGTCTGTCTGTCTGTTACCTCTCCACACCCAAACCGCTAAACCGATTTTGCTGAAATTTGGCATGGAGATACCTTGAGTCCCGGGAAAGGACACATGATAGTTTTTATCCTGGAAAAATGTACGGTTCCCGCGCGATAAACAAATTTTGGTGCAACGGAGTTGCGGGCTTCATCTAGTAATTGATAAATACACAAATATTCGTCTCCATTTGGCACATAAAAATAATCCGGAAATACAAAAAATTTCAAAGAGACAGAAAAGAAATAAATTAAATCTTTTTGAAGGTACATAAAATATGTATTTTATGTAGTAAAAAGTGATTAAAATCGATAGCCTCGATCCTTCACGTGGTCTACTTCTTACCTGAACCTGTGCCAAATAACATAAAAATTGCTCCAGCAGTTCGCGAGATAAGCCCTTTCAAATAATTTCCCTCATTTTTTCACATTCTCCTATTAGTCTTAGCATGATAAAATATTGCCTATAGCCTTCCTCAATAAAGGGGCTATAATATCTAACACTGAGAGAATTTTTCAAATCGGACCAGTAGGTAGTTAGCGCGTTCAAGTTAGCCCTTTCAAATAATTTTCGACGTTTTTTCCTCATTTTCCTCTATTTCTTCGCTCCTATTAGTCCTAGCGTAATAAAATATAGCCTATAGCCTTCCTCGATAAATAGGCTTTCTAATACTGAAAGAATCATTAAAATCCGTTGCGTAGTTTTAAAGACTAAAGGGAGCAAAGGGATATGAGGGAAAAAAGCGACCTTATTTTATAATAATATGTATAGATATAGATATTTATTATTACTTAAATATTTTGGTGTTAAAATTTTCAATTAATGTAAAAGTAACTCTTACATATGTTCTTTCATTTCTTACCTTATTTTAAAGCTGGCAACGCACCTGCAGCTCTTCTGATGTTGCGAGTGTCCATGGGCGATGGTAGTTGCTTACCATCAGGTGACCCGTTTGCTCGTTTGCCCTCTTATTTAATTTAAAAAAAACCTACTAATTAATATAATATACATATTTAGCCCGGGCATACGACCGATCCTAAAGTAATTACTCTAAAAAAATATTATGTAAATACAAAGAAACAAAAATTTACACGTTATATACCCCAAGTACTAATATTTTTAAAAATATTCAATGTGTACTTTTGTTTTCCTACGACTTTATTATAATATGTATAGAATATAGCACAAAGTTTAATAAAAAATAATCTAACAAACAATTAGTTTTATTCAATGTCTCTTCTGTTCAACAATAACAATATTCTCTTATTCTTTGTCGCGCATGCGCGCCGATGCGCCTGTCAAGTGCAATTCAAAACCATCTCAAAACATATAGTTATTCTATTCTATACCATTCATTACGTATTATCTGTCGCATTCATTGTTGTAACTATGGTAACCTTTAGATATGACAGAGGTAAGTACGTATTTGAATTTGAAAATTGTTTGGAAGCAATTTAAGCTGGAAGATAGTATGAACGTAACAGATCTGTATTTAGTAGAATATCATTGACTTTTTACGTAACTTTTTACAAAATTTTCGTTGTTAAAATGCCTAAATGCCCTGTGAAATGGTGTAGAAGTCATACAGATACGACTTTTAATACAGGAATAACCTTTCAAGTTTCATCAGTAAGTGGTTTTTTTTAAAATTATGCTTAGGTAAAGTTCTTGTATTTTTTCCGACCCAAAATCATGCCCAAAAAGATGGTGTATTTAAGTTGGATGCCAGGGTATTTGCGTAAAATTAAGCTGGTCTCATTGTGTTTATCTTACTAAGTTTACATGTTATTGTAAAAATGCAATAATCAAAAAATAATGTATTTACAAAATTTTTACAATGTCGCCATGGACAGTGTTATGCAAGATGTAACAATTTAATCATAATTCATAACCGGGGGTCTGACTGACATCAGTATGGAGTATCTTATTTTTATAATCATGCCGTTCGTACTTCGTTTAGTAAGAAACGAACTGAATTGGATGCCGAGCCAGATTACTCGTTTATGTAGCATACACTTTAATAGTCATGATTAGGGAATGTGTTTTTACACGAATTATCATATTTAGACTGTGAAATCCCAAGTTTTATTTTCCATATTTTTCCATATTTTAGGGTTTTACAAAGATAAGTCCATATTTTACAAGAAAATGGCACAATCGTCCATGTTTTCACTAAAATACAAAAAAAAAAAATACGTTCCCGCCACCATGCGGCTGCGTATTTCGTTTATCTCGCGTTTTATATTATTATTTATTATATTTTTTCGGTATTCTGTTTTCAAAGAAGATTATTGAAGAAATAGAAAATAAAGTTTCAGCTATGCCGAAGGTCATGTTACTGACATGGCTAAACAAAAACTGAAGTAAAAAAATATCGTGAATTGTGAGTTGTGACGTGCAGGGATCATTTAGCCAATATTAAGCGAACCCAAGACGATCATTTTTTAAAATGAAATAAGGGGCAAACGAGCAAACGGGTCACCTGATGGAAAGCAACTTCCGTCGCCCACGGATACTCGCAGCATCAGAAGAGTTGCAGGTGCGTTGCCGGCCTTTTAAGAGGGAAGGGCAGGGAAAGGAAAATGGTAGGGGATTGGGCCTTCAGTAAACTCAATGACTCGGCGAAGCACAGCGCAAGCGCTATTTCACGCCGGTTTTCTGTGAGCCCGTGGTATTTCTCCGGTCGAGCCGACCCATTCGTGCCGAAGCACGGCTCTCCCACGTCAAATCATGCAGCATGACGTGCGTTACGTGCTGTCATGGTGACAATATTATGATCAGCATGTCATGCAAGTTGTACAGTTAATACTGTCACATATGTTTTTATGCATAGGCAAAGCCAGTATAGCATATTTCTGGCCTACCAAATATGCAAAGGCAAAGCCAGCATAGCATATTTCTGGCCTCTATCTCTTTGTTAACTGTCACGAGTGACTCTTTTCTTACCTATAACACTAAAACAACGTTTAATTTTTGGAATTTTATACTCCATATTTTTTCCATATTTCTATTTAATACTTACTCCATATTTTTACATATTTTCGATTTTTTAGTCCATATTTTATGTACATATTTTGGATTTTTAAGTACATATTTTTCCGGGCCCTATTCATGATAATATATTTTGTATGAGTAATGACAGAAAATTAAAGAGATTACGAAAATCTGCATCTGTACCGTAGGTATGTTTTTTATTTCAATTCTGTACTAGGCTGCTATTTATGTATCCGGAACTGGCCACTTACAAAAACAATATTCAAAAAGTAATTACAACATTGGAAAATAGAACTCTTTGGTTGAAGAATACATTTTGTTTCATGTGACTGTCAATTATTTTTCCATTGTGGCGTCATTTTGAAAATTGCGTGTCTTCATTTGCCATGGATTTAACGCGTGAACATTTTCGTGTAATGATTTACTACGATTTTCGGCGTGGGCTAAATCAACAACAGTGCGTTATTCAACTCACCGCAACTTTTGGAGATGAAGCACCATCAAAAACCACTGTTTATCACTGGTACAGTGAGTTTAATCGTGGGCGGTCTATGCTCACGGATGAAAATAAAGAAGGTCGCCCAAAAACAGCTGTTGTCCCACAAAATATAGATGCTGTGCGGGAACTAATAATGCGTAATCGTCATGTTACATATCGCGAGATAGAGGCGTCCTTAGGCATAAGTATGACGAGCATACATAAGATATTACACGAACATTTGGCTGTAAAAAAAATATGTTCGCGTTGGATTCCGCACAACTTGACAATCGATCAAAAACGGGCTCGTGTCGATCGGTGCAAAAAAATGATAAAAAAATACAACCGTGGTACGTCAAAAGCCGTTTATAATATCTGCACAGGTGATGAATCTTGGATCTATGCATATGACCCCGAAACTAAACAACAGTCAACGGTGTGGGTGTTCCAAGATGAGCCGAAACCAACAAAAGTTACTCGTGCAAAAAAACAGGCGACCATTTGCTTCAAAGTACTTGAAGCAAATGGTCGCTTATTTTTTTGGAATTAATGGACATGTGGCTACACACTACAGTGCCATTAGACAATCGTAAAACGGTTAATTCTGAATGGTATACGACCATTTGTTTACCAGAAGTCTTTGAAGAAATAAGAAAGGACAACCGACAACGCAGAATCATATTAAATCACGACAATGCTAGCTGTCACACCTCAGCTGAAACAACTCTGCAATTCTCTATGTAAACTGTACAGATCTGTTGTAAAAACTGTGCAGTTCTCTACGAAAACTGTACAGATATTTTCAAAAAACTGCGCAGTTCTGTATAAAAACTGTGCAGTTTTCTATGAAAACTGTACACATCTTTTCGAAATACTGCGCAGTTTTGTGAAAAAACTGTGCAGTTCTGTATTTAAACTGTACAGATCTCTTGTAAAACCTGTGCAGTTCTCTACGAAAACTGTACAGATCTCTTCAAAAAACTGTGCAGTTCTGTGAAAAAACTGCGCAGTTGTGTGAAAAACTGTGCAGTTCTCTATGTAAACTGTACAGATCTCTTGTAAAAACTGTGCATATCTCTACGAAAACTGTACAGATCTTTTAAAAAAACTGCGCAGTTCTGGGAAAAAGCTGTTCATTTCTGTGAAAAACTGTGCAGTTCTCTATGTAAACTGTACAGATCTCTTGTAAAAACTGTGCAGTTCTTTACGAAAACTGGACAGATCTTTTCAAAAACTGCATAGTTCTGTGAAAAAACTATGCAGTTTTCTATGAAAACTATACAGATCATTTTGAAAAACTGCGCTGTTCTGTGAAAACTGCACAGATATTTTCAAAAAACTCCGCAGTTCTGTGAAAAAACTGTGCAGTTCTCTATGAAAACTGTACAGATTATTTCGAAAAACTGTGCAGTTCTGTGAAAAAACTGTGCAGTTCTCTACGAAAACTGTACAGATCTTTTCCAAAAACTGCGCAGTTCTGTGAAAAAACTGTGCAGTTCTGTATGTAAACTGTACAGATCTCTTTTAAAAACTGTGCAGTTCTCTACGAAAACTGTACAGATGTTTTCAAAAAACTGCGCAGTTCTGTAAAAAAAACTGCAGTTTTCTATGAAAACTTTACAGATCTTTTTGAAACACTGCGCAGTACTGTGAAAACTGTAGATCTTTTCGACAAAACTGTGCAGTTCTTCATGAAAAAAACTGTGCAGTTCTCTACGAAAACTGTACAGATCTTTTCAAAAAACTGCGCAGTTCTGTGAAAAAACAGTGCAGTTCTGTATGTAAACTGTACAGATCTCTTGTAAAAACTGTGCAGTTCTCTACGAAAACTGTACATATCTTTTCAAAAAACTGCGCAGTTTTGTAAAAAACTGTACACCGCGCGCTATAAACTGAAGTCCACGCGGACGAAGTCGCGGGCAACAGCTAGTTCTGTAATAATTTAGCACATATATTTTTGTAATCTGAAAACGTCTTGTCTAGGTGCTCCGGATAGTTTTAAATTCGTCCGAGTCGTACACGGTTTGTTCAAAATTATTATATATTATTATTATCGACGATTTAAGGATCAGAGGAAAATGTTTGATTTTAAAATAATAATTATGTACTCCTTTCTTCGTGATAGTAGATATGTTTGGTGTATACTGCATAATGCCATCCGCTTTGTTTCATAACTGTGACATTGATAATAACCGCGCAGGCTGTCGTCCAGCGCGCAATATTATGATACGTTACCTGGGAAACGACCTTGGCGAGAATCTGAATTGTCATATTTTAGTGTTCGAAAAGGAGCCAAATTTAAAACGGTTGAAGTATGGGAGTTATGTTTCCTGTAGTTTTGTTCTTCGTTGATGTGGACCGAGATTGATTTATATTGTCTTTGAGCAAAGGTTGTGTTTGTCTTAATCGTAGCTGCCACTTTTCTTTTTTTTGTCGTGGGGTATTGGTTGTGGATTCAAGAGGTAAGTATTTATGACATCTAAGAACTAGAGATAGCACGTAGAGTTTTCTAACAGACAAAAGTTTACACAAGGAGTAGAGTTCTTCAGTAGGGAAACGATACGGCTTACGATACATTATTTTTAACAAGCAACGTTGGCTTCTTTCGATGTTTATGAATTTATCGTTACTAGCACCGCCCCATGCTGTAATACAGTATCCAATTATTGACTGCCCTAAAGGAAGATAAATTTGATTTAATAGTTTTATGTTTGTGACGTATCGTAGTTTTTTAAATATCCAATTAAGTTTCCTAACGACTACAGGTATACTCAATATGAAAATTCCTTCGTAGAGACTGATCCAGCATAACTCCAAGATATTTTAAAACTTGACTCTCTCCACTGCTGCAAATACAGTAATTATTTAAATAGTTAGTTTGTCCGCAATGATGAATGGCTAGGGATAAGTTCAACTTTGGTTGGGATTTTTCAGTTATGCTAAAACATATTATGTAATTTGTTTTTGAAATGTTTAGTGTGAGAAGATTGAGACGCAACCAATCAGCTACTCTGGACAGACCAACACTAGCTGCCTCAAATGTTGATTCCCAAGAAGCACCAGTGAAGACTAGTGCTGTGTCGTCCGCATATGAGACAATACGCCCATTTTTCAAATTCATGTTGGTTACGGAATTAATATAAATTAGGAAGAGGGTAGGCCCTAAGACGCTGCCCTGCGGTACGCCATACGTAATACCAGCTTCATTACTAGACATGGTTGTCAATTTTTACCATCTGTATGCGGTCTGATAAGTAGTTGGCCAGCAATTTTAAGACTAGTAACTCGTATGCCGATAGGCTCTAGTTTTTTTACGAGGATAGGTACGGAAACAGTATCAAATGCTTTTTTTAGGTCAGGGAATACTGTAAGACATTTTAAATTGTTATCTAGCTGTTCAGAGATAAAGGAAGTTAAAGATAATACAGCATCCTCTGTAGATTTGTTGCGTCTAAAGCCAAACTGCGAACTAGAAAAAATGTTAAATTCGTCAAGGTATTTAAGTATACGGTTATTTATTAGTTTTTCAATTACCTCAGATATACTTGGCAGAACCGAAATAGGCCTATAATTCTCGACGTCATGCTTTTTCCCGTTCTTATACACTGGAGTTATGAGAGCTTTTTTAAGAGGACGATGGAAGACACCTTCTTTAAAACATAGATTTGCGAGATGGCTGATAATAGGAGAAAGAGTGGGTAAACATTCTTTTAATAATTTAGTTGTAATGTTGTCCCAGCCCGGTGCGCTGTCGGATTTTAAACTTAGTATCGTTTGCCTAACTTCATCAGGGTCAGTATCGAGCAGCACAAATGAAGAAGAGTGGGAGCAAGAGAGTGGTATATAATTATAGGCTACGTCTATCTTTTCTGCTAATTTTCTTCCTATACTTGCAAAATATTCGTTAACGTAGTCTACTGATTCGTTAGCCGAGTGTTTTATATTTAGTAGGTCTATATTGGGGGTCTTATTAGAGTTTAGATTAGTTACGTCTTTTATTATGTTCCAAAGTTTCTTAGTATTTTTGATATTATCATTAATTTTGTTTTTATTATATTTATTTTTCAGTTTCTTAATTAATTTGTTGCAAAAATTACGATATCTTATATAAGTTATTTTTAACATTTCATTAGTAGGATCTTGTTTTAATTTTAATTGCATTTTGTTGCGAGTTTTTATACAGCGAAGGATCCATGAGGTTATCCAAGGCTTGATATTTCGTAGTTTTCTAGGTTTATTCTTAATTACGGTGCCTTTATCAATACATTCATTGAGTAACAGAATTAGTCGATCAGTAAGGATATTTGGGTCATTCAGAGTAAGTAATTGTTCAATATTTTTAGTACGTAGGATATTAGCTACTAATTCGTAATCAATTTTTTTAGTTGTGTTTGGAGTTTTTTACTGTCTTTTTTGTTAGATAAGCCGAGAAATATAGTATAGTGATCTGTGATATACGTTTCTAATATTGCGATTTTGGCTGGTGGATATTGAGGAGCCATCTTGAGCATGACATGGTCCAGGCAGCTTGTTTGCCTCGTTGGAATACAATGACCAGGAAGTATGCCATGAGACGAAAGCATATTCAAGTAGTCAGTTCTGTTGTTGCTATCATTGGAGGTTTCATTTGGCCCTGAGATGAGGTTGATATTTAGGTCTCCGGTTATTATTGTGTTACGGCTCGTTCTTATGGTGTCTAGATACTGATTAAGTGAGTTAGTAAAAGTGCTAGCATTAGAATGTGAAGGAGATCTGTAAACGCACAATATAGTGTGATCAAAAAGACATATTTCTATGCAGGTAGCTTGTGATATTTTGATCTCTTTAAATTGGAATTGTAAATTGTTTTTTATATAAACTGCAACACCATCACTATTATATTTAGTCGAAATATGAATATAGTTGGGAAGAGACGGGATTGGCTTATCAGCATTCAGCCAGCACTCGGTAAGTATCAGTATATCAACATCAATCCCTAACAGAGTGAGAGAAAGTTGGTTGTCATCAAAATTGCGATAGATGCTCCTAATATTTTGAACTATTATAGAGATACTATTGTCTTGATAAAAATCTTGTAAGTTGCAGTCAATTATTTGGGCGAACTCAGTACGGTCTATTTCATTTATGGTTTGGAGTGTATTATCCATTTGAAAGTATGATAATATAAAGAATATGGCATGACGTGTTACAATATACGTACGACGTAATAAAATTTAATTATGAAATTCCTGGTTTCCAATATAAAATTTATAATGATTTTATATATTTTATGTCCCTTTAATAATGTTATTTTATATGGATTTAGTGTAAGTGGAGTGTGCTTTATGTATAATAGTGTGATGCATGTTTTAGTGTTAGACTTATACAATACACAATTAAAAACAATAAAAAACTTTAAATTATTACATGCAGACTTAAATAGTCATTTTTCATTTAGCAAATGTTGCACTTGTGCTTCATTCGTTATTAATATAATTTTAGAGTTATCTTCCTTTCTGACATAGACTTTTCCATATGCAGTCCAGCAAAATTTATATGAGCGTGTCTTAACCAAGTCTCGAGCCAAGAAGTAGAGCCTAGAAGCTTTTGGTGTGAGCTGTCCTGATACAAAAATCGGTTTATCTATTTCAGTGTTGCAGCCTAAATGTTTAGCGCAGAGTTTGTTTTTATTATTCAGGATAGACAATAAAATATGACAATAATAATGAAATACAAGTTAGTCGGCGCGAAGACGCGCTTACTATAAGAGGTCTTTCTCTGCGCTAGACCTAACTAAACTGTAATTATTATAGTCTATAGTTACATTGCTAATAATTATACGAGTATATTATACCATACCAATGTATACTCAAAAAATAATTCTCCGTTATAATTTAAGTAAATAAGAAAAGTGCATGAAGATGTGATCCTGTGTTGTTTACAACGTCTTGTGCTGCAAGCAAAGGTCTTGGTGACCAGCTGCCCTAGCACGGGGATTGTCGATCTCGAAGACATAGATAAAGACAAGAAATAACTATAGTTTCTTAGATAATAGTTCCTGTTTTAAAGAAAATAAATAAATACCTAAGTAAGTATACAAAAATAACTCGTTTGAAAATATAAGATTATAATGTTTTTTTTTGTTATTAATAATTCATCTACGAAAGTACGGTAATAAAATAAACAAAGACAATAATCTCACCGTAAGGCAAAACAAGTTTTATTTTGGAATTGTTACAAAATTGTTAAGTACATACTGTTTGAAAATAATTTCAAATAATTCCCACTAGATAGCGCCCTTATATATTTTTTAAAACAGTTCTACAGCAGTTACCAGATGGAAACAGTGGCGCAGCGCAGACGACAGACTATCCGTGAGTTCCGTGACGCACTTTTTAGTCTGCTTAAGGGAGATCGCAGACGGCACACTTTTTGTGTAATCGAGTCTACGGCGCACATACATTCTGCAGGGCCGCGCCATGCAGAATGTATGTGCGCCGCAGACTCGATCACACAAAAAGTGTGCCGTCTGCGATCTCCCTAAAATTGCATAATATTAGGTTCTATTTCCACAGACACAAAGTGCGTCACGGAAAGTCTGTCGTCTGCGCTGCGCCTATCACTTAGCAGCAGATAGTAGTAGACCGATATGCGCTGCACATTTAAACTAAATACAAGAATATAATGTTATCGACAATTGCCTAATTAATTTGTTCTATTAAGAGGCCGGGTACACTTGGCCTCATAATAGAACATGTTTGAGTTGTTTTTCAGTTTAAAATAGTAATTACCTAGGTTCCTACACAAAAATTTACTTCAAAATATTTAAACACAATTTTTTTTTTGTTTAAAAATTTTTTTTAGTAAATTTACTACTAAATATTTAAACACTAAAAAATGGAGTAAAACACTAAAAAATGTATAAATAAATAGTAAATTTGATACAAAATATTTAAATACTAAGAAATATTTTTTTGAGTTTAAATATTTTGTAGTAAATTTACTATTTATTTATATATTTTTTAGTGTTTTACTCTATTTTTTAGTGTTTAAATATTTTGAAGTAAATTTTTGTGCAGGAACCTAGATAATTACTATTTTAAGCTGAAAAATAACTCAAACATGTTAAATATTTTCGTATGAGAAAATGATTTTGGTATTACGTATGTATGAGAATTTCGAGGGTACCCGGCCCCTTAATTTAAGAAATCAATTAGGTACCTAATATTGTTATAAGATGAATATTTTTATTACAATAGACTTTCATTTTATACAATATGTTCAATTAGATACTTACAACACTATCATAATATTAATAATAATTAGGTACCTAGTATTAGTATTATGATAACGTTATTATGTTATAAAAATGTGAAGTACACACAATAATACGGATGACGCAAGAAGACGGATTTTGGGAGAGAAATAATTTTTTGATACACAATCTTTTGTTTATAAAACTTTTTTAATGAATATTTGAGTAAGTATCAAAACATGTCAATCCTTTAAAAAATCTTTCGCGGTCCAAGGGGCGCGAGGCCCCTTGGACCGCGAGGCCGTGCGTGGGCGGTCGTCCAAACCGCCCATGCCTTACGCCGCCTCTGTTAACAATGTGAAAGAACTGTGCATTTTAAATAAGTATTAGCACAGAAAGTTAAGATCAACACGGTCTGTGCCTATTACCTATGCTATTACTCTGCAACCTGCGTTTACAATAATTATTATTACAAACAAAATGTGGAACTGTGAATTATGATTTAATTAATAATGATATTTCAGGGAGCGATTACCTCTTTGACTACTTCTTTTTGTTTTTAATCAATAAGTAGATATCAGTGGCGTAACTATAGGTGGCAAGGCTGGCAAAATGCCACAGGCCCCCGAAAAAGCCCAAAAGGGCCCTCTCCCAAGAGGGCGTGAGGTCAAATTTTTTTATACTTTGTTTTATTATTAACGTAACGATTTTTACTGACAGGGCCCCATCAATTTGCCACGGGCCCCGGATGTTATAGTTACGCCACTGGTAGATATATCCGATTTTTATAGTATGATACAGTAAATGGGGAGAATGTGGGATGTATAATGTCTTAATATGACTTATATACTTTCATTAACAACAACAAACTAGAGCTATATAACGTACAATAATCGGTTCTAAGGCAGTGACTACCGAATAGCACATGAAAATTGAACAATGGCCGACCATCGTAATTGGATTATATATCTACGTCTAGTAACTCACAAATCACGATCCATCATCAACTTTAAAAATAAAATATTAAATCACATAGTTAATTATATTTTTTTTATAAAATGATATAAGTACAGGTATTTTTACAAAGATTCGGCCGTAGATATTACATTATCTATTATTCGATAAATTATAATAAAAGAGTAGAAACGGAGCGCGCTGCGGCAAAAAGTGGTGGTAAAATGTTAAGAGGCCGGGTGATATCCAAATTCTCATACATACGTAATACCAAAATCATTTTTTCATACGAAAATATTTAACATGTTTGAGTTATTTTTCAGCTTAAAACAGTAATTACCTAGGCTAGGATAGTAATTATTAGTATAGTAATTATTATTTTAAGCATTTTGCAATAATTATATTTAAAGTGTATTTTGTAGTAATTACTATTTTAAGCTGAAAAAATAATTTGGTATTACGTATGTACCTATGAGAATTTGGATGGCACCCGGCCTCTTAAATGACTGGCGTGGGTTTTTGTTGTACGGTTCATGCGTCACTCGCGAGTCGCGACAAGGCGAGAGTAAATTAATATATCAGCTACAGCCTACAAAATATGCTACAAGGCAACTCGCAGCTCGCTTCCCTCCAACTGAAACAATACGAAACCTGCCTAGTGACGACCGGACCTTTCCCGGTCGACGATTTGTGCCGATCGCGATATAGATAATTCAAACCGAAGAAGGAGCAATAATTGAAGATGAGCGCGGCAAACTGTTTCTCTCTAATTTTTTATCGTAACGAATTTCATTCACGAGACTAGACGAGCGAACGATAAACCGAAGGAAAATTTCTACGTAAAAGTTATAAACTATAATTACAAAACCGTTTTATACATTCGTATATAATATCGTACATTATTTTTACATTTCTAATAATTATTATATTTATCACAATATTTTATTATAAAACCTATCTTAGCGAACGAAAACTAGACAACGTACAATAATTTAGTGACTTCGCAACGATGACTACGTTCATTTTGTTCGATACGCTCTCGACAATACATACGGTTCCCCGACTTACTCGATCATTACGAACTTCAACTTCGTAGTTTTAAAAACTCAACCGTTTTATTGTTAAAAAATTAAAAAAAATCATGTGAATCGCCAGCGCGCCGTACGCACCTCGCGTACAGGCACTTCTGCCCACACAATTTCGTCGCTCAGTAGACAACATTATTCTTATTCGAACGATACAATTACTAACGGGCCCCGCCGAGGCAGATGGACAGTTCTATACGTCTAAACACGACACCGGACTCGAGGCAGAACCACAGACGAATATTACAGCAACACCTCGCTGTTTATCCAGGCGCGGGCGGGCGGAAGGCTCAGACGTCAAGCGGCGCGCGGTAGGCGAGGCGAGGCGGCGCGGGCGGCGGCGCGGGCGCGGCGGGGGGTGTCGCGGGGGGCGGGGCGAGCCGCTCGAGCGCCTCCATGTCGGGGCGGGGGCGGGGCGGCGCGCGCGGCAGACGCAGCGGCACCGGCAGCAGCTCCGGCATCACGCTGTGGTGCGTCACCAGCGCCGACAGCGACCGGAACTCCTTCGTGAAGCCCTGCAACACAACACACCAGTTACCGTACCATACCGGCTACAGCTGCTGCTCCTGGGTGAAGGCGATATTCATCGGTCTTATGCTCGGGACTCTTCATTTGCATTATCATGTCCAATTGGTAACGTGAAACGTTCGACGTCCGTCCTTCTATACCTACTCGATGTGTGCTAACTGCAATTACTGCCATCCCTCACGGGCGTATATATAGCTTTGATAAGGGGGCGGGGAGCCCTAACGTAAAAAAACCGACCAAGTGCGTGTCGGGCCACCAGCCACGCGCAATATAGGGTTCCGTTAACCCATTCAGTGCCAGCCACGCACCATTTGCGTTTTGCGAGTTTACTTTCTGGTGCCACCAATGCACCATATGCTTTGAGGTACCTTTGATATTTTTCCCGGTTTTTCTTTATAATGGCTATATTTAATTTGAATCTTTGGCCTCATTAGCTACTGGAGATATATTTTACATGTGGTGACACTGTCGGTTTTTGGTCTGGACCTCCCCTCTTTTTTTGACAGCGAAAAAACCGTTAGCCCAAAAACTGCCTGATTTCAATTCAACATATTTTCAGTTTTATTGAATAAGAGTGAGAAGTTTTTGACTAAGAACATAAAAGTAAGCAATATATTTAGGTATATTACAATTTTTCTTCGATTCATGGTATATTTTATGAATAAAATTACCATAACGCAAATGGTGCGTTCAATGGCATTTTAACGGCGAATTTTTAACCGACTTCCAAAAAACGAGGAGGTTATATGTTCGGCTGTGGATATTTTTTTTTTTTTTTTTTTTTTTTGTATGTTCAACGATCACTCCGCCGTTTGTGAACCGATTTTCGAAATTTTTGTTTTATTGTATTAGGTTTCACTCCAATTTGGTACCATGTTCACAAAAGTGGTGACCTGATGATGGGATCCATGAGTAATCGAGGGAACTCCTCGAAATTTATATGGAAACATATGGTGATTTTGGTTTTATGAGAAGCATCCTAAGCATATGCTAACAAAACGCAAGATTTTGCACCGAGGTATACTATGGTTCCGAAGATACTAAGAGAACTCCGGATTCCTTATAGATACAAGTTTGGGAGTTTAGGCGCTGTTTTAAGAACTGAAAGCATATTATGCTACTATGCAAATTGCATTCATCATCATCATCATCATTACCAAGTCAGGGTCACCAATGTCACCAAATTCAACCTTATCTCCAGAGCATAAGGCACACATTTGATATTACTTCTGAGAAATAACAGTTGCTTCGATCATGTAACATTCTGTCTCACTTCGCCGAGATATTCTGTAAAACAACCTAATTTCAACCTTTTGCATTGCGTTTAGCGTTCATAGTTTATCTCAAAGAGATCAACACAAACTAATCTTCTATCTTATGCAACTGATTTGATTGATGCTGTTGATGAAGGTGTTGAAGTAGATGCTATTTATACCGATTTTTCAAAGGCTTTCGACACAGTTGACCACGATATACTCGTCGATAAACTGCAAGGATACGGTGTTTACGGATCACTTCTGGAATGGTTTCGATCCTACCTTCATCTTCGTGTGTCGTCTGTAGTCATCGATGGATTTGAATCTAGATCCTTTGCTTGTACTTCTGGTGTGCCTCAGGGGTCAATTTTGGGCCCGCTTTTGTTTGACATTTTCATAAACGACCTATGTGACTACATTGTTCACTCAAAAAGCTATATGTTTGCGGACGACCTGAAATTGACTCGTGTGGTGAAAAGCCTCACAGATCAAGCTCTCTTACAGCACGACTTGGAGTCCCTAGAATCTTGGTGTCGAAAAAATAAGATGGACCTAAATATATCTAAGTGCTTCCACATAAGGTTCTCTCGAAGGCATAACAAGCTTGAGACGTCCTATACTCTCTGTGGCAAGGCTGTCAGCCCTGTTACCGAAATAAGCGACCTAGGGGTGCTTATGGATGGTGAACTACGTTTCACATCTCATATTGATAACGTTATATGTGCTGCAGGCAAATCATTAGGATTTATCCTCCGAAATAGTAAAGATTTTAGGAAGCCGCAGACTCTTATACTCCTTTTTAATACCCTAGTAAGAAGCAAACTCGAGTATTGTAGTTCTGTGTGGTCTCCCTCCTATATGATCCACATCAACAGAATTGAAAGACTGCAAAAACGATTCCTCAAAAGCAATAGCTTTAAAAATACCCTGGGTTCCACAAAATCTTATGAAGATAAATTGCAGATCCTGGGTATGCATAGCCTCAAATCAAGACGTGCAATGCTTGATGCGACCTTTTTCTATAAAATCCTTCACGGAACAATAGACTGTCCTCATCTCCTGTCTAGGATAAATTTCAAGATACCACACCGTATACCAAGACATCCAGTCTCCTTGTTCTCAGGTTGTATGTGCCGCACAAATTTGCGCAAACATTCCCCCATTTCTAGGACAATTGACCTATACAATAGCATCTCTGACCAAATTGATGTCTTTTTTGATAGCCTTTCCAAAATTAAAACTATTGTACTACAGAAATTTAACCACGTTTCAGGTTAGCATAATTGTACAAATTTTGACTTCATAAATTGTAGTAATTATTTTAATCAAGAATTTACTTTATTTTATTTATAATTACCACATTTCATTTATAAATAATTTTAATTTGTTAATTAATGATTTAAAAAACATTTTACACTTTATTTTAATATTTATTATTATTTTAACTTAATTTAATTAATTGTAACTTTTAATTATCTTTTATTTTATATTTGTACGATAATTTAGTTTATAAGAGCTTTTATCTTTAATTTTATATAATTTATTAATATTTTAATCTCAATGTTATGTTTACTCTAGAATGTTAATTGCACGCTGTGACCAATTATAATTAGTTATTGCATGTAGCTTGTATTTTAAATGTTCAAACCAATTGCTATTACTAATGCAAAACTGTTTTTGGTCCTAAATAAATAAATAAATAAATAAATAAATAAATAAATAAATAAATAGTACAATAACTGTCGTCTGCTGGGTACCGTACTATACAGTGCGAGGCGTGCCGCGTGTGCGACAAGTCGAGCGAGAACCCTATTAAAACTAGTCCGGTGACCGGCTACATTAGCACGTCGCACGTGTTCACTTCGATTTTTTTTAAATGTATTGTTTAAAATTATCTGCAGGCTGCAGCTGATATTATATTTTGTAAGTGTGACTGTAATAAGATACCTACTTAGAATAATATTATACAAGTGTATTATTCTACGTATAGTACGCGATGGCTTACTAGGTAACTAAAAAGAATGAAATTATTATTTTTAACAAAAAATTAAAGCCGACTTCCAAGGTAAAAACAATAATAGCATCCTTATAATATGAACTAAAAAGTATTAAATAATTATTCCTATCTAATAGTTATTAATAGATGTCCGAATTGGGAGAAGTTGGGAGTTGAAGCGATCGGTTTCCTGCACGATACTTATTATTTGTTGCTAATACCTAGTTTGTATCCTTCGATCGTGGATTCTTGGAAATCTATTGTTATTCTATTGTGTCTCGCTCACCGGTGAGCTTGTAACAAGATACGTAGAATAATATTATTCAGGTGTATTATTCTACGTACATAGTAGGTACGCGATAGTTTACTACTGATACTGATTGAGGAGCTCAGCAAGCAGCATATTGGTTGCCATGTAGATGGAGTATGTTTCAATAACATAAATTATGCGGACGACATGGTCTTGCTGAGTGCCTCAGTCTGTGGTCTCAAAAAGCTACTTGATATTTGTGAGCGTTACGCAGCGGAGCATGGGCTGATATACAATAGTAAAAAGAGTCAGTACATGGTCTTTCACAGTGGAACCAGAAAGGTGGATACAGTACCGACTATTTTACTAAATGATGTTCCTTTGATTAGAGTAGAGGAGTTTAAATATCTAGGACACATTGTGACGTCCACTTTGAAAGACGACACTGATATCGAAGGGGAGCGAAGGGCGCTGGCGGTTAGGGCCAACATGGTTGTCAGGAGGTTTACAAGATGCTCGTTAGAAGTAAAAATGACGTTGTTTAGAGCTTTTTGTACATCCTTCTACACTTGCAGCCTCTGGGCAGCATATACGCAAAGGGCATACAGCGCCCTTCGCGCCCAATATAATAACGCGTTCAGGATGCTGGTGGGGCTCCCCCGATGGTGCAGCGCTTCGGCGATGTTCGCGTGCGCACGAGTGGACTGTTTCTTTGCCACAAAGCGCAGGCGAACATCGTCGCTGGTGCGGCGCATGCGGGGGAGCTCCAACGGCATGCTGGCCGCGCTCTGTGAACGCCCTGATAACCCGTATATCGGTCACTGCTGTCGCTTGCATGCAAAATACAGGCCAAAATAATTATTATTTTAATATAATTTATGTAATTATGTAAGTATGTTTTTTCTACAAATGTGACTTTTGTTTGTAATTTTTTGATCTTGTACGGATGAGTCTGGATACTTGAAATAAATGATTATTATTATTATTATTTTAGTACTAGGTAACTAAAAACTAAAAAGAGTGAAATTATTATTTTTAACAAAAAATTAAAACCGACTTCCAAGGTAAAAACAAAAATGACATCCTTATAATATGAACTAAAAAGTATTAAATAATTTTTCCTATCTAATAGTGCCTTTTTCCGAATTCGGCTAAAACTCAACTATTTCTGTACTCAATCTTCATAATTTTGAAGTCGGTGCCAGTTCCAAAAGTTTCAAATATTCTGTCAGAGAACTGAAGATTCATCTGGTACCGACTTCAAAATGATGAAGATTGAGTACAGAAATAGTTGAGTTTTAGCCGAATTCGGAAAAAGGCACTATTAGATAGGAAAAATTATTTAATACTTTTTAGTTCATATTATAAGGATGTCATTTTTGTTTTTACCTTGGAAGTCGGTTTTAATTTTTTGTTAAAAATAATAATGTTGGATGGTTTCATGCATGACGCAACACAACTATGTTTAAACTAGTAAATTTTACCAACCATTCGTTGTATTTATAATTAAATTGATACAAAATCTTTTACTAGCTGACCAGTTGTATTTTTCAATATTTAAGAAAAAAAAATATTTCAAATAAGTAAGGATTTTATTTATTTTTTATGGATTTTATTTCAATTTTCAGATTTTTTCAAAGAATGAAAGGGAGAAAGGCCTTTGAATTACCATGGGTAGCTTGATAAGCGGTTAACTGTATTTAAAAATTATTCAGCTACCCACTATGTTGCATAACACAGTTCAATTAAAACAAAAGCGTCAACGCAAGCGTTGCGTTGAATGGCACTTGTAATTGGATTTGTCTCACCAGTGCCACCAACGCAATTGGTGCGTTTATCGTATTTAGAGAGGTTTTCGTTATTTATTGCATTATTTAATATATAAAATACGTTAAACAATGTATTTTAAGTTAGAAAAAACAAAAAAATCAAGTGGCAACACCGGTATGTTACAGGTGGATTGGTGGCATTGAATGGGTTAATCCCTAGTTCCCTGCACCCGTTCCTATTCTACAAATCTACTGTCTGGCGCACCTTGATCTTGTACCCCTTGGGCGTGCGGAGGATGAGGTAGTGTGCGAGGCCGTGCGGCGCGAAGTCCCGCGGCACGCGCAGCGACAGCGCCAGGCAGCCGGCCTGCGTGGTGCTCGCGCGCACCAGGAACGCGCCCGGCGCCTGGGCCGCCAGCACCTCCAGCGCTATCTGCGGACGCGACCACACCCCACACATGAGAACGGGAGGGCGCTTCCAATCCAAGAGTCGATGAGCCTCCAAGTACATTTTGAAGGCCGCGTCACTCTGGTAATAATTTGGAATTTTTACCCCGTTTGTTGTTCCGAGTAAATAAATAGTTGAGATCGGATCGGTCGGTGACGTACCTCCCGGGGGATGCCCTGCTGGAACCAGGGCGCGTGCGTGAGCTCGGGCTCGGGCGGGCGCTGCGCGGCGGCGTTGGGCGCGGTGTTGTTGTTGCCCGACGCGCACGACGACCCCGACGACGTCGACGCCGCCGCGCTGCTCCCCGCTCCGCGCCTGAAACGACACGTCGATCATGTGGTGTAATGTGTATGTGCTATTATTGAATAAATGTCTATTATTATTATGTTTTTTAGTTTTTTACTTCTCCACTAGGTTTGTTTCACTAAAGCAGCGGGCTTGTGACCAAGCAGCTTCAGCTTAAGTTGAAAATCAAGTAATCGACAGGAATTTTCTGACGATTCGGCATGTATTAAGAATTACAGCCTTTTGAAGTGTGATAATATAAGTGAGTGGGTAAATGTTGAGTGTTTTGACTTTTGAGACTACTGTGTAATGTTTTTGGGATGATTCCGGTACTTGATATAACTATTGGTATGGTTTTAACTAGGTACATTAACTTTCCACTGTGATTTTAATTCAATTGTTACCGGTCAAAAGTTTTTGCCCACAACATAATTCATCTATTTTAATTAAAAAATATACGAATCAGCAAATTGTCCTTTTGTATTGTCAAACGAAGGTTAAAACGATGTTATTAAAACCAAAAATAATTGTGTCCATTATTTGTATACTTTTATACGAGCGCATGTTTACATTTTGTAGGTGAGTGCGAGAAATTAAAATTTGCAAGTATGGCTGACTTTTTTAATATTCTTTAACTGTGAATTGTTCCTTCCATGTTTATGATTAGAGTTTAGTTCCACTAAGCTCTGTGAGTCGCAAGAATCAAGTTTTTATTCAAACTTTGTGCACCAAGACACTCTTTTGTGAAGGTCTAATACTGATTGTTTTCGTTTTCGAAAATTCAGACTTATGAGCTTTAAAATAGGCATAACCAAGGAACTATCGGTTTAAACTCGTGCATTTATCGCTAGTCTACATAACTTAGGCAATAGGAACCCTAATATTGCCGGCAAATTAAAAATACGTAGAGAAATTGTGGATTACATCGTGAAAAAATATGCATCCACCAGGAGTTTTAGCGATAGCAAACGTTCAGAACGGCCTCGCAAAGTCACAACAGTTGAAGGTAAGTGTAGTGTATTGACCAGTAAACGTGTCCGACGACTCAAGGGTCCAGAAATTGCAGCTTAGATGAATCATGAAAGAAACTAGAGATTTTCCATTGAGTACTTTTACAATGAAAAACAGTGAAAAGGCGATTGAGAGAAGCTGGCCTTTTTGGAAGAGTAGGAGTGAAGAAACCTCTTTAAGACGTCAAATTAACGTGAAGAGGTTGCAGTGGGCTAAAGGGCATAAAAATTGGACGCATGATCAGTGGGAGAGAGTTTGATGGAGTCAAAGTTTGAGGTTTTTTGGTTTAAGAGAAGAATCTTGCGTAGGTCAAAGGGAGAACGGATGTTAAATTAATGTGTAACCCCGAATGTAAAACACGGTGGAGGCTCGATGATGATTTCAGGATTTTTTGGAGGCCGGGTGACTGGAGATCTGACGAAAAATGAAGGGATTTTAAAGAAAGAGCGAAAGAAAGAAAGAAAGCGAGAATTAAAAATATTAAATAAAAATGTAGTACGGTCTAGTCAAAGCGTGATCAGTAGAAATTTTATTTTCCAGCATGACAACGATCCCAAGTATTTCTTGAAGCTGTACAAACAGCGCTTAGAAGAATTGGAAAGAAAGAATGTACTGTACGTTATGATTTGGCCACTATAACGGTCGCCCAACCTCAACCCGATTTAATTGTTGTGGGATAAATGGGACAGGGATGTTAGAAAGAAGAAAATAGGACGCTCCTATTATGACAAAACACCTTTGAAATATCCTGAAAAATTGAATGGGACCAAAAAGATATCAATTATTTGTCGAAATGTTACTAAGAATGCCAAGATTGTGCAAAGAAATAATAAAAGCAAAAGAAGGTAATATGAATAAATTAAAAATTTAAATATAGAACCATTGCAGGCTAATTTACATATTACTTACACATAGGCGGCACTGAAAATTTCGGGAATCAAGGAAGTGACACAATATTACTATTTAAAAATGTGTTTATTGCTTTTCGAAGTATTCTCCGCGAAATTTGACACATTTTTCCATACGATGGAACCAATCATTGAAGCAATAATTCCATTCGGAAGTTAGGGTCTCCAAAATAACCGTTTTGTAGGCGTCCACAGCTTCTTCAGGTGATGAAAATCTCTGACCACGCAATTTATTCTTTATTTTAGGGAAAATATAGAAATCATTAGGGTTTAAGTCGGGGCTGTACGGCGGATGGTCTAATAATTCTATGTTTTCTTGCTCTAAAAACTCTTTTGTTCTGTGCGCGGTGTGAGAACTCGCATTGTCGTGATGGAGGATGATGCGGCGGTAGCAGTTCTCTTTACGGAGTTCAGAAACGACCTGTGGCAAACAAATGCTTACCATTCTACATTAACTGTTCTTTGTCCCTCAAGAGGAATAGTCGCAGTATGGCCGGTTTTGGAGACAAACGTGGCCACCATTTTTTTTGCAACACTCCGTGAACGAACAATTTTTATTGGCTTTAACTCATTTTCGAACACCCAAACTCGTGACTGATTTTTAGTTTTGGGCTCGTACGTGTATATCCAGGATTCGTCACCTGATATGATGTTGTTTACAGCATTTGAGGATCCTGAGTGAAATCTTTCGAGAGTTCTGACGCACCAAGTAACGCGAGCCGCTTTTTGCTCTTCACAGAGCAAATGCGGTATCCATCGGGAAAACAACTTTTTTAAACCTAATTGTTCATGCAATATTATTTGTATTTGACTCATGCCAATGTCTAAAGTTGCCTGAATTTCGCGGCATGTCACATGTCGATCTTCCTCAACCAGCTTACGCACAGCATCAACGTTTTCTTGGGTGACTGCAGTTTTTGGACGACCTTGACGGGATCATCACTGAGCTTGACACGTCCACGTTGAAATTCAGCAACCAGCGATAAATTGTGGTTTTGGATGGGGCTTCATCACCAAATGCAGAAATGATCCGATCAACACACTGTTTTTGTGTTAAACCACTTCGAAAGTCATAATAAATCATCGCTCTAATGTCGCTCTAGAATTTTCTCGAGTCAATTCCATTTTCTCAATGACTACACAAGTTTGACAAGACCTTGTGACAAGACCGAAAATCTTTTTTTAAATAAATAAATGGTATTAGATTTTTAAAACCTAGGAGTTTTCAATTAAAAAGATTTTAATATGACAGGAACAGTGGAAATATTCCATTCCTGATACTTTTAGTGCAGACTGCAGCCTATGTACTACGAGTATATTTTAATCCAAATAATATGTTCTTTAAAATATAATCATCAAACTTGATAATATTGCTTTTATTTTTATGTATCGCGCAAAATATAGGGTGGGCAAAAACTTTTGAACGGTACAATATATATTTTGTGACTTTTGTTGTATGTGTGGTAGTAAGATTGTGTGAATTCGGTATGGCGATGTCTATTAGGTATACAGTTCTATTTCGTTTGTCATGTAGTGTTATGTCAGGTCTGTTGTGGTGCACGGTCTTGTCTGTCAGTATTGTCCTGTCCCAGTACAGTTTGTAGTCCGGTGAGTCTAGTATGATTTGTGGTGTGTACTTGTAGTATGGTGTTTTGTGTGTGATGAGTTTGTGCTTGAGTGCGAGTGTCTGGTGTACGAGTATGATTGCGGCTACTTGGTCGTGTATTATTATCGCGTTGCTATCCCGCTCGTAGGCGTATTTCGAAAAGTCGCATCTACCGGCGCTAGATGGAGCCTCCTGGATGGAGGTCCGGCGTTGGAGGAACTCGGTTCGTTCGGAGTTTATGTAAAAAGGGTTCATCGGATGTATGCTCAGGAAACTGAGCAGTGAGCATACGAATGTCGTTTAGGTGGTCATTGAGGCGTGGTACCCATTAACGAGGTGCGTGAAGTCGAAGTCGTGTTCTGCGGCTCGGCGGCGGCGCTCGCGGTCCCGCCGCGCCTCCTCGGCCGCCTCGTTGATGTACCCCCCGCCCCCGCCACTCCCTACCCCCAGGCACAGCGGGGCGTTCGTCGGACTGAAATGGAAGAAAAGAATCACTAATCACCTGTTATAAGGAGGCGAAGCTAAGTCTGGTATTATGTGTATTATGCAGTCTATTATCACGATCCCTCTCGTTTTTGTCGACAGCAGAAATTTTAAATTCCTTGCATGCGACGTCTAATGGTCAATTCAGATTTCAGACTGCAACGCGACGAGGCGAGGCGAGGCGCGGCACGGTATAAATTTGTATGGATTTGACAGATTTCAATTGCGTGAAAAATCTTGCGAATCTGTCAATTCAGCAATATAATATTCAATAAATATGACGACCTCTGTGGCACAGTTGGTGGGCTGTTGGTAGCTCAAGCCGGAGGTCGCGGATTCTAATCCCGCCGACGAAACAAAAACTTTTCAAAGTTCCTGGGTCATGGATGTGTATTAATCCTTCAATCGCCAATTCTTGTAAATCTTTTGCGGGGATTTTAATACGGGGATTGGTAGGTTAAATATTATGTGTATAATAAAAATCTTAAATATATGTATAGTATAAAAGTATCCATACTAATATTATAAATGCGAAAGTGTGTCTGTCTATCTGTCTGTTACCTCTTCATGCCCAAACCGCTGAACCGATTTGGCTGAAATTTGGCATGGAGATACTTTGAGTCCCGGGAAAGGACATAGGATATTTTTTAGGGAGTGCCTCCGCTGCCGGCGCCGGCTGCCGAAATGGCTGCCGGCGCCGGTTGCTGAAATGGCTGCCGGCGCCGTTTTCCGAACTCCGAAGTTTGCCGAAGTCGCGCGATGTTTGCCGAATAGGCTGCCGGCGCCTATTCGGCAAACATCGCTAGTCAAATGACAGAATAATGATCAAAAACATCAGTCTTGAGCTAAAGGACTATGAAAAGTACAAATAATAAGGTAGGAAGGTAGGTAGTCATATTGCATGTCATATATATTTCCTTCGATCGGGGATTCTTGGAAATGCTATTGTATTCTATTGTTGTCGCGATCACCGGTGCTCGTATGGGGTTTGATGGGTTAATGGTGGTGATGATGATGCTGATAAGTGATAAATGTGATCTGCATAGTAGCATAATACAATATCTTTGCTTCTTTAAACAACGCTGAAACTCTCTAACATGTATAAGGAATCTGAAGTTCTGTTCAGTACCTTCGGAAGTTATACCACGGGGTTTATAACTGTAGCTGTGGTGCAAAAACTTACTTTTTGGTAGCTGAAAAAAGGTAGCTAAGGTAAAGCTAAGCTAAGAAAATGCATCACAAAAAACTAAGATATCCACAGCCGAGCAAATAGGTACCTAACCTTCACCTTTTAAAGTCGGTAAAGTCGAATATAATATTGAGATTATAATTTAAAAGTGTATCGGCACTGAAACCTAGCACTATAAGCATTATCACCGGCTCCCATTTTGAGTGCCAGCGCCGGCAGCCGTTGTTTTATATATCTCGGCTGCCGGCAGTGTACTTACCGCCGGTTCCAATTACTGATATTTTTTGGAGCCGGCGCCGACAGCGGAGGCACTCGCTATTTTTTATCCCGGAAAAATGTACGGTTCCCGCGCCATAATCGAATTTTGGCGCAACGGAGTTGCGGGCGTCATCTAGTTAAATATATTTCCGTTTTCTGGTACCTGTAACACAAGTCCTTTAGGTACTTACTCCGACCAATCAGCATATTGCCGTGTTTATCCAAAGTTCTTGAAAAGGTTGTACATAGCCAGATTAGCAATTATGTCGAAGAAAGCAATATATTACCATCATTGCAGTCGGGCTTTCGTAAACATCACAGTACAACTACTGCCTTGATAGATGTAGTGGATAATGTCATCACAGCACAGGATGCAGGAGAGGTTACGGTCTTGGTACTGTGGGAATAAGGCGTGGTGGCCACAAAGGAAGATCTTCCGACCGAGCAAGGTGGTATGCCCGGTCAGGCCGAAGCCCACGTGTTACATTTCAGCTGTCGTATATATACCGACGCGCTCAGAAAACTTCGATAGCGCGATGCAGACATGTTAGGCGAATAGTGGGTACCGCCACAGTACTATTGGACTATTCACAGCACAGGATGCAGGAGAGGTTACGGTCTTGGTACTATTGGACTATTCACGCGCATTTGAAACCCTCAATATAAATTTGCTTCTTTCTAAGTTGAAATACTATGGTTGTGATGCTGGAGTAGTAGCCTGGTTTGCCTCATATTTGTGTATTTTTGATTTTGGGCACAAAAGCACAAATACACAAAGTTGTTGCTAATCAGCCTAAAATTTGTATTAATGACGTAAGCATCGAAAGGGTGACTGAAGTCCGTAATTTAGGAGTCCTGATGGACGAAGGACTGAGATTTGAGAAGCACGTCACTAAGGTCGTCAGCCGGTGTTTTTATCGCTTAAAGCTCCTGTACAAGGTCAGAAATTTCATTCCAGAGAGATTACGAGTTTCGCTGTGTGAATCACTTGTCCTTTCCAACTTAAATTACGCTGACGCTGTTATCGGTCCTTGTCTTCTCTCTCGCTCCAAGCACCTCATTCAAAAAGTGCAAAATACATGCGCAAGATATTGTTGCAATGTGCCTCCCCGCGCCCACGTAACGCCGTACATAAACAGTCTGAGATGGCTTAAGATGGACGGTCGCCGGCAGTTACATTTTGCCACATTACTGTTCGGTGTGGTTAAATTAAAAACTCCATCCTACTTGTTTAGTAAGCTCCAGCTTGTGACAAGCAGCTGACCCTCACCACCAGGGGTTCATCGTACCTATTAGTAACTCCTCTCCATCACTCGTCTTCATTTAGAGGTAGTTTTAGGTACTTGGCGAGTAAGATATGGAATAACCTTTTACCGCCCTTTCGTGCTCTGCATTCTATAAATAATTTTAAGAGTAAACTAAAGGAATTGCTACTGCAGGATCAGCTCTCAATTTAATACTTAAATCGCGGATTCTTGGAATTCTATTGTTATTCTATTGTTGTCGCGGTCGCCGGTGTTCTTATGGGGGTGGATAGGTTAAATATTATTATTATTATTTAATTTTTTTTATATCGCTCTCTGTTATATATTTTTATCATATTATTGCTTTTACGTCACATAAGTTACCTCATTTTAATCTTTGCATACCATATTTAATTCAAGTTTTTATTAATTTTTAAGTATATACTTACATTTTATTTATTAAATTATTTATGTATGTTTTATTTTATAATTGTTTAAAATATTATAAATAACTTATTTTTATATTGCAACACTGTAGCCTTGGGTGGTCTGTTTTGCGCCTGACATTTTGGATCCACAGAATATCAGGGACTGTGGTTTATCCATAGTCGTTTTACCTGAGTGGACTCCATTTCAGTGGCTTGAGCATTACACCTCCTGCCTTCCCATGATCACTTCTCTTTTTTACCTGTTTGTTACCTGTTACCTATTTTTATTTTTTTGTTTGTTGTTAATTCTTAGTTAGGCTAGTTACATTTCATACTGCTTGGTATTTTCATGTCAACTTCATTTTAACTGTGTGTTAACGTTTTATTTTGTAAAGCAGCGTGGTGTAATGCCCAAAGTTCCTGAATAAATGTTTATTATTATTATTATTATTACTTAGCACGGGGCCAGACTGACGTGGTGTGAAGCGTCCATAGATATTATTATATTATTAGATATTAATATGGGAAGAAAAAGCAAGTAGCGGAGAAACTGACGTGGTGGGTGTGTCGGTGACTAGCGGCGTGGAGTCGTCGTCGGAGGGCTGCAACAGCGCGCCGCTCAGGCCCAGCGCCAGGCGCCGCATCACCCCCGGCCGCTCTCCCCGCTCCGCACCGCGCTCCCCTCGCTCCGCCCCGCGGTCGCCCAGCCGCCGGTAGCAGCTCAGCTCGGTGGGGGAGTTCCACTCCTCGCTGGAGCTGGGGCTGGCCTCGCTCGCCTCCCCCTCCTCCCCCTCCTCGCCCTCGTCGCCGCGCCGCCCGCCCAGGTTGTCGCATCGCGTCGGAGACCTGCGACCACGACCACACGTACATGTACCGATATCATACATACATTACTAAGGTTTAATAATAATAAGTAATAAAGCTACTCAGTTTCTGGTAATATATATAATACCACACATTTATCCCACATTGGTGACCCCGACGTGATACGTTTCAGCTGTCGTATATATACCGCCGCGCTCAGAAAACTTCGATAGCGCGATGCAGGAATGTTAGGCGAATTGTTGGTACCGCCACACCACGTTACCGGTAGATGACGCTATAATAATATCCAAAATATATAATTTTAAAGTTAGATAATTGTTTGGCCACATAACCCGCCGGGAGCCTAGTAATCTGGAGAGTCTCATACTAGCTGGGCAATTAGAGGGGAAGAGAGGCAGAGGCAGAGTGACTACACGATGAACAGACGCGATTGTCAAGGCTGGTGACTGCAGATTCCAGGAGGCACTGCATCAAGCTAAAAACAGAGACAAGTGGAGAGCCCTATCCCGGAAAGCCTATTTTGGTGGTCACGTCCCTCAGCTATGAGGATACGACTAGGAAGAGAACTGTTAAAAATGATCGGTATTTTGCTTTGATATATTATTATCATAGTGACAGTGATGTCTCTTCCGCAACTAAAGCTCATTCCAATCTAATCTTTTAAGGTTAAAATACTATAGTTACTAGGACAAACATTTACAAATTACAACATTATCATAGTACAAGAGTAAGAGTGGAGGAATCTCGTCTTCCAGTGCCGGACATTTGTGACAGCTGCCAGCACCCTTAACTTTGAGGGTGTCTAGCAGTGGAAGAAACGAGAGATTCCTCCACTTACCGCAAAGAATATAATTTATGTATACATTTCTGGAAGGCCAGGCAGAACTTCAGAACTGAATACCGCCATAAGTAACAGTGATAGTTGCTGGTCGTTCTTACCTCTGTGAAGGCCACCAACAGGTAAACGTTCAGCTCTACGAAACGGAGGAAGGTCTGGCCATCGCAGGCTATTGGTCCAAACAGGTTGTAACATAACTAAGTGGTAAAATTTACTCTAGGGTGTATACTGTTTAATGGCCTGTGTGAGTACCAGCGCCGTAAGAGATTTTTTGTAATGTATGGGTGTTGGGGCATTTCTCATGCAAACATTAGTTAAAAGTATCTAAATCTTTCAGAGCTACTGCTTTCACAGTGAACTCTATACAAGTGACACATATATACGCCCTAAAGTATATATTTAAATATTCAGTTATCACTTTGTTTTGTGACACCCTACAATCTGTATAATTATAATAACTAGGAAAATTTCGTCTCGGGTGAAATTTCCGTATTACGTGACGTATACCAAATGATTGTCCAAGTTCAAATCCATACTAATATTATAAATGCGAAAGTGTGTCTGTCTGTCTGTTTGTCTGTTACCTCTTCACGCTCAAACCGCTGAACCTATTTTGCTGAAATTTGGCATGGAGATACTTTGAGTCCCGGGAAAGGACATAGGATAGTTTTTATCCCGGAAAAATGTACGGTTCCCGCGCGATAAACGAATTTTGACGCAACGGAGTTGCGGGCGTCATCTAGTATGTAAATAGTAGTGGTAGTGGTATACCGTATACCTGTCAATGAGGTGTGGGTAGTGTGCGGTGAGGCCGGGCAGCGAGTCCGGGATGCGGCTGCACGTCCCCCCGCCCCCCGCGCCACCACCGCCGTTCAGCTCGCGGCTCTGAAACACGCAACACTCGCCATCACTCATCGTCATACGTATAGTTCCATACCAGCATCAGTAAGATAAACGGCAATAACCGCCATTGGCCCTACCGCCTACGCAATGTTTCGCCATTTTCATCTATAATCCGAGTCACGATATAAATGGATTCGTGGTTTGGACTTTATTGAGAACTAAGCTCAGTAGGTATGGCACGGCTTCCTACTTATACCTATAGCGTTACCGCTAGGAATATTTGTCATAACTCATAATATTGCCAACAATTAATATTATATTATTAACTTAATAAAATAATTATTCTGGTTAGTAGAGAATCCCCTAGGCCTATGGCATTTAGTCCACCATTGTACCATCGAGGAAATTGATTCCTAGGCAGTTGACGGTCATATTTTGGTCGGCTTTTGTCAATTCAATGTTGGCTGTGATCGGTCTGATGGGTTTGACTACGGACGGACTTAATTACTTAGGTCCGCCAATCGCGATCTGCCTAGGAATCAACTTCTCTAATAGTACATTGTGCAAAAAGTGTAAAATAAAATAAATTAAGTATTAACTAATTATAATATTATATTTTATAAATCAACTACGTCAATGGATTATTTCGCCGCCCCCACCGAATATTATCGTAATCGACTATTACTATAGAAGTGCTTTTATAACGGATTATTGCTTTTGAAGGCCAATTCCACCTCGTGATTTTTTTTCATAGCGGTCGGACTGATAGTTTTTGAGATAGAAATTTTGTAATAAACATACATGTATTATTCGCCTACGCATACGCAACACACTTTACGACGAACACTATAACAATAAAATATTAATACTAAATTCTGAATGACCAAACTAATATGGCAAACTGATATCGCGATCTTATTCCGGTACCAAAAAACAAAAGGCGGCTAAAAACAGATGTCAGTCAGGACATTACCATATTATTCGGGTAAAAAGTACATTTTATATTTTTAGTAATTATATATTGCGATTTTATGTTCTAAAAGTAATAATGGTTATATTATAGAAAACTGTCTAAAGTGGACCTACATAAATGTAGTAATGCATCTCACGATAGTACGAGTACTTTGCGTACATTGCGACAAGTGTTTACAGATTGCGACAATTTGCTAATGCTTACATCAAAAAGTACTATACATTGCTCTCGCTTTGTCGGCATATAAAAGAAAGTGATAGCCTTAACCTCGCCACGTGTTTCTAAGGTCAAGCAATAATAATTGTTTACATTATCTTCATTGGCGATTTTGTTTACGGAAGTGCGTAGCGTGCTTAGTAGTAGAGGAGGAGGAAAGAGGCGATTTTGGGAGTAGCTCGAGCGTGTCAGATTAAGCTGGTATGGGCTTCCACCATGTGTCTAGTTATCATGGTATAGAAATCAGATTTCTCACGTGGGGTTTAAAAAAATTTTTTTTTGAATATTGAAATGTCATCCGATCTGTCAGATTAAGATAGGGAATGTTTAGTATACCCCAAAGAAGCTTCCATAAAAAGCACTGACGATTCACAGATAAGGTAAGCCTGTAGGAACATTTAAAAAAATAAAAAATAAACCTTTATATTTTCCTAACTAAACTTCGCAGATATTTTATTTTGCACTAAACTAAATGATTTAGTCCTTGTTGTCTAAAACATAATAATAATTGACCGAAAAAAGCAATTTTCTGAATATATTTTCTTATCAAAACTTTAAAATGGCTGCAGTTTCTGAACCCACCGCTAAAATAAAAAACGCTCTTATTATTTTTTTATCAGTTTTACCTAATGTAAAAAAACTTACTAGGTCTCCATCGCGCTCGAGTGACTACAAAATTAGCACCCTATAGTTAAAAAAGTGTTTAAAAGTAGTTTTCGGTGTTTGGACATTAAAAATTGTGTTTGAACGTTGAATATAATTATTTTTTGTTAGTGTTTGGTAAATACTGTTACTGTTGAAATAATGAAGAGACATAATATTTTAAAGAATCCTCGTGTTAGAAGGATGCTTAATTTGGTGCACCCTATAAATTACTGCAATGATATAAATGGTAAGTTTTATATGAGAGAATGAGAATGAGGAAAACATTGACTTAGATACTGATTCTGACGGCAACAAATCAAAACTGAGCGGCGCCCAAAAAAATCGGATATTCGGAACAGACACAGTTAGAAGATCTCGATGAATTAGACCTAGATGAGGCTTCGGAGGTATAAAAAAAGTATAACTGATTGTTATTTTACTGTAAAATTTTATATACTTACTTTTTGTTATAAAATTATTAAAATACCTTTAAATAAAAATAAAAAATGGTTTTATTTAAGAATTCAGTTAATTATTACAACATATTTTATGTTTTTTAAATTCTGTATTATATTTTTACATATATAAAGTATGTTTCGCTTGCCATGGAATAATAAAGTTGATATATTTTACGATTAATATGTGACTTACTCTTAGCGTCAAATATAATGGTAACAGTCGATTACAGAGCCAGTAAACATATCTGTAAGACAGCCAATATGATCGCATCCAACTATTACTGTGTAGTTCGTTGTCGACAACTTACCCGAATAATATCGTATTGATGTGTTACGTACAAAAATTCTATTTAAATTTCGGTATTATACTTTTTGACTTATAATATCAGTAAGAAATATCATTATATTTTATAAAAACATTAAGATATCGCAAAAAAATTAGCTTTCTTTTGGTATAAAACTAATTTTCCTGTGTGAACCTGTTAAAAAGTTATGAGCCAAAAACCGTTTTTATTTCTTCCTGTAAAATTTAGATTTTTTTTAATTACGATTTTATTCGGTGGGGGCGGCGATTTAAACATTTTTCCTTCAAATAAAAGTCCAATTACGTTCCATCTGGAATCGGCAAAATTAAAGAACGGCGCCTCGAGAATTCACCTTGTAAGTACCCTACATTTTTTGGGGTCGTTTCCTAAAATGAATGTCGAAAACAAGTATACCTTAACATATTTTAACAATAGAGTCGTATTTCCAGCGTCTCGAGGGTGGCATTTCTTTACTTTGTAAGATTGTCGTCGTCTCGCGTCGTAAAACGAAACGTCGGAGAGCGTCGAAGTCATTTTCAAATCCTGTAAGCCTCTTACTGGGCCAGCAACCCGGGGCCGGGAGGGGTCACGACTCACGAGAAATTGCAGAATAACAAAAAATTTAATTCGACTTCCAAGGTAAAAATAATAAGTAATAAGTAATATGAACTAAAAAGTATTAAATAATTCTAACTCTTTAATATTGCCTCTTTCAGAATTCGTCTAAATCTCAATCTCACTTCTCTACATACTAGCTTCATTATTTTGAAGTCGGTACCAGCTAATTTAATCGTGAGTTAATCAGTCAATGTCAGAATATATGAAACTTTTGGGACTGGTACCGACTTCAAAGTAATGAAGCTAGTAGGTATGTACAGAAGTAGTTGAGATTTAGACGAATTCTGAAAGAGGCACTATTAAAGAGTTAGAATTATTTAATACCTTGGATGTCGGTTTAAATTTTTTGTTAAAAATAATAATTTCACCCTTTTTAGTTATTTACCGGTAAACATATAAGCAGTCTGTTTTAGATATTATATAGGTTTTAGGTATGAATTATGAAACTATCACAACTACTATACTCAGGCAGTTTTCAAAAAAGTTTTATGCTATGTCTCAAAAGCCATGAGCCATACCCTACTATACAGACCTGTTACTCTAATACGCACTCAACTGTCATGAAATGGCTACGAGTACTATAACACGTCGATATTTATTACTTACTACATGATGCCCGCAACTCCGTTGCGCCAAAATTAGTTTCAAAATATATCTATAACAAATTTCAGCCAAATCGGTTCAGCGGTTCGGGCGTGAAGAGGTAACAGACTGACAGACACACTTCCGCATTTATAATATTAGTATGGATGTACTATAATATTGTTACTTAATTATCATGAATAGAATTTGCATAGTAGCATACTTTCAGTTCTTAAATATGGAATAGATAGTTTCACTTAGAAGGGCAATCAGCCAAAACTAATTAGTATTTTAGTATATAAGTACATATTATATCGATTATATATTATAGCCAAATTGCTATGTATAATAATTACTAGGGGTGGGCCGAAATTCGTTTTACATTCGGTTTAACCGAACTTCGGCAGCTTGAACTGAACTTCGTCATTCGCCCGAATTCCGGTTAAAATGCCGAACATTCGGCACTAAATATACTTGCACTGTCATAATATTTAAAATTAATGAAAATAACATAATATCTGTAGTAACAGTGAAATAAAATAAAGTATGATACAAGAAATATACTCATTCATACGTCTTATTTAAATTAGAAAAAGTAATCATACGTGATAAACAAAAAACTTAAATTGGTCTTTTTAACGACCAGTCTCAAAAATATTTGGTTACTTAAACAAAACACAAAATTAAACCGCTTTTCTTACTAACCAAACAAAATTTTACTACCAGCTTCTGAACAAGTCTAAGAAATCTCTCTTATTTAATCAAAAAACTAAAATTTGGACTTTACTTTTACTTTATACAAATGACTAGCTGGCTAACGGCCCCGCGGGGAAGCGCGGAGTGCGGGCAGGGGCCAGGGCACATCTAGCAATATTTGTGCGTAAATAAGTCACAACACGAAAAAGCGAACCGAAGTTCGGCCGAACTTCGGCCGAATTTTTCATTTTTACCGAATGTTCGGCCGAAGTTCGTATTCGGTTCAAACCACATTCGGCCCATCACTAATAATTACAGTTACCGAACGTCTGAAAAATCGCTGATCGAATAGCATAATATAGTAATTCGGATAACTGCGTTAAACATACGCATCGACCGAGTGAAGGAATTCCTCACCCAATAATGTACGGTATGCGTATCTCGCGAGTCGCGAGGCGAGTCGTAACTCGTGACGGTACCGTATCGTCCCCGCCCGGGGCCCGGCTCGCGCTCGCCAGTTCATAAAAACAGTTAACCAATTCGCCATCCCGTAATTTACCGACACGCTCGGGGCCCACACGCACACTTTATATAACGTCAACGTCGTACATACTACTATAGCTACGAGGAGTTTAGCGGGTAATTTTTTTTTTATTCACATAATGCAGTTTATAAAGGTGTTATCTTAAACTTAAGTGTGTGAAACTTGTTTACGTAACTTGTGTACGTAAATTCGGAAGTCATACATACTTCCGAATTCTCAATTTACTTGCTACTACTCTTGGTAGGAATGAGTTGTTTCGACCGCGATAAAACCCTGCAGAGAGCTACTCAGGTGTAGTGTGCGGACGTCCCAACAGCGCCGCGTTCCCCGGGCACGCGGCGCGGCGGAGTAAATCACTCCCCCCCTCGCCCCTCAGCAGGAATGTGCACCGACGGCATTCCCCAAACATTCCGATTGTCAAGCGATGTGCACGCGGACATCGAGGTCGCGGGAGTGTTTACGATGCTCATCATCAACTCATATTCTGATTATATCATACTTTAAAAAACGTTACAATTCCTTCTCTATAACAGTTACATTGTCGCCATGCATGGCACAGTCAGCAGTGTGAAGTGTGACACGAGATCACGGGTTCAGTCCCACTTCCCACGGTGTTATGTAGGTACTTGCTAGCTGTCAAGTTCGCTCCAGCATGTATTATGTTGATCGATTGGACGAGAAGTGTCGTTTGCTACGCCACGATCGGTTTACGTTGATAGGAGAATGTACAGATAGGCCTTCTGATATTTTTGGTACATTAATAATTCGATAACTACTCTCGTGTTTAGTTTTCGACATTATGTTGGTATACGAACATGGTAGGCGACATAATTCGGCAATGTAATGTGACACCAGGGTACCGGAGACAGCGGCGCACGCGACCGCCGGTACCTGGCACCGGATGACTCGTCGCCCGTCACCCGTCACCCGTCACCAACCTTCAGTGTCGCGACTACGGCGGACGAGCTACGAGAGCTTGCCACGCGATATGGCGCCGTCGTTAAACCACTGAATTACGTCTGGAGGCCGAATGTTGTGCTGGCTTTCAGAAAATCTAATATGCGCTAAATTGTCATATTATGGTTATTCAAAAGTGCAGAAGTGCTAGAAGACTCTTCTTCGACTTCGCAGCTTTATTTGCATTTTTTTAAAGACCATATTGATCGGTAACATAGAGCCGATGCGGGTGGGGTGTAAAAAGTTGATCAATACGACATCCTGGCAACATTAATACTCATAATCTGCATGCTTTTTTGAGTTCAACCCCATCCACAGAGTGCGGTCCTCATATTTTACATACTGAACTCCACCTCGCAGTTGCTCTAGTAGACAAAATATAATAATATACTTAATGTGAAAAGGAAATTGATTTGGCACTTTTGCTATATTGATATTATTATATCCCTGATTACACTTTGCACATACTGACATATTGTAAGAATAATTAGTTAACCACCGGTAGTGAAGTAAATAACAAATTTTCACGCTTTCTGTAAGAATTGATGAAATTAAGGTTCTTGAAATTTAAAAAAATGTCTGTATTTTAGGGATCAGGAATGGATGTCTGTGCGTGGTGACTGGTGCAGTCGTCGGCCGGATCAGACGTCTGGTCGTCGGATCCATCGGTCCGGACGATCGCTCGGCCTCCGGCGTTATTGGTACTCGTGTGGTCCAAGCTCTTCCACCTGATTACTATTGTACTCGTAGTCATCAGCTGTCCAACTCCAATAAAAAAATGTCACATATTTGTCTCATATTAGATTGGTCTCGTTGGAATATGTCACATACGATCAGATGTTTTATTACTTTTAGGGTCTGTTTCACCACTCTCTGATAAAGTGCCGAATAGGCTATTCACAACTTATTTGACAGATTCTCCATACTTGATCTGCCAAGTTAATTGGTCGATAGCCTATTCGTCACTTATCGCTCAGGAAGTGGTGAACAGGACCTTAATATAGTTTCATTTATTATTCGCAGCATATTCTGGGTTTAACCTTTCCTGTGCCCTCCCGACAGTCACATCTCAGACCTGTGCTAGTCGTGTGCGTAGATGACACAGATCCTACACACATATACAAAATATTAAAGTAACTGCGGTTGTTGAACACGGCGTTGGATAATAATTGATTTTAATTTCGTCACGCTATTTATACCGATTAGTTTGATAGTTTGCGTTACGCCTGTTATGTAATTATTGAGTCATCGTGAACGTAACGTCGATGGTTTTTAAGATAGATCAGAAGTCGGACAGCTTTTATAATTTAGTTTCCATTTTCATTTCCTCCACCCACAATAATTACTATTTATCTCACTAGGTATCAATAAAGTATTTCTTAAGGATAGGAAAGACGCTTATATAATTATTATAGTTGACAAGATCACCGATGCCGAGCTGTCACATTCTCCGGTAGTCGGTAGCACAATGTTCTACAGCATCATTGATCAGTAGCAGATTTTATTTGGTAGTTTCGATTAGACGGTAGAATTTTTAATAAGCTGTCTATGTGTGTGCAGTGTCGATAAAATGGTAAAAGGGAGCAGTCAGCAGATTGCATGGAACAGTATACGTGTCCCCGCCCCCGCAAACTGTGAGCATGGTCAACCTCGTCACTGAACTTGGGTGTAATCGGCCCTCACACGCAGACCCGAGCTCCGACTGTGCGGGGTCCGCTACACACATGCTCCAGCCACAAGACGATTACGGCAGGTTATGAAAATGAGGACTTGCCTTGTAAATATGAGAACGATTACCTACTAGCTGACACACAAAAAAGCTTTTAGATCCTACGTTAAACCGAGCATCTGTTTCTAGGAGCATTTGTACTATTTTAAAGGGCCCGAGCTTGACCTCTAGTCTACATTGTATCATCATAATTTCACGTTTTAAAATCGCTAACCGCTCCCGCTCGTAGCTCGGTCCAATCGATATTAAACCTAAACGCGCGATCGCGGGGGCTCGTCTTTCAAATACTTTTTTACCGTCTGAATCCATGAAAAAGATTCTTAGAAAAGTTCAGCTCGCGCTGGATTATTCCCATTCTACTGCGGGAATATTGCCTCGTCAAGTTATTCGCTACATACTATTGAGTACCATGGAATAGGAATAGTGGACTGCCTATAGTTACCTTACACATTACTTACGAGTTATCACATTCACAGTTCCTTCTTATAGAAAATAGAGTGGAAAATGATACGGGAATATAACAATTTAAATACTAGTCGATGCCCGCAACTCCGTTGCGCCCAAATCCGACCGTGCATTTTTTCAGCTTAATGAGAACCCTCTATCCTTTGCCGGGACTCAAATACTACTCACATACCCAGCAAAATCGGTTCAGCGGTTTGGGCGGGAAGAGGTAACAGACAGATACACTTTCTATTTATAGAATATATTAGTATGGATTTTCTGAAAAGTGTGAAAACTCTGTAGTTTAACAAGAGATTCTATGTACTATGTGTACGTACATTACTAGGGAAGGGCAACACAGTCCCCAGGTTAACCCATCATCAATCTTAGCCCTTCCGGGTCTGCATCGAGTAGGTACCTAATGAATTTAATTGTCCACCATCAAACCCGGGCCCGCCGCCCGCCGCCCGCCGCCCGCCGCTTCGTCAATTGTATCTAACTGCTAACACTACTATAATACTACACGTTCTTACTATTACGCTTTCCTCCTGTCATTAATTAGCTCTCAATGCATTCTAGTAGAAAGTAGAAGTAGCTGAACTTCAAATATTTCTGACAGATGAGAACTATAAAACACATTATGATTTAAGAGTCCTTATACGAAATTTTGTCGATTTTGCCGAAATTAAATTGATGGAAATTGCAAAGGTTTGCTACAGAAATATTATTAGGTTATAGCCCCTTATTAGACTTAAAAAATATATATTAATTATTAGATTTAAAATATGTTTAAGCGCGGGAAGGGCGAGTTATAATGTGAGATTTAGGTTGTTTTGAATCGTGTTTTTTTGGCACAATTTGTTTCTTTTTTTCTCTTTTTTCTCGAATTGGATAGAATTTTATCTATACATTATTTCTGTCGTTTTTTTATGAATAACAGCTCCAAGTTGCCGAAATTAACAGCAATTCTTTGCCCATTTTCTCTAAAATTTTACCGAGTTACATATTTTTTGACGTGACAACGTCTTAAATTAGGTTGCGGCTGGGAGTCACTTATGAAAAAGTGTAACGCTCGGTAACGTTACGATGAGTCACCGAACGAGAGAGAGGCCCGCCGAATGTCTTGCGTCTCTCTCCCACACGTTGTCACGTAAAATCTTCGCCCGTAAAACCGACTTTACAGGCAACCATTTTTTATTCAAAATAGGTATCATGATACTCTTTTTACTCAACTATTTCATATTAAAGTGGTAAAAAGTAATTCCAACATTTTATAGACGACTTTCTCAACAGTACATTGTATTTTTTTCATACCGTTAAGACGTCAATACAATCCATACACAGGTGATATTCTAAACCTCTTACAGCAAAAATCACAAAACAGTCGCGGGTTTGAGTTAGATTATTTACAAATACTTAAAAAAATAAAAAATCTAGCTCCAACATTAGATTATAATTGAAATGATCTGACATATTGTGCATTAAAACTTATAGAAATACTATATTTTAACTGTTAAATCACGTCTGTAAAATCAGCGAAATCGGCAAATTTCGTATACGGGCTCTTAACAATTTATCGGCGAACTCAAATACCTACTCTCATTATTAACCTTGATGATGTACAATGAATTAAAATAATATTATTTTCTATTATTGTAGGTTGTTGTTTCCAATGCTTGTTATGTAAGACAAAATAACGATACGTTTAACATTTCCTGTGTGTGCGTCTGCTATTTACTCGCAGTGTGAAAATTTCTTCATCTGCACTAACAGCCAACACGTAGCGTACTGTAGGAGGCGCCGGGGAAGACCGTCGCGTCGCCGGTGTACATTAAGCATATTGAACAGCCACGAGCTCTTACACTAATTACTGCGGCCAAGTGCGAGCGCTGCGCAGGGACTACAGGTGGGTACTCGCGAGACTACAAGTTATATCAGGCGGAAAAGGGGTTACGCGAGAGGGTGTCACTTGTCACCAACTTTGCAGATTTAATTGAAGGGTGCGGCCAATATAGAAATAGGTGAGGCGGGAGTAACACCAGGGTCCAGGGCTGAACGTAAAATTAATATTTTTAACGCAATATATTTTGTGAAACTGACACTTCAGAGATTGAAATGTTGCCGGTAGGTGCCTAACATTCTATAACCACAACAATATTACACATGTAGGTACTCGCATATTGTGCCTAACCGCGTACTTTGGTGCGACCTTTTCATTGATGGGATTTCTGTCTGGCATGCAGCGTCGGCATTTCCCGAGGTCTGGCAATCTTTAATGGCATAATTATTGGTATAATGGGATTAGATGTAGCTCTGGTGGTGTGGCTTCGAGACAGGCGCACTCTGTTTCGGACACAATACTCGGCGGCGCTACATTCCGTTTGGTAATTAAATCCACCCTCGGCCGGCCTTATGGCAGTGGTCCCTTCGCACGGCACTCTGCATGATCTTCCCTCTCCCTCTAGCTCGAGCGCATCCATTAACCTCGTCTTTTTCCCACAACTCGAATCACAAATTACTCGGCCCGTATCAAGATACATTTCGTTTATTGAAAATTATTCGTTTGTTCCAATTAAAAAGTTTTGTTTATAAAGAAGCAGCCGAGTTACGAGTAGAGGAGATGAGTTTGTTTGCAAATGTACTATACTTAGCTGTGTATAGACAATAGACATGTATAATGTCGAGAGCACGGGTCTCGAAACCGCAGACCCTCTACTCGAGCAGTATCGTCTACACTCTACACTCTATAGTCTACAGAGTGAACAGTTTCACGGCTACACGGCAGATAAACTGCGTCGTATATTTCACGCTCCATACCAGCTCTACCCCCAAATTTTATTTCAGCTGCCGAATATAACCAAACTATACACAAGAAATCTTAGTGCAAATAGGTCGACCCAAATATCAATTTTAAAACATAATCGACACACTATTTGTCAATATCATTAAACATTTTCCTTTTTCCCTTTCTGTTCAGTCGGTGGCTACCGATATTACGCATTTCAAATGTTACTCTGGAAAGTGGAAACAGCCTTCAACCTTCGTAACTTGGGCTATACAACATTTCCAGGTCAATAGAGTATCAGATTACAATCTGTAACCCGACCGCGACCCGCGACAAAAACAGAAAATAACTGTATTAGCTTTTGGAATTTACATTGTGGCATCAACGGATAAACGACCAAATGTTATTTCATTTATTGAATCAAAGTATTAGCGGTTTATAATTAATTTAAATGTAAAGCTATTTTAGGAAACATTTGTAACCATCAATCTCGTATAAAACATACAAAAAGGGGCTAACTACTGCTCCCTGGGGGACGCCCATTATAAACGAACGCGTAATGACTGTCTTTACGTGTAACAGCGCCATTATGTTAAGAATTCAATTTACTACTCAGCTTCAGCCAGCACTGTTATTAGCTGACTATAGAATAGGATCCGTAGAATTAGTAGTTTGAAGGACTCGTTGAAATCTTTTCTATTATTATTTCTTTCTTTTTATATTGTATTCTAATAACTACATATATTCAATTATGTATTCATAAAGTAAGTAAGCCTATTATTATAATAATAGTAATGAAATATAATCATTATATACATAGTTGTTGTTACTAAAATAAAAGTTTTATATTTTCTAGTACGTCGCGTTGTCCCGCAGGCCGCATCTCACGGATAGTTTTCGGAAAAGTTTTAATAGTAAGTAGCTGTAGCCAATGTATTAATTACTATTATTATATTTTTAACTCAGTAAGGATAGACCTACTAGCTAGACCAACAATAATTATTATTATAGCATATTATGACAAAACTTTTTATTCTTTATAATTGCGAAGTTTGTCTTTTATAAGTCGTAATAAGGCCATCGGAACAGCGCGAGCGGTCCACTATTCTATTACAATATTATGTAAGTAATTATAAAGTTGTCAACGAGCAGATTATCGGTAAGTTGGCAGTTTTGATGGCAGGGCCGGAAGAAAGCAGTATCTCAGGGTAGAAATTGGTATTGATATACACAAATTACAATAATAGGTGAACATTCAGATTGCAGGACTAAAATAAATATATAATTAAATCGTATATTTTTAATCAAATTCGCTCAACACATTGTAGTTTTACGCACGCGACTAAGGTTAGGTTAGGTTTCTCGGAAGTTACCTTAAATCACGCCTATGTTTACTCCGCTTGGTTTACACGGTCAAGTGTGAAATTGGTGTTCAGTTCATACTTGTATTGTGTCAGAGCTCCAAGCAGGACACTCGTGCACGGGCAGCGGGCACTTTAATAACATGTAATTACGGATACAGTGGCGGCCAGTATCAACTTACAGCGCACTAAATCGCGGCCCGCTGCGGTGGCTTATATTTGTTTATTGTTGCGGTATATTTCAACGGCGAGCTCGATTCATGATTTTGGGAGCTCGTGTATTTCTTTACAGTTAGAGGTGGGCACTTATTCTTTAAGTGGCGATTAAAATATCAAAACGACCCTAACGACGACCCTAATAGTCTGAATAACAAGTGCCATTTTCCTCAAAACCTGATCTCATTCACCGAAAATTATGATTTTGTTCTCATTCGATTCGGAATAGCATCTAGAACATTCTATCAAAATTACAAGAGGGGCTGAAAAAAATGCAAAAGTTATAAACAATTAATAGTAAACATAAAAAGAAGGGTTTGGTTTTTTTTAATATTTCTAAAACCATTTGAGATCATCAAAATTTGAAAATAGATCCTTAAAAAGCAGGAAATTTCCTAAAAAAAGTTTTAGATCCTGGAATCTTATCAAAAATCCCTATAACTTTAATTTTGCGGCGAAAGTAACGGTAAAAACGCGTAGTTCGGGTTTCGCGTGAATTGCCGCAATCTGCCACGTGAACAAAAAATATATATATTTTGAGTGATTAAATATCAATATAATGAAATAAAAAAAATTGGGGACTAAGTAGACATATCAATAAGCAATAATCTGTCAACAAAAACAAATTATCACAATTAGTTTAATTGTTATGCTTTTGTTAATTTGTTAAATAGTCACCATTTTAATGTTAACATAAAAACGCTAATTATTTCAAAATAAGAAATCTAGAAATTTTTATTATTCTTTTGAGCTAATCTTAAAAGGGCTTAGAAGAGATATACGCTGAAAAAATTCAATAATTTTGATTTTTCACTTTTTTATGAACAATCAAAAGCATTAATGAATTTTTCATGTAAATAAAGCAATTAGGGTTTTTTTCATCTATAAAAATTATTATTTAAATTTTATTAGTTATAAATAAAAAATATATATATTGTTATCTGGCTTCTAACAATAACAAAACAAAATAATAACAATAATTGGATATAAAAATACCGTTTTTATATCTAATTTTTATTTCATTATATTGATATTTAATCACTTAAAATATATTTTTTTGTTCACGTGGCAGATTACAGCAATTTACGCGAAACCCGAACTACGCGTTTTTACCGTTACTTTAGCCGCTCAATTAAAGATATAAAGATTATTGACAAGGTTCCAGGATCTAGGATTTTTTAGGAAATTTCCTGTTCTTTAAGGATCTATTTTCAAATTTTGATTATCTCAAATAGTTTTCGAAATATTAAAAATAAACCAAATCCTTCTTTTTACGTTTAGTTATTTGTTTATAAATTATGCTTTTTTTTCAACCGCTCTTTGAATTTTGATAGAATGTTCTAGAATCTAGATAGTATTCCGAATCGAATGAGACCAAAATCATAATTTTCGGTGCATGAGATCAGGTTTTGACAAAAATGGCACTTGTTAACTAGAGTATAACGGCTTTAGACTTTATAATATCAGCTTCGACGCGAGTACAAATTGTTGTTGATTTTTTGTGTCGGTAAAATAGGGCCCCGGCACAGTTAGAAGCTTCTGGTGTTAACCTAAACCTATTTCTACACATTTCGGTATCATCTCCTCGGCCTGGAACTACATCTGCATACAGCTGTAATGCAGATGTAAGGTTGCGCCGGCGGTAGGTAGTCACTAGTCAGTCGGCAGTTGGCAGTCGGCAACTCACCCAGAGCGGTGCGGAGGGCTGCAGCTGCGAGGCGAACGCCATCCGGAACGCATCGCCCACCAGCGCGTTTAGCTCCTCCGCCTGGAACTACATCTGCATACAGCTGTAATGCAGATGTAAGGTTGCGCCGGCGGTAGGTAGTCACTAGTCAGTCGGCAGTTGGCAGGCAGCAACTCACCCAGAGCGGTGCGTAGGGCTGCAGCTGCGAGGCGAACGCCATCCGGAACGCATCGCCCACCAGCGCGTTTAGCTCCTCCGCCTGGAACTACATCTGCATACAGCTGTAATGCAGATGTAAGGTTGCGCCGGCGGTAGGTAGTCACTAGTCAGTCGGCAGTTGGCAGTCGGCAACTCACCCAGAGCGGTGCGGAGGGCTGCAGCTGCGAGGCGAACGCCATCCGGAACGCATCGCCCACCAGCGCGTTCAGCTCCTCCGCCTGGAACTACATCTGCATACAGCTGTAATGCAGATGTAAGGTTGCGCCGGCGGTAGGTAGTCACTAGTCAGTCGGCAGTTGGCAGTCGGCAACTCACCCAGAGCGGTGCGTAGGGCTGCAGCTGCGAGGCGAACGCCATCCGGAACGCATCGCCCACCAGCGCGTTTAGCTCCTCCGCCTGGAACTACATCTGCATACAGCTGTAATGCAGATGTAAGGTTGCGCCGGCGGTAGGTAGTCACTAGTCAGTCGGCAGTTGGCAGTCGGCAACTCACCCAGAGCGGTGCGGAGGGCTGCAGCTGCGAGGCGAACGCCATCCGGAACGCATCGCCCACCAGCGCGTTCAGCTCCTCCGCCTGGAACTACATCTGCATACAGCTGTAATGCAGATGTAAGGTTGCGCCGGCGGTAGGTAGTCACTAGTCAGTCGGCAGTCGGCAACTCACCCAGAGCGGTGCGGAGGGCTGCAGCTGCGAGGCGAACGCCATCCGGAACGCATCGCCCACCAGCGCGTTCAGCTCCTCCGCCTGGAACATTACACCAATTCATTATGATTTAAATAATAATCATAAATTCATAACAATTGAACGTTTCAAATTATAATAGTACAAATAGGGTGTTCTACACGGTTGACTCTGAGCATGCGCTTTTTATATCTATAATTATCATGTTATGATCACTTATGCATATCCGCGGTAACACGTCTGTGGTACCTTTTTTTAAAGTACTTATCTATTATTTGTAAACTTAAATTTAACTACAGTTGTATAGTGGCTGTCTGGTAAGTACCTACATAAATAAAATAAAATAGATCTTGGATTTTTTGTCAGGCTTACGTCCTAAATTGTAATGTGTTAAAACTTAAAAGGCTTGAAAAAGTGAACACTTTTGAATTACTTTCGAAATATTTAATGGAATCAGTCGTTACTTTGCGGAAATCCATAGCTTAAAATTTAGTTTATTATTATTTTTAGCAATATTCCGCGAAATACACTTCCACCTTTAAGTAAATGAATGTTGAACACCACCACACACTCGACGCGCGTTTCGCTCCAACACCGGAGCATCCTCAGGATGTGGACTCTACGAACAACGTCCGTCAAGCTTACTTGACGGACGTTGTTCGTAGAGTCCACGGACAACTTGACGGACGGTGTTGGAGCGAAACGCGCGTCGAGTGTGTGGTGGTGTTCAACCTTCATTTACTTAAAGGTGGAAGTGTATTTCGCGGAATATTGCTAAAAATAATAATAAACTATTTTTTTTTACTTTCGAAACCTAATATCTTTACCACTGTGGTAGTAAAGTGCTCGTTTAGTTTACTATATATTTTTTTTATTTTATTTTTTTATATTATCTATACTATAATAATGTTATAAATAAAATACATAGGCTACTTTTTAACTGGACAGAGGGGTTGTAAGGGGGTGAAAATACGTAAATTTGTTCAAATTAAGTTAGTTCCAAAAATTCATAATAGATGGCCCTGTGCGTCACCTACATCGCGCTATTGCTTATAAGACGTGGTATCATCTAACAATAAATTTTGAATTTTTTCGATTGTTATTATACAGTACTCTTTTACGTTATATAACTCAGTACTTTATCTATGCAATGACGTAACCTTAAACCTATCAATGATAAATAGTTTATCGCAAAAGTTGTGTAATTGGGGGGCTAAAATATATACTTTATAATTTGGCATAAATAAAGTTTAATTAAAAAAAATGAAATAAGTTATGTGCACAGGGCACAGCTGTTTTTGGATGTTTTGATTTAAGGGGTACAAGGGTTTTTTAATAAAAGCTTAATTGACACCAATTTTGTTGACATCGCGCGCTATATAAACTGAAGTCCACGCGGACGAAGTCGCGGGCAACAGCTAGTGTGGTTATAAAATACAAGCACCTGCGCCGCGCTGTTACTCGTAGTTCTAGCTCAGACCTAACTGCTAAGCTGGAACGGCGCACTAATTTCATCTCCATAAACTTTTACGTGAGACAGGAGGCTCGTACTTTCATTACCTAATTAACATTGAGAAGGTCGAGGTCGAGCGTTTTGGGGCGAAACACGAGCAGTCGCCTCGGTCTGTGTGATCGTATTAAAAGTGTACGTGAGCGGTGTCGGTGCGGCGCCCGGCACGGCGCGGGCGGCGGGAGTCGGAGCTCATTTGGGAAAATGGAGTGAATTCATTAGCCGCGTCACCCGAGACCCGCGCTAAGTGACTTCGTGCGTTTATTTTAAAATTAATATGTAACTACATCGTTGGTAGCATGTTAAAAGTTTCACGAGAACGAGCTGCTAAAAGTATTCGATGGAGCACACTCTTGAAAGCTTTTGTGATTTTTTTCATTTTAATACCCTATTAGTTTGTTATCTTTCCGAGCACTACCAATCATCCCCATGTTTATAGACGAAGAAGTTTGTTTAAAGCCTCATCTTCAGAAAATCAAATATTCTTGAGCTGACTGATAGTGAAAATGTTTAGTTATCTGAGCCCAAATAAACAACTCAGTAAGTACTGTCGTCGAGCAGCGCCGGGCGGCGAGTCAATATTTAACTTCACGGTTTCCTGTGATTAAGTTGTTAGAGAATTATAACGTAGCTACTAGCTACTTAGTGACCACCGACTCCCGGACCGGGCTTGTTAAGTAAGTAAATGTAATAAATTGTCCCGACAGCGGACCAAATAAACTGAATATCGAGTAATCTTTAACATATGTGAATACTTAGTAAAGTTAACTATAAGTTTCGACTTTAGTTATGTTTCGACTTTTTTATATTATATGTACGTTTAACACAAACATACAACCATAATTTCGGCTATCTCGGATAAACCAATTGGCTGTGTCGACTTATAAGGACACGCGATATATTGCGGAGTGTCGGTGGTCGGAAACGATGCAGATGTTGTCGCGTTCGGGGAAGGCGATGTGGGTCGCCGCCCGCCGGTCGCCGCCCACCGGTCGCGGCCCAACAGTTACACGCGTGCGATTCGCAGCGGGCCTACTGCTGCTTGAGAGTTGAGGGTTACCGCAAGCACTGACAGAGTGACAGCTAACATCTGGACTTATTAAGAAAAGTGGGATTATTCCCACGTTTGTGGTGACTGACACATCTGAAGACGGGATCCTCAAGGAATCGAGGGCGGCGATTACGTGAATATAAAATACATTGTTTAGTGAATATAAAATGCATTGTTTACGGCTTTATTATAATAAAGTACAATTAAACTTATGGATGTAGAAGAGTCGACCGCGGTACAGTATAAAATGTTTTCTTTGCATTTTCAATATTATCTCAACTGCAAGTGATGTAGGTACTCGGGTCTCGTACTTGCACCGTTATTATTTTGGAATGTTGTTTTAAGTCGACGTTGTTTTCTCAGTAACAACAATAATATTATGCGCACACGCACGGGGCTCGAAACACGAAGGTGATTACTGATTATAATTACTGTAATTTGTATTATTTTTTTAGACATCATACTAGAGTATGAGTGTGAGTAGAGTGAGAGTATGAGTAGTGTTATTGTATAAAATACAATATTATAACATTAAAATATATCATAGTAACAAGCTTAGTTATACAGTTAAATTGTGAGAATAAAATCGCGACAGAGCTTTGCTGCTACGAAAGTTATCCACCGGCGCGCGACGTAGCGGTCGCTACGAAATTTTCTATCCCTATGTACCCCTATACAAATTCGGCGCAGAAAATCCGTCCGTGTAAAACTTCTTCTAGTTGTGTAACTAGTTAACAATATCGTGTTAGAAGCACCAAGTGTATGTCGCAAGTACAACAAAACTATGTGACTTACCTACGGTTTGGACTTTAGTGGATGGAAAAATATACTTACATAACCCTGAGCGCAAATGGAAATACAATTACTTATTATACTCGTATTATTCAATTACCTAATACCTACTATATAAAACAAGGAAAAAAGTCACTACTGTAGGAAGTTGTTCGAGCCCACAACGTTAGTGTGTCACATCCGCTGTGGTCACCGGAGCGTGGACACGCGTATGCCGAGGACATAAGGTTTAGTGACATAGGCCCTATAGACCCAATTTTACATGACTTTGAATCAATAATAAACAAACAAATAGTGACTTTTAAAAGCCAAAAAAAATACACCTTCTTTTTTACTTAATGTACTTTGACAATTTGTGGCTCGAAACATAATATTGAAAACTTCACTCGATCAAAAATAACTCCCAAGAGGAGGCTAAATTCGAATATTTTGTGATATTTTTCTTATTTTTCATGAAGCTTATGATAGTTTTACTTTCAAAAATCATATCTACAAAAAGCTCATAACTTACAGCAGAATAATTTGTGGTTACATTTTGCATTTTGGTTTATATATCTAAGTAAAAAGGTTTTTTTCTCATATTTCGCCCTATCAAGGACGCGGCAAGCGTCGTAACCGCCACTGTACAAGGCGCGCTGATATAAATGTTATTTTAATGTCCTTAACGTCGATACTGACAGACATCGACCTGCTAATTTTCGGGTCTATAGGGCCTTAAGGTAAATTAACTCTGAACGGGCTGTGGTAGAGTAGAGCCTAGAGGAGGTGAACGCTACGCACTGTAACGCCGGTGTCACGTCAATGTAACGTGGTGTCAGGAATGTCACGTGTGTACGGTGAACCATGACGAACGTAACCATGGTGGGCGTCATAAGTAGGTATCATAGTAACTAAGTGTCGAAAAGAAATTGCTCGCGATTAAAGTAGCCGATGTCGTTTTCCTAGTTAAATTTGTCAAATATCGCCAAAATCCACGAAGTAGTTTAGAGCCCTTTCCGATATAAATACCTACACTAAAGTCTAAACTTTTGGCTAAGATTCTTTATAATAATATGAATAAATTTAAAAATATTAGTTTAAAGTAATACACAGAACTAGATAAACGTTTTGTTAATGGCTAAAAGGGCTGAGCAGTATTATTAATATTTTAAACTGGTATACCAAATGTTCGCCCCACATAACTGAACAGTTACAAATTAAAATTGTGAATCATTTACGACATCAACACTTCCATAGATCGATTTCACATCTCAACGTATAATGAGATGAAGATCGAACACGACTACGAGTAACATAATATATCCCATAATAAACTAATTCTTAGCGGAAGCCATAATTTCGGAAAGCCCTGAGATAACCAGCGACAACTATCGCTATACAATTTTATAACACGGCATCCCGTAGCTAAGTGTTGTAAAAAGAAATTGCAAATAAAGTGGAAACTTGTATTTTCGTTTATATACAGTAGGTACTAAATGTTTTATCACACATATTTTTTCTATTGTAATATATGCGAGTGACGGATCCGCGACCGCAAGTCGCGCGGACGGCGGCGACCGCAAGTCGCGCGGACGGCGGCGACACCGCTCGCTCGGGAGCTGCTCATCATCAGCACTACTACTGAGAGACATCTCGAGAGAAGGTTGTTGTTCAGCCAGCAGTCGGCAGCCAGCACTGTTAACCTACTGCGAGTTGACTGATCGAGATTATAAAATGAATGTAACGCAGTTTTATGCGTTGCGACTTAAAATAAGGCTTTCACGACATAATGATAAAAAATATACAGGTATATAATCTCATATTCGTAGGATCAAATAAAAAGACAGAGTTTAATACTCACGTATTAAATACTATTTAAAATTTGCGGAATCGCGGGAAAGCCAGGCTACTATAAGCTCGTAGTGGTATTAGTTTACGGAAGACGGTAACTCGCTTGTTGGAGAGTGTCGGACGACATAAGCTAGTAGTCTTGTAGCTATCGGGGAATATCGAGTTGCATACCTTGTTCACGTATATTACAATGCTTACGGTAGTGTAAACTTACTACTTAGGTATCTAGTACTCGCCGAGTGCCGCACGGTACACCACAACATAGTACTTGGTCGAGCTAGTACCATAATAGTTTTGCCTGGTAAATGACAGTATGTGATACGTCTAATTCAAGACAAGTTTTATCTGAACGATTACTTTCTAAATTCAAAACTCTACAGTTTCATTTTGGTAAAAACAAGAACTATGCAGATATTCTAACTTCAATATAACAGCGCACTTAGAATTAGCGATATAATAATATTATCGTTAAATATTGTGTTAATACTCAGGTCTAGACTGAGGAACTCTACCAACAATTTTGAATGTTTGTATAAAACTCCACTGCCATATTTCTTAGATTCAAATTCATTCAATAGAATATACATTAAGGCTTATCATAGACGCGATGGAACCTATCAAATGAACTGTATCTTTATAATGGTTGAATTAATTTTTAATAATTTATTTTTAAGTACAGTATATTTATATTTCGCCACAGACGATCGAGTACAAACGAGTGACTATCCTTAAGGCCGTCCCCCGAGCAAACGACCTTGGCCATACATTTGCCGCGTTGCCGAGATCGCGCCAAAACCCTATTATTTTTACTTATCTTAGTTCAAAATTGTCCTAAAAAAATTTAAAACGGTGAATATGTAGTTTATGATATTGTCGATCTATTGGCGTGAGTTTCAAATAAAAGTAATTTGTAAATCCTAAGGAGATGCTGAATGTATGCTTGAATTTTAAGAAATTGGTATTACTTTGGAAGCTGATATCATGAGTATTAGAAACAAAAATAGAAAATTTAAAACGACAAAAAGAATGTTGATATACTGAAGATTATTGCTGTATTTTTATTATAACTTTGTAGCTTTCAGATTATGAGTTTATAAAGTTTTAAATACGGTCAATTACGGAATCTCCGGACGGAACGCCCTTAAATATGTGGTGTCAAGTTAGCAACAACTCCTTTCAAGTAATCACCAGTCACTAGTCAGTTAATCGGCAAGTAAAGCTCCAGCCGCGACTCCCGCGACGTCGCGTGTCAAGTGTTCTAGTCGACGACGGCGGTGGTCCGCGTGCCGCAGTATATCACATATTACTAAATACCTACTAATTTTATGTTTCCTAGTAACTAATAATGAATAGCTTAGTGATGTACCTGTGAATCTCATTGATTCTTAAAAAATCAAGGGGCAAGAGAAAAATTTTATTATAGTGACGGTTGGCGACTCTCATGACTCTATAATAAGTAATGTAGTAGAGCAGCTGAATATTTTTAAGATATTAAGGACCTGTTTGACTATTTCCTGATAAGTGCCAGATAGGCTATCCACAAATTTCAAAAATCCACAAAATTCCTGATAAGTATCAGGAAGTGGTGAAACAGCCCCTAAGTTGATTTTGTATTTGTGTAACTTTTTACTTTTCTAAAATTACAATAAATATTAGGTATGTTTTAGGGCTCGAATGAAAGACTCTATTTATCGAATAATATGAAATTAGAGGAACATCACTAATAGACCGCGTGTGCGGTGTGATGGTAATCTCCGGAAGTCTGCGGAAACGTAAAACAGAAATAGCGGAACACCCAAACACACCCCCGCCTGGAACATCCGCCGGCGGCCGCACTTTGGGGAATATAAATAAATCTTATATCCTAGCGATAAACCGAATTCGCCGAAATACGATGCTACTATTTAAATGTTGATTTTTTTCTAGATTATTCGCAATTATAAAATTTCAGCAAACCTTGCTAAAGTCCAACACTAAATCAATCATGACTTTAAAGTTTAATTCTTTCTTGGATATTTCCCCGACGTTCCAATTATTTTCAATTAGTTTCAAGACAGTTATTTTTGTAAACCTTATCTATGTTTCTGTTACAATTATGTCGGTATTAAAATATCTACATGCACGAGGAATGTCACAACATAATTTTAATTAGCCGACGTAACAATGTAGCCGCCGCCGGCCGGTAATATCAGGACCGCTGGCGGTCGGCGGAATTTTAATCATGTTTTAATTACAAAAGGCAATATTTTCTTTCTTCCCGGCGGTAATTAAAAATCCTGGTCTTCTAATTACCATCCTCCGCCCGGGCGGCCGATGATTGGCGTTCGCCCGGCTTACCACCACTGATGAAAAGTAGGGAGTATTACGCGACTAAAAATTGCTAACCAAGCGTAGCAAAAGTACTTCGTAGCCGGTCGTAGCGGCTAGTTAGTCAGTGAACAGCAGCTAGTTTACACAATAATAATTCGGTTTTCAAATGCGAGAGTCGAAAATAGGACAAAGCATATAAGGAATATAAAGTTTCAGAAAAATTCTTAGTCTTGATATTATATTCTCTATGTACTTAATAATGCGCTAAAGCTCGATGATGATGCATTGGATTGAGCGATTCTCAAAATAAGCTTAGAAAATCTAATGCTAATCGATAGCAATAAAACCTGCGCGAAGCAATTAACACGATCCGACAATATAAGTTTAGAACGCCTCAGTTTTATAGTCCATTTCTAATGCATTCCAACGCGCTCCTAATACCCCGTAAAAGGATAATAACTCAAACCGTTTTAACGTAAATGGGAACACAGGATATGCACATCAAAGTATTTAAATATACTTTTATGTTTGTTTGTCCGTCTCTCCTCGAAGTGTGGCGAGAGCTTGGAGTTTCTAAGTTTTATCCCCCGGAAAAAGTGCTCGTTGACATGTTTACAAGTTTATGCTCGTATTATGAGAGTGTAAACTATTCGTCGAGTGGTTTAGAGCACGGATGAGATATCTAATAACATGCACCGGTTAAAATTTATAACCACAATAAAACTATTCGGAATTCAGACCAAGCACCTCGAAAATATATGAAAATTTTGTGAAAATGGTCCATTTTACTGTGTAGCTGTTCTGTGTGTAGTCTACATTGTGGTATAACAATGATACTATCGCCTACATTCTACACTGACATTCTACGTACCGAAAAGAGAATCAGTCGCTAATTTGTAAGAGTGGATTTATAAAATAAGTATAACTATTACCACATATTAGGCAATGTCATCATCCCCACCCCACCCACTATTCAATTATCTGCTTCTAAATAATACGAGTATTTATAAGTTACAATCGAGCGGCTGCATTAATATCGGAGTTATTGGACAACGTTTATTATAACGCCATGAATATATTATTAACTTTACGATCGGTCATTAATAATAAAGTGTGTGATGTATGAGTTGTGAGTAAACGAGTGGGAGCGCACCTGATGTAGGCGGCGCGGGATCAATTTGTATGTGTCATATACGGTGATGGAATAGCTTGTAGTGTTTAGTTCGATAGTAGCGGAAGCCGGAGATTATTTCTATTAGTATCGCAACTGTGTGGTTGCGTGATGTGTCATTACTCATTGATAGAGCATACTGTTATCCTAAATGTCTAAAAAGTATGTAAACGCTTAAACTTGAAAAAAAAATGTGAATTTTAGGAATACGTTTACAATTAGCTTAAACTAACTCTATCTTTTATGCAGTGCAACAAGAAGCTTACTTATCTAAAGTTTTCTAATCTGTTATTTGGTAGGGTAATTGGTATATTAACTCCTCTAACTTCTGCTACTAATTGAATTCATTGAATGGTGCTACGGAGCGTAGAGCACGTGTACTGTGTACTATACAGGGTGTAAGTATCTAGCGACGGTACGGCACGCGAGTCGCGCCACATTGCCGGCGTCACGTGGCGAGTTTTTGTCCGAGTTCCTACTGACTAGCTGACTAGCTGACTAGTGTCATACTGGTAGTTGGATCCAGATTCCAGCGTGATACGGCAGACATCGGTATGAAGTTATTTCAATCAGATGCAGCGGGTATTTCAATCATTGGATTTTATCACTTAATCGGTAAGTTGTAAGCAGATATTCGTTGTCTTCTTACATAACATTCATTAGACATAGGTAGAGACTAAGAGTATACATTTCAGTGGTAAATCTTTATATCCTGTAGAATAGTATGCGTTCTTGAAAATAGTGTACGAAGTCGTACTTTGGTTTTCCAAGAACATGCCAAGTCTCCGAGGCTTGTCGGGTGTCGTGAAGGTCTGACCGAGTGGCCGTGGCCGTCTGACTCTGAGGTCATCCTACGTCAAACTTTCTTTAAGTTATTATTTTACTGAGAGTACCAATTACCGGCTTGTGACTCCGAACATGAATGGAACCTATGAAATGAAATAAGCTTTAAAGTTCGCAGTGGTAAGGATGGAAATATGTATTATGTTAGGGCTTTTTTGAAAGTCATTTAAAAAGCTCTATTTCATTACAAAGACACTTACAATTTCATTACATGTGAAAAATTACAACAAAATATTTATTTTATTTATGATTAGAATGATCTACTTTTTGTCCAAAAAATACCACAGTAAAACGTATTCTTAAAAGGTCATAGGTGGGCGTCCGGCGTTCGGTGCAGTCAATGAACCGAGACCAAACCTTTTAAGTTACGGTTCTGATGCAGACAAACAGACATACAAACATTATATCACTACCGACCATTAAATACCTACCTCAAATTGAGATCGGGCATCAATTTTAATTGCTTTTATCTTTCCTTTAAGTGCTTTTAAAAATACTTTACCTGTGAGTAAAGCTACAATGAACATGTTTTTAAATATTATTACATCTGCGTTTAAGCTGGTTTTGTTTTGAATGAAGCTCTTATTTTAATCTGTTTGGGACCATTTAAAACGGTATTTAAAGTTAAGTCATTTAAATAATCTTCATATAGCCCGTAAGGTCGTGCAGGTAAAGTCAGAGCCGGGGATTTTTTTTTGTGATGAAAGTCCTTTGTCTATTTTACAAAAAATTTAAAGTAGCACTGATTTTTAACGAGGAACCGGCATAGTATTAATGAATTGGTTTTGTGTTCACACGGTTAACACACTGAGTCCTACCTACTTGTGTTTTTGTCATGACGGGGTAGAGTCTAAAAAAGTCTCACAATGATTAATATTCACAGCTTTGTTTTACCTGATCATCGTGTTATCTAAGATTTTTGAAATTATCGATTAGCTTAGCAATAGATTTAAATTATGTACGTTTATTTTTCTTTCTCTCTCTTCTAATTTAGAATTCATCGTCTCATGTTTTATTAATTACTGTTTTATTAGTTTTAGCTGTGACACCTAACTCTACTTAATTCTGTACTCTTTATTTGAGGCCCCACAATATACCTACCTATTATAGTAAATATTACTATGTTCGCGTAGCGTCGCGGAAAAACTACATACATAATATTGTGTATTATTTCTATTTTAAATTAAATGAATACGTCATAATAAGTATTGAATCGCAACTTTTATGAATGAAATTACAAAGCAAGTGCGAAATCGGTCGGTGTATACATTAAATTGTTTTAGTTTCAACTTTTTGTCAGTTTTGTGTATAGTGTCGTCAGCCGCAGCCCCCAAACGCTCATGACAGCATTGTGTCGTGTCACGGGCTGTATTGTGGTGCAGCCGGAGACAAAGGAGCGGCATTGTCAGTACTCTGTAGAGTGTAGAGTGTAGCCCCACAGGCTGTGATAGCGACGAGCAACGAGCAGCGAGCGGCGAAATCGAACAATCACAGTGATTAGCCGCAGCCTAATAACACCCCCGATATACTACTACGGGTAGATACTGCGAAGTGCAAATATGTATTCAAAAATATACATAGAATGTTACTATAGTTTCTAATGTATATTGTATTGTAAGATGAGAATATAAAAGACTAGGTAGAGTTATCCTATCGGTAGATGATTGTTTTCTGTGTTATGTAAGTGAGTGTATAATAATAATTTAGAGTTACACTTAGATATTTTTGACTATATTCCATTATTATATTTTCTGTAATGGACATATTTTGTTGATTGATTCTTATCTATTTTCGTACCGGACATAAATTCGCTGTCTGTATTTAATTAGAATGTTGCGTGAGACCGCGCAGTGAGCAGTGAGCACTGACTTAGTAAGGAGCTAACATTTCTCATAAGCATTAGCATAATAATACAACTTGTTATAGCTCCACAAGGACGGACAACCCGAGCAGCTGTCTGATGTTGAATGCTGTCTACACTTTATACGAGTATGGACGTAATGATAACACATTATTTAAATAAAATTGGTGGAAAACATCTCGCAACATCTCGGAAGGAAGTACATATTTTAAAATACTCATTTTAATTCGTGACTCGAGATTTATTTGTGATTTTCACGTAAATAAATGTGGCTCTGGTTGAAATTTTTGATATTATGAAATATCTAGGTTACCTGATACATCGATGGCGATGCACATGTGCGGTGGACATCTAAACAATGGGTCGTCAAAGCGGTCCGCAGACAGATGAGCTTTTCTACCCTACCAATGATACTGCGCTTTCCCTCTACTCTCAACTTGGGCCAATCAGCTATTGATGACAGAATATAGAATCTACAGACTAAAGGCATCGTTTAAAGAGTCAATAAAGTGAGCAGGAGCAGATCGTTTGCTATTTCCTGCAATCAACTCTTCTATTGTTCTTTAGGGAAGGATGTTTGACACGTGTTTTAAATAAGTAAATAATATATTTTTAAACATACTTTGCGTTAACTTTTGGAAGTGTGATAACTGATAAAGTTGCGTTAAAGAATTATTGTTCTGAAAAGCTCCCAAAACAAAACACGAACACTTTTATTCACTTTTTAGTGTTTGAAAATATGGTAGTATTAAAAGAGTTACTTGTACCTCTAGCGAAGACTCAAGATGTCACGAGAATGATGGTTTATTTTTGTAACGTTTCACTACAAGTCTACAGCTCTACGTTTATGAATGGCTCCGCCAGGTCTTTACTTACCTAGTCCCGGGTAGGCCACGATGCGCTAGGTGTTCCAGCGCATCGTCGCGGAGTAATGTGGACTGTGGTCCACGAGTGAGCCTGAAGAGGCAGAGGTGGTGGGGCTGCGGTCGTGTATCACGCGTTTCCCGTAGTCCCACCTTCAGGAGCAGGAACACCGTTGGGGTTTTAGTGGGTAGTCCCGGGTGCGTCCTCGCCCCGGGGAGTCCCACATACCCCGGTGGTCCTCCCCAGACCCCGGGGATGCGTAAACGCATTCCCCCAACGCAAAAAAAAAAAAAAAAAAAAAAAAAAAAAAAAAAAAAAAAAAAAAAAAAAAAAAAAAAAAAAAAAAGGTCTTTACTTACCTCTCGAGGCGCACGAAACTCGATTTTATAATTCGATTGACGAATATGAGCCGCGACAGTGCGATAATTGATCTCGCACAGGATGCAATAAAACCTGTATCTCGATTCTCGTCAATTCCGAGCTCCGGTAGAATGCCCAATACAAATCACGTATTTACCGCCGCGACACAAAAATAAAAGTAGTCTTAAGTTAATTAAACAACGCATTTACTTCTCCGATCGACGCCTGGAAGTCCAGCTGCTGGGGTCACAAGACTCACAACTTCACAAGTCACAGGCTCACAGCGCACAGAACGACACACGATACACTTCACTGAGTTGCGGGTCCCGCGCGCCCGCACGTCCACCCGCTCCGAGCGCCGACCGTCAACTGAGTCTGAGGAGGGAGCCGGGAGGTCGCAACTCCGAGCTTCCAAGTTCGAAAGCGGAGGAACTGGTTCGCGAAGGCTCCGCGAGCAGGAGGGCGAGCGCGGGGTGCGGGGCGGGAGGGACAGCGCGGGGACGATGGCGGGTAATGCGAGCGCCCTGCGTGAGCGCACCTGTGCTTTTTATTTGCGCGGGGAGGCGACGAACTTTTCCGCGCGGCCGGTCGCTGACCCGATCAAAACACGGGATTTACATTCAATGGGGGCTCTCAATATTCGATCGGGGCCCGGCCGGGATCATTTGTCAGCGGCGGACGGCTGAATAACGCCGACCGGGCCGGCGAGAGTCGCGGGTGCAGTCGATTACCGCCGCCTCCTCCGGGCCTTTTAGCCCGCAATCAGCGGACTGCACGGGCCCCGACCGACTCCAGATTGATGCATAATGCGCGTCAACGTCGCAGTTATGTTTCATATTGCATAGAATTTCTATCTAGCTTCGCTGTACCGGTTCAATCAATCATGCACACAATGTCGCCCACGAGCTCGGCGTAAGACACTCCACGCTAAGCAAAACGTGCATTTAGCATATACTAACAAACTGGTTCTGATAAGCCGATACTATATGCTTATCGGGTCGACAATTGATTTAAGTATGCGGATAATTATTGCGGAGATTGCGCGGTATGCAGCCCCCGCGTCCCCGACGGCCGCGGCAAGGCTGCCGGCTGTCGGCGGTCGCGGAATGTCGGCCGACCACTGTCACTGGGGCAGCGGGCGTTGAGCAATCTATTGTAGCAATTATCGCGACCCGACGGGATTATAGTATGATTGAATGCCATCATTTATTACGAGCTAGCCGTAACTAAGTGATTCGACATTTGAAAAATTTAAACATTTACTCAGGTTACTCAGCTTTATGTTAAGTACGAGTATATTGAGCAACTATTAGGAATGATGAAATAATGAGAAGAGTCATTTTTTATAAATAATTACAAAATATATCAGATACCGCAACCATTTTTGTTAGTGCTGTGGAGTTTAATACGAGTAGTAATAACCGATGGTTCATTGAGATTATTCAACTGTTTACACAAATAACGTTGAGCCGAATGATATAAAAAATATGCACAAAGCTATTTGGGTTTAACTGTACTTCTATTTGCGTAACCTTTTCATTTTTAAAATGAAACCCTTTTAAAAGCTTGTTACTCCTAATTACACATATTTTAACCCTCAACGGCGTAATAGCATGTAAGAAGTCGGCGCCGGGGCCGTTATTACCCCCGCATATTGTGTACGTGCGCCCACACCACGCGGTTATTAAATATTAAACTATCCTTTATGGGGTTAACCTAGATTAGACATTTTGCGGGTGAATATCAAGTATCATGGAATAATCGTTTGAGAGACGAAGCATGTCACGGGTCTCTAGCGTCTCTTACGAGTTACGACACAGCCTGGATAGCTAAGCCTAAATTAAAATATTTCCAACTTACTACATAACATCGCCTACGATTTGGTTGTGGTTAAATTGTATGAGCAAACCAGTTGCCAACTGTAACAAGCGAGTTCCACCGCTTCATACAAATTTACAAAATATACTTTGAGAAGGTATCTGTATTTCACTTATTTGCCATCCTCGTTTAAAACTTATTTCTCACTTTACTATCGATAATAATATTATGTAAGATTTGAAAAATAATTGTATTAGCATATTATTACGATCGATTGCTTACGTAAACACATTAGGTACTTCTAACATAACTTTAAATAAGCTTTCAGTTCACTTTTCCAAGTCGCTAAGAAACTGAGCACCCGCTTTACTCAGTTTCTCGACAGTTGTCTGTCTATGAAATAATTATTTGAATGCTGACAATATTAAACCATAATTAGTATGGTCGACAATTTTCTCGGTCCGCGTTGAGGGTTGAGAGGTGTCGAGCAGTCGGAAGTGGGGAGGCAGTCACGTAGAAGTTTGCCGGGAGCCGGCTTCAACATTTGTTCAAAATGCACGGCGAAGAGAATTACATTTGGGTATTGTCAATAATGGCGACAAGGCGGAAAAATTTCGTTTCGAATTCAAAGCTTTTAACGACTACCTTTTCAGCATTTTCTGAAACCGTCGATAGCGTACGCGGCAAAGTAGCGTGCACCTATTTTACTCTAGACTTTTTTACGTCTATACCGATTCCGCTTCGATTTTAAATATCTACTTCCTCCAATATTTAGTAACTTCTTCAGGAGTCAGGGCCGCACTCGGTGACGTTCAATGATCGCGTAAGTAGTATTTTAATTATGTCATCGACAAAAATGTACATAGACTTTATGTTAAATGCTTTACTTAACCACTTCAAATATTAACTAATTACTTTGACTATTTAGGTTATTGTTCAAGTATAAGTTACCATTGATGTCTCAAAGTGTAGCCGTTAATACTTTGGGGTCACTTTAATATAAAATCAAAAACTCTGTCTCTACTTTTCTTGTAGGTAATTAATTGGCAAAGGAAGAGGGATGAAGTGAAATAATGTTTTACAAATCGCACTGATTGCAAAAGCTTTTAGCTCCACGGTTTTTCTATTTTTTCTATTTGTCAGTGTAAACATTAGTACGTATTGTCTGCGGAGTCAATATCGGCCTCTCCAATCCGCCTCGCTCTGGAGATCGCTCGCGAGAGAGATACTAATTACTTGAGACCGGCGACAATGCTCGCCCTGGGATTGTCTAATACAGTGTTTCCGAACCTTTTTCAGCCGCAGACCCCTAGGAGTCGGGCAGTTTTCACAGACCCCCTTAATAAAATAAACAGCAAAAAATCGGATTATGTATGGTCCAGAGATAATACCGCGGAACCCCATATACTCGTGGACCATCGGGGGTCCGCGGACCACAGGTTGGGAAACACTGGTCTAATACATCCGCCAGCAGACAGACACAATACCGTCCTAGCGGGCGTTTGACCTCAATAACGAGATGAAAACTACAGCGGAGTTTCAGCAGATAGAGCCATTGAATACTTTGCGTAGCGATGTTCATAAAAAGTATGTAATGGTTTAAATTGCTCATGTTCAACGCTACGCGATATTTGCAATGTTAGCCTGCATGTGAATTACCTGAAGCAGTTTTACAAATTACAGGTAAGTACGGTAGAGTTCAATATTTCTGTAACTACCTAGTACGAAATTCGAAATACGTGCAATATAGATTAAACTGGTTTCACATTATTGTGCAACGTTATAATAAATTGAGCAAAAATAATTGGATGTGAATGAGTCAACGTCTGAAGTAGATCTTAATTAAACTCGACGACACAACAGTCTACAGTCGACAGCGACAAACACGTTCCGCGACACTTTCACATTCGACGAGTACAGTTATTACATGCTGATACTGCTTCATACGAACATGTTTATACGATTATTTCGCCCGGTATTTAAGATCAAATTAAACCAATATGCATAAATAATCATAAATCAGTTATAAGAAGAATCGCACTTAAATCGGCTGAGCCTTATAACGAAGACCCAAATTTTCTAGCTGCATAATCTGGCGTAACATAACCTACAACTTAATGATATTATTTACATAATAATCTTCTAGTAGCAGAATTGCGAACCTCCTTCAGTATTATAGTTGGTCAACAAATATTAGGTTTTATCAAATACATACCTGTTCTGGCGTATCGGTCTCGAACGCGTGGCAGTACTGCTGGTTGGGCTCGGCGCTCGGTTCGGCGCTCGGCTCGGGCCCCGGCTCGTCGAGCGGTTCTATTCGCGGCTCGGTGCGCGGCTCGGCTCGCGGCTCGCGCGCAACGAACGCGAACAGAGCGCGCGCACGCTCACACGTCGCGTACGAGATGCGGCGCAGCGCGTGCGACATACGCACACTCTGTAACAACGGTTGCAGCTGAAAACTCTGGAAGATGCTAAACAAGGTAAATCTTTTGCGATCCAGCTGAATTGCGTAAATTGCTCATCAGTGCGATAAAAATATGTGTCTACCAGTCATTGCTTTTGCTTACAAAGGATTTGCTAAAAATTTTGAGGTTACTTGTTAGTATCTAGAAAATAGAGTTAAGTACTTATATCATACCTGATCGTGAGGGTCGCATACTTTGACGCCGGCGAGCGAGATGGCGAGCAGCACTGGCACCGCGCACCCCGCGCCCTCCTGCACACACACACACACACACACACGTTAGTTACACCTTTTAGAATACAACACACTATTATAGTAGAGCTAAATTTATATTTAGCTCTACTATAATAGTGTGTTGTATTCTAAAAGGTACAGCACAGCAATTTCTTAAACACACAGGTGGTTAGGAGCTGGTAATTGGGAAACATTTTAATTGACATCGCGGACAACGAGCTGCAATTATTTCTATTTGCCCCACAGGCCGCAGCCCACAGCAATTCGATTCATAAATCAGATGTAATTCCCGGTTTCTTGTAAACTACAAAATTGTACCCGCAGCGGCAGCGCTCAATCACAGATTGCTAGCAACGGTCCAACTCTAAATCATAGTATTTTTCAACCCTATAAGCCACGCATAAGTACAGCTCCTAAGGGGAAAATCACACATAATAATAGTTAAGTATTATTGTTTCCACTCACTATTATAGTCAGTACGGTACCCTAGTATTGTATCGGTAAACAATTTCAATAGCGAACAATAGGGCATAATAGTTGAACCAACATTAATAATAATAATAATTGAGGAGTAACTAAAACAATACAGGTTAGACGACGCGGAGTGAGGAACAAACGGGCGGAAGTAAAGGGCGGCACACACCGGCGCGCTATTGTCACCGCGTTCCCACAGTGTGGACCCCTCCTTACGGCGCAGGTTTGTGAGGATGTCTGTTTGTTGCTATTAACACCTCCACCGTTGCATGGATTCTTGTTTATAACGCGCTGAACTTGATTATACAACTTACTGAATTACATCAGCTATTGTAAACGAATACTTTTATCAAATATTTTCACGACAAAATTTCCACGAGGAACGGGTCTCAGTTTAGGCAAAAATATTCATCGTAATCCAGGTTTAGTGCCGAAAGGTAGCAGGCGGCTTTGTGGATTAGCGAACAGCTGACGCGGCGACAACTCTTTATCACACCCCCCCTCCTAAACTCTGAAATTGCTGCGAGCACTTCGTCTTTCAGCCAGATTTTACAAGCTCCGGGGCCATTTGAGACTTTTCAACCTGAACCGGGGACTTCGAAAGCAATAAATTTCAGATAATATATTGAGGTGATGAGGATCGACGAGCATAAACATGAAATTAAAAAAAATTCGGTTAAAGCTTTTAAAATTTTACAAATTTTATCATCTCGATGATGGGTATTTGTAGCATAACGACTTGCAGATTCTGTGAGGAGGAGGATGAAACACCTATTCACCTTCTCCTCGACTGTCCTGCTCTACTACAGAGCAGGAACAGGCACCTTGGTCGCCACGAATACTCATCCACAGAGGAAATTCGTGGCACCAACCCCAACCATATCGTTCAATTTGTGAGCAGTATTGGGTTGGGGCTGATTCTCTAGTGCGAAGGAGTCACAATAGATCCTCATGGGTCGCAGTGACGTCAGGGCTATAGCGACCTGCCTTACCAAAAAAAAATCTCAATGAAGTTTATAGGTATTAACCATAGACAAATAAATTAGGCTCTCAGAGCGACATCCCAATCATATTTTATTTTACCGTCCTTTCCATTACCTAACTAGTTTTGTCATACAAATGGAAATATCACTTTTCGTTGTTTTTCGCTTAAGATTTTCACTGTATAAGTGATAATCCTAGTTCGCATCAAATTATTATCACTTTCTTTATCCTCAGCAAACAAGTCCGCGGTCGTGTGGAGCCGCCATAGCTCACGGCGACCTCACACGGTAATTGGGGCCGCGGGTCGCTGCGAGTAAACGTGCCACTCTCACACACTCTCGCGTCTCGCGGGGCGAGTGTACACAAACTTTTCTTTGCTTCAAAATTCCACGGCTGTTGTTTAAACAACAACACTCTCCTCTGCTAGTAGATTCATAAAGAATATCATTCGCGTGTGAAGTTTCTTGTACCAATATTAAAAACTAGGCCTTTGCATCTGTTGTGGATGGTTTATACAGTACTTTCAGAGCGAAGTAGCCACTCTTCAAACACTGCCAGTGCCCGGGACAAGATTTTTAAATGACCGGTTGCCCAAACACATACGGCATTCTCGCAACATAGTCGGCCTAGTCCAGAGGAAAGATCTAGTTAATACGTCTGGGATCAACTATGTACACCATTTACCAATATTATGAATCTAAGATATTTACCATTTTCGGAAAGGTCAAAATTCCAAAACAGTTTCCTACAGAAAACCTACCATTTATGAAAACAGACTCTAACAATAGCATTTCTAGAAATAGTCGAATTTTCCAGAGGCGGTTGAAATTTGATACCACATTAAGAATATTCAAATCCTCTCCTGGGGAGTTATGAGGGCGCGGGCAGTTTGTATGCTAATGTCGGCTGTCTGATGCTTCGAGACCCGACCTCCTCCCGGCGGTGATTTATAATCCCACTATATTAAATACATCATCACCAATCTATCATACAAACATCATTTCCATGTAAAATCTATTTAAAACTATTTAAAATAACATAGCCTATCTGACAGAAAAAAATGTTACAGAGGCACAAACTAGGGTATAAAATTCTATGTTACTCCTCGCATAGAACATAAATAATAAGGACCAGGAGACCCATTTCGACCGACACTAAAATAAAACGTAGATATTAAATCATAAAATGAAAACCATAATAGTAAAGTGGAACATGAGAGGCCATTAGAGTATTCCACGATTTAATAAACTGGGATGTGACGAGCGGCGTGGAATGACTACTGACTAGCGAGTAACAATAGTGAACTAAACAATGGCAGCCGATACAGTGGAGTTTTAATTAAAAAACCAGATATGGGTCAGCGCCACTAATCGTGGGAGCATACTGCATAAAGATTGCGAGTGTCAGTGCGGGTAAGTGTGATAAGTGAGGCAAGTGCAGCAAGTGCGGGTAAGTGCGGCAAGTGCGGGTAAATGCGGCAAGTCTGGTATCGAGAGCCTGGTCCCCCAACAAATGCACTTAGTAAACTTTTTAATCCGCTTCGATTTTGTAAAGCGGCTGGAGAAGTTTCTGTAGCTGATCCGCAACTTTAAACATGACTTATAAAGTGGATTAAAAGAGGACTCTGAAAATTTATACAACTTGTGATATTTCGAGTCGTGAGTAAATAAATCGTAAAGAAATAATTTAAACATCACCAATATTCTATGAAAACATTGAATAAACAACTCGTTAAATGTCAAATCAGAAGGCAAAGAGCATGACATAACTAGGCGAAGTCAGGTTTTATTCCTGGGGCAAAGTTCGCGATAATGGGCGACCTTAATGTGACGTCACAGGAGTGGCGAGAGGCGAGTGCCAAGAGAGGACCCTCGCAGCTCCGAGCTCCACATTCGAACCCATTTTCTCGAGGACTTCTCGATAGCTGAGGACGAGTTACGGGCGGTAGTTTTTGTACACGTAATGACTACTTGCAACTTTTTCTCGAAAGCTTCAGCTCGATACAGCACTCGATGTAAGGCTATGTTTTGATTATGGTAGCTGCTACGAGATACTCGTATCAAGTCTTTTGGCTGTCTGAATCTGCTACAATTTCTGCAAGAGCTTGACGATTTTCGACTGATTTCCAGAACTTGTAGAAAACTTGACGATATAAACATGCGCAATATTACGAATATAGACGATAGGAAGCACATTTCATTCATTATTTAGGATTAGAGTGAGTATTTGTCTGACAATGATTGACTAACTCCTAACTCGCCGGTCTCTTGTGGCCGGGCCGACGACAGTGCGTACAGCGAACTGCATCCATTAGTTACACTTCAGCCGACCCCTCGCTCCCGACTCCGATACTACTTCACACCTACCCCTAGACCTCTACATCCCTACAACAAACATTTACAGAGTACAACCAAGACTTCGGTAGTCCTGACAACAACAAGACAATCGACATGTCATGCTATAGATGGCGACTAAAATACGTTACTAACTTTGTTAGAACTTTTGTCTCTCCATCAAATTTAAAAGTAAGGTCAAAAAATTGAGCTATTTATAAACGAGTATATTTTCATTCGTTTCATTGAAATGTTGCTCCGTATTTACCGATGAAATTGCCCGAAGCCTGGGCGTGTAAATAATAAATACACAAATATGATTCGAGAGCGTTTGATCAGCGCGTAATTTGAGTTGAGCGCCGAGTATTTACTCGTGCGTATTATCGCTAGCGATTGCTATTGAATTATTTGCAACTGACTGCAGCTGCCGAGTGCTGAGAGCTGATCTACTCGCTCCTGAGTATAAATTGCTGCTGAAGCACTCGCGAGTTGCGACTTTCTCTGTAATCGTCGTGTTTATACTTTACTTAATAGTTTTGTTGAGTTCGTCGAGAGCGCTTCACGAACGTCGATTCGCTTCTACATTTTATGCACAAAATGTTACTTTTGTGAAAACAATAGCGTTTATCGTAATTCAAACTAAACTGTATGGAAAATGCGTCCGTAATGTTCGTGAAATAGGCGTTTCGAGATTTTCGATCTATTAAATAGTACTTTGAGAACGATTTAAATTATAATATTACTAGTATTTTTTTAAGAAGTTAATAATATCAACAAAAGTATGATAATATATATAATAATATCAACATAATTATTGGCCTCTTGTGTAATGTGTGGACTATGGTATAAATGATAATGTGATTACAAGGATTTTTATAGGCTCAAAAAATATTATTTATGGATAGCCATAAAATCGGCAGCCATAAAATATGAAGCATAAAAAGAATAGCGCAAAGCCGCGCGTGTTACAATATACAGGGATATTGTAACACGCAATATATATGTGCAATGTGTGCAATGCACACAGGCGCCATCCTCTAAGGGGTGCAAAATCGACATCTTTAGGGGCGCCAAAGGACCAAGGACCCAAAAAATTTGCCTGAAGGGGCGCCAAAATCCTGTTTTTTGCACACAGGCGCCAGTAGCCCTTACGGGGGCTCTGGTCAATATACATACCCGTACAGCATTTTAATACTGCTGAAAAAGGATATTATGAATATTAATATGACAGGCTGAAATGCCTCTTTATCAAAGACTGTCTTTGGAGTTAGGATAGGGAGTCACAAGAAAAACATCTATACTTATAAAATTACATGTCCTGACTGACTGACTGACTGATTCATCATCGCTGAGCAAAAACTGTTAAAGTTACAGTCACGAAATTTGGTGAATAGGGTTGTTTTATTAAGTAGACATCCACTAAGGAAGGAATTTCGAAAATTTTACCCCAAAGGGGGTGAAATAGGGGTTGAAAGTTTGAATGAAAGTCCGTCATTTCTTGAGTTAGAAACATGAAACTTTATTTTTGGGTTACTGATTAAAAATAAATGGATACGTATTTAAGCGTTTTTGGAAATTCGACCCCCAAAGGGGTGAAATTGGGATTGAAAGTTTGAATGAAAGTCGGTTATTTCTTAAGTTAGAAATTTGAAATTTTATGTTTGGGCTACTGATTAAAAATGAATGGATACGTATTTAAGCGTTTCTGATAATTCTACCACCAAGGGGGTGAAATTGGGGTAGAAAGTTTCAATTAAAGTCCGTCATTTCTTGAGTTAGAAACATGAAAGTTTTTTGACGTTTGCGTTTGACGTTTGCTTAAATAGGGTCCCGTTTTAACCCTTTGTATAAGAAACCACAAAAAGGGGAAAACTATCCATCTTTGTTATTATACTATGTTAACGCTGACGAAGTCGCGGGCAACAGCTAGTTATATAATATAGTTAAAAATTAAAACATGTTTAAGTTATATAATACCTATATTATTATTTTTATAACTTTATTAATTTTATATTATTTTTCATTTCATCCCTCAAATTGAAATAGAGGTTACTGTGCTTCAACACGACTATGATAACATAGCGGAAATAAACCACTCGTAGCTATCCATAGAGCAAAATGTATTCAGTATCTTTGATCTATTTTAAGAAGCATACAGAACGGCTTTCAAACAGTTTCGCTATATTCTGAGCGAAGCTTTATACAGATTTAGTGCATACACGGTGCTATCTAAGCCGGAATATGTAGAGCGGGACCGTCCGGCGAGAGTGTCCGGCCGGTTCGGCGTCCGGCAAGAAGATCTGCCGGTAAGCCTTTAATACTGAAGTCGGCCGCCCGGACAGTCAACAGATTTTGTCCGTAGGGACTATGTACAATGTACATAGTACATACAGCATACTACATCAGATGCCTTTTATGTTCCTTTAGAACACACGTACGTAACATATAAAGCTACTTTTGGTAAAAACCTAGATGTATTGAAAAATATGACGTAACATTTCTTATGATTTTATGAAGGTTAACATTGTATGTAATTAATTTTATTTTTAGATAATTATTATAAAACAATACTGTTAAGTGCTAACTTAAGAAGTTCAACCTGCGGATTTAGGTTTTATACCTCGAATAGCCTCCTCCTGTTGAGAGTTGCTCAAACAGGTTTCCTGTACTTCCAAACAGAGGGTAATGATGATGAATTACGTAAGTCACAAACCGCAATAAAACAATATGAAAGTCAGTGAGTCCCCTCCGCGCTCACACGGCCCGGCCCGGTAAATAAGTGGCAAAGTTTCGCCCATAAATTACATCCTACTGCGGGAGACTTGCCGTGTCCTTGAGAGTAATTACCCGCCGCCCGCCCGCTCAAGTCGAGATGTCACCTTCCTGCCATGTCACCCCGCAGCTGAGGCACAGTACTGAGGTGACAATATGTCTACAGTTTACCTACTACCTAAATATTATAGTTACTCTGTTCGAGTATCTCTCGACTCGGTATCACCCTGTCGTCTCAGTCGACCGCCCAAGACGCCCTAGCCATCTTACTAACTCGTGGCCTTACGTCGTCCTTATTAAGTATCGCTGCTATCACTTGGCCTGGTAATATTCTTCATTACGTAGTAGCGGGTGCGATTACGTAGTAGCTGAGTCGATTAAAAAATTTGCGAAAACCAAAATATAAGCCCGAATGAACACACCCTAAAAATATTTTGAAGATAAAAACAAAAGTTGAAATATTATGCCCCGACCTACAAGGGCTCGTGCTTTTAAGCGCATTATGAAAGTTTGGGTGTCCCTACGGGAAACCTTTTTGTCACGATATGTCCCACGTGTGTCCCCGCGCGGTGTACCTCCGACAATGTGTGGAATATAATTATTTTTACGGTATGAGGTAAGCATAAAAGTTGAATAGAATTTTTCAGCGCGACTTGGAATTTAGGACCAGTTAAACACTAAACAAAACATTTTTTTTAATGTATTGAGGAAATTCTTATGAAACCTAAATTTCTTGCGTAATTTATGACAAAAATATAGTTTAAAAGTAAAAATGTCTACTGGCAAAATTAAAATGTTTTATAAGACGTACGATTCGAATATTATATTAACAAGACCAATAACAATATAATAGTCAGGAGTTTAATTTCAAATACAAAGATACAGTGACACGTCGAGGTAATACTTAAAAACTTATTTTGAAAACTTCAAACTCTACTTTTCAAAGTTTCCAAAATTAAACAAACTTTACTAGGGAAAAGCAAAATAAACTACTCACAAGTCACAGACTAGTCCACAGTAAGGTAACAGTAGAACATAACACGTGACAAGTAGTCACTCGCGCTGCTCTACGAGCGGTCGGTGAGGGGTCTACGCGCTACGCGGCCGGCCTCGCTCGGCGCTCGCAAATACTGACGGATGTCGGATGGAGGCATTCGCGCTGCGGGTAACTAACTTCCCAGCCCTCGCAGTTCGAGTATTTTGTAAGGGATACTGTGATGTAACAAATTAACGAAAATTATAATTCTGTGGTTGTTTTTAATGCAATCCAAATTACTTGCAAAATTTAATCTGACACAGGAAACTTCCATGACAGTCGGGCACATTTTTTGATAAACGTACATTGTATATTTCTTTCGTATTAGATTGGATTCGTGTTTTTGTTGTGAAAATCGTTACAAATAATATATCGCTTGATCTGTTGTGTGTAAACGTAAATCTGAGTGAATGTTTTATACCCCGCATATTTGTACGGCGACGGAATATTTTTCCATCAAACGCGATTGTGTTTACACCCCTCCTGGTGATCGAAAACGTATTATCAAACAAGACGTATGGTTTGAGGATATCTCATCGCAAAATATTATGTAGAGTATAAAATATATAAAACTTTACATTACTCGTAGAACTTTATGCTAAGCGATTAAAACAGACCAAACCTAAATATTCTTTTTTCATGACGACTACAGGAGAATAAATCTGCTTTCTGTGACGACGTGACCCGACGTATTTTGCAAATATTAACAGAACAAGGATCAAAGTATATTGCAAGCCTACTGTACAACTCAAGTGTAACTTTAAAACGATTGTTAAATATTTTTTGATGGCACCGTCAATAAAATTATCTCCAAACATCGACGCATCAACAAACCAAACGCGTACGACATAAAACGATGCGGCAGTAAATTCCGCCGTACGTGTGCTCAGCCTATATCAGAAACACCGTCGTGACCGGCCAACCACCTATCAGATGTGGATCATATATCAAATATGTTATCTCCATGAGAAATCCAACCATTGACCGAACCTTCATGCTGTTTACAAGGAGATCTGTACGAGCAGTTAACAGTACGTTCAGTAGATTTAGATTTGGTACTGCGCCAGGATTCCCTCGCAAACTTTTCTCTGATTGAATATTAATGATGGAGATGCAACAAGTTCCGTTGGGCTTCAGACCTCTTGACGTCAGAAAGACTCGCGTCTCGATAGTGATCATATTATTATTCAGCGTAATGGGCACTGGTCATCCGATGGTAAGCGATTGCTACCGTCTATGAATTGAGGCCGCACCAGAAGTTATCTTTAGTATATTTTAAATAGAGCAAAGTTAAAATTAAATATTTTATCGAGTGATATATATAGATATATATAGTTTTTACTGATTGGTTCGTAAAAAATTAAAAACGATTTGATCTATGTCTGATATATCATGGCTCCTCCGCATTATAAGAAGTAAGGAAGCTGACTGATGATGATGATTTAATCCATCATGAATAAAATGTGTGTCGGGTAGCCGTCAGCGGCGTGACCGGAATAGGGCTCCTAGTCTGACCGCCCCGCTGGTTTCTATTACAGAAACGTTTACCCGACCCCGTGCCCCTCAACGCCGCGAGAATGTTCAATCACAATATTTATTGTAAAGGATAATAGTGTGGTCACTACGATCGCTACGGTGTACATGAGTAGCATATTCTGTATTCACTAGTCTATAGTGTGAAATGGGAACATTAGTATAGGGATCAGGTAATGTACACGTTAGTGTGGATGTCGCAGCCAACTGGTTTAAATAGCCGTTCAATCAAACACTTTGACTGAACAACGCCATTCAATCACACGTCTAGCTTTTTAATTGAATATTTAAGTCGCTCAAAACGTTCAACACTACAGCTGATTCAAAAGCCGCCGTTTGATTGAATTAGTTCAGCGCTCACCACCGCGGCGCTGGGTGAGTTTTGTTTACAATAATATGGCGTCCACTTACCGGTGTTTTGTGCTTGTATTAAGATATTTTACGTAAATATACGTTACAAGTATTATTAAAGAGACAGAAATTATGGGGGCACATACGAGTGAATCAAAATTTAAACTAATGTTCGAGGAGCAATTACGGGATTATGAAATGCATCACCAAGGTATTTATTGCAATTGTGTTCAAAATGAGTTAGGATACAATATTAATCTACTTGTTATCATTACGCTTGTGTAATAATAGCACTAAACTAATGGTCAACTTAATAATTCGTAAATTTATCATTGAACCAGTTGGCCAAGCGTCATCTAGCTGTAGTGTCGAACGTTGCAATCAACAAGTCGGCTAAACGACGTATAGCCGTGTGCCTGAATGGCGTTGTTCAGTCAAAGGGCTAGCTGTTTGATTGAATGGCTTTTTTAACCAGTCGACTGCGACATGGACACCGTGCTGTGCCTGCACAGGAGCTGAATAGATAACTGTACTTTACATATTTATTTTTGACTAAGAGGAGCACTGCATACAACGCAGCTCACCATATCTTTATATATTATATATAATTCTTCTGTAAGTGTGTATGTCACTGAAATTCTCTCAAACGACTGGACCGATTTTGATGAAATATTTTGTGTGTGTTCAAGGGGATCTGGGAATGGTTTAGATTCACAATTTTGTCCGCTGGACAATGTTTTTTTAATTAATTTTTAATTTATTAGTAGTTGTTGATTTTGGAATGTTTTACATTGGATCCGACAGACGGCGCTACCATCGCAGTGTCAAATTTTAAATAATATTGGAATTTTAATTTTAGTCTGTCCCGACAGTTAGCGCTGCGATCAAATTAAAAAAGTATATACTTTATATACTTAATATGGCAAAGAAACGTTTGCCGGGACATCTAGTTAACTATAAAGCCTGCTCGAGTGACAATGAAGAAAAATAGTTTGAAAACTTTTTTCCCAAAAGAAAGATGATAATGAAATGAGAGGATCGCTTTGAGGAAGGCTTTGATATGGAAAAACCTCGCATTGTAAATAGGCCGACGTGGTGGGAGAAGCGCGGGGGGAGAAGGGGGGGAGGGGAAGGGGGTCCTGCATAATTCACCGGCGGGCGGCCGCAATCAATGCGCTTAATTAAGCCGAGAAAAAACACCCCGAGTCTTGCCCGCGGCCCGAATTTTAATAATCCGATGTACAATGCTCCGAGTCTGACCTTATTGCAGTTGGGAATAAATAACGCGTACGCGGCCGCGCTGAGCTTACTCTCTTTTACTTACTCAAGTAAAATAAAATGTCCGTAATTATTATAAGTCGATGAAGCAACATCTAGACTTTCCGTTGTCCAATAACGTTGTGTTCCCGGGTAAACACCGCGGTGCTAAAGGCCGGCAGTAATTTCACGAGATACACCGGCGGCCGAGCGTTAATTACGTCCTTAAATCAGATCGCTGAGATTGCCCACGCCGGGGGTACCAAGGGTCCCGCAGAGGTGCTATTAGGGGGGTCACGTGCAGTAACAGAGTGGGACATCAAGTTTGTGCAACAGAGGGGTACAAGTACTATTTCGGTCGCGATACATCTTGTACCGTTTGATGTTTCAAGTGAATGGTTTTCTCAATGGGTTCCACTTGCGTATGAGCTAATGATGTACTAATGGAATTTTGTAATACCGATATTTATATAAACGGACGAGTTTGCGTTTTAGTTAAAAGTACATGAGTTTTTACGCCCCCGCGCGCTCCGCACCCCGCGCCCAATCTCGCCCGCCTATCATATTTCCGGAGATTTGACCGTAAGTACTGACACTTCCAGTAAACAGATATCCGGTGTTTAGCTATCCGGAGTTTAGTTATCAAATAAAAGTCCTTACGTACCACATAACGTACCAACTCGTTAATATATAACAGGTTAATACATAAAACTTAATTTCTATGTTCAACAAACATCACACTGTGGGCCATGATGGATAACCATGGCTGTTACTACCTGGATTGCAAAGCTGTCTGCAGCACGAACAATCAAGTCGATGTCAACAAATACAAGCAAATATTCCAACCAATACCAACAAGAGTTATTTTTAATCATTTTAAATTTATTTGCCATTACAAGCGTGTGACTAAGCTTCGAATAATTTACTCATTAACGTTAAAGTCGTTGAGTATGTTGTTTCTCGTTAAAACAAGACAACATCTCGAGCAAGCGGCTGTCACACTGTCACAGCACGGCGGTAAAGCGCTGCCCCCTGACCCGCGAACAATCTGTCAGCGGGGACTGTAATTTACTGACGGAACAGGACGTGGACACAATATATGGGACACAAAATGTTCAAAACCTGAGTAAATTATTGAGTGTGGATGTAAGACGACTGGGAATTAATATAACCCTGAATGACGCCATTTAACTTGGGTATCAGCTAATAATCTGATCTAATACCTGTCGAGTATTGAGATTCGCTTAGAGCTATCCGCACCTTGCATCAAACTTAGCAATTCAGTAGAACCCCAATTAGTTTGTCTTACAAAAATATGACGCATACTCGACAAGTTTTGGTGAACATTTCGTGTAGCGAGGTGAGTGCACTACTGCACTATGTCGTGTAGTTGTAGTGCGCTCGCGGACCCTCGAGCATGCCCGGAGCTGGGGCTCGACTCGTCCCACATCGCGTGTGTAGGACGAGTCGCCGCGACCTGCCGAATACTTTCCCCGGATTTATGTCGCGCCCCGCTCGTAAACTTCGCAGCTAACTGTATTGTTGCAATTACCCAAACGAGTTTTGCATCTTATAAATACATTTAAGCATTAAAATTTAACGAAATGTACTTCAAATAAATTGTACCAAATAAGTTAATTCGGATTTCGGAGTCACTCTAAATAAGTACTCGGCTTAATGAAAGCCTTATTACAACGAATTTACTTGTAACCTCTCAAATTTTATCTCAGAAGTGCTTTAAGGTAAAGGCAAAAGTTGGAAAATACAAAAGTCCAAAGTTTTCTCGCCGGCTATGGTCCATCAACAGTCGTGAACTGTGGCCATCATCGCGGGGTGAGTGCGGGGTTGCGGGGCGGCGGGAAGGGGCGCGGGAGGAGGTAATGACGGCCCCGGGACAGATGGTGCCGATAGGACACCTCACGAAACTTCGGGACCTCGGATTGAAGTATAGATCTTGACCGGGTACCGCCGATATGAAGTTCATGTTGCAAGGCGGTACCCAGATACCTCTGTAATGGTATTAATGCTAAATGTAGCAAAAACTGGAAAGGGCGTAAGCGACAAAATGGTTTTTGTGACGGTATTTAAAAAACAAATATATTTCATATCAGCTATGGGCAAATTAAAGTGTATGCTTGAACCAATTTATGTACACGGAAGCTTAAATCACTCTCCTCTGTTGACAAAATAGGAATCCCTTTTTTACAGAGGTCTTTTTGCTTGATTATTCTGTGTTATAAAAGTTGACCAATCGTGTTATGCTATGGGTAATTCAAAGACAAAGACATGATGAATACTGATAGTGAACTTTAATTTCTTAGCTTTAGTCATTGCTGAGAAAAATCGATATCTCTACAGCCACATTATCAGTGGTTGGTGTATATCGAGCGTATGTAAAATTACGCGCCATCTATTTCCAACTCAGATCAGACGATCTACGATATTCGTGAGGCTTTCATCTCGAGCTCTCTTTGGGTAAAGATTATAAAGCTCTTATGAGCGATGATGTAGGGTATGCAGCCCTAAACAATATTTATATTGTTTAGCCTATTGCCTACTACGAGTATACTCAACATTCTAAATAATAACTTAAATACATAACATGTTTTATAATACATGTTATTACGTAGAATGTTGAGTACGTCATAAAAGCTAACTAATATATAAACATGTCCTGTCGGAGCGTCCCCGGCGGAGTGATCGCCGTAATAGAGGTCAGGCGGCGGAGGTCGCACCCTCTCATTCCTTTTACAGAGTGAGGGTCCTTCGTTAAACTTTAGTCTCTACATTCAGTTTGAACACTAACTACATTCAATTCTCGAAACATAATATTTGTCTCCTACATAAGGGTATGTAGACTAAGACGTAAATTATTATGTATATTTTATTGACTTTAATTTCGTTGCCTCCAAATTCAGTTACTCGAAGAGTAAATAACTTTGTCTTTTATAATATTAGTATTGATGGCAATGAGCCATATAAATGGGGAATTTCTATTCTATACTGTGTACCCTTTGACAGGTCAGTCATTGCGACTCCTCTTCTAATCAACTATAGCAACAAGAATAGTGACCCTCCTAAATATCGGTTTAATCCCGACGGATACTCGACATACTCGTCGAAGTTACGTAACAGATAACATCGGGCCCCGGGATCCGTTTGCAAGTTTAGATATTGATGGCCGCCTCACCCGAATTGGATAGCGCGATTCAATCACAGAGCTGTGCTCATTCGATATCTGGCATCACAATATGCCTGCCCAGTGTTGGCCGGCGATATGATAGAGGATGCCAGGTTGTATTGGCTGCAATAACAGGACAGGCATTAGGATAAAACTTGTTTTAATTAGCAACAACTTAATGACTTCCCGTGTAAATAGCGGGTCATATGCCGTGAGATTTATCATCCCGTAGGCCGTAACAAGTTTAATACGTCGAGTAATGCCTTAGATGGCAACTTTCTAAATCTTGTGCCAAACCGAAACACACATTAATTAATGTGATGCTGCTGAGCTTATGTAGCATCGAGCTTACCGCGACATTATTTAGCAATAAATAACCATCTTACCGCTTACGTCACTCCGTCTACACTTCTTGTTTAAAGTTAACCGAATTCTCTCAACTGGGTTAACCCATAGAATATGTCATTTTGGCGCGGCGTCAGCTCATCACATATTTAGCGGGTATGTTATGAGTTATGATGTAGACATTCATAATTAATTTGCGGGGCGCGAGGCGGGCGGGGGCGAGGGGCGGTCGTAAAAAAGTAATCAAAGTTTGATCGTGCGTGAGGAACCCTCCTACGTCGTAACTTCAAAACTAAGGTGTGAGTCATATTTCAATCAAAACAAACGATAGTGCGCCGTGTTTTGAATCTTATCAAAGCCTGAATTTGAGGTTCCTCATGAGTCATGACTTTTCATAAAAAATAAATGAAAAGCTCAATTTTTCGTGTCAATTCGCTTGTTATGTGTAATGCTTGTTTGTGTTTTGAAAAAAAAACAAGGTTTTTCTAATGACTGTTTAAATAGTTATAACAAATTTCAAATAATTACAGAGCAGAGCCTCCTCAACACGTGATCCGCTCGCGCGGTTACAGAGAATTGCGGCGGAAATTTTCAGTGAAATATTTCGTGTAACGGCGAGGCACGAGTGCGCAGACAAAGTAACAAACACTTGAAAAAACTTATAAAATTCCATATTTAAATTAAAACTACCGACTTGTTTTAATAATTGCATTATGTAACTTTATTTTCACACATCGTAAAACATTTCAAACTCTACCTAAAATATAAAGGTGGGGTTTACTTTGATTACTGCTTATAATAACATGTTTTTACGAATAGTAATATTATATTTTAATAATAAGCTAAGGAAACGACAAGTACCCAACGAAGGATAAAAGTATTCAAATGAAATACGACAGTGGTTTCTCACCGTATTAATAGTGAACACCCACATATTGTAATTGGCTGTTAGCACGGTGATATCTATTAGTACTCGTACGAGCTTTATGTCGTGTCAATATTTGCGCTCTTAGGGTTCCGCAGTCAAGTGACATCAACACCCGACAAATTACTTGGGGTTCCGCAGTCGTATCATCAGATTGGCGTTCGGCAAACAAGTCGGGCCATTCTCGGCGTTTTAATTATACACGAGATATTTACAGGGATCGTAAAATTAACAGATTGTTCGGGCTTTGCCCGGCCGGGGTCGCGCCCGCCAGCGGCTATGGAAGTAATATTCGTAACTCATTTCTACGGCGGTTTAATGTATTTACATTGTTATTATTTTATTACTGTAAATCTCGTTTAGTACCTAATTTTATGCTTCTTTTATGATGTTGATGTTTCATTATGTAATGTCGTATAGTTAACAATCTATTGTAGCCTGTGCAGTGTTCACACTGCACAGTATTATGATGATTAAAATTTTGTTCAGTACCTCCCCAATTTTATGTCAATTTTTCATGATTTCATGATCGTATTGTTACTTCTGAATTCTGATAGTACCTAACCAACAATATAGCTAGTAAATACGGCAAACTAAATATTATGCTTGAGGGTCAACTAATCTACATTCCACACACATTGAAATTAAACATAGTATTTAGTCTCAGTATACTTAAGACATCGCCTGTCCTAATGTATTCCACAAAGAGAGCTGAGACTAGCGGGCCCTTTGTTTACGAAGAGGAAATTAAACGAACAAAAGGCAAACGGCAATTTGAGAAGTTTCGAGTCATTTTACTTTATTATTTTCTTATGTAAATGGTCGCCGTGAACTCGTAATGAACGCTATGAGCGTGTTTCTCGCGAAAATAAATTTAATTAGCAAAAACTTCGCCTCGACTTCGGGAATTTATGTTACTGTGGAGTGTGGATGTTACAGCACAAATAGACCAAAAACATTGAGATTAGTTTAGTGAGGTTGTAATGTGATACGATATTACCCGCTACTTTGTATAGAAATTTGTTTATTTTGCGGTACAGGTATTGTATCTATCTTTATAATTAATATTATGTGTTTTCCTGGAACGAACACCCTCAAATTTAAATTTCCATAATTATTAAATAGTTGACTCCATAATCAACTCCATCGGAATCAGTGGAGTGGTTTAATCGTGATAAAATAAGACTGACACTAATAAAAATAATTATTGTTATTAGTGTCAGTCTTATTTTATCAATTATTATTAATTATAATTAATTATTCTATTTCTGTAATAAACGCTCCTATCGTTTCTCCAGTGCAATTATAAAGTATTTAAAGCTGCTACAACTAAACTAAAATCCACTACGAAAGCCGCTCCACGTGTCAGAACTCAGAAGTCGGAGCCTTAACACTACTCCGTACGGAGCACCCCCCCACCCCCTCGCCTCTCATCAGCGGTGACGACGCCCGCGAGAGTTCCCTCACTCATCTCATGTCGTTTGCCTAAACGAACACTGTGACGCGCCACGGATTTTGACGAAACAATTTAGGTGTGTGATTTTTACATCGGAGTTTTTTAACTAAATTTCTTTACTGTAGAAAAAAGCAGAAGTAAAAAATAAGAGTACATATTTGTATTCGAGAGCTTTGTTGCGTAACTGATATAACAGACTTTCAGGACGGCAATTTAAAACAATGTCTTTGTCGTCTAAAAAGAGAAACACATGAAAGGAGCGCCTCTAATGAACTAGACACAAAAGTGAAACTTTAATATCCTCGGCAGCAGTAGCCGGTAGCTCGGTACGGCGAAGGATCCGGAGTACCATTTCGATCTTATTACTATAACGATAAGGTCTACAAGTGGCCAGTTAGATCTGTCAGCGACCGTACAGAGGTAGGCTCTAGGTAGGTGTAGGCACAAAGCCGTGCTGATTTGTCCGGTGCCGCTTTACTTTAATTCGGGCTCGTCTGCGGCCTACCCCCCTTTCCCCGCCGGCTCCACACCCCCCGCCTCACCGCCGCACTCGCCCGACAACAACAGATTAATCTCGATGTAGCCGCAAGGGAATTTCCCTCGCCGTACGATGATGGCATTCAACGCTGATATAGTAGAGGCAGCTCTACATTCAACTGAATTCTCCATTAAACAAAAAACATTGTCCTTGCATAATACAACACGATATATTATACGATATTATGATAATGATATTACGCTTTTCTTCAGAAAAGCATTTGTGACATTAGGCTGAAAGGGTCTATAAAAAATTCACAAAGCCAACTATTTAGCTTTGTGAACAAGACGGATGCCACAGTTTTATGTTAACAGGAAATGGCTTAAGGATGGGGACAGTACGATGACGAGATAGTATAGATATCAAATGTAACGACCATAACGGGAGTAGATCGAAAAGCAATGACACAAGATCATAGACAGAAAGGGAGCTGACGACGGACTGGTAAATAAAAACAAAAAGCGCTTGAAAACCCGGGTGTGGCCAGGCAGGAGAGGGCCGGGTAAGTCCGGGTGTACCCGAGTGCGGGCAGGCCCGGGTATTAGCAGGCCCGGGTAACTCGAGTGAGCTTCATTAACTCGCAATCAGCCCCCGATGGCCGCCGGCGATCGCCGTGCAGTCGCGGGGTTCGAGCGCGGTGCGTACCGAATTAATTCATTGTTTCGACTTTCGTTGCGTGCACTCATAGTTTTTAAGGATTTGTCTGTCTATATTCTAGACCAGTGGTCTCCAACCTTTTTTCCACACGGGCCACAAACATGCCATCAAGATCAAAATCTTGGTGTCGCGGGCCACAACAAAAAATTTTAGGGTTAAAAAATAACGTTCTTCAAAATTAACGGTTTAAAAGTGGAAAGAGATTCATTACTTTAAAGACGACTTTACATTATTTTGCCCGGTGGGCGTGAATTTCAAAATTGTTAAACATCACGCGGGCCACAAATAAAGTCCCGGCGTGCCGCATGCGGCCCGTGGGCCGCGGGTTGGGGATAGCGGGTCTAGACTAAACAGACAATACAAAACTATTCTGCCGGCTGCAGCACATAATTGCAGGTTCAACCTTAAATAGGAGTACGTTAAGTTAAGCGTTTACTTTTATTTTGCTATGTGCACACTGATTAATAAAATATTGCACCAGAGACTGTCACGTGCAAATAGGTTATTATGCGGACTTCTAGCAGTGCCCGGGATCAAGAGCTGATATCGATTAGGCGTGACAACGTCAACTACGGCAGTCGCCCCCAAAACAGTTCACTCGCGTAATGTGTACTCAAGGGCCCAACCCTTTGCTTCGAGCGCTGTAGGGCCAGCGGCGAACAATACCGGTGCCTTTTGGGCCGAGACTCCCCCGCGCGGGGCCCAGGAGGGCTTTTACTTTTCACTTGTTTTTCATTTCGCGGCCCTTTTATGTCAACACTCTAGAACTAATGAAAGCAAATGGCGCACTCAGCAGTGCCTATTGTCTGGCTGCGTTATACACTTTTTAATATTTGTAAAAGTTATTCCCTCGGCGAACATTTTCTGTTTATAAAAATAGTTGATTGGAGATACACAAACAAAAGTTGTATGACATAATCAACAATGAAAATTTTCTCTTTATTTTATTTCATTGAAAGTAAAATACTTCTTTTAAGCGATATAATCCTCGTAAGGTCTATATAAGTTTCTAGTGCAAGAAAAATAGGATTAACAGCTTTAAGTTAGAGTTAGTCCCGACTTGCAGCGGCCTATAAAGTTGGTAACAGTTATCCGGCTGCGAGCTGCGAACTCCTCCGTCTAGTTCACTAAAATAAAACTTACGACCGACAGATTTCGCTCAAAGTACTGTCTACACTCTACTGCCTACTAGCGACGGATATTCGCAAACGATGCACATTTGTTACTTTTATTTTACGCCTATTTTATGTCTTGTGTATTTCGTGCTTTCAATAGAGATTTTAAGCCTACGTGAGCTAGTGGCAAGATTCAAGAATAATCAAAGAAGACAATATATTTTATGAAATGCCAGACATAGTCACATTAAAATTAATATTTTTTGTTTCCAGAAAGGCAGTAAATAGATAAAATGAAGATGATGCTCATAACCAGCATCTACGGCGACCGCAATTATACCTATTATGTTGCTGCCGGCTAGAGTCAGCTAATAGCAACGAGTGTCAGCAGCGAGTTAGCGACCCACATCTCCATTGACTCAGCTCTCGAGTCTCGACCCCGCTCTATTTCCTCAGCGAATCTCCACAATGACGGCCGCCGGCGCTCGGCACAATATTTCGTGAAAATCATGAAATGACACTTAAATAGCGCCTTTGACGGTGCAACTCTCTGAATTATTTTCACGAAAGCACTTGCTTTTAAGTGCTTCTATGCTCTAGTTGAAATAGTTTTTGTAATGTTAATTCGAAACCACATTTTTAAGCTTTACGGTGTTATGTACTACTAGCTGTGCCCCGCGGTGTTACCCGCGGCTTATTAGGCAAAATAAATATTTTCCCCGCAGTAAAAAGTAGCCTATGTGGTAATTCAGAGTAACAGCTACCTCCATACAAAATTTTGTAATAATTGCTCAAGCTGTTCAGATGTGAAGGCGTAACAAACATACAAAATCACAAACTTTAGCCTTCATAATATTAGTAGGATTATCAAAATTATTGTATAATGTCAAAGGGTTTGTGAAAAACAAAATTTGGTTTGTGAAAACTAAAATTCAGGCAACACTCAAAGGTCTAGCTCTGATGTAATCAGATACATAATAGTTCTCCAAGGGGAGGGCTAAAACAAAAGTATTTCCAACTTCATTACTAGAACCGCGGAGTGTAACGAGCTGGTGAAGTAGTATCGGCCGGGGTTATTGGGGTCAGCCCGGCTGGTGGCAGCTCCCGCCTCCCGCGCGGCCATCGACACGCGCGGTCAACAGGCAGTGTACTATTCACTACTTTTACTACCCATCTTAATTCTGGTTAGTTACTAGTTGCTACAAAGATAATTTTCATGTGGTTTTGTAGGCAACACGTTTGTACACCTCAAACGTCGTCAGTTCTAAATGTGCAAAACTTATGTGTCTAATTAGGATATCTACACATTATATGCTAAATACATCGAATATATTACGCTCATTGCATCCAAAAACCAAAGCAACAAATATCAACTCCACGAAACCATATTGCTCGACTACCGTATCGATAAATTGTCGAGCGGAAATGGTAATGGCTTCTGCTCACGCTAGGCCAAAACTGGGGATCAGAAAATATAAGGACCCGTTTCTTCTGCAAGCTTTATCATACCAATAATATGATGCTGGACTGACCTTCATGCAGTGCAGGCGGCGGGAGACGTCGGCGCGCGCGTCCGCCGCCCCGCCCGCGCCGCCCGCGCCGAACGAACCCAGGTACTGCAACAATAACACCTGATCAGTTACAAGCGGCAACTATGAAACAAACACACGGGAGGTGACCACGGAGCAAGTACGCTGATCACAATAATACAGAACCTACCAACCTAATCTGTACTTGCTCTATGTTGACTCTACAGTATGGAATCTTAACGAGTCATTTCTGATTACACTCAGTCACTTGAAGTTTGTAAAGTACGCAATGGCGAACGATGGTCCACTACACGCCAAGCCATTGCGAGGCCACGTTAGGAAATCGTCCGCCATCATACACCATTACCATGTCTACACGTCAGGCGAAGGCCTGTTATAGTGGGCCAGCGAAGATACACCATAAGATTATAGAATAAGAATAAAATTAAGTTGGTAACTGAATTGGTATACCAAACACCTACTTCTTCGACACACTCGAACTGGCTACGTCAATAAATAGGTCAAATAATAATATAGTTAGTATGTTTTAAATTGACATCAGCCATTCAGACTACAGTATATCGTGTACCAGTTCTCGTATCTGCGATCTTGCAGCTGCACGTGGGTTATACATTTAATGCACTGGTCATTAAATTAAGATCATTATGGTCTAGCTCTAGACTCTAGCAAATTGTTTATGCTTACAACACTTAGGTAATGCAACCAAGTCAATTAAAACATTAATAAAATAATATTTAAAGTACCTGACGACCTTCAAGATTGTAATAGGGTAGTAACTATCAGCTTCAGTGTGGAGATTAGTCTGAATTTTAGAGATTTTACACAAAATACGCAAAACATTACTTAGTACAGTAACGTAAAATGACATGCAGGTAATAAGCGTATTTTTGTATGTTTGCAATCCCCTAAAGTCGACACTACAAATAGGCGAACGCGTTGGCCAACGCGTTGGCCAAATGTGTAGAATAGGCGTTCGTGCGTTCGCGGTAGGTATTTAGACGTTGGCCAACGCGTTTGCGAGCTTGCCGCGCGGTTTCGGAATGATCAAAGGAAATTTGTCGCAAGGCTTGTCGCAAGGCGTGCGTTCCATCCACACATAGGCCGCGCGATCAGTTCGCCCGGAGCAGCGCTGAAGAGTGCACGTTTCCTTCTTGTGGCGAATTAACATCTAACTTGACGAAATAGCGAACAATATAAGTATCGAGTAAACATTTAAATTTATTGAGTTAACTATCAGAGTAAATCTGCCTGTGGAACAAAAAAATCATATCAAAAGACGTGCAAGAAAATATGGTTCTTGGACATGCTATTTTCCTCACGATGTTTTTTAGGGTTCCGTACCCAAAGGGTACAAACGGGACCCTATCACTAAGACTTCAATGTCTGTCTGCCTTTCTGTCTGCCTTTTTGTCCTTCCGTCTGTCTGTCTGTTTGTCTATCTGTCTGTCTGTCTCCAGGCTATATCTCAAGAACTGCTATAGCTAGTTTTCTGTAATTTTCACAGATTGTGTACTTATATCTGTTGTCGCTATCTATACTTATTATAAAACAAAGTCGCTTTTTTTCCCTCATGTCCCTTTGTTCCCTTTAATCTTTAAAACTACGCAACGGATTTTGATGATTCTTTCAGTGTTAGATAGCCCATTTATCGAGGAAGGTTATAGGCTATATTTTATCACCCTAAGACTAATAGGAGCGAAGAAATAGAGGAAAATTAATTGAAAGGGCTAACTTGAATTCGCTAATCTCAAGAGCTAATCTCTCAATCATGATAATAATTATAATTATAAGGTAATAATTATTATAATATTAAAGTAATAAAATAATTATATTATTTTAATCAGATTTTAATATTATAAAATATGTAAAAGCGAGTTGATTTATTTGTTTGTTACGTTTTCTCGCTTTTTACTTATTTATTTCGAGAATACCCTTTAAAACCTTTTTGTTGTCCACATTTATAAAGTAACTAGATAACGCCTGCAACTCCGTTGCGCCAAAACTCGTTTATCGCGCGGGAACCGTACATGTTTCCAGGATAAAAAGTATTCTATGTCCTTTCCCGGGACTCAAAGTATCTCCATGCCAAATATCAGCAAAATCGGTTCAGTGGTTTAGGCGTGAAGAGGTAACAGACAGACACACTTACGCATTTATAATATTAGTATGGATTATAAGCTGTGAATAAATATACAGCAGCAGCTGTTAGCGACTTAACATCAATTTTGAATCCGTCCGCACATTGGCGCGATCCAAACCATACTGTACGACCTTCCAATGTGTGGATTATAAACAAACGCCGTTGCAAGCGCACCGCCAACGCGTTGGCCAACGCGTTGGCAGTGCGTTCGTCTATATGGGGAGGCAGCATAAGACATGTCGTCTGTCGGAAACTCAAGCCCATGACAGATATACGTAGACTTGCGGCGTCTGGGCGCGGATTGTGGTGGTCACCCGCCTTACTACGTCTTCGCGGCTCGCGCGGTCGTAGGCGCGTGGCTCGGTTACAGGACTTCTAGTGCTTCCCAGATAGCTTAGAAAATGGGTTAAAGCCTAGACATGTCGAGGCAGTCAGCTTTAGGGTTGTTTGAAGCCCTTTAAACAATTCAAGTTTCACATTATGGTTTTAGGTAAAATCCACGTTTTTTTCTGGTATGAATATATTTTCCGTCAAGGCTAACTGAGTTTTGAATAAGTGGGTTAAAACCACTGGAAAATAAAATTAAAATAGTGAATTAATTAAATAGATAAATGTATACAATAATATTATAAATGCAAAAGTGTACCTGTTCGTCTGTCTGTTTGTAACTTGTTCACACCCTAACCGCTGAACCGATTTTGCTGAAATTCAGTATGGAGATACCATGAGTCCCGGGAAAGGACATAGGATACTTTTTATCCCAAAGAGTACGATTCCCGCGCGATAAACGAATTTTGGCGCAACGAAGTTGCGGGCGTCATCAAGTAGTTAGTATATTTTGTGAAAATTATGTGTGTACCTACCCTCGTAGAGTGTGATAAAATAGAAAATATAGCTTACAATATTTTCGCCGCACCGAGTATGTGTTGTCGACACTCGACAGTATCATATTCGGGCTATAACAGTATTTCGCGTGTATATCGCCGCTCGCGCTAACTTATGTGTCTCCTCCTAAGGACTAAGGAGGAGACACATGAGTTAGCACCGTCTGCACTATACTTCTTCACAACTGTCTATGGTGGACTACGATAATATAAGTTACAGAACATACGCGATATAATACTACATGACGCCCGCAACTTCGTTGCGTCAAAATTCGTTTATCGCGCGGGGACCGTACATTTTTCCGGGATAAAAAATATCCTATGTCCTTTCCCGGGACTCAAAGTATCTCCATGCCAAATTTCAGCAAAATCGGTTCAGCGGTTTGGGCGTGAAGAGGTAACAGACAGACAGACAGACAGACACACTTTCGCATTTATAATATTAGTAACGTTCACGCAAAAACGAAGATAATATACCTTGTGACTTGATTAATTCACAAAAGACAATTATTAATGTAGATTCATACAGTCCAGTTTACCGTGACTGTTCCGCGATGTAACGATGTTAATATTAACAGACAGACAGACAGACAGACAGACAGACAGACAGACAGACAGACAGACAGACAGACAGACAGACAGACAGACAGACAGACAGACAGACAGACAGACAGACAGACAGACAGACAGACAGACAGACAGACAGACAGACAGACAGACAGACAGACAGACAGACAGACAGACAGACAGACAGACAGACAGACAGACAGACAGACAGACAGACAGACAGACAGACAGACAGACAGACAGACAGACAGACAGACAGACAGACAGACAGACAGACAGACAGACAGACAGACAGACAGACAGACAGACAGACAGACAGACAGACAGACAGACAGACAGACAGACAGACAGACAGACAGACAGACAGACAGACAGACAGACAGACAGACAGACAGACAGACAGACAGACAGACAGACAGACAGACAGACAGACAGACAGACAGACAGACAGACAGACAGACAGACAGACAGACAGACAGACAGACAGACAGACAGACAGACAGACAGACAGACAGACAGACAGACAGACAGACAGACAGACAGACAGACAGACAGACAGACAGACAGACAGACAGACAGACAGACAGACAGACAGACAGACAGACAGACAGACAGACAGACAGACAGACAGACAGACAGACAGACAGACAGACAGACAGACAGACAGACAGACAGACAGACAGACAGACAGACAGACAGACAGACAGACAGACAGACAGACAGACAGACAGACAGACAGACAGACAGACAGACAGACAGACAGACAGACAGACAGACAGACAGACAGACAGACAGACAGACAGACAGACAGACAGACAGACAGACAGACAGACAGACAGACAGACAGACAGACAGACAGACAGACAGACAGACAGACAGACAGACAGACAGACAGACAGACAGACAGACAGACAGACAGACAGACAGACAGACAGACAGACAGACAGACAGACAGACAGACAGACAGACAGACAGACAGACAGACAGACAGACAGACAGACAGACAGACAGACAGACAGACAGACAGACAGACAGACAGACAGACAGACAGACAGACAGACAGACAGACAGACAGACAGACAGACAGACAGACAGACAGACAGACAGACAGACAGACAGACAGACAGACAGACAGACAGACAGACAGACAGACAGACAGACAGACAGACAGACAGACAGACAGACAGACAGACAGACAGACAGACAGACAGACAGACAGACAGACAGACAGACAGACAGACAGACAGACAGACAGACAGACAGACAGACAGACAGACAGACAGACAGACAGACAGACAGACAGACAGACAGACAGACAGACAGACAGACAGACAGACAGACAGACAGACAGACAGACAGACAGACAGACAGACAGACAGACAGACAGACAGACAGACAGACAGACACTTTGGAATTTATAATATTAGTATGGATTGTCTGATATTGGTCTACCTATTTAACTTGTGTTTTTTATGTATCTGGCGTGTACGCCAGAGCTATGTTGTAAGAGAGCTGTGTTGTAAGAGTTAGTGAGCTATATTGATTTGACAAAGCTATGTTGAATACAAATTACAATATTATAGCTTTGTACGCCCATCTGCTTGAAAAAATATAAGCCGGCAAATAGAAATTGACTTCGAAGGGGTACCATAATTTTACAATCCTCTATCTCAGGCGGCGGAACACTTAAAGAGACATTTTTTAAAATAAAAGAATTTTTTCATTCGAAAGTCGTCACTCATCTGACACCAGCATGAATACAATAATTCTTCATGCTGGTGTCTTATGAATGTTTCTTTCGCGGAGCGGAGCAGGAGTAGATCTGCAATGGGGTCTTACTCTAGCTATAGCTTATAAATTTGATAACAAAATAATATTATGTTTTTAAAGTCAAAGAGGTATTATATGTACTAGGGTATTTATAGTAGGTTTTTAACAAGTAATCGTGAAATGTTGTATGCAGCGCCATCTGTCGGGTGGCGCTGTGAGCTCTAAGGGCGGTGGCGCTTCAGTAGTGAACAAACTTTGAAAATGGAATTGTATGCGGACTGGCAAGCGGCAGTGGTTCGCGAGTCTCGAGTGCAGTCCCGAAATACACTCACAGATGGCGCTGCTGATAATGTTTTTATGGTACGAGCTATATTCTGCGACTATGGTATAAAAGTTTACAATTTACGTTCAAGTATGATTATTATATCTAAAAATCGCGCTATACTTAAAGCACGCTTTTTTAATCGAGGGTTAATAACTTTCTATGTCATGTCCTATTTTTTTACACTATTTACTTAAATATTGGATTTACGAGTATACAATAATTTTTATACATTATCAAAATTCGCAAGCGTTAGCAGCAATAGCAAAAAATAGAGCTTATTAAAAATCGCGGGCTTTGTGTAACAATGTGTCACATTAAAGGTTTTACTGGAGCCTGGAGGACGTCCTAAGTGAAAGCTTTCAGAGTCTATCGCGATGGGATCATAAGGGAGTTCCCGGGAATACCCCGTTTGGAATAATGCTGATGAAGTGGGAAATCGTGACCTGCCGGGAAATTATTAGCTTCACATGTGGAAGGGTTGGGGGTAGATTTCACCCCTAAAGCGAGATTACCATTAACGGTGCCTAGATTATCCGGGATTTACGGTGAAAAGGGTTAGATTAATTCTAGTGCCCTTAACCCTGTGATAGCTCGTGAGTAGCGACCGTATGAGGATCGCAAACTACCCGCAATTATACTTGACTTATGGCACTCGCTAACTTCTAGTTGGTTTATAATGTTGCAAAGCTCATATAATTTTACTAGAGCCAAGGTTTGTGACAGAAAGGAGAAAACGTGTATTATCTATATTCCTCTTATATCAACAAGTCGTTTTGCAGTATGCAATACAGGATTCGCAAAATAAAATTAACGACAAAACTGTTTAATGTCACAAACACACAAATCTTGCGACATTGTAAACAATCACGACGCTTGCGACTTTACGGGACTTAAGAGGTCGGGTACCCTTGGAATTTCTCATACATACGTAATACCAAAATCATTTTCTCATACGAAAATATTTAACATGTTTGAGTTGTTTTTCAGTTTAAAATAGTAATTACCTAGGTTCCTACACAACAATTTTCTTCAAAATATTTAAACACAAAAAAATTTTTTTTTGTTTAAAATTTTTTTTTTACTAAATTTACTACTAAATATTTAAACACTAAAAAATAGAGTAAAACACTAAAAAATATATAAATAAATAGTAAATTCACTACAAAATATTTAAATACTAAAAAATATTTTTTAAAGTTTAAATATTTTGTAGTAAATTTACTTTTTATTTATATATTTTTTAGTGTTTTACTCTATTTTTTAGTGTTTAAATATTTAGTAGTAAATTTACTAAAGAAAAGTTTAAAAAAAAATTTTTTTAGTGTTTAAATATTTTGAAGTAAATTTTTGTGCAGGAACCTAGATAATTACTATTTTAAGCTGAAAAATAACTCAAACATGTTAAATATTTTCGTATGAGAAAATGATTTTGGTATTACGTATATATGAGAATTTCAGGGGTACCCGGCCCAAATTCGGTTGTCTCAATAAAGTTGACCTTGTCGTTCTATACTACATATAATGTACCATCGGTTTACACTTTAAACTAGGTAGGAGGCTAGGCGCGGTAGAAGGCGGCTGCAGTATTTACCACATGCATTTAACTTGCGGTGCTTTCAGGTAAGCCGCTTTGCCAGCAACGATTACACGAATACGCTCTAAACCAGTGGTCGTCAACACTTTTTTCATACGGGCCACAAAAAAGGTCTTGGTGTCGCGGGCTGCAACAGAAATTTTAAGCGTTAAAAAATAACGTTCTTCAAAAATAACGATTTAAAAGAGGAAAAAATTTAACGACTTTCACGACGACTGCATTATTTTGCCGGTGGGCGTGAATTCAACAATTGTTTAACATCACGCGGGCCACTGATAAAGCTCCGGCGGGCCGCATGCAGCCCGCGGACCGCGGTTTGGGGCAGCTGCTTTAAACTGTTCTTCGAAAGTGCTACTCACGGGAAAGAAATATTTCATTCGAAATCCGAATATAATCCGCAAATAAAAAAGTCCCTGCTGGTAGATTTATAGACTTCAAAATATAAATATTGTTTTTAAACAAAATTGTATTACTTTTTGCAAACAATATTGATGAGCTTTAAGGTTTTAAGGGAAACCCTAGAATAACCCTAGGAAAACCACAACAAATTATAATGTAAATAACATTACAATACATATTCCTTTTAAATATGCTTTAGCAGGCAAATAGAAGTATAAAGTGAATACGGGTTACTGTTACAGTATGTACAGTACAGGAGAGGGCGCCGCCCCGCGCCATGCCGATGCCGTAGCGTCGCGTTGCGCTGCAACAGCACGCACTCTGTGGATTTGCCCGCCGGCCGCTCTAAATGGAACGCAATTGTTATGGCCGCCCAAAACGAACAAAACCGACCGAATTGCTACACGTTTGTTCAATTTGTTGAAAAAACTGCGAGCAAATCTGGTTATCCGCCTATGTTCGTACGGATGTAGTGTTTAATTCGGTTCGGTCAAAGCTAGCACTATTTTATGTGGACACGGAATATTAACTACCCCTTTAGTAAATAGTTTTTGTTTCATAATCGCTTAGAAAGTAACGAATAGAATTTCTCTGCTTACTTAGCGACCGAGCACTTGGTACAAGGAACTCTATTATATACTTGTCATAGCTCCGCCTCTCTTTAAAGACCAGCCTTTGACACAGACGGAACATTCGCATAAGATATATACTAACTTATGGCTGGTTTACACGTATTAAGTAGATAAGTAGTAACTAAATTTTAACTTAATTTGAAGTGCCTGCCCGAAATGTGTCAAGTGACAAGCCCCGCCTGCCAACTTAACAGAAAATAGTCAAAATTCAAATTTCCTTGTTTAGTACTTAACTAAATTTTAACTTGCTACTTACTACTAAATTGTGTGTTTACATGCAATAGGTAACTTAAAATTTAGTTAACTACTTATCTACTTAATACGTGTAAACCAGCCCTTATAAAGCGATTTTAAAAGTAAATTAGTGATACAAATATTAGTTTTGTATTGTATTTTAAAGTAAAAAAAATAATTTTTGAAAGTATAGATCTATAATAATATATTCCTACTACGAACTAGTTACTTTAGATCCGCACTGTTGACTATCTATCTTAACTGAAGCAATATGATGCGGCTTTTATTTTAGTCCACAATACTCGTGGTGGGGCACAATAAGACTGACTATAAGTCCCTCCCCGAGCCGCATTAGACGCACTCGACTGACAAAACGAAACATATTATTGCTATTGTCCAGCCTCGCCCATTTCGTATAATGTTTCAGCTTTTCCCGGAAAACATTTTATATCGTCTAAGGTCGCAGGGTCCAAACATATTACATTGAGGTACCATAACGTAATATATATGTGTAGTCGCGCTAAAACTCGAAAACGGCTGAACGGATTGGGCTGATTTTAGACTTAAAATATTCGCAGAAGTCCAGGGAAGGTTTTAAAGTGACACAAAGTTCACCGGGACAGCTAGTCTATAATATAATTAGTGTAAGTGTGTTTAATCATAATAATTGTTGTTTTCAAAGCCACATAAGAACCTTACTTAGAGACTGTCAGGAGTCAGGAAATTAACATGACATTCTTGCTCTACATCTCGTGATTATCCCCATCGGTAGATCGTACGACAGTCCACATCTCAATTCCTTAATATGCGAACTCTTACACTGAGATAGAGCGCACTGCACAGTGCACAGTACACACACTACATGCTGAAGAGCAGTTATTTGTTGAAGTCGGCAAGTGGCGCGAGCTCAACGCTCTGCGATCGCGAAGTTTTAATCGAACTTGTAAGAACGAATGTGAGTTCGGCGTTCGGTGCACTTCGATCAATTGGGGACTGTTTGCGGCTGACGAGTTATTTGAGTGCATTTGCATACAGTTACAATTATCCCAAAATACAACAATTCTCGTTAGGGTTAACTGTATCTCAAAAACCTGTTTGTACACTACACCTACACTAAACAAAAATGATAAATATTATATTTAATGGACAACTCAAATCTGTATTCTATCACTTCTAGCTTCTAGCAGTTTAACTATAATTTACATTACTTCCAGTCACCTAAAAACAACTTTATTTAAATGAATGAAAAAAAATGTTTTATTTCTGATATGAGTTTTCGATAATATCTTAGTTTTTCCATAGCAATTATGGAATGTTAATTTTTTAAAATAAATAATTTTACACTTTCCTTGCACTTATTCCACTTTATTTTAATAGATTAATTACAAATTTATTATATACACGACCGGTTTCGAAAAAATCATCATCAGCCTGCCTAGTATACGCCAACGAGATATCTCTCTCTACATGTTTCTCGATGTTTGATAGTCTGTATCTTCATCTCTATTGACCCTAGCATGACAAACATTTTTTCTCTTGTAGATCTATCATCCAAGAACACATTTTTATAGTGTTTTGTCGAGATAATGTCGAGATTTTGACATAATGAGACGAGTAGTTTTTAATTATCTCGAGAGTGAGATACGAGATATATCTCGTTGGCGTATGCTAGGCAGGCAGGTGTACTGTATTTAAATTTTTTTAAAAATTTGTACTTAAACAAAAAATGGGTTGTCAGTATCATAAACTTTTTCTACCATTTAATACAATTTTATACCAAATAACAGTGTTTTCTACCAAAAATCTCAAATTAAAATTTTAAATGTATTGGAACCTATAAAATTGATAAATAAAAAACAATTACATTAAATTTATCAGCAAATCAGTTAATTAATGTCCTGTAACAATAATGAATAATATTATTATAATAACAATTCATAAAACGTCATTCTTTTAAATATAAGTAAATAATGTCACAAAATAATTAATTGATATTTAAATCATGTCAAAGTAATTCCAATGTCAGTTTATAAAATCTCTTTTAACTAAATTAAATGTCAAACGTAAAATAATGTCCTAAAATAAATTTTAAATGTCCTGTAATAACACAGAATTTGAGAGGCACGTCTGATCGTTTAGAAGGTTCCCATATTTCTTGTGTCTGTTTATTTCCAGTGCTTCTAATGCATCCATCTTCCTGCTTTTCGGTAATACATGTAGATATTCGATGTTTTTATCTGGATCGAAGTGATGTCCATTGTTATTTAAGTGTTCGGCAAATGTGGAGCTATCCGTTTTCTTCTTCCATGCTGCTAGGTGTTCTTTAATTCTTGTTTTAAATTTTCTACCTGTTTGGCCTATATATATTCCACTACATATTGTATCGCAAGTAAGTTTGTATAACCGCTGCTGTCCGTGATATTGTATTTGTCTTTATTTTAAACACAATCTATACATATAATAAAACTGTAGAAATGAGAATTCTGTACATTAAAGATATTCAAAAAATAATAAGTGGGGGGGTGTCACTACATCGCTATAGAAGCCAAAAATGTGGTTAGATTTTTGTCTGTCTGTCTGTCTGTCTGTATTTTTGTTCCAGCATCACACGAAAACCACTGATCCGATTTGAATGCGGTATTCGCAGATATATTTGTCTTCTTCTAACTTAACATCTGGTGTATAAATTTTTTCCCCCCTACCCCTCTAAGGGTACAAAAGGGGGGTTAGATTTTGTATCAAACTTTTTTCTTTAACATGAAAACTACTGATCCGATTTGCAAACGGTTTTCGCAGATATATTTGTCTTCTTCGAACTCAACATCTGATACAAAAAAAAAACCCCACCCCTCTGTGGGGGGTCCGATTTTGTATCAAACTTTTTTCTTTAATGAAATTACTTCATGTTATTTACTGTGTTTTTCAAATTAACATTTGGTGCATAACATTTTCCTTCCCACCCCTCTTAGGGGACAAAAAAGAAGGTAAGATTTTGTATCAACTGATGAAGTAGAAATACTTTTTATGGCAAAACAATGTTTGCCGGGACAGTTACTAGCTGTCCCGGCTGTACATATAATAAAACTGTAGAAATGAAAATTCTGTACATTAAAGATATTCAAAAAATAATAAGCGGGGGTTGTTACTACATCGCTATAGAAGCCAAAAATGTGGTTAGTTTTTTTGTCCGTCTGTCTGTATGTCTGTCTGTCTGTCTGTCTGTATGTTTGTTCCACTATCACACGAAAACTACTGATCCGATTTGAATGCGGTTTTCGCAGATATATTTGACTTCTTCCAACTTAACATCTTGTCTATAAAAAAAATTCCCCCCACCCCTCTAAAAGGTCGAAAAAGGGGGTCAGATTTTGTATAAGACTTTTGTTTTAACATGAAAACTACTGAACCGATTTGCATACGGTTTTCGCAGATATATTTGTCTTCTTCCAACTCAAAATCTGGTGTATAAAAATAACCCTCCCCCCACTCCTAAGATTTTGAATCAACTGATAAAGTAGAAATAATTTGAGTGGCAAAACAAAGTTTGCCGGGACAGCTAGTTACACAATAAATTTTTAAGGGAACCTGTGGTGTAAAACGCAACCTTTGTATCCTTCTTTTGCAGAATTCTCTGGAATCTGTAGGATAATGGGCCAATTTGGTAAGGAATTTTTATCCGTGTTTTTACTGTTTTTTCGTTTTCTTCTAAATGGTTGTAACTTGTACAGCATTTTTTCTATTATCTTTTTCTTCGCTCTCTTTAACATTCCGTCAATCAATTCTCTTTTGTAGCCATTATTTTCAGCAATGTGCTTGATAGTATTTAGCTCCACCCTGAAATCTTTTTTATCCAGAGGTACCTTCAGCAGCCGGTGTATAAACGCATGGAATGTTGCATGCTTATGCTGATGGATGGCATGAGTTTGCGAGGAGGATGTTATCGCTGTACGTTGGTTTCCTATAGATAGGATAGGTTTGATAGTCGGAATAATTATCTACATAGACTGTAGTATGGTACTCGCAAGTGTAAGGCAGTAGCGACTAGTGCGAGACCGCGACAATCCCACGGCGGGTTTCCGGCTGCGGTCGCCACACGATACGCGCCGGTTTTGTTGCTCGCTGTCAGTCAACACGCCGCGTACATTGTATCGGCCGCTGCGAGCTGTCGCCGCGAATTACCCTCAACAACATCGCTAACCGCTAACTTTTTGTTATCATTTCTGTTTCCGCGTTTGTTATAATAAGTTATAACTTATCCATCATGAAGATAGCTTTGTTGTTCAACAACTACACGTTACGATAAACGACATAAGTCTTCTGCGTATATCGTAAAACTCCCGCTTTACTACATAAAGCAACATTTTCCCCGATTGTAAGAGGAGGGCCTCTCCATAATACTAATATAAGTACTTTGGTCTGTTTGTTTGACAGTGTTTCTAATCTATTATTTAGTTGAAGCGATTTGGCTGTAATTTACTTCAGAGACCCGCGGAAGGTCTAGGTTATGTTAGCGAGGGAATTTTTAGGAACAAAGTAACGATTAACACCGGTCAGTCGTTTTATAAGCCACGAGGCGTATTCCTAGGATATTTCAGTTTACACACACACAGCGTCCTCACACGTCTAATGTTATTCATGTGGCGGCGCGGGCGTTAGTTCATAATATTATGAATATTCAAAAGTGTGTCACAACAAATTGAGGAGCCCCGCGCTGTATACAGATGAGCGCGGGACGCGGGACACTGCGGTTTGTACAGTTACGCTAATATGTTTAATTATTGCTAAATTTTGTTTGTCTGCTACGCTGTCACATAATAAGCTAACCGTGCGTACATTTTCATCGAGCACAGCAGATAAATTAAACAGAGATGTGCTTCGCATTTCTTTGCGAACGATGATGTGTTGTATTTTCTATTTTCCATATTATGTGTGAAACAATCGATAGTAATCACCAGCCGTCATTTGGAGCCCTGTACTTCGGTGGCGGGAAATTATGCGTAAATATCTCTGGCGGAGACGTCGCGGGGGTGGGGTGGCGAGGGCGGCGAGGGCGGGGGGCGGGCGGTATCAAATGAAATGAAAACTCGCATGAACACGATATTTATGCTAATACAACGAATACTTGGCGCGGCTCGTTACCCGCGTATGGAAATGGCCGATCGAGATTTCGCCCCATGTAACCCCCGATAGCCCCGCTCGCCCCGCACACTCGAAACCTTTTTGTTCCCCGCATTTAACTCCAGTGATGCCGCCTGTATTATATTGCTCCGAATTATAATAAAAGTCCAGCGAAATTCATGCTCTAGCGAGTTGAATCCTCGCGGCCATTAACTTTGAGATAGAAATATGCTCATAAGTTCTAACTAATTCGACTTGTAGCTCAGTGTCCTCTAAAGTGATAAGTGATAACTGTCTTTTGAAGACGTTTTTAAAATGAAGGAATATCTTTAAGGGTCAGGTCATAAAAATATTAAAATAACATTAATTCAGTATCGTACCCATGATTTTACGTAGAGGTGGGAATCGACAAAAAGTGGGAACCTCACTAGTCGATGATGGTGTCGTCGATCGTGTTGTTTAATCACGAAGAACTACAGATTAGCATAACTTTGCACTTTCAAATCACATTTTGCGTCCCATTCGCCCCAGCTATATCAGAGTTTTTGCCGCAGGTTTTAGCCGTCTTCAGATTTAAAATCTGATGAGTTTATAACAGCTCCACCCCAGCAGGCGCTGGCGACTCCGTTATTTCGCCATTTCGCCGGAGTTCGTCCATTTGTTGCGTTTTTTTTTTATTAAAAGGTTCACAAACTGGTTGTATCACTAAAACAATTTTAACAAAATACATTATGTTAGTTGAATAGTTACTGAGTGTAAAACCTTCTACAGTGAACACAGCATGCATTAAAAATATAAATTACGCTCAAGTACAAAGAATATTTTAAGATTTTGGTAGGTAAACACGATATGGAATATAACAGTAACATGTAAAAGGAAGTAAAATATGGTTACAAATTACAAAAGAACATAATATAATATAAAGTGGTCACAATTTAGAAGCCATAAAATGGTGTTTAATTGATTTGACCGATGCATTAAATATGTCAAGTTCATGGCAGACATTATTGTATGCGTAGCAGAGACGATAGTGGTGAGTGTTGACCGTAGTTAGTTCGGTGCGCAGGTAAGTTGAAAGTTTTTATATTGTATAGTCGGCTTCCAGGACGCGGTACGCGGATTTGTATTTTTTCGAGTAGCTCAGTGCTTTCCATTTTGCCAGTAAGAATTTTCTGCAGACTTACAATATCGGCTATCTTACGTCTATCTGCGAGTGAAGTTACTTTGTAATAGTTTAGTCTAGAGTCGTATGTGACGAGATCGTGGCAACGATTATTCGCGTAGGTGAGGTGGTAAAGGAATGTTTTTTGAAGTCTTTCTATTCTATTAATGTGAACAGCATAGAGAGGGTTCCAAATAGGGCTACAATACTCCAACAAGCTGCGGACGTAACAGTTAAATAGGATGATGGGGATTTCAGGGTCTCTAAAAGTCTTAGTTTGTCTGGTGACAAAGCCAGCCAGCCTTTCTTAATAATATGGTCTATGTGATGACGGAAGTCTAACTTCTGATCCAAGATAACACCAAGATCGCGTACGCTCGTTACCTCACTAATAGGTGTGTTGTTGATTACATAAACAACATTGCTGTGGTCGATGTTTCTATTACGGGTGAATTTCATGTAAAAACATTTTGAGGGATTGAGTATCATTTTATTAGCAACACACCAGACATTTAATGAATTAAGATCTGCCTGTAAGTATGCGATGTCATACCTGGACTGTATTGTTCTGTAGATTTTTAAATCATCAGCAAACATTTTAAATGTGGAAGTTAATACGAAACAGAGATCGTTAATAAACACGAGGATAAAAAAAAAGGCCCGAGGTGCGAACCTTGCGGGACACCTGACGGTACCTCTATGGTCGGAGACTTAAAGCCACGAACAATAACTAGCTGTGTCCGATTTTTTAAGTATGACTCGCACCATCTCAACAGTGAGCCGCAAATTCCTGCGTGACCAATTTTTTGGATGAGGAGGTCATGACCCACCGTGTCGAACGCCTTGGAGAAGTCAGTGTATACAGAGTGAACTTCATTTCTATTTTCCACTGCTTCAACAATGTCGTTGACATAGCCAAGAAGGTTTGACACCGTTGATCTTCCTGGTTAGAAGCCGTGCTGCTGTGCATTAATGTGTGGTTTAAGGTGATGCAGTAGTATCTTATGGAACATAGACTCGAACAGCTTTCCCATTGCGGACAAAATGGATATGGGTTTGTAGTTGGTAACGTTGCTCTGATTCCCTTTTTTGAAGATGGGAATGATGTGGGCAGTCTTCCATTTTGTAGGAAAAATTCCACTCTCGAGAGACTTATTAAAATTATGTGCAGCGGTGTAACCAGCTGGGAAGCACAAGTCTGGAGGAAGATAGGCGGGATGGCGTCAGGACCGGGGCCTTTGTTTATATTAATTTGTTTTAGGTTTTTTAATATCTCGTCCTTGGATAAATAACAGCTACTTAATGACGTAGTCTTTTGAGCCTGTGCTACTAGATACGCATGTAGGAGAGTTTGCCACTGTCCTATTGTTGTATGTAGATAAAAAGTAGTTGGAAAAAGCCTCGCTTATTTGCTGTCCGCCATGTACTTTTATGTTGTCTAAAAACATATCGTCGGGAATTTCGTGACTGTTGGATCTGGAAGATTTAACAAGTGTCCAGAAGTACTTCGGGTCTTTTTCATAATCAGTTTAGCATACGATTTGAATGTAGAAAAACAATCCGCCAACAGTTTGTCACATCGGCTACGCATTAGTTGGTAAGTGATAAGGTCCCTTTTGTTATTATATTTTTTAAAACGTTTGTGAAATTTAGCTTTCTCTTTCAGGTAATGAATAAGCGGTCGACTGAACCAGCAGGGATAACTGTTTCCTCCTTTTGAAGTGAGTGGTATGTACTTTGCAATAATAGGAGTTAAAGTATTGTAGAAAATATCTACGGTCGTGTCTACCGAAAAGTGCGGCTTGAGATGATCGTACCAGTCAATTTTAGCTAGCTCTTCAGATATGGCGACGTAATTGGCTTTAGAAAAATTAGGAAAAGTTACCCTTTTGGTTTTTATTTTATTGGAAGAAGTTACATGGACATTGATTGTTAAAGCTGGAACGGTGAACGTCAGTCATAACAAGAGGATTGTCGCAAGCTTGAATGGAAAAGAAGTCAGCATTATTTTTTAAAATCAGGTCAAGAATACGACCGTGTACATTGGCTATGGAATTAACTTGCTGAAGGCTATTAAACCAAATGGCATCTGTAAAGATATTCTCGACTGCGGAGTTAGTGTGTTCTGGAGAAAGGTAATTACTGTTCGAATCTACTTTCCATACTATACTAGGCAAATTAAAGTCACCGGCAATAAGTAACAGAGAGTCAGAAGGTAACTTGTGTTGGACTACATCGGTGATGTTTGAAGAGATACGCCTAAGTCGGTCGTAAGAAATTGGGGGAGGGTTGTAAAGAGTACATAAACATAGGTGTTTAGTTGCGTTACCTTGCTTGAATTTTACAGTCACCCATAGATTTTCATCCAACGTCTCCCATGTGGGCTTGCGACAAGACTCAAGTGTTCTTAGGACAGCGATAAGTACTCCCCCTCCTTCGTGCTTAGCGCTGTCGGATGAGGCCCGATCTCGCCAGTAAATTGTATATCTGTGATCTAACACTTCATGATCATACACCGAGTCGTTGAGCCACGTTTCAGTAAGTAGTATTATGTCTGCCTCTTGCTTCAATGCATTGGTCAAGATTGTTGTAGTTTTAGTGTTCTGGTACGCACTGGAGTTCAATGTTACAATCGCGGGCTTTTTGGTCGAGATTGTTGAGACGAGCGTTGAGATCACCAACACGCGAGCGAAGGTCGTTTACGTGGTACCGCAGTGTGCTATTTTCTTGTTGCAGGGTAACGATTACCTGGGTGTTGGCATCAAATGCTTCTTTAAGTTTGTCGTATTTTTCTGACATGAAGTTAACGCTTTCAGTCAGTTCTTGAATTTTAGTGCGAGTATCCAAGCTGTCCGCTGAAAAATCACGCTTTATATCTGTATAGAGCCGTTTAAGAGATTCCTCGAGCTTTATGTCGAAATAGCGTTTTAGGTCTTCTAGACTCTTTCCCGCTAACGGGTCCGTACTATCGTGTAGGTTCTTTGGTTGAAACGGGGTACTGATGTTGTCAGTTCGTTTATCAGCAGACTTGCACACTGCACACTTCCAAGTAGATTTGTAGGCCTTCGACTCCTTGGCGAAATTCTCCGCAGGTACTCCCAGGCACTGATAGTGGTAGCCAGTATCACACTTGGAGCAAGTTTTGAGATCGCTTGCTTTAATTTGTTTGCTACATTTATTGCAGACAGTCATCGTAATAAATTACCCAATAGTGGGAATTTTTTTGTGGTATGGCAATATTTGCGAGTTTTCAAGATGAAATTGTGACTGTCTTTTGAATTTGACACATCCGTCTTAGTTATCAAAGTCGAAGTGAGAGCTGTCAGTTGAATTTGACAGTCAAGATGTGTGATAGTAGTGGGTACTTGGTGCGTAAGTTTGAGGATGAGGGTAAATAATTATTTCTTATCTTGTGTTATTTCACGGAAAAACGAGCTCGGAAATTTCCTGTGCAACACTGAAGCGGCTTTCTCGCACTCCAAACTCACTTCACAATTATCTTCTAGGTAGATAACTTGATGTTTTAGACAAAAATAAGTATTTCTCGTCGAGAGCGTAACAGTTTAGATGTTTCAGGTTTGACAGCAGTGTTGCCAAAAAAAAACTTTGTGCTCCACTAAACTAAAACTCGGTCCCGAATCCCGTCGCGCGGCGGATAAAATCTCCTTTACATTATTTTGGATAATTACGGGCTATTGTCGCCCGCGCTCTAGGATAATGACGCCGTCCAAAGAGCCAAAGATCGAGAAATATAATCCGAATATATCACGGACCCTATCTTGAGCCTGATCCTGAGATCCGATCTACTCACTCAAACGGTTAATGGGAGCCAAAACAATTGAATTGAGAGGAGTTAACGGCGATTTCAGTCAGAATATTAAGTAATCTAATTAGAAAGTAAAAAGTAAATGTTACTTAATTATTGTATTTTAATTATAGGTACTTTTTATTTACCTAGTATTCACAAATCATAATATTATACATGCATTACGGAGCAGTGCTACTTTAATATAAAATATTTCGATATGAAATATCCCAAATAATATTTCTGTATCATTCGTCGTAACTTTTTTGAAATATCGGACAGAAATATAGCCGGAGCCCGCGATATAATTAGCTAATGCACCGGCCGGCCTGTGACGTTTGTGACGTGTGACGTCACGTAACGGGTCACGGGTGCACTCTGTGACGTACAAATTTGATGAGCCAGCACTCACTTCACTCACGAGTTTCGCAATACTCGCAGTGAAGGCGCAAAAATACAAACTACAAGAGCACAGTTGGAATCACACTGTCTAGACTCTAGACTCTAGAGTCTAGTAACCTAGTGTATCTGCATAATATAATGTGTCTATACTTTCTACCAGTTGGTCTTTCTGTCCGCCTATTATAAGTTTTCACGCTCAAACCGTTTTAGATGAAGTTTTGTCTGGAAATACTTTCAGTCCCGGGATCGTAGCAAAATTTACAATTACACTTCTGCGCCAACGAGCGAAGTTGCGAGCAACACCAGCTGTTTGTTTTAATTGCAGCACTTATTAAAATAAATTATAATAGTATATTGGTGTAATAAACATTACAACTTTAATTATTTAAAATATAGTACACGTAGGTACTGTATGCATGATCATATTACGGTGCGTCCACATTTGTATCATTTGCGCGATCAGATCTCCGATCAGATCTCCGTCGCGATCATCGCGCCGCGGCCGTATCAAGTATGTGTGTCATATTGTGGACGCCTATTAGATCATTCTGCCGATCATGCGAGTATTTGATATGGTATGTATTAGATACGCGGTTAATTGCGATCGGGGCGTTTCATGATACGCGTATCATTTTGACACGCTTCGATGATACGCGACGGAGATCTGATCGCCCAAATGATACAAATGTGGACGCAACGTTATAAGCGTTAATTAACACGAACACGAACTATGTAATTTGTAATTACTAATTATATAAGATCATCAATAGGAGAATCAGGAGATACTGACTACTAATTTAGGATTAGCGGGGACCGAAGTGTGAGGCAACTGCCGTATAACTAGTAATCCTCATCTTATGTATAAGGTACTACAATATTTCTATATAAATAAAGGAGATATTTCGTTCGCCTACCTGTTGGCGACTGGCTGGACAGACCAGAGCTAATAGTTTTTGAATTTTAGTATCTTTTTTATGTCATATTTTTCGTATTAACAATTTATAATATTTTTTGGTGTATTTTTTACCAGTCTTTCTCTGAACATTATAGGTGTCGCTTCACATGGTGTATCATTTTTAGTAGTTATAGTTATCCTCGTTTTCGTACATACAGTCCACCTCTCCCATCGCTATCACTACCTTTGTATTATACAAACTTCTAAATACTTAATTAATGTTTAGGGTTAAATATTGGCCGCTCGAACATTGAGGTATTATATTCGACCCTTACTCTTTGTACCTCCTGCAGCCCAATAACCGATTAATTGGATTTCGTCAATATTAGCAACGTTTGTCGACATAATATGTTTTCTGGGAAAAGAACCATTGTCTCCCGCTTATTCGCTTTGATTTCGGTCCAAAACTGAGGTCAAAGCGATCGGAGTTGGACACTACTGAATATCATGCTTATTGTCTGAGGGTATGCATCAATATATTATACTCTAATAAATGACGATTGGCTTTACCGCAAAATTGGTTTCTATATCTTTTCAATCAGCAATCGGAAAGATCTGTGTGTATTATCATCCTCTCGACAAAGTAACCTAAGTAGGTATAGATTGTAGAGACGGAGGTAGGTAACTCTACTACTACTACTCTAAGTACTATGCGAGTTTCAACGTCGCAGCACCGCAGAGGTGCAGGTACTAAGTAGGAGTAGTCCTACTTAGTACGTATAGTTAAACGGAGTTGGGGCGTCGAAACTCAAAGTTCACCATCAATTACCGACGTCGTCACAAACTTCGCGAACCGCAACCGTCACACCTTCACACGTGACTGTTAACAACATATTAACCAGAATGTACGTACCTGGCGTACGAGTCGCAAGACCCCTCAATATAGAGGTAATATTATTATTTTGATATAAAAGTATAATATGAGATTCCGTGGCCTGGTGGGATGACCATTGCACTTGAGACGTAGCAGGACTCAACAAAAATTAAGTGTTAAGGCAGCGCTCCGAAGTTCGAAACTACAGGACTGATTGTGTTTTTGACTTGACCCAGCTGATCCGAAACACGAAAAAACTGCACGCGATTACTCGAAAGGTTGCGCCGACCTCATGAATGAGGTCGATATCCCATAATTATAACTGTTCTCGTATCAGATGCAGCGCGTTATCTCAAGCTGTTATTTATGTGCATTGTTCGATCCACCGGTGAACGACCCGGCCCTGTCCCCTCTCCCCCAGCACCTCCCCGGCCGCGACTTGCGAGGTAATTAAGGTAATCTGACCCACGCTTGTAAAATCTTACGACTGTCGTCCGTTCGCAAAACGAACTCCACGTCTCAGACGGGACAAAGACATCGGTCGGATTGTAACCATAACGGTGACATTTATATCATAATTTTCTAGTGTTACTGCTTATTACCTTTTCACAGAGGTACTCGTAGACATTACTGTCAGGAGTGCTAGTATAACTGGGCAGCTTTATTACACAAAAGCTAGGCTGGTCGTAGTGCGAGGGCATTCGTAGTGAATACCGGAGTAATCCGAGCATTCACGACACGCCCGGAGCCGCGGTCTAACTTTGTCCAGCTAAGTTCAAATCTCCGCCGATCCGTTCGCGATTGTGTTTACTGTTTCAAAGTGCTGGTCACTGTTGTATTAAATATGCTATTAAATATACGTTTCTTATTTCATTTTACGATGTAGGGAGCTGTTCTTGTAAATCTACAAGCTACGCTATTAATCTTACATTAACGTAACCTTAACCTTAACGTGACCAGTGACCCGTGTTTAGTGATTTCTCACTGAAGAAGAGAGAAGAATTATAGAAGAGTAGTCAAAAGAACAAGAAGATAAACGCGAAAACGTCTAAGTTTTTACTCTCATTTACACTAGGACATTTCAATAATTATTCTAACTGGAGGATCTTCAATAATTATTGGAGATCCTCCAAGGGGCCGAGATAAAGGACAGTGCTTACAATACTGCTAATGAAATAGCTGACGTCACATTCGTCTTAGTGCTTCGTAGTAGATGGTGTACAAATAGCAGTTTAGTGTCGTAGTGCCGCCTGCCGGGAATGTACATTGTACAAATACTGTACAGTAGAACAACAAACACATGGCACAGTGCGCGAGGTCGGGGCCCGGTTGTACTAACATGCTACTGTGTTACTGTGTCGTATTTGTACAAACATTTAGGTACCGGTAGTAAGTTCTTTGTATTGAAAGTCTCTTGCGTCCAAACACTAAAAACTAAAATTTTACTGCAAAACTTCAAAATCGTAAAACATGGCTAGAAATGGTGATAACGATCTTCATTGCTTCTTCTTGCAATCAGTGTTCGAAATATTTAAAGCAGATTGTGTGTTACAATATAACACTACTAGATGACGCCCGCAACTCCGTCGCGCCAAAATTCGTTTATCGCGCGGGAACCGTACATTTTAAAGTATCCTATGTCCTTTCTCGGGACTCAAAGAATCTCCATGCCAAATTTCAGCAAAATCGGTTCAGCGGTTTGGGCGTGAAGAGGTAACAGACAGACAGACAGACACACTTTCGCATTTATAATATTAGTATGGATCACGCAAAAACGAAGATAATATACCTTGTGACTTGATTAATTCGCAAGAGACATATTATTAATGTAGATTCATACAGTCCAGTTTACCGTGACTGTTCCGCGATGTAACGATGTTAATATTATTGTCTTTTGTTGTCTCGCCATCATCAATAACCCGACGTCTGTTAATCGACACAAACGACGCGGATTTATCACCGCTGATTGATCGATGATGAAAATTAATAGTTTAGATATTGACTGGGAATTTCGCAGAAACTAACTTCAATGCCTATTGTCTAGGGTCTTAGAATCCTTATAAACTACTATCGTTCTGATTATTGAGTACCTTATAGCTACAATATATTATACTATACAGGGTGTAACAAAACTTAGTGATAATATTTTAGGATGTGTATGTGTTACTGACATAGAGTTTACTGTGAAAGTAGCAGCGCTGAACGACCAATTGTTGCTGGCCTGGCGCTTGCCCATACCAAAGTGAAAAAAAAATAGTCTTTCAGCGCTGCTACTTTCACAGTGAACTCTCTACAAGGAACACATACATACCCTAAAGTATTATCACTTTGTTTTGTTATACTCTGTATATACTACATACATAATACCTTTGAGTCAGATCATTAATATGTCGTTGGAATTCTATTTCCTAAATCCCAATGCATAAAATGAAAGCACTTTTCAATATACATAAAATAAAAATAACATAATAAGAACTGGAGAATGTAATAAAGTAAATTCGTTACATTTTCAGCGTCAAGAGGGTGTGCGATCTAAGATCTAAAGTAGAAAATTGTTGCATAAAATTCGTATAATATTATGTTTCAAGAAAAATATCAAATTCATTCTTGTAATGATATAAAAAAATATTTTGGATTTCAGTTAGAACTTAGAACACGGGAAAAGTTAAAGCTTAATTTATATATATTTTGAGGCCAAGTAAGTACTCGTGTTTATGTAGTTATAGAAGATAAGTTCCATTAGTCAGGCTGTACTGAACCACAGACTGAGCACTGAGCAGTCGATTAAGCGACACTACGGCACGAGACAAATTGCAGGAGATTCAAGTTTTAGGGTTCCGTTATCAAATAGCGGCAGATGTTTGTCTGTCTGTCAAAAGATCATTTTAACATTTATTTCATTTTTGCACATGATACAATATTTTTGTACAGAATAAATTGCTAATTATTTTAGTAGTGTTTTTTAAACACTACTAAAATATTAAGCAAAGGGGGCAAACGAGCAAACGCGTCACCTGATTAAAAGCAACTACCGTTGCCCACGGACACTCGCAACATTAGAAGAGCTGCAGGTGCGTTGCCAGCCTTTTAAGAGGGAATACGCTCTCTTCTTGAAGGTTTACAATAAACGTGTGAATTAGACGTTTGTATAGTACCCTCACACGCGAGAGCGGGTCGTGCTTGACCGGTTCTATATTATTATGCGCGATACAGGACACGGGTTATTAATGACTCGAAGCTGTCACCGACTTGCATTACCGAAGTGTTGTATTCCGGCGAACGAGCAAACGGGTCGCCTAGTAGAAAGTGAACACTGCTGCAGCGGCCAGACGTTCAAATTAATCTATTCTTGAGGCTTACAATACATCGGCAACTCTAGAATTATTTTCAAACTTTTCAAAATTGATTTATAGTTACCTGTAGCCGTAGCACGGCGACCAGCGGAAAATCGAAAGTATAGATAAACCGTGGACATAAACTTAAGGTGCCATTCCGATCTTTACCGTGGCTAATCGCGACCGACAAAAATTTAATTAAAATGCCACTTTATGACAGACTATAGTCTATGTCATAAAGTAGGATATTATTCGAATTTTAGGACTATAGTCTGTCATAAAGTGGCATTTTAATTGAGTTTTTCGGAACGAAAAAAGATCGGAACGACACCTTAAGTTTATCTCCACTGTTTGTGGCTATAGTCTGTCATAAAGTGGCATTTTAATTGAGTTTTTCGGAACGAAAAAAGATCGGAACGACACCTTAAGTTTATCTCCACTGTTTGTGGCTATAGTCTGTCATAAAGTGGCATTTTAATTGAATTTTTCGGAACGAAAAAAGATCGGAACGGCACCTTAAGTTTATCTCCACGGTTTGTCCATACTTTCGCATTTCCACTGGTCGCCGTGCTACGGCTACTGATGCTCTTCGGATATTACCAACTAATACTTGTAGTAGTGAGTACTAATAAATGTACTAGGTGCATGGACGTATAAAAAAAGGCGGACGGAGTCCCACCATACACAAAACTGTGTCATTCAGAGTCGGCCAGCTGGCTGTATGTACACGGTCCGCACGCACACATTCTTGCGCTAGTCCATACTATTTGACAGGCGTCAGAATGTGTGCATGGCCGACTCTGAAGAAAAGTGAAGACACAGTTTTGTATATATACAAAACTGTGTCTTCACTTTTCTTCACCATATCTGCTATGAAATAGACTGACTCTAAACGGAGTACAGTATCATAGATACAGATATAAAATCCTACGTTCATAGATCGTGCAGTAAATATCTTAAGATATATCTCGCTGGAGAACGTCCCAGATTAATCCCGCCACTTTGTTCCCGGGGCTGAAGTCCCGCCGCCCGCTCCCGGAATAAAGAATTACGAAAACGATATTACACCTAGTCATGAACGTAGAAAAAAAGGCGGACGGAGTCTTGTCATACTCGTATATGACAAGATATGGTAAATAAGTGAAATTTAAATAACCATTATTTATATTAGCATTATATATACTTTTTCACATCCCACTATGTAAAAATAATGTATCAAAAAATAACCCTTTGGTTCGAATGTGTACATCTTACAATAATATTTGTTCCGACTAGGACATATTTTTTGGTAGCTTACCATCTTTTAAAAATAAATATATTAAAAAATATATAAATTGTAAATAAGTAATTTTTAATATTAGATTACTATTTAAGTCCAACTTTTTGAGTTATTGTTTATTATATCATTGATGAATTATTGTTAAATTAATTTATTAACTTGTATATTTTTCTTATTGTTACTATTATTTTAATTTATTGACATTATTTACAAATAACTTTATTTTTATATGAATTTTATTTAATCCTTACTATCTGTCTGTCTGTCTGTCTGTCTGTCTGTCTGTCTGTCTGTCTGTCTGTCTGTCTGTCTGTCTGTCTGTCTGTCTGTCTGTCTGTCTGTCTGTCTGTCTGTCTGTCTGTCTGTCTGTCTGTCTGTCTGTCTGTCTGTCTGTCTGTCTGTCTGTCTGTCTGTCTGTCTGTCTGTCTGTCTGTCTGTCTGTCTGTCTGTCTGTCTGTCTGTCTGTCTGTCTGTCTGTCTGTCTGTCTGTCTGTCTGTCTGTCTGTCTGTCTGTCTGTCTGTCTGTCTGTCTGTCTGTCTGTCTGTCTGTCTGTCTGTCTGTCTGTCTGTCTGTCTGTCTGTCTGTCTGTCTGTCTGTCTGTCTGTCTGTCTGTCTGTCTGTCTGTCTGTCTGTCTGTCTGTCTGTCTGTCTGTCTGTCTGTCTGTCTGTCTGTCTGTCTGTCTGTCTGTCTGTCTGTCTGTCTGTCTGTCTGTCTGTCTGTCTGTCTGTCTGTCTGTCTGTCTGTCTGTCTGTCTGTCTGTCTGTCTGTCTGTCTGTCTGTCTGTCTGTCTGTCTGTCTGTCTGTCTGTCTGTCTGTCTGTCTGTCTGTCTGTCTGTCTGTCTGTCTGTCTGTCTGTCTGTCTGTCTGTCTGTCTGTCTGTCTGTCTGTCTGTCTGTCTGTCTGTCTGTCTGTCTGTCTGTCTGTCTGTCTGTCTGTCTGTCTGTCTGTCTGTCTGTCTGTCTGTCTGTCTGTCTGTCTGTCTGTCTGTCTGTCTGTCTGTCTGTCTGTCTGTCTGTCTGTCTGTCTGTCTGTCTGTCTGTTGAGATCTGAAAAGGACATAGGATACTTTTTATCCCGGAAAAATGTTCGGTTCCCGCGCGATAAACGAATTTTGGCGCAACGGAGTTGCGGGCGTCATCTCGTTTAATATAATCCTTTTTAGGGAATGTACGAGTATGAGTTTTGCTTTGTTTTATTTAATTATTTTTTTTCTCTGTATTGCAATCTATTTTTATTTAGGCTTCTTGCTCACAATGAATTTATTATTTTTATTATTCTTTGTTTTTGTAGTTATTGATATTAAGTATTTACCTATGTATTAAAAACATGTGTGACTGTGACAATTCATAATTCTAATAATTATTGTTGAATGACTTATTTAAATATTTTAGTATAATTGAGTACTTGACATTTGATATTATTATTATTATTGATTGATTGATGTATAGTTTTTATTGGATTGCATGGTAAAACATTACTTCTTTTCGTTTATTTTTTTAGCTATATTACTTACTTTGCTGTCTGTTACTACACCGAATAAATAAATAAATAAATATATAAATAAATTATGTATTCTAAATTTTAAAATTTCAAAGGTTAATCGGAATCGAATAAAATTTTATCCAAACAGGATACAATAGTTAGTAAAGTGGTCACACAATTTCGATTTCTTCAAAACCTATGAGTGAATGCTTTAGATGCCTAAGTTCCTAATATCCTAGAGGGGTAAACACCTTTTAATACCTTAGAACAGAATTTTCATCATCATGTCATGTCTAATATTTTTTGCGTTACTCAAATTAGGAACTTGAATGTAAAATATTGTAATTATAAAAAAATCTAAATAATGAAGAGATGTCTCTACTGCTCACAATATTTTTTACACAATAACTTACTTGACAAATAACTTGAAACTACAAATAACTTTTTACAAATAACTTAAAACATTTACAAACAGATTTTTTTTCAATCGAAAGATATTATTAGTTGAATTTTGTAGAAGAGTCGTTGCAAATACAAATAAACGATTATGATTACGATTGGTCTAAATTCTAAGTGTAGATCGAGCTGAATCTACGAGATATCTACGAGAGCCAAGAGTATTGCACCGAACTATGTTGTCTAATGTCTTAAGTCTCTGAGACAATAACGTTCGGGCTTCAAAGGTTATTGTCAGCTCAGACACAAGCTTCGATGTCTGTGTTACTACTTGTGTAGCTGAGGGCTTGCCTAACCCTTAAGGTCAATGCCCTGTGTTTCCAATGTTCCTATTAAACACAGAAATAAAAGAAAGTTTCTCAATAACAAAATAAAACATAACTGTAAAATATTTTGCAGAAAGCAACCTTAGTGCGGAGTATGTTTGCTCTAACGCTTGTTATTGCTAGTCATCAAATTATCTTGCTTGAACTTTAAGCAACATTGTGATTTTATTTTTACGGGACATCGCAAAAGATAACATACAAATAGCAAACTTGATTCTGGCTGACGTAAGCCCTAGTAATAACGCTCTCAAAACATCTTCAAACGTAAAATGTCAAAGAAATCTTCGTCACATAAAATCCGGCCGTAAGTGATAATTTGCGTGCTCCATTAGCGGCGGGTGTCCTCGTTTGGGGCCGTCCCGCGCTTATCCCCTAACAGATTGTCGCGATTTTTTCCCGCCTTTTCTTGTCGTGACCCGCCGTAACCCACATTCGGGTAAGCTGATGTGACCCACGGTTCCTTTGTCTCTGATGTTATGTGTAACCGATATATTCTTAATATCAACTATGAAAATCCTATGATATATCAATGCGTAGTAAAAGGGTTATAAGCTTTAAGTACTTTTTAAGCCAAAAAGTTGTAAATTAAAAGCGTTGTTTTTGTGAAGTTGACTTTTTCATTCGGTGGCCATTATCTCATTGTTTATAGTACTGTTTGTGCGCGGTTTTTTCATAATCCGCGGATCACCGGCCGGGGCGGGTGGCGGAGTGGGGCGGCGCGGGGGGCGGGCGCGATCACATTAACTCGGCCGGGCATTAGCGCTGATTCCGTGAACTTCACGGGACCAGGTAACTTTTAACTCGCTTTGTTAAAGTACTGCCAACAAAATTGACTACAATAACGTTACGCGTAAACATTATTAACAATTAAATGAGCATCTACTAGCAAACCGAGCGACTAATTGCATTCGCTGAGAAACAGCTGCGTCAGTAAATAATGGAGCTGCAAAAAATGTACTCTCTTTTTGTGAAAAATTTAATTATATTGTTGCTGAAGCGAACGAAGCGGCCCAATTGTTTTAACATCGACGAGCAGACGTACAACACAACGCTATAACAATACAAAATGTTTTTTGCAATCGACTCAATTATTTCACGAGTAACGGAATTAAGCGCAATGTTCGGCTACTGGGTGTCTGTGTAAGCTCTGTACAGCTGTATAATAACAAGCGACGTTTATTCCGTGCTCTATGTCCCGTCTACAAACAAACGAAATTCGGCGCTGAAATTTCGTTTCAGACAATTTGCGAAATCGCTAAGTATGAAATTACAGCACCCTCATTATATATTCTATCTGCTGTCTGCCGTCTAGCTTAGAATATTTTGTTGAAATTCGAAGCTCCCAATTATATTTTCTCGGGGACTCAGTTTAAAATATTTTAATTTTTAATTTTTAGCAGCTCCTTTGTATACGTTTTTTTTTCTATAGAATCAGTTGTTGGTGGTTAAAACACCCTAAGCAGTGGCTGTGGTCAGGTCTATTGTGCATGGTGTTGACTAAGTCTGCCCCTGATGTGGGCAACCCCTCAGGGTCACGGGGTCGGGTCCGGCGGACGTGACGGGGCACTATCGGGGGTATTTGATAAACGAGCGCCGCGATATACATTTTTCATGTTCGAAATACTTGAAGTTACTGTAGAATATAAACACTTTAAAATGGATGATGGTATGACGACCATTTCAGAAAGTTTTATTATCAGTACTTATATTTTAAAATATAAAATGCTTTTGAATAAACAAAATGCCTAAGGAAGTGCAAAATAAACGTATTGTAACATTAGTTATGTGTGTTCCCAACGCGGTATCTCCGTACGAAATAATATTTAGCCAAGAGGCTTGCTCGGGGGTTTGTTAACAAAAATTAATTAATTTCCAGAAGTCCGCAGCGCCGCGCTGAATAATTGAAGTTATTGTCGCTGCAGCAAGCCAGCGACTTGCAGATGACAGGAGCTTGCACAGTGTTTGTGGTTTAATTTACACTCACACATACAAACAAGTTACATTTCATGCAAGCTGATAGAAACCTCATATAACAACTTTGCCACAAAGCTAAATATAAGTCGCAACTTTGTAGCAAAAACTAAGTGGTGTTGTTCTAGTTATAATGGTCGCAGTGCAATAACAGGTTACGGGAGCGGGCGCGGGCGCGCAGGGGCGGCTCAAGGTCGAGGGCCGAGGGGGCGCGGCGGGGGAATCCGCTCCTGAACCTGTTTCCTACTTTATAATTGCACACGCAATGGTTCGCTACTCGCTAGTCGCTCCTATTAAACTATGTTGCGACAGACTTAAAGGCTACATTTCTCAGGAACAAACACATCATACTATCCTGAAAGTTGGAACTATATCAAAATAGAAAAAACATAAATACTATTCCCATTAAGAAAAGACAAGAATAATATAAAGGAGCTTAGCCAGAAAGTTTGCCATTATAAAACAATGTGTACTTTTTAATACGATTCTGGAAAAAGTTTCAAATGTTTCTAAAATTAATAAGTCGAGGAAAGTTGTCAAGAGACGTTTGCGCGGACGGCCTGCTCACTGCTCGGAAGTTAAGGATTTATGAAGAATTGAGGATAACTCGTCAAAAGTTTTAATTTAACATTAAATAAACAATTTTAATCTTGCCCTACAAAATGTTTCGACGATCGCTTTAAGCCCTGAGTATTTATAAAAATCAATTTAGCAGGCCGAAGCAGGTTGAGTTTTCAAGCCACTTTCAGCAAAAAATAGGGGGTTAGTGGAAAATAGTCGCTCCGATTTCCGCCGCTTTCCTTGCAGTCACAATGGGAAGGAGCCATTTTCTACATTTAATTTAGATTTCGAAGCCCGCGGCGCTGTACAGATATACATGTACACTATACAGTGTACATCTGTGACAGGTGTGACGTCACCGCGACACGACGTGTGACGTCACGCGGCGTGCCGCAGGGGGCCGGGGCGGGGTCGCGGCTCAATATGATATAGTAATTAGCGGGTTGACGCGGTATCAGCGGTCATCCATCACGGTAACGAAGTGCGGACCGAATCCCTTAATAACCGGCTCCCGTTTCGAAACTTTCCGCTTTAATTAAACACAATATTTTGCATAAAACTCTTAAAATTGTGTTAGTATAGTATTTATAATTTGCGAGCGGCGAAGTTGTGCAATATTTACAGCTTAGCTGCGAACTTGGGGCGCTTTAGTGTGTGACGCCCGCCAGCCGCCTGCGCGTTAATTAAACGACGGATTATAATATTCTTTGAAACTTTTGGAAGCTATTAACGTTTATTCATTTTGCTATAAATTGGAGAGTAAAGAGTTTATAACGACTAAATATATTTAAAGAAGTATTAGAACGCTCTTTTATTAGTTTCAGAGCCTATTCAAGAAGATGACGACCGTAACTCCGTTGCGCCCAAATTAGTTAATCGCGCTGGAACCGTACATCTTTTTCCAGGATAAAAAGTATAATATGTCCTTTCCCGGGACTTAAAATATCTCCATTATAAGTTTCAGCAAAATCGGTTCGGTGCTTGATGCGTGAAAAGGTGAAACAGACAGACACATTTTAAATATTTATTTCTGAGTAAATTTGAATCAAATCTTTTTAGAATGTGGCGACTACATAAACTAACCCGACGAGAAGAACCGGCGTGGCGTAAGAAACTCGCACGCGGGGCCCATTTTTTACCAAAAAATTAAGTGGATGGATAAAATACCAATAACAAACAAAATCTTGTGAATATGTGTCAACAATAATTATTATATTAATGTGATAATATAAGTCTCAAACTCAACTAAGTATTTAAAACCATAAAACATCGCATTCGCACATAACAAATTAATTACCAAATTAGCTTTTCCGGGTTTAGATGCGCTAAGTTTTGAACAGCCCTCTATTAAATCCTCGCGAGTAAGTCAGTGGTTTTCAACCTGTAGCTTTAAATATAAAGTTAGTAAATTATTTGATGGTTCTGAGCGGATTTCGCTCGAGTGTTATCGGGGAGCGGCCGGCGTGGTACTTTATTAAATCGTTACTTTTAACGGGAACAAACTTTTGCACTTAAATTATTATATCGATAGCATCATTCTCCTCTGGGCCCGCCGGTATTTCACCAACAACAGATAAGACTTTTTGGACTTTAAACACTAAGTGGGCATAATTATATGGGTGTGAAGATTCGGATCGAAAAGTAAAGATACAGCTTATATATTATATACAACCGGAGCATTTAGCATAAAACCCGAATGCAGTATTAGTAGACCCAAAGTCACGCTCACGACAGAGACAAATAATAATATAATATCTATAGACGCTTCACACCACGTCAGTCTGGCCCCGTGCTAAGTACCTGAAGGACTTGTGTTACAGGTACCAGACTACGGAAATATATTTAATGCTTTTATACTATACATATATTTAAGGTTTTTATTATATCATACACATATTTAATACACATCCATGACCCAGGAACATGGAAAAATTTTTGTTCCGTCGGCGGGATTCGAACCCGCGACCCCCGGCTTGAGCTGCCACACACTCTAACCATTGAGCTACGGAGGTCGTCATATTTTATTTCTACCTGTAGGTCATTTTTTCATTCTCACATCCAAATATCAATTTATGCCCTGGAGCGTACAGAGTAAATATTACAATCGTGGATTAATTACTTAGTAGAGGCTTATTTTAACTAATTTGTGGTCTTTACAACTCTGTCTTGGCGTTTACTTGATATAGAAGTGTAAACAATAAAAGAAACACTGAGTTTACCTTTGCGTGGCGTACGGCCAGCATGACGCGCGGAGGGGGGGCATCTCCCGACACACACGACAGACACACGACAGCTCACCGACAACAACACGACAGCAACAGTCCGCACACAGAGAACATACGATTACCTACTAGACTACAGACTCCTCCTGTTTATATCTAATTTTGTCTTTTTGTAAACGAAAAAAGATAACCAAATTCATGTGCTAAATTTGCTTACTGCATGGCACCAAGTGGCACTCAAACAGCATAATTATTTTCGTTACCAAAAATATTAAATTGGTTTTGAACGGACGACGCGAACTCAACACGAACGATGACACTTAACACTCCGGGCGACGATGTGGTCCCCCGGGCCCCGGGACGGTAATGGAGTCAGTGGCTGAGGAGTGAGGAGTCAGTACTGTGGTGTGTGGTGCGGACTGCGGTGCGGAACCGGTCCGGCCGGTCGCCTGCGGCCTGTCGCACGCCGCGTCGGTGCACGCGCATCTAACGACTGCACATCTCATTATATAGGTAATCCCGTTCGGATCCTCGCCAATAAAAGTCATTAAACACATTTAGCCACTAACCACCGACACCCGAACTTAAAACGCACTAGGCTTATACTTTGTAGGTTAACTTTTATTTACTTGTCAGTGTGTATACGTGAAGTCTATTTTTATATAACACTAACTAAAAATTCCTATCACAATATTGTATAAAACTTCCCCGCAACTTTTTGTAGGCGTAAAAAAGATTTCCTGTAGGAAAAAGGTTTCAAAGTTAGCCGCAATCTTGTGAAGGTAAACTCGTCGGTGTCAACAGGTTAACGCGCAGGGGAGGAGGTGTGCGGGGGGTTAACTCATTACCTCTTCAATCTTGTAGCGGTTGTCTCCGCGCTTGAGACGTTTGACAATATTTAAAGTGCATTTAACGATGAAAGAGAAACGACGAAATCGAATAAAGTACGAAACGAGAGCCCTCGCCCTAACCACAAAAGCGATATTAGGTTCACCGCGGCCCGCGCCACCCTCCGCGGTGAATTTAAAAGCTTTCAAATAAAGTTACAGTCCGCAGTCACGATGAGAGATCAAAAACAAAGTATTGAACTATGGTCCAGACAACAGTTGCTTTCATTTACGATTAATTTAACTTTGGATTCGCATTTTGGTTAGATATAACTCTCCTATGGTTAGGTATAAGATACTATTTCATTAAGGTCGAGCTGTGCGGAGCAATATCAAGTTACCCAACAGTCGAGACATTAGTCTGGGAGTGCAGTACACGTACAGAGCACGCCATGAGTTACAGTGTTAATAACAGAGTTGAGTGTTTGTGGTGTGTGGCGGCTGACGTGGCGTCGGGTGGCGTGTTGTAGCGTGCCGTGTGGTGGGAGCTCAATCTCCTTCATTACGTCGCGATTGTTTCTCAGGAGTTCGGCAAATAACACTCCTGGAAGCACGTATTGTCCACTAATTGCTATCTCTGAATTTACAATAGACTCGAAATGTTTACCTATTTTAATTATATTGAATCTAAACATATGAATTCTCCAAGACCAACTGCAAAACTTAAAACATTTTTTATGATATTAAACGACATATCTCGCAATACCAAATCGCAAGCGCCCGCTAGGTTACCCGCTAATGGTATAATCATAACAACTTGTACCAGCAATAACGTTATAATATTATTTCAGTCGGCAACATTTCCCGGCGCGCACAAAGGTGCGACATTTTTCACCGGCGCAATAACCGCGACCGGGGCTGATATCTACCCGGATGAGGGAGGGGGAGAGGTGTGCAGGTGAGAGGAGAGGGGGGTTAAAGTTTTAATTAAAGTTAGTTGTTCGGCAGTGAACAAGAATCGCAGCACGGCTTTTGTTCCCGCCTCGAGCCGCCGGATATATATCGGACTATCACTTGCAACAGCTATAGTTTCAAGGAATAAGTAGCGCAATATTTTGTTGATTTAAGAGCTTTAAGTAATAAGAGATAGTACGGATAAGTGAGCAACAAAATAAATAGCGCTCGGTATTATTAACAGATAGCTTTCTGCCGAATATTTTACGTGAAACATCTACTTTACACAATATAATAGTAATCGTTAACCCTTAATAACAGTTTAGCGACTCTTATTTCATTCCATATCCATAATGTGCGTTTAATAAACAATTAATATTGTGTGTCACGTGATCACAGAGTTTCTCAGAACCAATTACCGAAACAATCACTCCAGAGTAATCGGAACCGACGTACATAATACATTGACATTTAAATTATAATTAAGTACAAATTATAATTTAAATGTCAATGTATTAAAAAATTATAATTAAGGACAGATGGAGGTCATCAAAAATACGAAAAACAACTAAGGTCACAGATATTCTACAAACTATAAGGAAACTAAAATGGAAATGGAGCGGTCATATAATAAGAACACAAAAACTCAAATGGACTAAAGACATTATAGAATGGTATCCAAGAAATGGCAAAAGACGGAAAGGGCGCCAAATCAAACGATGGGAGGACGATCTACCAAAAGAATGGAGAAGGCTAGCTCGTAACAGAGAATATTGGAAGAAACTAGGGGAGGCCTATGTCAAAGGACAACCTGACCAACAAAATGGTTGCTGATTTATTTAAGTTTTAGTTTAAAATAAGATAAACAACAAGTAACAACTGTATTTTTAATATTAAGTATATCCTGTAAAAATTTAAGTGGTCAGTGAATAAAGGCTTTTATAAAAAAAAAAAAAGTACAAATTAATTGTATTGAAGTGGAGTCACGAGGCTCTTGAAATAAATATTGAGTCTCAGCAATGGACTCTCGATAAATTAAATTGATTTAAAGCTGCTTCATCTGTCGCCGCGTACCGTCACGTACCGACGGACATAATACATTAACATTTAAATTATAATTAAGTACAAATTAATTGTATTGAAGTGGAGTCACGAGGCTCTTGAAATAAATATTGAGTCTCAGCAATGGACTCTCGATAAATTAAATTGATTTAAAGCTGCATCATCTGTCGCCGCTTACCGTCACGTACCGTCACGTCAGCTCGGTAAACTCACGACTCCTCGAGCGGCAAACGTATTCAGAATTCAGATTAATTAAATTTAACATCGCAACGTGAAGCCCGACTATAAAGCGGAGGGATTAATATGGCCAAATTAACAAAATATATAGTTCGGAGAAAATTAATTTAGAGCCAAATTGATAAAACGTCATTAACACGATTTCGTTAATTATATTATTATACTCCATAATGAAAGCTTATTACGTGCTAACAGGTGCCGCACTCGGTGTTCATAACGCTTCTGCTCATATAAAATTCGTCGATAAGCCGCGTAGAAGTTCCATTTGGTCTCAAAAAGCTCATATATATTAATACTGAATAGACAAATCGGTACCCCGAGTGAATCGGCCCGTTCGCAGCTTTCATAACTTCTTTATATAAAATGGCGTGTAAACTGAAATAAACAGCTTCGGCGGTAACTCCACATATTACCGCGTTAAGTCCGGGTACGGAGCGGCTGTAAAGTACCGCGCGGCGTACACTGCGCGCTCGGCACGGGCCGAGTCAGCGACTCCACACGATTACTGTTGACGTACATCGCCCGCTAGCGAGCGTCGCAGGGTGTAGCGATGCTGACGCGAGCGAAAAGTAATACCGCTTAATTTACGAGCAAATTACTGTCATTCAAAACCTGAGCTACTCCGATACGGCGCACGTGACGGCGTATATTATGAGAGTAAATTGTATGAGAAATACCGACTATACGCTTTCACAATATATTATTCCACTACGTTATAGTGTAAGCGAGAACTGTAGATAGTGTTAGCTTGCACATTTTAAGTTTTATCCGCAGAGGAATCCCAGACGACGGCATTCTGAGCTAAAGTGATCGAAGATATAGTTTGTTGTTTAAGAAAATTCTAAGCATTATCTACATTTTTATATGCACGAATAAAATCCATCGATACATTAGTTTATTGAAATTTACCACTTCAATTCCGCCCCACAGGTACCTGCTATTTCTATAGTATTCTTACTGGCATAACTGTGGTTGTGGTGTGATTATAATGAACTAAAAACGCGGTACATTTCATCTGTACGTCGTGACCTCAAGCCCCTGTTACGGCGGGAATTAATATATTAAATATTTTCAATAAATATACAATCAAGTGGTATATTTCCCGCGGGGCGGCGGGTTGTTTTATTTCGCCGTCATATTTTCCCTTTTCACTCGCCGCCGCGAAAGGAAAATATTTTCTTTAGGATGTGTTTACCGGTCAAATATTTATTTCGGGTCATTACAATATTTTCGTGAGTATTACTAAAAACAATTATTATTATGGAGCATAATACAATTCTTTTTTCTACATGCTTAAATATTATGCTGATATCTTTCATTAACGCTTGTTGACAATTCATTTAAAAATAATAACTTACATAAAACTATGAGAAATTTATTTTTATGAAAATTTTATCGAAATTATGACCTGCGCTCAGCGAAAATAAATTGAAAATTGATGGCGGCTATTAAAAAATCCATCCAATATTTTACAGCGTACATTGTACACACTACAGTACATTGTACCAACTCATAAACGGGCCACGTGACAGTTCACGCGCCATTTCGGACGGTAATGACTACACCGGGCGATTGCGATCCTAAACTAATATTATAACGACATTTATATCGTTGTTGGGAGTTCATCGCCGTAGTAATGTGCGTGTTGCTGCTAAATCGGCAGGTACTAGTGCCGATTATTTTATACGATGGGACGAGTTAGAGGTTGTATTGTAAATGTCTCTACTAAAGTGTGGCCTAATTAAGTGGGTTGATTACTTAAATACGAGGTTTAAATCGAATAAATAATCGAGTAAACTATTCAGATTATTGAAATTTAAGATTTATATATGCATTGTAAGCATAATTTCGTCGATTTGCTTACGTTAGATTTGTGTGTACGTAAAATAACGCAATAATGCACAATATGTTAACATAAATATTACATAGACACGATGGTCGCTGAACTCCCTTAATAAGTCCATGTGTATGCTTATGTGTCGACGCGGGGTCATCGTATTATTTACTACAGTTGATCTCGCTCGTGGCTATATTTGACTTCTCTTGATCAGCTGTATTACTGACGTCATCGGAATATCTCGCAGTCGAATGTATTCGATATAACGAAAAACAATCATAGGAAAAAGATAATAAAGTTTATTTTACTGGAAATAAAAGAGTACAAAACGAAATCCAAACGAAAGTTCAAGGAAACAAGGGCTATTTTCCCTTAAGTATACAATAGAAATAGCACGATGATGCTCCTGATTCAATCGGCTATAACGCTAAGACAACGGCGGTACAGTCAAATTGTATTAGAGAAAAGGGTTTTAACCTTTTCATTGTTACCTCTATAACCTAACAAGCTGAATAGCTCCTTACCCGTTTTGTTTTTCTTTCAACAGTTTTATCAGATGGGCGTTTTTAGAATAATAAAATTTTTGATTGCATAATATAAGGGCGTCCCAAATTCACGATGTAGTTGAGGTTATGCATGTGAAGTGTTTCACTACTCATTGCGGTTTCTTATATTCTCCTACTAGAAATAAAGTTCATACCTGGCTCTAACTAATCAAATCATCATCATTCAATCATCATTTAGTGTTACATGACCAAACTAAAGAACATTGCTTCAAAATACGCGTGGGGAATCGCCGCGGTAACACCAGCCCGATTCTTAGCCCCAATTACTACGAGCTCAAGTACGAAGTACAAACAATATTGAAGAATCGCACTAAACTCTACCTGACATTTTACGAGTCAGCTGTTACTGAAGCCGCGAGGCACGCGTGAAGGGGGAAGGGGGTGCACGTACGCGGCGCACGTGCAGCACTTACCACCAGCTGACTTGCCGCTCGTTCTAACTTCAGCTGTTTCTCACGACTTATGACGACGCTAAAACGACGCTGATGCGAAGACACTTTCTTTAAAAGTTTTAAAATCTGTGTTCAATAATATTATTTGTCCATGTAACGTACGTAACGGTAGTCACCTAAAAAGTTACAGTGCAACTTCGTCCTTGTTATTTGCCTAAAGAAGCACAAAATTACATTAAAAGCGACATTCTAGACCGGTCATATTCGAGCGCGAATTTGCAGCAGCATTCAAAGAATTCCAAGTAATTAGCATAAATATCTCGCTTCACTGCAGATTGTGTCGAAGATAAACGTGGAACATTTATTTGAAAGTCCTATTTTAAGGCAGCTGGCACGACCCACAGCCCGTTTAAAGGTTAAATATGTGACCCGTTTATGGATCATACAGGAGATGCCGATCGATGCGATTGGACTGATCGCAGGCCGACCTGAGCGCACTCGTGCACACACACACGGGAATGCACAAAATCTGTCATAATAATCTGTCGCCTTGTCAAATATCGGGCTACATCTTTAAGTGTGACCCACCATGGTGTCATGCGTCACCCACACCACCATGTGACTCACATGCCCCCCGGTGGCTCACGGGGCACTGTTAGCTCGTCCCGCGGCATGTAATTACCATTACACATGCTCTGTGTCAAACGCGCCGTTAACGAGGGCGCTTCAGACCTCGTCCGCGGGACTCATTAATGTGTGATTTATTAACTGACCCCGCCTGTTAGCTCGCTACGGGGAGATATTATGTGTAAATTTGTAATCGCATGTTCGGGAGATAAAACTGTCCAACCTTCGTATACTTTTTGTTAAGTTGTTAAAATGTCAGTGAAAAATAGTTAGTGAAAAAGGCGAGTCTATGCTTAAAAGCCTAAATTATTGGGCTTAATTCATTTTTTTTACAACTATAAATATTCTACATTCATAGGGTACAATTTTTATCGAAATAAAATGCTAAACAGTAAGCAGCATTTTAAGATTAGCACTACCTTTATGCTACAGTGTACACTGTACAGTACACCGTGCACTGTACTGGTACAACACAGTGTCCTACAGTGTGCTTCATACAATTTATTCCGTGTGCTTCACAGCGCGTGTAATTACAATAAAGCGTTTGTCTACCTCGTAGCCCGTAGCTCGGAGCTACGCCGTAGCGCCCGCGTAGCACCCCCGTAGAGCCCGCGTAGACCCGCTACGTAAGCAACACTACAGGGCGGTACAGTTGGATATCTTTTATTTTTTACTTTGCATTTCCGCGATATATAAAATATATTACTAACAAAAAAGTTTATTATTTAGTGAAATGAGCAGACATTGATAAAAAGATTAGTGTTTATAATTCGAATTGTTAAAACAGTGATCGAGCTAACTATGAATAAAAAATTATAGCTTCTGGCGGTACCCACAATTAGCGCCACAATCCTGCATTGCACTATCGAAGTTTTTGAACACGTCGAGATTATACGAGATGTTTGTGTAAACACCGTTGTCCTTGAAATCGTCAAGTGAGCCCGTCGAAATGAACAACTTTTTCTATGAGAACAATGCTGGGAATTAAAAAAAACTGTCTTCATACCCACACAAATTGCCGATCCGGGCATCCGTATGGGTATGCAGATGGCGTTTTTTTTCAGTTCCCAGCATTGTTCTCATAGAAAAAGTTGTTCATTTTGACGGGCTCATTTGATGGTTTCAAGGATAACGGTGTTTACACAAACACACTGTATAATAAATACAACGTTTGAAATGACGTCAGTGGGGCTTCGGTCTGACCGAGCATGTCTGCATTCGAACTTAACACTCTGTTTTCGTCGTTGATAAGAAAAGTTAAACAAAACAGCTTTTTAACAAATAACAATGAGCAAATATTGAATGATACAACTACGTTATATTTGGTAATAACCATGTCGTAGCTAACCGCCAGTGCCGGTTCACTAATGACGTCGTGATAAAACTTGTCCGGCCCGCGCGGCCGTCCGGCTCCGGCCAACTCCGCCCAACTCCAGCCAACTCCGGCTAACTCCTAAACTTCGCAACTCCGCGTCGGAATTATGTTCAATTTCATCACTTTACACAATTACTTAGGTCATGTTGTGGGTTATTCAAAACAATTAAATCGTCATAATATCAGCAATATTCACACACCATTGATATATTAGGACAAGTAAAATATGTGTTGCAACTTTTTTTTTTATTGAATAAGGGGGCAAACGAGCAAACGGGTCACCTGATGGTAAGCAACTACCGTCGCCCATGGACACTCGCAACATCAGAAGAGCTGCAGGTGCATTGCCGGCCTTTTAAGAGGGAATACGCTCTTTTCTTGAAGGTTTACAGGTCGTTTAGGTCCGGAAAAACTGCTGGTTACAGTTCGTTCCAGAGTATTACAGTGCGCGGCAGAAAGTTACGCGAAAAACACACTGTGGAAGACTGCCACTCATCAAGGTAATGAGGATGGTATGTTTTTCGCGTGGGTCGATGGCGAGAAGTTGCAGGTGGTATGATTCCGAACAATTCCTCAGAACACTCCCCGTGATACAACCGATAGAGGATGCAGAGTGAAGCTACATCTCGGCGTAATTCCAAGGGGTCCAAGCTGTTTGAAACACTATGGCAGTCAACAATTCGAGCCGCCCTTCGTTGGATACGATCCAAAGGGAGCAGTTGGTATTTTAGCACCCCTGCCCAGAGATGAGAACAATATTCCATATGAGGCCGAACCTGCGCCTTGTAGAGTTGTAGGCGTTGGTCCGGACTGAAGTACTGTCTCGCTCTGTTAAGAACACCAAGCTTCTTCGAGGCTAATTTGGCCTTACCCTCTAGATGGTATCGGAACTGGACTTCGCTCGATATGTTGACGCCAAGTATCTCAATGCTAGGGGAGATGGTTAAAGATGTGCCCTCGAAACGAGGATATACGACCATTGGTGACTTTTTAGTGGTGAACGCGCAGACTTGTGTCTTGGCGGGGTTGAATTGGACCAAGTTACGTCTATCCCATTCAGAGACCTTCTCCAATGAATTCTCCACCTTAGACACATCACACAAGTTCGTTTCGACTCTCAGTGACATTTTGCCGAGAAATATTGGGGGAGCCGGTATATACAGCATCACCTGTACTGTCACCTGCATAGCAATGAATGCCGCTGGTCTGCAACATGTCATTGATATGCAGTAAGAATAGAGTAGGCAATAGCACACAGCCCTGAGGGACACCAGCATCAACAGAGTGAGTCTCCGAGCATTCGCCGTCAACTACGACCTTTATGCTTCTGTCTGCTAAGAAACCAGTGACCCACTTATAACTTCTCGGGCAGCCCGTATGATGGAAGCTTTGATAGCAGCGCTTTATGCCAAACCCGATCAAAGGCCTTCGCAATGTCCAAACTAACAGCCAATGCCTCTCCCTTCGACTCAATTGCCTGAGCCCAACGATGAGTCAGGTACGCCAAGAGATCACCAGCCGAGCGACCCTTACGAAACCCGTATTGTTTGTCGCTTAGCAATCCCTGGCCGTCCAAGTAACGAAGAAGCTGGCTATTGATAATAGATTCCATTATCTTCGAGAAGAGAGAGGTTATAGCGATCGGTCTGCAGTTATAATATATATAATAAACTTGTATCTTTTATATCTATTTCGAGCAGAATCATATTATATACCTGTGAAAAATAATCTCGTTGTTTGATTCTTTACCCTTGATTCATTTATGTAAGAGAGTGTACAGGTGGCTCGTTTATATCCGTTGTTTGTTTATAAGACAAACAGTTCTTGCTGACCGTCCGCGTCGCAACAAAACGTCACAAAAACGCGCACCTGCACCCGTAGCCTTTTATGCGTAGCAGCGACAACACCATTCTAAAAGTAATAGCAAACAGGTTTGACTTTGAGTATATGAATCATTGTTCGATGATTCATATGCGGAAAGTCACTACCTTGCGCATGTGAGCCGTTGAGCAGTGGTTCGTATTGCACAAGGTCTACTTTTGATAATAATTAATAATTCTAAATTTAATTTAATGATTAGTAGTAGATAATTTTATTTGTAATGTAAAATATCTAAATTATTCTAATTTTAATTTGTTAAGTAATAGTTAATTTTATTTCTAATTTAAAGATATGACCTGTTGTGGGGTTGAAATAAAAATTTATTTATTTATTTATTTATTTATTATATCATACACATATTTAATACACATCCAGACCCGGGAACATTGAAAACTTTTTGTTCCGTCGGCGGGATTCGAACCCCCGGCTTGAGCGTCCAACACGCTTACCACTGAGCCACAGAGGTCGTCAAAAAAAGTCGTCGTAAGTGTTGAATAAATGTATTTTAAATGAAGGGTAATTAATTAACCTGTACAGGTAATTTACTCAACTTATTTAATTATAAGTACACATCCAAAACCTGTAATGTCTAACTCGTGAAACAAGCTACGTAGCATAGACATTAGACAAACCGTGTATATTATGAATATCAAGTTTTTTTTGACGTTACAACGTCTTATAATTCGATATGGGCTGCGCGCACGAAAAAACATGACGCAATATGCGGCGTTAACTCGCTCTGAGGTGTTCCATTTAAGGCTATGACGTTGTCACGTTCAACTATCGTCAGTAAACCGACTTTACAGACAACCGAGTTCGAGTCGAGTTCGAGTTCGAGTTCGACACAAAACACTACTTTCCAACCGTCTTTTTTTCTGTTTTGGCCGCTCTACCTTCGATTTTAAAATATGCTGACATTACTGACCCCTACTGCTTGCTCTGCCCCCGCAGCGGCGCGCGGCGGTCAGCGGACGTAAGCCGCTTAAGTGACGCGCCAGCGGAAATAAATGCCCGGACACACAACCGCACTACCGCAGCAAAATATTATACCACGATCTCGAAACTTATTGCAACCGTGTAATAAATTTCACCTCTTACGAGATATTTTTTTACTCTAATGCTTCTGGCAATAACTATGTTTTAAAAGGTCAAATAATTTTGTGAGCAACGTTAAATTAAGACTTTTGTTTGTCAGTTTTAAAACTTAGTCGGTAAAAGTTGGCAATTAGTTGGCCACACTCGCCAGCGCGGTATTTGCTATTTACACTGTAAGAGCTTTTATACATTGTGCGATACGATAAACAGAAAATATCTTTACACATATGACGTGAAAGCGTTTTTTCTATATCTTAATTTTGTGCAATATTGCAAAGAAAATAATAAGGGCAGCTGTTATTGATTCAAAAGAAAACACATACATGTCTTTATCTCATCTAAGGGCCGACCCACACGTACCACAACCACACGACATCGCAACGACAAAATGTCGTCGAGCTGTGGTTACGTGTGAATGGTGTCGCTGCAGCATTTTGTGGTTGCGTTGTGGTACCGACAAAATTACGTTGCGATGTGATTGCGACGTGGTTGCGTCGTGTGCAAGTAGAACTATTGTAGTTTGACTCCTGCTTTTATAGCGGAAACAACACACAACACAACAGCTTGCCCAAAGTCACGGATTTCGAAGAGGACACTTTATTGTTGCTATCCTTGCTATAATAATTATATTATGTATTATTATTGATAAGAAGAAAACGACGGCGATTTTCGAAATAGAATTTATTGGGTACATCCTTTATTGGTAAACAAAAGTCAAAGCCAATTTCGTACTGATTATCTTATACTGAGAAGGTTCAAGATAAAGTTCTTCAAAAAAATACATATTGCCATTATGGATTATGAGCCATAAAGTCCAAAAAATCTCGTTTGTTGTATGGGAACTCCTTAAATATTAGCTTTATATTGTTTTTAGTATTTGTTGTTATAGCGGCAACAGATATACACAATATGTGAAAATTTCAGAAGTCTAGCTATAGCGAATCTTGAGATACAGCCTGGAGACAGACTGAACAGACGGACAGACAGACGGATAGATAGACGGACAGACATCGAAGTCTTAGTAATAGGGTCCCGTTTTTACCCTTTGGGTACGGAACCCTAAAAACATAGTAATATTATTATTATAAAAAAAAAAACATAAAATAAAAAAAAATCCGCCGTTGAGTTTGTTTTCGTTAAAAATTCGTGAAACGCATTTGTTAGCGCCATCTACATTGTTCATAACAAATCTTATAATTATTACTAGTTCGGGCAGTCCGCCTTAGCGCTGGTGTAGCATACTTTATTCAAATGGAGCGATATTCCCATCTCCCTCACACTAACGCAGTAAGCACGCTACGGATTGGTCGAACGGGTCGTCTGATTCTCGCGTGACTCCAGCGCAACCAATGGTACTCCGGCGAGAAGGGATCATTCGACAGTGCAAATCCGCGCCCCGTGACGCCTGGTCATATCTGGCGTTCCCGTTAAGAATCCGCTGGAGCCTGTGTACCTATTTATCCGCCGTATGCGAGCGCTCGCTAAACTATTAAACTATCTAAGTGACAGTGATTGTGAAAGTGCGCCAGGAACCACAACAGAAGACAACAGAAGAAAGGCGAGAGGTTAGCGCCGCGTGGAGTCCAGCTCTAGTCCAGGTAGCGTGCTTTCTCCTTTTCTCCTATATATCCCCAAAAATATCGCTTCATATTAACTACTGGCGATCACCAGTTCCCTTCAAGATACAGTCCACAAATTAAAAATTGAATATTTACTTATAAAGGTAAAGCTATCCGCGATCGTCAGCCATTTTTTATATCTCACCCGCACCACATTTTTTGGTCACTTCGAGCCGGATATTTCGGCTAAATTCATTCCCTATCATTTTAATCTATTCGACACGGAATCATATTCCGTATTCTCAGATTACCGCATAATTTTCTCCTAGAATATCTACTTATTTAGTTGTGGTTCAAGCTGCATTCATTCATAATTAACTCACTTATACTTATAACCCATTACGTGGTTTTCCTTTCCCGCCACGCAGTAGGTAAGTCGCTTGCAAATTACATATTTCAAGCGCTTCATTTAAACCGCCTAAAGTGTTGCCTTTATAATTTAATTATCGCATACGGCATATCGCATACCGCATAACTATCGCATTACGCGTCCGCAATTTACTTTAAATATTTCCCCGCATCTATTATTTTCCCGCATAAAAGGTCACAGGATTAATTTATATACCCCGCACCGCGTGCCTTACTTCGTTATTTACAAGTAGGTACTTAATATTTACCGCCAAATTGCTTGCTGTAATTTGTACGTATTTACAACCGCATAATATTTGTTTATACTTCCGCAATCTCAAGTATTATATTTGTTCGCACGTTTTTAATAAATACCCAAGTATTTAAATACTTGGATTTCAGTTTTATACGGTCGTTTTTATTAATATAAAATGTCGAAAGAAGACAAGCAGTCTCTTTTGAGTGACAAAAGGTTGGCGATACTATTAGCAAAACGTAATGTTTTATTTGAACGAGTTCAAAACATTTACGATCGTTCGAAGACCGCTAAGTCATGCGAATCTGATAAGGAATTATTTCTAAGTTCCTGCATGACAGTAGAGGAAATCCGAACTAAATTTCATAAATTGTTAGACGATTATAACGCCGAGTTACTTTCTTTAAATCCTGATTCCCAACTAGACTATCAAGCATACATGTCATTTGAAGAATTGTATTGCGTTATTAAACGCGTACAGTCTCGTTTGGAGCGTAACTTCGCTGAGCCCAGCAACGCGGTACGTACCGATATAGTACGTGTGCAGCCGAAATTGCCTGCAATCGAACTCGTGTCATTCGATGGTGACATACGGAATTGGCCGCTTTTTTACGCAAGTTTTAAATCTACTGTGCATGATAATGGCTCTCTGACCGACGCCGACAGATTGTACTATCTTTTAGGTAAACTGTCGCCGAAGGCGCGGTCCGTGTTCGCAGGAGTTACACCAAACGCGGAGAATTATCAAATAATATTCCAATCGCTTCTTGATAGGTATCAAGATACTCGCGTTCTCGCGTCTACGTATTTAGATCAAGTTTTAAATCTTAAATTGTCTGGACCCGCTTCAGTTTCTAATTTCCAATTATTTATGAATAACTTTGTCACGGCCGCAAACTCTTTAAAAAACTTAAGATTGGACGACCTGTCAGATTTTATATTGTTACAACTCGCTTTAAAAAAGTTCGACCGAGACACCATACGTGCGTTTGAAATGACGGAGCGTAATAATAAAATACTTACGTTCGATAGTTTTATTTCTTTTATAAGAGACCAGTCTCGAATATTTCTTAATACACAAAATAATATTTCATATAGTAACGCATCTCATAATAACGCTAAACAAAGTTCGACTAAATTACGTAGCAATCCCGCGCCAAATCCGCAATCGTATGTATCATGTTCAAAATCGAATAATAATAACTTGCATAAGTGCATATGCAAAGGCATCATACACGATCACCTTTTTAAATGTCCCGCTTTTAATAACTTAACTCCGACCGCGCGATTTAAATGTGTAAAGGAAAATGAAGCTTGTGTTAATTGTTTGAGTTTAAAACATAAGATAAGTAATTGTTCAAGTAATTCCCGGTGTCGCGCGTGTAATCAACGTCATCATACATTATTGCATTTTAATAAAACCTCGCCGCGCAACATAATAAACAACAATCCAGTTTCTAGCGGTCAAGGTCATAGCGATAACGAATATCCTGCGCTCGCGCCAGCTGGTAACAATCCTACGGAGGCTTCATTGTGTAATACACTCGGCGCATGGCCGGCCCGGTCGCAGACTACCAATACCATAATTCTGTTACCAAATGCTCAAGTTGTCGTGTACGACTCAAATGGAACACCGATAATTGTGCGTTGCTTACTAGACAGCGCGTCTCAAAGTAGTTTTATTACTTCCCATTGTCTCCGACGTCTCGGACTATGGAATAAAATGAAAGATTGTAATTCAATAATCACAGGAATCGGTGGTTCGGAAAAATCGTGTATGGGTTCCGTAGACATTAAAATTCATTCGCGTTTTAATAATAATATTCATTTTAATGTTTCTTCGCTTGTAGTGGATTGCATTACGAGCATGATGCCATGCGCACGTGTGGATGTATTCGCACTTAATCATCTCGAGAGATTGCCTCTCGCAGATAAAGATTTCGCGCTTCCGGGCAATATATATATTTTGATCGGAGCCGAAGTATTTCCGCACTTGCTGCTACCTAACACAGTTTGCAGTGAGAAAAATAATATTCCGCTCGCAATAAATACGATTTTAGGCTACGTAATAATGGGCGTCGCGCCTACGTTACATAGTTCTCGTTATACCGCGTCTTGCTGTTCAGTTCTTCAAGATAATAATATTAATTCTCTCGTAAAGCGATTTTGGGAGCTTGAAGAGATTTCCGCGCCGCCCTCGATGAGTCACAAGGACCTCGAGTGTGAAGAACATTTCCGCGCTACTACTGTTCGCGATAACAGTGGTAGGTATATAGTAGCGTTACCATTTTGTGGTGACCCTTATTCGCTAGGCGATTCATACGCCGTCGCTCTCAGACGTTTTCATTGTTTAGAACGAAAATTGAATTCGTCTCCTAACTTACGCCGCGCTTATAATGACGTCATTCGCGACTACATCGATAAGGATTTCTTGAGTCCAGTTGCTATCGATAACGCTAGCTGTGTTCCCGCATATTATATACCGCATCATGGCGTAGTTCGCGAGGATAAAATCTCCACTAAACTCCGCGTAGTTTTAGACGCTAGCTGTCGAACTACATCGGGCCAGTATATCAATGATATTTTGCATACTGGACCGAATCTACAGGGTGATTTATTTAACATAATAATAAATTTTCGTCTTTTCAAAATTGCTTTGTCAGCTGATTGTCGACAAATGTTTCTTAATATAGGCGTTCGCGAATCGGATCGTAGATTCCAGCGTATATTTTACCGCTTTAGTAATGAAGAACCATTAACGGTTTACCAATTTAACCGCGTTTGTTTCGGACTTAGGTCTAGTCCATATCACGCCTTACGTGTTGTGCGTCAGCTGATCGCCGATGAAGGCGATAATTTTCCCGCTGCTGCGTCGGCAGCTTCTAATTCTTTATTTATGGACGATGTCGTGTGTAGTGTTATAGACACACCGCGCGCAATTTAGCGAAATTGCGCGCGGTGTGTCTATAACACTACGCACGACACAAAGCGTTGTGAAGAGCTTTTTTAGCTTTTTAAGCGAGGCCAATTTGATCTTGTCAAATGGACGAGTAATTCAAAGGAGGTTCTCGCGCACTTATCTGATTCTCATAAGGCTTCACCGGACATTGAGTTCGATAAGTCCATTCCGCATAAAGTCCTTGGCTTGCGCTGGGACAGATCGCAAGATTGTTTTCGATTTGACGTCGCACTGCCTAATGGTAATTGTACCAAACGCATAATGCTGTCCACGATAGCTCGACTTTGGGACATAATGGGTTTTGTGGCTCCCACCATTTTGTACGCCAAGCTCTTAATAAAAGAGCTTTGGTTGGCAAAGTGTGAGTGGGATGACGCACCTCCTAAACACATAGTCGCAGCCTGGAAGCAGTTTTGCCGCGAGCTTCCTAAGCTCAATCAAATTATGATACCGCGTCATTTAGGACTAGTCGACGGATGCAGTATTAATTTAATAGGTTTCGCTGACGCTAGCGAAAGCGCTTACGGCGGAGTAGTATATATGCAAGTCCGCAATGGATGTAACTATTCTGTGCAATTAGTTTGTGCCAAGTGTAAAGTCTCGCCAGTCAAAACCATTTCGATTGCAAGACTTGAATTGTGTGCGGCCCTTCTGCTGTCACAATTGCTTCGCAAGGTCAAGGACACAGTTTCGTCCCACTACCCTATAAATAATATTTTCGCTTTCACTGATTCCAAGATAGTACTTGCTTGGATTTATTCTTCTCCGCATCGCTGGCAGACTTTTGTCGCCAATCGCATTACCAAATTTCTAAATGAAGAATACCGCGCACGTCTCCAAGACGAACTTTTAATCAATCACATTGATTGGAAATTTATTCCGCCTGCCTCTCCACATTTCGGTGGATGCTGGGAGAGCATGGTTAAAGTAGTAAAACGCACCTCTTCAAGGTTATAGGCCAACAAATTCTTTCTTACGAGGAACTTTTAGCTGTCCTTGCTCAAGTCGAGGCATTAATAAATTCGCGTCCGCTTACTGCGTTGAGCAGCGATCCCGCTGAGCCTTCCGCTTTAACTCCCGCGCATTTCCTAAACACGGTGCCATTGTCGTCACTACCCGCTGCTGAAGCAAGCTCATCTAACATGCTTCAAAGACATACATTGCTTGACAAACTAGTACAGTCATTTTGGCGGCGCTGGCGTTTAGAGTACTTGCATAAGCTGCAGACTAGATGTAAGTGGACTAGTCCCGCTTCGCCTATACGTTAGTTATTATCATTAATGACAATTCACCGCCGCTTTCATGGCCACTAGGAGTCATCGAAAAGTTACATACCGCTAAAGATGGTACAACTCGCGTTGTGACTGTTAAACCGCGAAGGGTAGCTACGTGCGCCCTGTTGTATGTCTCTGTCCATTACCTACTCAGTGAGATCTAGTTGTAACCTAGATCTCTTTCATTTAGTATAAGTTAGCTGTAATTATTATTCAGTAAATTTACGGTAATGCGATAGTTTACTTACTTAAGAAATATATTACTATTTTTTCATTCTCTTTTAAAGGTAACCCTTTAAGGCCGGGGGAATGTTAGCGCCATCTACATTGTTCATAACAAATCTTATAATTATTACTAGTTCGGGCAGTCCGCCTTAGCGCTGGTGTAGCATACTTTATTCAAATGAAGCGATATTCCCATCTCCCTCACACTAACGCAGTAAGCACGCTACGGATTGGTCGAACGGGTCGTCTGATTCTCGCGTGACTCCAGCGCAACCAATGGTACTCCGGCGAGAAGTATGGGAACTCCTTAAATATTAGCTTTATATTGTTTTTAGTATTTGTTGTTATAGCGGCAACAGATATACACAATATGTGAAAATTTCAGAAGTCTAGCTATAGCGAATCTTGAGATACAGCCTGGAGACAGACTGAACAGACGGACAGACAGACGGATAGATAGACGGACAGACATCGAAGTCTTAGTAATAGGGTCCCGTTTTTACCCTTTGGGTACGGAACCCTAAAAACATAGTAATATTATTATTATAAAAAAAAACATAAAATAAAAAAAAATCCGCCGTTGAGTTTGTTTTCGTTAAAAATTCGTGAAACGCATTTGTTAGCGCCATCTACATTGTTCATAACAAATCTTATAATTATTACTAGTTCGGGCAGTCCGCCTTAGCGCTGGTGTAGCATACTTTATTCAAATGGAGCGATATTCCCATCTCCCTCACACTAACGCAGTAAGCACGCTACGGATTGGTCGAACGGGTCGTCTGATTCTCGCGTGACTCCAGCGCAACCAATGGTACTCCGGCGAGAAGGGATCATTCGACAGTGCAAATCCGCGCCCCGTGACGCCTGGTCATATCTGGCGTTCCCGTTAAGAATCCGCTGGAGCCTGTGTACCTATTTATCCGCCGTATGCGAGCGCTCGCTAAACTATTAAACTATCTAAGTGACAGTGATTGTGAAAGTGCGCCAGGAACCACAACAGAAGACAACAGAAGAAAGGCGAGAGGTTAGCGCCGCGTGGAGTCCAGCTCTAGTCCAGGTAGCGTGCTTTCTCCTTTTCTCCTATATATCCCCAAAAATATCGCTTCATATTAACTACTGGCGATCACCAGTTCCCTTCAAGATACAGTCCACAAATTAAAAATTGAATATTTACTTATAAAGGTAAAGCTATCCGCGATCGTCAGCCATTTTTTATATCTCACCCGCACCAGCATTCATGAATAATGTTTCATACTAGATCGCGTACGTACCAACTTTTGCTACAGCTCTAATGAATTATGAAAACACAATATCTACATAATATAAAAAACCTTGACTGATGATAGCTACCACTTTTGAGATTTGTCGCAAATAAAAATGTTGTTCGTTTTATCAATATGAAGCTACTCACAAAAAATTAGTTTGATGGTAATCAAATACAAATTGTTCTAGGGCTCCCGCACTATATTATTTCCACGCCTCGTTTAAATTTCTACATTTAAACAAGGCGTGGAATTTTTTCTTTCTTTCTCGTTAAGAGTCCGTATACGAAATTTTGCCGATTTCGCTCATTTAACAGACGTGATTTAACAGTTAAAATACAGTATTTGTATAAGTTTTAATGCACAACATTTAAGATCATTTCAATTATAATCTAATGTTGGAGCTAGATTTTTTTTTAAGTATCTTTAAATAATCCAACTCAAACCCGCGACAGTTTTGTGATTTTTGCTGTAAAAGGTTTAGAATATCACCTTTTTATGGATTTTATCGACGTCTTAACGGTATGAAAAACATACAATGTACTGTTGAGAAAGTCGTCTATAGAATGTTGGAATTACTTTTTACCACTTTCATATAAAAAAAACCCTTTAAAACAGAATACCTATAACTACCCGCTAACTTGGCGATTGTCCTTTTTCACCTGGCATATGAAAGACGGGCGTGAGTGTGAAGAGAGCAGTAGAAAAGAGAGTACGGGCTCTTAAAGTTTCGCTCCTTTCGTTCTTATAAAGGGCGGCGTGTCGTTGCATCAACGCAACGTTGTAGTTGCGATGTGGTTGCGACGTGGTTGCGATGTGGTCGGTATTTTACAAGTGGTCGACAACGACCGCAAAATGTGGTACGTGTGAATGGTCCAGTTCATTTACAATACGAAATGTACGCCCGACCACGTCGTGTGTTTGTCGTGTGGTTGCGGTTGCCGTGTGGTTGTGGTACGTGTGGGTTGGCCGTAAGTATGTATTTTATCAGTGCGACAGTCGATATCGGACCGCGTAATGTGTTAACCCGCTAACGACACAAAACTTCTCCATCCGCATTTAGGTTATAAATAATGTGACAGATTATTTATAACTTTAAAGTAGTAGCATACTCTGCGATGATATGAAAGTCAACTGAGAGTATTTTACTATAGTCTGTACATAGCTGTGCCTTTCAGCACCGCGACTGAACTAGTTTTATATGCTTAAGACAGTTCCCTTTTTAATAAAATAATCATCTCTAACACGTGTGTGTGAACAGCAAACAGTTTCCACTCCATAAACCTACATCAGACAGGACATTAACAAACGGAATATACAGATCGGTGGCTCGCAAGATGGTGCAGACATTCAAATCGTTTTTATGTGTAATTCCGATGGAAAAGGCGGCAGTTTTTATAGCGCTCAATAAGCACTCAGCCCGGGAATATATTTTATATTAAAGCCGAATTATTATTATCAAAATGGCGGCCCCTCCCCCCTTTCGTGACCTAGAATCGCTAAATATTTCTGAGTGTAATAGTTCCACTAAATGATTGTTCTCCCAGGAATTAAATTATAGCCTAGTGACGCTAATAACTTTGCAGGTTATATTGTTTAATTTATTTTATGATAATAAAATAATAAAATAAACAATATATGATTATAAACGTAATAACTCGTGTGTTAATTAGAATTGTACATAAACCTCGCTGTTCCAGCGATTAGCGCCCTAATCGAAGCTAATTTCGACCCACATAAAATTGTATCACCTAATAAGCGAGAATTTTTGCAGTCCGACATCGCTTTCGCCTGTAGAATTAAAATTTAAGTACTACTTCTGTAATAGTCGCATAAAAGTTCCGACATTAGCCCGAGGAGGTCCGGAGGTATTAGCGTCGCAAATGTCCTGTTATCTACAAATGTGACGCTCATCCCCTCTCGCTCGTACATCGCCCCTCTCGCTCAGCGCACATTTCATTACGTTAAAGATGAAACAATTACACAGAACTGAGGAGGTCACCCAGTGCATGTGTGTGACACCTCATTACAGAAGTCGCTCGGCCTCCGACTTGTAACATTACAACTGCACGAAATATTAAACGCAGCAGGAGAAACATTCTAGAAGCAAACTAAATACAAATTATGATTTCCCAATGAATTCTGCGCGAGACATGAAGTTATGGATTGAAATTAATTTTAATGGCACGAAATGTAAGAGGAAGACGCTCGCGACCCGCGCCGAAGTCGGAACTCGGTGAAGTTTCCCACCAACTTGTCCGCCCCGTCACGTGACGAAGCGGCCGGCGCCGGGGATTCCCCCACTCTACAACTACTTCGAGAAACTCATTCGACTTTGGTTACGTTGAAGTTATTTTTAAATAATTTATCCTGGGAACATGATGTCCTGAGTACTAATTTGCGTCATAAAATCATAATTAACTTTTTCCTGGAATTGGTGTTTCTGTTAAATAAAAGTGCAGTAAAGTATGGGTATATATCATGTCGGGTAGTTGGGCGTGTGCGGTGTTTTACGACGTCTGCAATTAGCGTTTTGTAACGAGTTTATTTAAATGCGCCGCCTCGGAGACCAGAGTCGGATTTACGGCCGCGAGCAGACAACTGGCAGCAGTTGTGTCGAACTATTGAATTAACTGTGTCAACTTCGCCTAAAGCACAGAATATAATATATTAGTTGTACCAACCTAAAGTGAGTATTAGTAGCAAAACACAGCACATTGTACACACAATCACACACGTATTGACATCGTTGGTTGTGCGTCCAAATCCTTTAATGTCTAGGTCAAACAAAAACTAAAGAGATAGGTATAGCGTTTCCGAAAACCTACATCTTACAAGGCTTAGACAAGCACATAGGTAATATTTGAATTGGTTTCATTTCTATTTTTTTCTCTTGTAAATTAAAATAAATCTTAATCATAATATATAATAATAGGTCGCTATCTTTATAATACAGTACATGTATAGATAGACAAAAATACATTTTTCAGCAATAAAATATGTAAGAGTGGTAGTAGAAGTTCTACTCGTGCACATTCGCGACAACCCGCCGGAACAGATATCACGTTTTAAAACAACTTTCGTGTTTCAAACTTTTCCTATTTTGAAGATTTATCGCCGAAGCCCGTCGCGCTGACAATCACACGACTTTTATTGAATTATTTTAACCCTAAATACCTGGCCCCGTTTCGGAATAAGCGAATCGAACGACCGATATCGCGATGAAAATAGATTCCGGAATTGATTTAAAGCCGGTTAAGATACGGCCGCGGCAGTTTTAGATACGTCCGATATCTGCCGAAATAGCGAGCATGTGGGACATATCAATTAGTTCGACCTGTGCGGTTCCCGGCCGGAATTGTCCGGTATGTGACGCGGCTGCTCCGGGCCCGGTGTCCGGTATGTGACGGTGTACCAAATTGTTGTGTCCGTTCCAGTTGACAGCTATGTTATGTGATTTATTTTACAGATGGCTCTTTGATAGAGGTATTGTTTTTGTTTATACAAAATGTATAAACGATAGATCTTCAACGTGCGATGCGCAAAATGGACTATTATAGCGATCTCCATATTCTACTTAATAAAATAAGATAAGCGAGAGAACAAAACAGCTAATAAACGACGAAGACAATGGGTGGACGGGAACGAACTGTGAAGGAATTAGCCGTGTCGACCTGCAGCGGCCGGCGGCCCGGACAACACTAATAGCTTATTGAATAGCCCCCCTCCCCCCGCCCGCACCCCGAGCCGCGCCTCACCCCCGCGCTCGCCCACCGGTAATTATATCGGCGGGTATTTGCATATTTATTAAACTACCGCCCGCGCCGGGTGCCACTTCACCTCCGAGATGAACTAAACCGTTCGAGTTTTGACGTCTTGACACGATTATATTTTTTAACTTTTGTCTTTTAAAATAATATTAAAGCTTGCTTTATTTTGACATTTTAATATTGACTCAAATCTTAACATTTATTTAACACTCTTTTTTACTATGAAATAACCATAAATTAACAATTTCAGCATAAACGCCATTATTATTAATTGGTAAAATTGAAAATGAAATGTTACAACTTGCTACAACTCAATCTAAGTTAACAACATCAACACTTAATTTCAATCATTTGTTTGCATTAATTCCGACTTGAGAGCATTATCCTAGTCAAATTGTGTTCGCGTCAAATTCAATTCTCCTGGAGGACGCTATCAATACGGAGAGCCCTCACGAGTCACGAGTCAGAACGAACCCTTTGTGTCGGCGTCGTCTAAGTTCGTCAACAGTCGACAACCTCGTCCGAGTTCGTCAGACAGTAGCCACTCCACACGCCACAGCAGCTCTCGAGGGTTAAGTGGACAAATTCGGTCACTTGACTTTGGGAGAACTCGGGTTTATTAATTTCTGATATAACATACTGTGATATTTCTTTGTATTGCATGAAATTGCCATTTTATTTCTTTAAAATAAAATGTCGACACGAATACATTCAAGCGTAGACATATTATTTTAATGAAGAAGTAAAAAAAGTTTCTATGACCTATGTAACTTAGTTCCCGAAAAGGTCATTGTACATTATTTTAAGTTTAAACTTCCTTAACATTATTTTAAGTTAATGCTTCTACTAGCTATCGAGGACTGTAGTTGTCGACGCCGGACCCTTTACAATCAGACGAAGTAAGGAAACAGCTGGCATTAAATTTCCGTCGCCATATTTTTCCCGGGAAATTCGTTTGGGATTGAAGCGTACAGTCACCGAAGTGATACTGCTAAGTTGCTAACTATAACCTTATTATAGTATAAAGGCGAGAAAAGCCGGTCGGTCACAAGTCTGGGTCGAAGTCGATCCTAGATAACCCGTTTAGTGGTGCTACTTCTCGTTTTTTATCGAAATAACATAATATTGTAAAAAGGGGTAGGGTACTTTTTACAATTAGTTATATTACAAGAAGCTATTAAAATAATAAAGAAAGACAGGTTAACACATTTAAAACATAATAAGAAGACAAACATAATTAAATACAAACTATAATACGACATGATATCCTCCTAAGTCATAAACAAACATCAAGAAAGATCGTGACCAAATAGAAAAGTGCACTAATTCTCAGAAGAATTAAGAAGTCTAAGTTACAAAGTCGGCGATTCCTGCAGCTCACAAGTTTTATTTAACTTGTTCCCAACTCCTCGGAACAACTTTCCCGACTTCAATTTAAGTGTTATTTATAATTTACCAATACTTTTTGATTGTGGACAACTAATAAAGATGGTAACAAAATACTAGTATTTGATTTCTGTTTTAATCTACGGTTTTAATACCTACTACTAACTTATGAAATAAACATAATATTTATTATGTAAACCACACTAGATGAATACAATATTTAATACCAAAAAGGCAATTTGTGTTTATTTATACTTCTCAATTGTGACACTTCACAATATGTCGATACGATATCGTTCTATATGTGATATGGAAAATATAATAATAATTATTAAAATTAAACCATGGAGATGTAGAGATCTTCGGCGCGTGTACACTATAATATTTTCTACAAAAAATTTAATGAATCTAACCTCATTTCTTTTCTACGCTCCGTAACGTTTAATAGAAATTCCTGAATTCAGAATGCTTCCTACTATTTTTTATTAATTTAACAACGTCTGTGGTAATTTTCTGCGGAACTCATTTCCATGACGCGTCGCCAGCGGCGGCGTCCGCGCGGTGCTCTTTTCCTTTATAATAACACGCCCGCACCGAGCTTCTGTTTTAATAGACCAGCTGCTAGATTATTTTCAGAATATTATTTAATTCATGAACAATTTTACGATTCCTTCAATTTTTAAATACTTCCTAAATACACGAACGCCGCGGCGAAAAATAAGTAACGAAACGATACGCTTTGCGAACCTGTCGAATACATAAGTCTGAAATTTTGGGAGTTCGAGTTGAGCGTCGCTCGAAGTTGAGCAACAAAGAAACGTGTTACGTCAGTGCCATCTGCCGCGCGTACCACGACGAACACGAGCGAGCGGACGACGAGCGCCAAGCGGCAAGCGGAGAGCGCCGAGCGGCAAGCGGGGAGTGGAGAGAGACGAGGGGCATGCGACGAGCATCTATCACGAGTTGTGTCGAAGTTCCGCGTGTGTTTGAGAGGCGCGGTGATAAATGTTGGCGTGTACCGTGTACCGCCTCAAGTTTGACAAAAGAGCTTTTCTTTAACAAAATTATAACGGTAAAACGATTACCCGAGAAACACGAAAATGGCGTCAGACACATGATGATACTCCGTGACTTTACCTAATGTGAGCTGAGCTAAATTAAGTAGGTCCCGTGTATTTATTGAGAGAACGAGCACTTTTACTGGAAATATTTTTTTACAATTTTCTCAAAAGTGTCATTCGGAATTCTGAAAGGCAATCGGAAAGTAAAACATTATCGGGGCACTCGGCGAAGATCCGGTCCCATTTTATCTCCCGACTCGAGCGAAACGCCAATTTGTATACCGAACGGACGAAAATCGATATCTCATTAACATGGAGCTAAGTGGCATAAAAATGGGCGCGAGCGGCGCGTGTGATGAGCTCAGCGGCCTGCCGCTCCGCTGCCCGCCTGCAGCCCGCCCGCGCGCCCGCGCCCGCGCCCGCGCCCGCGAGAGCGGTAAATTACCGCGCGGCCCGCCTAGTGGAGCTCCGGCTTTACTATAATTGCTCATTACGATTAAAGCATTTAAAGCGTCTGCTCCACACGCAATTAATAAGCTTCGACCTTAATGAGGTCCGCTTTAAAATGTGTCAGTTATTATGAATATGGAATTAAAGATAATTGACGATAAATTCGATGGAGATACGAATAATAATGTGCCGAATATTGTAGCCGGTGGAGGAGTTTGAAAGTGGCGAGACAGAGTTCATCTCCCGTCAGCTAACACTGATTACTGTTTAGTGCCCGGCGGTCACTCTGTCAACACGTACCGGAGCACGGCTAGCGGCACGAACTTCGTAACTTACATAAAAATGTATGAATATTTATGAAACTCATTACCATATTTTACCTTGTATATTTACAAAGGTAAAAGAATTTATATACCTATTTCGCAAACATATTTTACGTTTTATAAAGCAACAATATAACTTTACTTTACGCAGTTAAAGTTCCGTTTCTAAAGTATGAACGTAAAAGCCTCGGAGACTATAATGCTGTATCTACACATGATGTTGTATCTGTTTATACAATTGTGTGTCTGTACGTGTGTGCTGGCGTCGTACGTGCGAGGTGGGGGTTGTTTCGGGGTAATATATGTAGTGTTTGGGGCAGGTCTAACGTGATAAAGTGTGCGGAGTCGCGGCGCCGGGCTAATGAGATTATAAGTGATAACACGACGCCGACTGTCACCATACTGAATAATGTCTGCTTATCACAACACTTTTGGGCAAGGGCGAATTAGGGTTGATTCAGACCGCAACGCGACGCGTAGATGCATTTCTAAATTAGTATGGATTTAACAGAACCGCAAGATGCCTCAAGCAATTGAAATCTATCAAATCCATTACTTTATGCTGCGCCACGCCTCGCCTCGCCTCGTCGCGTTGCGGTCTGAATTGACCGTTAAAATCTGAAAAAAAAACTAACGAGAGCAAATACACAAACATTTTATCTACTGTACTTGCTTTAGTTAATCATTACTTTAAGTTTTAAGTCAAAATGTGATATTTGATGTAGGTACAGGAATCTACAGCATAAAATAAGATTCTCGTACAGCGTCCCGCCTGTCCCGCGCCGGGTTTACCGCGCCGCGTGGTGTCACGCGCGGGCCTAATTGACGTGCCGTCATATATCTTCATCCGGCACAAATTGCCCACATACATAACGACCGATACTTTGTAACCCCGATATTACATCCTCCCGCCACACTGACAATACCTTTCGAAGCTAACGATGCTTCGTAAACATCTAAATTGATGTTATGTCTAGTATTCATTTACGACACAAATTTAGTTTACGGTTACGTAAAAAGGTCTAATTTATTGTTACGTGCCCGATTCAATTTACATTCCGTGGTTTCACATAATTTGTGTTCTGCTGAGGTGTCCGTGCGCCGCAGCCCGCAGTTCGTATTACTTACAGCTAATATGCCACTGTCATATTCACCTAACGTGCAATTTATGCACCACCCATTCTGAGCGAAAATAGTCATGATATACCGCTGTATAATCCTTAATTTCAGAAACTCAAATAAATACCCCTGTACTATAATCAAAAAAAATTCACATAGATTTCAAAAGTTCATTTTAAGTTTTGTGCCTGGATTCGCGTTTTGGAGTTTTATACAAATTAATTTAGTAAATGTCTGAAAAACGGAAATTTTTTGGTCTTTTCATTATTCTGTCCTCCCAACTGATAAAAGTTAGTTAAGTAGTGGTTCCGGCGCGTCGCGGCGGCGGGGACAGAATCGTCCTCATACTTAGTCGGAGATTGCGTGGAGAATTCTCACAAACTGTGACCGAAAACTTCTGCAATTTACTTTAAAATTTACTATATTGTACACCCGCCTTTATCAAACCACTGGAGTATTTTGTACAACGAAAACTTTAAAAACTTTGCTAGCTGATAAAATTAATTTTATTAAGAAATGAACAAAGAAATTAGGGTTTTTTTTCTTGAGAAAAAATTACGAAAGAATATTGCCTGAACTTTCATAAACTAAAGATAAGTTAATAGATAACATAAAGGCGAATTGGCGAGCGATGTTGTGGGAGGGAAATGTCCTCGACTGTGATGTTACACGATACTCTTCATGTCGAAATTTTATTCTGAAATATTCTAACTTCATGCATCGCAGAAGTTATCCTCGTTTGCTCTTTGGTTGCTATCTTCTTTTCAGAATCGCGGATTTTGTCGGACACTAACATATACTTTACAAAAAGCTCCAGGGAGCTATTTTAGTTCCATTGATTATTTACGTAGACACTTATAGGTAGGTAATACGCAACTTTATAAAGATATTATATCTCACTAGCTATTTGACTGAGCTTTGCTCGTTATTCGATAAAACACGAATAAAATGTTATTTTTTAAACAATATGATTCGTAGCTAGATCGATTTATCGCCCCCGAAACCCCCTATTAAATTTCATGAAAATCGTTTGAGCCGATTCTGAGATTTCAATTATATATTTATATACTTATATACAAGAATTGCTCGTTTAAAAATATAAGATAAGAAAGAAAAACTACATAATAACTTAGGAAATAATAAAGAAACGCGTTTATTGTCAAATCCGATGAAACATAATACAGTAGTTGTCTGCAGCACGGACGTCGCGGACAAGCTACACTCAGCTCTAGCGGCTCGGAGCAGCTCGTTATAGCTAACTCGTTATCCGCTTGTGCGACTATTTTTGTTACCGCCTTTATTATTTTATTGGCTCTATAAAACTCATTTTATAACTAATAGATAGCACTTTTATATATAATTAAATAACTATAAATAACTATTAAGAGTAAGAACAGTTTTAGTGTCTTACGGATCTGCTCATACGCGTCTGATATCCCCTTTTATGCTTTAAAATATGTTCAATAAATAAAATTATAGTGCGTGTGCTACATAATATATGCAGACATAAGAGGCCCTGCGAGAGATAAGAGTTCTGCGTATCTAAAAAGCAACGGTTAATGAGAGACTTATTGGCTAAGTACTATTATAATAGAACATTATTATATTCCGATAGGTATATTAACTTTATGATTAAGACGTACATATGGTATGCTGTATAGGCGACTATACCTATATACTATATGTTATTGGGCTTGTTTGTTTCTATCAGTGTCGATGTATTTATATTGCTATTTTTGTTATAAATGTCAATAATTATATAATATTGTTATTGTGAAGTTATAATTTTTATCATTATACTGGCTAAAGTGAACTAAAAGTATTTTGAAATAACTATGGCAGAAAGGGGTGTAGATAATATTGCCGGAACATCTGATTTCATATGATATTAATCTTTTTTCAGTTGAATAAACTCTTTTTGCGTATGGTTAGATACTCGTACTTAAGGAGTAAACTCCAGTCGTGCGTCGGAGCTGACACACAGTTTTGTCAATCGTTGGAACAAACTAACGAAACCAGTTTCGTTTTGCGAGTTTATATTGAACTCGTATCTTAGTTAATCTTGTTGGTGAATACTTCATTATTAGTTGAGTTACGAAACACAATAATTTTAAGTTGTTTATGTAACGCAATAATAACTAACAGTAATGGGTCGCCAACAACTTATTTTCGTAATAAGTAATAACTATAAGCGTACAAGATGACGCCCGCAACTCCGTCCGCAATTCGTTTATCGCGCGGAAACTGTACAATGTACATTTTTTCGAGATAAAAAATATCCTATCTATGTCCTTTCCCGGGACTTCAAAGTATCTCCATACTAAATTTCAGCTAAATCGGTTCAGCGGTTCGCGATCTTCTTATATATAAAATTCTCGTGTCACAATGTTACTCCACGAACTCCTCCAAAACGGCTTTACTGATTTTTACCAAATTTTATATGCATATTCAGTAGGTCTGAGAATCGGCTACTGGGTACTTTATTTATTGATAAGTGCATTTGTTGAATAAATAATAGTAAATTATTACAACCTGAGGCGACCATTGTTTGTGCGACGAGATAGCGATTTGTAGAACGTCGATCACGTTGCGACATACTTATTTAGTCACTTCAATAAAATAATACGGGCGAAATTATTTATATTATGGCAAAGCAACGTTTGCCGAGACAGCTAGTAATATATAAAATTCTCGTGTCATACTGTTATTGTTAGTCCGCGAACTCCTCCGAAACGGCTTTACTTATTTTTATCAAATTTTATATGCATATTCAGTAGGTCTGAGAATCGGCTACTGGGTACTTTATATTATATTGATAAGTGCATTTGTTGAATAAATAAATAATAGTAAATTATTACAACCTGAGAGTGACGGCGGCCATTAAGTTGTGCGACGAAATAGCGATCGACGTTGCCATGGTGACATACTGATTTAGTCACTTCTATAAAATAATATGGCAAATATATTATGCATAAAGGAAATTATTACACGGCACGGGGCAATATTATGGCAAAGCAACGTTTGCCGGGACAGCTAGTAATATATAATATCAACATTAATTTTAATGAAAAATTTAAATATATTGTTAAATTTCTAAATTAAGAATTAGCAATTGGCTAATTCTTTCAAAATGTCGAATACTTGCCACTCGTTCAGGAACAAACATAACGAGAAAAACCGGTCTAAAATGTGAACATAAAAAATTATAATATCAACTTGGAAATACTCGAGAATAAAAAAACCTTAGTTGTATATAGACAGAATATCCAATAACACATTGTCCAGTGCAGTACATAGTACATGCAGCGCGACACCAATATAAATAGTAGCAATAATTAAATCAATTAATTTTCAAATCAATTTGTTAGCTGCTGTTATTGAGTTGTAATTTAATTATTAATTCAGTTCGACGATAAATATTGATAGCTTTTTCGATACACGCAGATTTATGACGTGGAGTTGTATTAATGTGCACTAAAAACTTTATACTGATTTTACGACAAATGTGCAAACAAACGAACATATAAATTCACACAGTAAATTTTATTTGGGGGAAGTCACGCAGAAAACTTTTTTACGGTTACTCGTTCATTTCATTGCGTAAACTGTGATGGTTTCATAGTTTTTAAAGTTCTAACAAACTATGTATTTCAAAGGCTATTACATCAATAAATACGAAAAATATTAGCTTCTAAGACCTTTATTAAAAATTAACTAGCTAATTAATTTTGCTAATTTTAGAAGTTACACGGCCTTCTAAAAATCTTAATTATAAGATTAAAAAACATTACAGTGAGTACTAAAAGAAGATTGGCAACCTTCTTCAAAATGTATCACGAATCAAGTGTATTTTACATTCACGTTTCGTATTTTCCATCGCGTTATCAGACATTTAGCGCATCAAAGGGAGTCTGAAATGTAAACGAGGTCACTCTGCTAAAAATAATCTTTCGAGAACATTTCATGTACTACAAATATTTTATAATACAGTATAACATACAGTAATGTGGTGTCCGCTGAAGCGTTGTTTTCGACTTTCGTATTCAGATACTCGCTACGAATTAGAAGCTACGGCGTAGCGCTACGAGCTCGTAGCACCGCTACGCCCGCTACGCCCGCTACGGTCAGCTAGTCCTAGTTGATTGTTTTGTTATTATTGCGGGAACTTAATTATTATGCTAAGTACTCACATACGGTTTTGCTCGATAGTTTTACTCTAAATCGAAGGAAATGACATATTTGACATATTTAATTCCATCGAGCCGGCTTAAAGCGAGCCTTCGAGCTGTCGGTTTTGGCGGCCCACACGGTGGTTATTGCTCGATTTGAAGTAAAAATATCGGGCAAAACCGTATGTCAGTACTTAGCAATACGAGATGAGTTGTGAAAGGTGGCTTAAAAGTTAAAAAAAATGTTGTGTCCGTTGGAACCACGTGTGCCTCAGGTTATGGTTTTGACTTAAACAATTAATTACTTAATTATTCATACCATATTTTGTAAATTTGTCAACTAATGTATTGGGAGCATAAAATCGACAAACGAATTAAAACAACAGTTTACAAACACACTAAAACGACCGCTTTAAAATAACTTGAACCACTTCTAACATTAAAGACCTAAGGTAATGTAAGACAGGTGACATTAGAAGCAGCGACTGGCGAGGCGAGCAGTGCACCGCGTCACGTACCCGCGCTCGTCCCGCACGTGACTAGCACGTGACTAGCGCGTGACTGTCGTACATTGACACTACTGTGTAATAATGTGCTATGTGCTCCTTGAGAATTGTTACACTTGTACTGAGGTAACGTTCACATATAACGTGACGACATTCATCCCAGCCCTTTACACACATTCAGTGGTCATCCTTATCCAATTACCTTAAGTTATTCTCCCCACGACAGTTATCAACTTATCAGTATGATTCTTGCAAAAATACGTTTTATTATAATTATCTTTATAGGATCCCACCTTTGTTTTCTACACGCTGTACTTTGTAAGTAGAGTGAAAAATCGTACGTGCTGCAGAATCTTCGTCACACAATTGTGTCTGACGTGCTCGTAGTTTATGTGTGTTCGATAATATTATGTACAACAGTTGCAACCTTACATTGTAGATACAATACAATCTCGTGTAGTTTGGACGGTAAATTATATCTCATAGTGCATCTGACGCACCAGTTGCACTACTCCTGTAACGGCGAGCAGGAGGGTGGGGGAATGGGGGAGGGGTAGATCGCATCCCGGAATGCCGTAACTCATGAACAATGTGGGTTTGAGCTGTAATGAAAATCTGCTCGGGTCTTCCGTCCGTTCCGCGCCGCTGCCCGGCCTCAAATTGTTCCGCAGATTAAAAATACCAAAAGATTTAACTAGCCCATTTTCTAAGCTCCTCAAAGAGATTTCACTCAAAGGAATGTTGCTTAGAAATTTTGGGTCTTCGGCACGTGTTGTAAAGAGGCTTGAAGGTCTACAGTTTACGTGTACCTGCCCCTACCTGGACCCTAATTCTCGCACCTCAAATTTCCATTCCTTAGCGCGCCAACTGTTAAATTGCTAAATATCGTAATACTACTGCTATGATTGCTAAAGTGATATAATTACCCTTAACCCACAAAACCGATTTTTAGTAAAGGTATGATGATAATTTTAGTCCCAAGAATGAATATCTTTTTATTTTAGATTTTATCGAAGTCTACACGGTTAACGAATTTCTGTGCGAACGATGCTACAGCCGATATTTGAAAAAAAAAACCTACCAAGGTATTGAGACTCAGTAATATTATGTTAATTAATTACAGTTCATCGATTGGCAAATTCGTATTCCCTCGCGTTTCGATCAATCTAAACGCGCATATATTTCATAGAACGGAATGAAAAACGTTTTCAGTTCATTAAGCCAGAAATATTCGCTCATTAAACGATCCATAAACAAAAAACACGTGAAATATCGACGGGCAATGGCGGGCGAGTTGATTAGTTGCATAATTTAGTTGCACTGCGGGATATACGTATAATGTAATATACATCTAAAACATATTTATCACGGACTTGTCAGTGAGAAATGCCGTGCAGTTTTTCTATCGATTTAGATTAAAGCTATAAATTATACAATCTCACCAATTCAAATTCAAAATTTAATTCAACAAATTCAAATTTTAAATGACCTAAAGAATTTGTTTATAATTATTTAAAGTAAATAAACCTTTGCTATGGCATTTAGAATGTTATACTTTAGAGTAGTTGCGCCAGAAGTGTTAAAAATTATTGTTCTCAAAAGTTAAAAAAACGCCTACCTTAAAATACGGGATACGCCTTCTTAAAATGTAGTCAACAAGTAGTCGTCCTGTACAGCTATTTCTCCTGCCAGTGTATTATTTCTCAGCGTTCTGACACAAACTGTGCTAGCTCACAATTTGTTGCCAATCGGCTTATGTTAACTAAACGGGTTTCAAAATTCAATTTAGATTGAACTCACTAACTAGTTTTTGTACAAAGAGCGGTCCACAAAACAGTTGAGTTTGTAGGTATTTTGGTCGGTTTTGTATCTGTGATATGTTAGCAAAAATGAAGGAAAGTATTTATTTACTGTCATCAGCCCATTAGCGGTATAGTGTATATTATGTTACCGTTAGAATGCAGAATACGTTACTGTAAACATTAACTAGGTAATCTGCAGATTTCCAAATAACATCTGTTAAAGTGTGAAATTTAAATCAAGAAAGCTTACATTCGCATTTCACCTAGTTATTTTGCATAGTAACGAATAGTACATCGTTAAATTGTGGAAGATAGTGAATGAAACACTTGTTTCACTCCCCCGCTAGGACTGCACCCCTCTGTTCCCGTGTTCGATGATTTAATATGATATTTTATTTCTGTTTTTTTTCTTTTTATGGCGCTTCGGCTATACAGTATACAGGTTGTAAATACTTTAGGGTATGTATGGGTCCCATATAAAAAATTCACCGTAAAAGTGGCAGCGGTGAAAGAGTAACTTTTTTTCTATAATTTTTATAACCATAGCCAGTGACATGTAAATGGAGTGAAAACAATGTTATCGTAACAGTTTTTAGAATCGATTTTCTATTTGGTGAAATTCAAAGTCTAGTCAAAGTCTAAGTAAAAGTCAGTGCAGTTAAGGAGTCAAGTCGGTCAATTCAGTAAAGTGGTAAACGCTTTATTGAAACTTTCCATGAAGTTTAGGAGGGAACACAAAAGGCACGTTTCTGTAAGTTGTATCACTTGCCTACACTTGTGCATGATAAGTGATAAGTAATATCCAATGGTTAGTATTTCTACCAATATTACACATTAAAAACCCAGAAAACACATTTTTAGGAAACCAATACAAAAAATACGTCACTCTTTCACATTCTCGAAAAACCCTCTTTCTTCGTACAAACAAGAACCTGTTTTATGCAATTTACCGTATGCATGGTCGTTAGTCCACAGATTACCTAGGTATTCTGCAGATTCTCGCGTTAATGTAAGAATAGAATAAACCTTTTTCGCTTTAACTGACTCACCCAGATAATCTGCAGTCTAACTGGTTTACGCACATTAACGGTAACATAATATACAATAACAGACCAAAACTACTATACAGGGTGTAACAAAACAATGCTACAATAAGGGTGTGTATGTGTTCCTTAAATAGAGTTCACTGAAATATTGAGGCTGGCTTTAGCTTATAAAGTAAAAGGTGACTTATAATTCTAATAATCAAGCCCAGCTTAGCCTAACATATTATAAAACTAATTTCAGTACTTGGGAATGGACAGCAAAATGATGACTCGCTCAGCCGTGGCCCGCCGTAATGAGGAGCAACTTCGTGTAGCCCTCACCGAACTAAAACAATATAAGGACCAGTGCCAAATGCTGTTAAGGGAGAGAGATGATAATGAAAAAGAAATGCTATCTGTTTTACAAAAGAACAAGGATTTAAAATTAGAACTTAACAAGTTAAGCTTGGACTTTGAGAACATTCATAAGCAAAACATTGAACTACAGAGCATCGTCGACGGCTTCGACCAATGCAGGGAAGAGTATGAAGACACTCTCAAGAACTCGGCTAGCTTGAAAATTAAACTGAATAATGCTGAGGACTATATTTTAAAACTAGAAGAACAAATACAAGTTCAAAGTGCCACCCAAACACAAATCTTGTATGATGAACTTATCCATAGTAAAAGTAAGTCACATTCTATCTCTAAATCATGTAACATTGACATCTCTACTGTTGATTTAACAGGTGATGATTCATTGCCACTGTGTGAAATGAATAGTAGGAAAAAATTAAGGAAATATATTAGAATCAGAAAGTGCATCAAGAATTATTGTAAACTGTCACTGAAAAATAAAAAATGTTTAAATAATTTATCAAAGGTTGTTAAAGAAAACCAAATTTTGAATAATAATTTGCTAAATTGTAAAATTGACTTGGAGCAAATTAAGTGTAGCTATGAGGCCGATGTATGCAACCTACAGGCAGAGATTTCAATACTTTTAGACTCTTTAGACAATTTGAAAAAGAAATATGAGTTGTCACAGCAGGAAATGCAGGGGCATATATCTGCAATGAATGATCTGCTCGAAATGACTCATTACAATGAGGAGCGGGTTTATTCTTTATTGAGAAACAACGGTTCCTCAGATAAAGCTTATCATTCAGTTTTAAATAATATTGCAGACATATGCTCCAATCAGAAGGTGCATACGGAATGCCCAACAAACATTACTTTAGTCAGTGACGAGTTAGGTAAGGATTTAGGTGTATATTTGAATAGAATGTGTATCGGACAATCTTTTTCTAATTTTTGTATGCCCGGAGCTTCTTACACTGAAATTTTAAAAAGGGCTTTAACTATGACATATTGTCCGAATACTACATTATTAATTTTAGTTGGGAGGAGAGGAAAATTAAACAAAAAACAGATGACTGAATATTTGGACAAATTATTTAACATAAAAAATGTTACAAAAGTCATTTTGTTTACTTTTCCCTACATACAAATGTTGCCAAAAAGATATAATAAAGAAAACATTTCTAGATATCAGCTGAATAGCCTAATGTATACAGCTGTAAATAATAATTGTATTATTTTAAATGACTCGCATACACAATGTCAGGTTGTAGATATTAATAATTTAGATTTGAAATTATCTACTATGAAAAGAGATAAGTACTTCTTATCTCATTTTTATAAAAGACGTATAGCAAAGTTGCTATTTAACTTTTTGTTTATAAAACCAGCCAAGTATTTGGCTTCATCGACTACTGCTTCTATTGAGCAGAATTCTAGTCATATTTTGAACGAATTGGAACATGTTCCAAATATTTCTTTAAATTAGATAATAAGACAATGGAGGAAATCTCTTGCAGAAATAAATTAACTTTAAATAGTCAAAATCCTACCAATAACTTAATAGATTCAAATATAGTTAGTGAAAATAATTGTAATTTAATTAATCTGGTGCATCAGAATTTACAAGGTATGGTAGGTAAAGAACTTGAAATTGAGTTATTTTTGAAGGAATTTAACATTGATATTATGTGTATATCTGAACATTGGTTCAGATCACACAAACTCATTTTCAATTTCAATGATCACCAGATAGCAAGTTCGTTCAGTAGAGAAAATGCCATTAGAGGCGGCTCTTTAATTTTAATCCGAAACAATTTGAAATTTAAGGAACGTAAGGATATTGTGAGTCTCTCTACTGAACGAATAATAGAAGTGGCCTGCATAGAGCTGAGCCATCTAATAATTGTGAGCGTATACAGGCCTCCATCAGGGTTATACGAATCTTTTGAAGTAACTATGGAACAAATTTTGTCAAAAATATGTGCATCTAACAAAAAGGTTGTTATATGTGGCGACTTTAACATTAATTTATTAGATTTAACCTCAACTTCTGTTAGATTCACATCTTTATTTCAATCGTATAACCTTTACAGTTTGTTTCAGGAACCTACAAGAGTCTGTGGGACTACAGCCACTTGTATTGACAACATAATTACTAATCTTATTCCAGACAAAAAAGAAATAATTAGTAAGCTAAGTTCTGATCACTATGGACAAATAGCCTCTTTTAATATCAAATGTGACAGTGATGAGAAGAAAAATCTTGTGTTTATTCCTGTGACCACAAAACGTATTGAGCAATTTAGAAGTAAATTAAATTCAAATATCCATTTATTGGACAGGTCACATAGCTCTGATGAAGCTTTTAATAAATTATTTAAGGTGATAAGAACTCAATTTGATTCAATATTTACTTCTAAAACGGTTAGAAATAGTAATAAAAGAACTAAATTTATTAATTGGGCAACAAAAGGAATAAAAATTAGTAGGAAAAGATTATATGACTTATATGATGAAAGGTGTATTAACAATAGTGAAGTATTTAAAGCATATGTTAAAAACTACTCAAAAACTTTTAGAAAAGTTTGTAAAGCTGCTAAAGCCCTTTATATAAAAAATAAAATTAAAAACTCTAAAAATAAAATCAAAACTACATGGCAGGTAATAGCTGGTGAGACTGGAAATGTCACCTGTCGTAGCTCTGATTTTGAACTGTACTTTGAAAATAAAAAGATTACTAATGATCAAGAAGTTGCGACGGTCTTTGAAAAGTTTTTTGCTGACATTCCGGTCTCAACGACAAAAAATTTAAATTCTTCGCCTGAAGCTGCCGAAAAGCTACTCAGAGACAATGTAAAGGAATGTGATGTCAATTTTAAGTTTAGAGAAATTAACCCCGGAGATATTATTGATACCTTTAAATTGTTGAGTATTAAAAACACTGCTGATCTCTGGGGCATGTCTACAAAAATTATTAAATCAATAATTGACATCGTAGCTCCTCATTTAGCAATGATTTTTAATGACTGCATAAAAAATGGTGTTTTTCCTGATTTAATGAAGCATAGCAAGATTGTTCCTTTATTCAAAGCCGGAACTAAATCGGATCCCACGAATTTCAGGCCTATATCAATTCTACCGACCTTTAGTAAAATATTTGAAAAAATTATTTTAAAACAATTACTAGCACATTTTAATTCAAACAATTTACTACATGATAATCAATACGGATTTACTAAGGGTCGATCCACAACGGATGCTGGTATAGGACTTCTTTGCAGTATTTTTGAAGCTTGGGAGGAGTCGCAGGATGCCTTAGGTGTGTTTTGCGATCTCTCCAAAGCCTTCGATTGTGTTGAGCATGCTACATTGATCAGGAAATTGCGCCACTACGGAATTAAGGACTCTGCTCTCAGCCTTTTGACTTCTTACCTTAAAAATAGGACTCAAAGGGTTGAGGTTAATAGTAAAAGGTCCAATGGAACCAAAATAGAATTAGGTGTCCCACAGGGATCTATACTAGGCCCATTTCTTTTTCTCATCTATATAAATGACTTACCTTATCTAGTTAAGGATAATAATAATGAGATAGTGCTTTTTGCTGATGACACTTCACTTATTTTTAAAGTGAAGCGACAACAGTCGAACTACGACGAGGTAAACAGTGCTCTCTCAAAAATAGTACATTGGTTTAATGTTAATAACTTACTTTTAAATTCTAGTAAAACAAAATGTATAAAGTTTACTTTGCCTAATGTTAGGCAAGTCCAAACCAATGTAGTATTAAATGATGAGAAGATGAATTTGGTTGACAACACTGTATTCTTAGGTATTACACTTGATAGTAAATTACAGTGGGGTCCTCATATTGTTAATCTTGCAGGTAGGCTCAGTTCTGCAGCATATGCAGTCAGAAAAATAAGGGAAATTTCTGACGAAGACACGGCACGATTAGTATATTTTAGTTATTTTCATAGTAGGATGTCATATGGAATCCTTTTATGGGGAAACGCTGCCGACATTAATACAATATTTGTGCTGCAGAAGCGAGCCATACGTTCTATTTATAAAATGTCTGCTTTAGAATCTCTGAGAGATAAATTTAAAGAAATTAGTATTCTAACTGTTGCCTCTCAATACATTTTGGATAATGTAATATATGTTAGAAAAAATATAACAAAATTTAAAGTTAAAAGTGACATTCACTGTAGGAATACTAGAAATAAGCACAAGCTATATATGCCGGTGATCAGACTTAGTAAAGTCAGTAAATCTTTTAAAGGTCAATGTATACGCCTTTACAACAAGATCCCAGTAAACGTTCAAAATCTTTCCATTAATAAATTTAAAAAAGTAGTTAAAGAACGTTTGTGTGCCAAAGCCTATTATAAGGTCAATGATTTCATAAACGATGGCACACCTTGGGAGTAGGATGGCTTCTTGCAAGGCTACTTCTACATTATTATTAATAGGACTTACAATTATGTATGTGGATATTGTATATAATATTAAGTTACAAAATTGTAAACTTTATTTTAAAAGAATAATTTTTTCTCGCTTTTTTTGGTAAAAAAGTGGGCCCCGTGCGAGTTTCTTACGCCGGTTCTTCTCGCCGGGTTAGTTCCCGAACCGGTGGTAGGCATCATGTAGGACATTCTGAAAATATTTATTTTAAATTTATTCAGAAATAAAACAATTTTGATTTTGATTTTGATTTTGTGAAAGTGAACTCTATGTATTCATTCATCTATGTATAATTTTTTTGTGATTTCTATGGATAAGCCCCCCAGCATCACGAGTTTTCCCATACAATTAAAAAAATGATATATTAGCGCTGCCACTTTCACAGCCAACTCTATACAAGGGACTCACAAACACCTCAAAATATTATCACTAAATTTTGTTACAGCCTGTATAGTAGTTTTGTTCAATTCATTTATTTATATCCAATAACAAATTCCACGTTACAATTGTTTAGAGCGACCGGAATCGCCGGAAACATTAAACCAGTGGTTTAAATTGAGCGGAGATATTGAATAATATCTCATCTACATAATACCCGCCGATTATATTGTCATACAAATGTAACTAATAATTTATGTAACGACATTGTATGTTAATATTCTATTTTAATATTTCCTCGTTATTAGGTTGCAGTAGCGGCGACAAACGGCGCACTGAATTACGCTATCGAGATTGGTGCGATATTTCCAACGCCTGAAATGACGATAGTGGCAGTTTGGTCAGCGGGGATAAAATGGTAGCTTTGGAGAATCATAATATTATGAATAATAATATGAACTATTTTTTAAAAATCGCAAAATTGACACTTTCTTGTAAATTCGATACAGTCAAAATTCGGGCTAATTTGACATTCAGGAGTTTTGACAATTCATTTTGTGAATTGATTGAGAGGAATTGCTAAATGTGACCATTTTAGCCCCGCAGAGCATACAATCTCGGTCGGTTGATTCCTTCTTTGCGGTTCTCAAACATATTTATTATTTCCACAAGGTATACATAGCCATGGCAAGTAAAATCCTGATTACTAGAATACTTTGCATGTGTAATACCTATTTAAAAGTCATGACACGATTTTAAATTAAAATAAAAGTACAGCAAAAGGTGTAGCATCCCGGACAAGAATCGCAAAGAAATAACTACAAAAGGCTCCACTTTGTCTGTACAGGACGGTGTCACGACACCTCCGTACTAGGGGTCCGATTATCATACCTCGAATATCGCTTTGACTGCAATCTGTTCAAGCCTGTGTTTCAGCCGAAGCTGCACTGCGAGGAATGCGTTTTTAATATGGCATATGGTGGAACTACGTAATTTTGTCGCGTTCTGACAGATCACAGCTACCTATGAATCAATTTCCTCGGTGGTACTACCAGAGAAGTTGATTCCTATGTAGATCGGGGACCTACGTAGTTTAGTTGCGTTACGTCAAACCCAGCCGACAGATCACAATTAACATTGAATTGACATATTCGACTAAATAACGTTGATCTGTCAACTGCATAGGAATCAACTTCCTCGATGGTACATTGATTCAGCCTCGTATATGGTTTATCGATTCGGTTGGACTGATCGCAGGCCGACCTGACTGCACACAGGAATGCCCAAAACAAGTCCAATTACGACTTGCGGCATCTAACGGTGCGTCCACATTTGTATCATTATTTATTCACTCCATTCCATTATTTGTCCACATTTGTATATTATTATATCTGACACGTGTCGAATCAAATACACGCATGATCGGCAGAATGATCTAATAGGCGTCCACACTATGATACTCATACTTGATACGGCGCGATGATCGCGACGGAGATCTGCTCGGAGATCTGATCGCGCAAATGATACAAATGTGGACGCACCGCTACAAACCGTAAATTCTTTACGCGCTGGCATATACGCCGTTGAACGCGCAAGCTAGAGAGCCTGCGATAGAAGAGACATTCGAGAATCGAGATACAAGAATAACGCCTTTTCTTTTTCTCTCCCGTAGGAAAAATATACGGCGTACTAGCGACGGTTCCTCAGTAGTGCACCGGGGCAGACGTCTTTTGTACTGCACCGCCTCGCATTATAAATAACGTTTTCGATATATAAAACGATATTTATTGCCGGAGATATTTTCAGTACGGTGCGCTTCGCATCATTTTAATATGAAAAGATTGCCGAATGCGGAATAGAATCCCGAACGTGAAAATAGTTATTTTAGTGCAAATTTTATTTATTGATGCTATCAATTACTGTTATTTATTATACAGCGTTAGTTAGGCTTTAGTTGTGTCTAAATTTTTGTAAATATGTGTTAAAAGATATTTCTTACTAGATGACGCCCGCAACTCCGTTGTGCCAAAACTCGTTTATCGCGCGGGAACCGTACCTTTTTCCGGCATAAAAAGTATCCTATGTCCTTTCCCGGGACTCAAGGTACCAAACTTCAGCAAAATCGGTTCAGAGCTTTGGGTGTGAAGAGGTAACAGACAGACAGACGGACAGACAGACACACTTTCGCATTTACGAGTATAATATTAGTATGGATGTTTACATTAAAAGTTCTAAATGTAAACAAAAAATAAAAATTAAATTGGTAAGAAATTAATGCTTCATTAATTACATATTTATTGATTAAATTATTTGAAACAGATTATAAAAGTGTATAATATTCTATCTATATTTAGCGCGAAGATCTTATTATGTCTGTCAGAATTTTCAGCTGTAGCGGACGAATATAATAGATGGTTCATTTCCGTATGAAGATAGAGGTATAATAACTCTCGTACTCAAACAGAATTAAGCCAAATTTACTCGTGCCATTTTATGTATGTATTGTATGTGTGTTTATATAAACCATATGGTTGTATAGATAACACGTCAGTCCCGGCGAGTCCCAGCCCGGGGCGCGAGGAACCGCCCACGTCAACAAACTCTACCTACAGCCTCTACCTGTCACTGCGCCGTGTTACCCTGCTGGATATTATTATCGTGAATATTACAGACTTTGCCTTTTTATGTGCAAAATAATATACGTAATTTTACTTTATTTCGCGGTTCGCCCAAAAATATTTTATAGTATAAAGGACTTCAAATGGCTGTAATCGTTACGAACCCGTACCTAAGTATTCAAATTTTGAAACTGGAAGTAGTTTGCTACCTAGACTACAACTTGACATAAAGCGCTTATACATACATACACCTACCGTTAATAATACATATTATATATAGTCTGCCAAAATAATTGTCACGCTTCCCTTTTCTTCTCGCAGTCGTCTAAAATATCGCATGTAGACATGTACGCGGTACGCCTGTAATATTAATTACTATAGAAAACAAGCGCTAAATTTGGGCGTATTTTCTTATTCACTTCCTTTATGTCGAGAGAGCAAATACTACAAGTGAGAAGGGTGTAGTAGCTACAGCAATATTATCTTAGGTACGAGCTAAGTCGATCGCTTGAGTTTTGTCCGTACGTGCCAGCCTTACAGAGTAGATACACCTACTTCAGCAGTAATTATAAGTACTGAAGTTTCGTGAGACTCTACCCACGTAAAAACATTATCCCACGGTAATCATACATTTTTTGGCAATAAAAAGCATCTCATGTCCATCAACGTGATCTACCCTGTATTTGTGCTAAACCTCAAAATTAACCCTTTCATTAATTTAAAAAGTATTTCCGAAGCCTATTCGATGCAAACAATCATATTTTTTAGCTATAGCACAGATTTTGTTGCGGGCTTTGAATCGTCTACCGTCGTTTTAGCTCGGCAGTCTTCGGCACGGTGTTTGTGTGCGTGCGTATGCGAATTAAAATTGCATAAGATGATAAAAATTCTATGCAATAGCTTTACCGCGGCCACCCTTTTCCCCGAGTAGGTACTTATTATTCTCTTTTTCTTCTTTTTCTTATAACAATAAGCAGTAAAATAGAGTTTAGTTTTACAAGTTGAGCCAGCACCGGACAGCACTTCTCATCAGGCGCTCGTTGCCAAACCGCCGACAGCTACAGGGACGACGCGCGTGTAGTTAATTGCCGACGCTGGCCGACACTCATGGCCGCCTGTCGCCGACAATTTACACCGACACTGTCGGCTAGTCTAACCTTTCTAAAAGTATGATGATACCGTAAATGATGGAAAAAAAGCAATAGTGAAGTTTTAAGGCAAAAGGCGAACGCAATATGTTTTTTTAAATTACTGTGTTCACGTATTGGTTTCACCATAACACTAAGCTTTTCCTTCAATTATGGAGATTTGTAATATATACTTAATCAGATATATTGCGTAGAACTTCTGTTATTCATTTATGATTTTGTAATGTTCAGTGTTCACTTACCCTATGAGCATATTAGTGGATGCACTAGTAGTAAGATAGTTTCCTAATGTTTTGTGATAATTAAGGGGCGGGTGAGAGGGGGTTCATTAGGCGGCGGATTATTTTGCCCCCGCCGCTACTAATGCCGTTATTAATGAGCTACGCTATTTCTCATCGTTAACATAATACTGTATTGCATCAACTTGGTACAAAAATGCAAAAATTCAATAGAAATTCTAAATGTTAGCAAGTATAGGAATGGCGAAGCCGGCTCAAGCCTTAGATCCCGTAGCTTGTGAATAACAGTATAATGTAAATGGAAACTTATTGAAGGACTGCACGTCATCACTTCATTTGCATTAAGGGCCGCGCTACACCGGGATGGCAGCGGCGAGGCGAGCACTTTCAGTGTCATAATAATATTCAGATTTTAAACTTTATCTTCATTATTGTAATACATAGTATCGCTTGAGAAGTCTACGGCCGCCCGTGGCTACTCGTGGACGCTGGCGGCCGCCGGCGGCAGCGATTTCTCGAGCGATACTATGTATTACAATAATGAAGATAAAGTTTGATATCATATGACACTGAAAGTGCTTGCCTCGCCGCTGCCATTCCAGTGTAGCGCGGCCCTTAGGCCATAGGATGTGTTTTTTTTTCAGTATAGTACTTTTTTTATTTTTCCCTTCGTTTGGATTAAACCGTATCAGAACAGAATAACAGTAAAGGAAACATTTAGAGTAACAAGGTCTTTCAGCTTTGTAGTTGGCTGAGAGTGAGAGCCGAGAGGTAATCCGCGCTCAAAAGCCGACGATAACAACACAAAAAGACGGAGAGCGTTGAAACAGATTTCGCTGTGTTGTCTATTAATACCTTGATACGTGCAAACGAAACATAACAAGTTGTTACGAAAAAATTGGTCTGAAAAAAATATTACTGGGGTGGCACGGTAAGTATGCAATGACTCATCAGAACAAAATATTATACTGTCGAAACTCGAAACGACAAAAATTCAATTGGATATCGTATTCGTAAATACAGTTTAATAAAGACCATCGTATTTCACCCGACGATTATTTAAATCCCGAGAATTAACGTTATGTACTTCCTAGTTCCTAATTACACGACAGTAAACCTCGATTTCAACAAAAAGTTCATGGGTCAGGGATCGGGAGCTATCCGTCATACTCAAAATGAATTTAACTTCATAATTGCTATAATTCGCAGCCGTGAAATCACATTTTTGGGAACTAATCGTTCGGGGAACTCCAATTTCGGGAAGTATAAATTTCGACTTGAAATTAAATCGAAGTGACTCGCAAATATGTAGAACGTTATGCAAATAATTCGGGTTTAAATTAATATTACAGTTCTGTGTTACACCTGGATTAGACCGGGCAAGATGTGGCTTTAGCCCTAACCTGTATTCGTAACCTAGAGATTGCGTTAATTTAATTTTAGAACAAAAGTGAAGCTACGAAACGGATTATTTAATTTTGATATGCCTTTATTACGTAACATAAAACTGACATGTTCTTAGTTTAGATTTATCGTCATCATTTTGACCACTAGTAATTATCGTCAATTCGTGTTTCCTGTCTTTAATCTTTGATTCATTTTATTGTTTTGTCATTTATTGGCTAGAATTTTGACTCTTCGTCGTTCACATAAAAATTTCTATATAGAGAAGTCTCCCGAGATTTCCAATTCCCTCACACAACAAATATAATTACATACTTTTATTACTGCCTAGATGGAAATAATGTAATGAGGCCGCGTCCACAGGAGACGGCCTTAAACTTCATTAGCCCGGGTCCTGCACTTCGCACTTTTTGCTCACTTCACAACTTCATAACTGATGACTAAATACTTTCCAACTTCACTTTATACAACTTTAACCCATAAAACTGTTGCCCACGGTTGCAAAAAGTTGACTTTAATTGCCTTATAAACGGTTCATATCAGTCATCTTACACCTAAGCAACAAGCATTATTTATACTAGTAATGATGTCTACAACTTCGTTGCAAAGAAATTAGTATATCGTATAGACGACTACTTCGTCTTTTGTATTTTTCCGCGACTCAAAGAATATTATAGTGTGCTTCAGGGAGATCGCACACGTCACACTTTTTGTGTGATCAAGTCTGCTGCTTCTATACAGTTTGATGGCGCGCGCCAATCGCTATGCAGATTGTATGGAAGCCGCAGACTCGAGCACACAAAAAGTGTGACGTGTGCGATCTCCCTCATCGATTCAGCAAAACTGAAAAGTCACGTCAGGCAGACATATTAATATTATAATACTTTCAAAATTACTATGTTTTACAATTATAAATACGAACATATTCTAGCTAGTTCATAACAGAAGTAGGTGTGCAATATACAAATGACAAAGCCATCTTTGTCGGAAACTTTACTGCCGCCGCCGAGTGTCGCGCGCCGACAACATTCTCGCAAACTTTGTACAAAAAGACGCGACACCGTGTGTGCCTATACCGACAGCCGACAGCCTACAGGCGACACAACTTATATTACAAACATATATTGTGATGATTCTGTCTGCTATCGAATAAAATTATAGATAGAGTTCTATGAGAAAAGACGACACCGACTTTTAATATTTTATGTGCCAGTAAAACTAGAATAGTACAGCCAGTCTACTAATCGCGTACGAAAAGTAGCGTAGTGGGGTGCATGTGTGTGCGTAAGCGCGTGTAGGGTTTGGTTTCAGGGACAACGAAGGGCGCGCGTTACCTTAATTTTTTTAATATAATCTGTTATGTGTCGTGTGTGTGCACGTGTTATAACGTGTTGTGGGGTGTGTGCGTGTTGTCGCGTGTCGCGGGCCAGATCCGGCATAATCCGTTAATGCCGACGCGGCTGCGGCGTGCTCCGGAATGCATTAGCGCCAGATCTGCGGCTCTAGCATATTATATCGTCGCTACTGGTTATAGCGGCACTAACACAGTATTTCATCAGGATATTTAAGTGAATACTTCAATAAGCATTGAAGTCATAATTATGTAATAGTATACTGAATAGACTAGAAAAACGGATGAAAACAAATCTTAGATAATATACAGTTTGCGTTCTATGGCCTATTCTTAGGTTTAGGTTTATTCTTACGGAGAACATAGCAAGATGCCATACATAATATGTATATGATTTTCAGATAATACTCAAATAACTTTAACCAAAGCTCCTGCAAGTATGTTAGGTGTTGAAAGGCCGGTCCTATTTTCAGACGTACCTAGACTTACCTACACTATTCAAGCAGGCAAAAACGTAAGAAGATAACACTTTTGTAAGCGATAAAACGAGCCCAGGCGTTATAAATACAACCTGTTAAAGGGCCGTAATGTATTAGGAACACACATAAACTGAGTAGTAAAAATAGAATTTATGTTACTTAAATTTGTCAAATTAAGACAATATATTTTTTAAAAGATATGAATGTATTTTCTTAAAGTATTGGAAAAAGGAATTTACGCAAAAGACAAAATATATAGTTGAGAATATAATTTAGTTGATACCTATAATTAAATAGTACATGATAATTTAATATTCATATAATATTTATAAACTGTACTTTAATTTGAATTTATACTGCTGATTTGTATTTGTTTGTAATTCCGGATGTTATTGTAATATTTGAAAGTGACGGTTGATTATTGTTTTTAAAGTGGTATAAAAATGGCGGTACTTTGGAAAACCGACACGGGGGTGACTGAACGATTTTGTAAGGAAGAAGCGTGGCAAGTCTGAATAAAGTGATTGTGATGCTAAGTGAATTTTATTATATTCTTCACATGGAGCTAATACAGAGATTCCTCATATTTCATAAGTGGGATTTGGACAAGATGTCAGGACCCTACGCAGCCGGACTTGGAAAAAGAAAACTTCAGCTGGCAGTACAAAATTGACCAGCTCGGTGATGTCCACGGTTGGGATTCGGTGCAGACAAATTTTTATGCAGCTTCGTCTACGACGTTCTGCCAGACGAAGATACGATGAGCTCAACGATCACAGTCTTGATTGGAATGCATTGAAACGAGTTCTAGAGACTGCATTTCCGCGTTCAGTCGATTTTGTGGATAAATTATTAAGAACTATGTTGGCTAGAAGTTAGGAGTCTGAAACGATGATCTGTAATTATCACGACAAGCTATCACTGCTACGAAAAATGAAAATGTAACATCAGAGGCGCAGCCTGTGCTATGATGTCATGCATAATAAGAATACTTCCGGTAGAATTGCGTGCTAATGCTAAAGCATATACCTATTAGTGTGAAACACCAGAAAAGTTGTATCTTGAATACCTACCCTCTCTAGAAAATTATAAGGGAGATGATACCTCATCTTTAATTTCTCGGAAATCGTCGTGGCGGAGGGGTACCGCAGTGGGAACCGCGGAAGAGAACTCTACGGCTGCCCTACACTCTGGAGTGAAACGGTGCTACATCTGTCGGCGCATCGGACACGAGGCACGTGATTGTCGAGCACAACAACGGTGTGACATTTGCCAACGGAACGGCCACACTCCAAGCTGCTGGCTGGAGGCCAAGCCGGGACTATCGAGACAACAGGGGCAATCGACCCCGGTGAGTTTACCGATACTTAATTTAAATGACAAGTTCTTGAATATTTAAAAGCGCCTTGCATTTGTTGGCACCTCAAGTTTAGTTGTTTATATTGATACAGGCAGCAAATTAAATGTTTCAAGTTCAATGAAAGCGAAATAACTGGAGCTTAAAATAATAACATCTAATGTAGTTATGAAAGGCGTTGGAGGAGCTCATACTCAGTCATTAGACAAGTCACACATTTAAAAAAAAAATCACAGATAATTTGTACTTGAAAGGGGATGTCAAAGTAAGTAACTGTAAAATGTGGGATACAGAGTTAATAATAATTGTTCCATTAATTGTTCAATCCATGATTAATCAAGTAGGTGTTAGTCTTGTTATTACATTGAACTCTGCCAAATTTATTACAACTTATTAATCGTATGATACACTTTGTGACATTAAATTAAATTATAATGATTTTAATTCAAAAAAAATAACATGTACTTAGAATGCATGTAACTGTACTGCCTCGGAGGGTAAAATTGTTAAATGGTTTTTAAAACTCTGTGTAATAACAGAGACCAGAAAACAAGTTAGGTATATGCTATTCCTGGAGGAGTTATCTGCATCGAAGGTTATTTAAAATTCATCAATTTTGGTGAAGCCTATAAGCTTTTCGGCTCACAGACTTATTTTACATATTATTATCCAACCAAATAACTCATAATGTTATGACCGTTGATTTTTCTGCTAAGAATAATAACACTATAATATTATTGTTTAAGTACCCTCTCTCTAAAGGCTTTAGATCAACTAGGATGGCTACCAGCTAGAGCTGAGAAAAGTGAAATTTTACATTTCACTCTTGTTTTATTTAAGAAAACTATTCAAAAATTAAAAAGAAAAAGAAAATAGGATTTGTTTATTTTAATAAGATAGGTAATATGTTCATCCAAACATTCTACACTGCAGCCGACGGAATCATGGCTACTTTCTAGGTCCATGTAGCTATAGCAGTGGTGTCACAGTGAAGAGGCACTTTCATCTTGAATTTTTGAGTACTTATAGGTAATGCTGCTACTATAAATCCTCCCAGTCATTCCGGTTATTTCGTAAAACGCTTATCTGCTACCTATAAACACAAAAAGTAATAATTATAATATCATATTATGCTGCATCAAAGTGTTTGTTGGAGCAGTACGCGCACAAACAATGTGGGTTGTGATACGAGAATTTTACATACTAGATACATAATTACGCAAAGCACCTATGACAAAGTTTAAAGCGCGTTAGAGTATTATGGCCTTTGACAGTTCATTGTTTTCGTAAACTTATGGTTTATTGTAAAAATGTTTCTTTATTGAACCACATAGTACTTACTCAGGCTACTTAAGATTGCATTACACAGTAAAATAATTACCAAACAAAATTTATAAAACAAGCATAATTACCTGCTAAATGCTAATATAGCGATTTTTGGATTCAAATCGAAAAAGGTAGACGCAAGAATTTCAATGATATTTTCGCGTTTTACTTTATGGAAATTGTTTTAAATTGCAGCACTCTTGACACGTCTTTCACATTAATTATATATTAGTATTAATCACAGTAACAGTTTTCATATAATGTAAAACTAAAAAGTAAATTGTAGTTTTGTTTTGAAAATTGTATGTCTTCTTCTTATAATATGGCGGCCTCAGTGAGTTGCCAATGTCAGAGTGATTTTGTGTTGACTTTGCTCTATAGTCTATACTATATTGCAGGTCTGGTAAAGAAACAAGGTACCTACTAAACCTACTGTACCTACCTACTGTATCTAATTAATTTAAAACGGTTGAATATTCGTTATTCCTAAAACAAACACAAACATAATACTATAGAGGTTAGCAAAAAAAAAAAATCACGTTATATTATGAGAACGAAAATATATTATATGTACACAGAATATCAATAAAAGAGGTAATATTACAAAACATAAAATTAATTTAAAATTGATATGGCGAAGAATATTGATAGGAAATTTTATGTCACGAGAGTAACATACAAAAGGGTCAATCTCAAAAGACTAAAGAGTGTTGCTGTTGCTAAAAAAAAAAGTTTCGCCTTCTAGACATTCGTGACGGATATGTAACATAGGTATTGTGTTATTAATATCATATACATGTGTTACTAATACAGGGCCGTCTAACTAGACGATGAAAAATTATGGTGTAAGTAGTTTTTAGTGACAAATACAGGGCCGTCTGACCAGACGATGAGAAAATGGTATATATCATATTATACATGTGTTACTAATACAGGGCCGTCTAACTAGAGTCTAGACGATGAAAAATTATGGTGTAAGTAGTTCTTAGTGACAAATACAGGGCCGTCTGACCAGACGATGAGAAAATGGTATATATCATATTATACATGTGTTAATAATACAGGGCCGTCTAACTAGAGTCTAGACGATGAAAAATTATGGTGTAAGTACCTAGTTCTTAGTGACAAATACAGGGCCGTCTGACCAGACGATGAGAAAATGGTGAAAGTAACTGGTAGTAAAGTAAGTGGTAGTTGTTGTGCAATGAATCAGGGCCGTCTGACCAGACGATGAGAAAATGGTGAAAGTAACTGGTAGTAAAGTAAATGGTAGTAGTTGTGTAATGAATCAGGGCCGTCTGACTAGACGATGAGAAAATGGTAAAAGCAATGATGGAAAACTCAAAGCAGATATGTAACTACCGCGCGCGTTGTGAAGATTCAAATACGGCCCAATTGAGTCGTCTGTTATTTAGTCTGCATCGAGCGCAGTCTCGAACGTGCCGCGTCTTGTCTTACCTAAATAAATTGAAAATGACGTCGTGCGTGTTTCGAAAAAGTACCAATTATGACTCAAAAGAAAACAAAACACATGGAATCTCTTACCGCATGTCTTGATTGCAATAAATACCTCGATTATTTACATTTTCATTTATTTTTCGAACAATTCGAAAAAAAAATCGAATTTTCTTCGCTCAGGCGAAGAAAGAGACAGCGATACGATTCGACGTTGAAAAATAGAACTGTCTCTTTTATGTAAATGGTTTTTCGTATCTTTTGTTTCACTTATCTGTCAAATTTGTCAATGTTTGCAATTTTGAATTTGGAAATTGTTCAGAAGAGATTTAAGCTGGAAAATAGTATGGACGTAACAGATTTGTATAAGTAAAATATCAGTGGGTAAAAGTAACCTTGTCACGTAATGAATCAGGACCGTTAACCAAACGATGAAAAACTGGGTAACACAGACAAAATGTACAAAATAATTATAAAATGGGCCGTCTTATTAGACGATGAAAAAAAATCTTGTTCTTTCTGTCATAATAAATGGGCCATCTGATTTGATGATGAAAATAACCAAATGATTTTTTTTTAAATAATGATATAATATAGTAAAACTAAAGTAAAATCGGAAGAACATTAAGGATGTATGTATATAACATTTATAAATAGTAGAATAAAAGATCCTGCATCGATTGATACAAAAAAAAAATCAATACCTTGCCGACAAGTTATTGGCCGGAGGTGTTGCAATTTTTGAGAATTCGACAGAAATCAGAATGGGGAACTTTGTATCGAAGACAAAAGGTTAAAAACTGTTTATCAATTTATTTGTACAATTTGCGATTTTCAAGCCCAAAAAGTGGGTTCACCGGTAATGGGTTGTTTGACACTTCTAGATTTCCTATTGGTTCCGCACTGATCTGAAGCACCACATTGGTTGTGTTTAAAAAAAATGTGTACTGTCCAATGTGATATAAATCAAAATACAATGGTACCATAAAATTAACACAAAACCAAAGCACAAAACTGTATGTATTTATACATTTCCATAATGACACTTGTCAAACTGAGAATTGACAATGACAACTCAAGGAGTTTTGGCGGGCATATCACTTCGACAATTATTAGTCTTCTAATTTTTATTGTTGGTGTGGTTTTTATTTATTTATTTTTCCAAATTGTGGTATTTGGGTTTTGATGTGCAATAGTGGTAAAATATTAGCCATGGAATCTTTGTTATTGTGCACAAGTGCAGGCAAAATGTTGTCAAAATCAAATATTTTAAAACTTCTGTGACATTTGGCGTGAATGACGATAAATGCGGCTATTTCTTCTATGAGTTTCTACTAAAATTTAAAATAATATGTATCAAGTTTTATAGTTTGTGGCAATTAATGATGGTATTGTAATGTTAAATGAGTTTCCATTTTAGTACACTCAATCAATAAAAAAATATTTTTTAAATAATAATAAGAAAATTAATTCTGCGGAAAATTTTCAAATTAAAATTGATGAAAACTTTCCTCGAAAATTGCTCGAAAAATATAAATATAATGGTGATACAGCTGAGATTAGACATATTTCTTCATTTTCAATGCGCATGTGCAGCTTTCATTGAATGATTTCTTAAAAATTTACATATAATTAGTACTTTCATAATTTATTTCGATGTACTACGGAATTTGACCTTATATATAATACATCCTTAAATTATTATGGCATATTATGCTGTTTCTTCTCTTTTTCTTTATTTTTATTACAGGTAAGTCCTCTATCCGAAGCCAGGCTGACTGATGATGGAGAGTTGATGTCAAGCTCTAGAAAGAAAGAAAGAAAGAAAAAAATCTCTAGTGACTTCATAACAAAAGTTTTTTTTTTTTTTTTTTTTTTTTTTTTTTTTATTGTTAATTTAATTCTTTTCAATTTGCGTGGTAGCAAATTTTGTCAGGATGGACGATTATTAGGAACACACATAAACTGAGTAGTAAAAATAGAATTTATGTTACTTAAATTTGTCAAATTAAGACAATATATTTTTTAAAAGATATGAATGTATTTTCTTAAAGTATTGGAAAAAGGAATTTACGCAAAAGACAAAATATATAGTTGAGAATATAATTTAGTTGATACCTATAATTAAATAGTACATGATAATTTAATATTCATATAATATTTATAAACTGTACCTACTTTAATTTGAATTTATACTGCTGATTTGTATTTGTTTGTAATTCCGGATGTTATTGTAATATTTGAAAGTGACGGTTGATTATTGTTTTTAAAGTGGTATAAAAATGGCGGTACTTTGGAAAACCGACACGGGGGTGACTGAACGATTTTGTAAGGAAGAAGCGTGGCAAGTCTGAATAAAGTGATTGTGATGCTAAGTGAATTTTATTATATTCTTCACATGGAGCTAATACAGAGATTCCTCATAAATGTTCCGACGTCGCGTCGGGTGTGAACATAAAACGTGTGGTGGCGTGTCGAGCGTGGATTGTCGGACGATATCGGCCCCCCGGCGGACATAAACCGTTACTATCACTCGCCGCCTCGCACTGGGATATTCAATATTGTATATCGCGGACATAAAAACTTTTTCATAACCGACAAATGTCTCAAGAAGATTACAAGCTTGCATTATAGATGGATCAAGTAACTTACTTCATGTTACTAGTTTCGCGAGACATTCTCAATCTTCTCAATCTTAATGACATTCACACACCATTGTTATGTTAGGATATGTAAGAACTATATAACCTTTGTTACCCTTTTGACTACATATCTGTGAATAAATGATCTTGATTGTCGATTCTTTTGCAAACATGACTTTAACTTTATTTAAAAACCCTAAAACAAAAATACTCGTATATGCATGAATATAATAATTCTAAATCATACACAAGTAGCGGATTATTGATCTCGAGCTATCTGAAACCGGTTCTAACCACCTGTAACCGGTTACAACCAGAAGAAACCACTCGTAACCGGCTGAAACCGGCCCGAGCCGCCTCGCGCCGCGCTGAACCGCTCTTGACCGGATTATTACACCACTAACACACAGTTACACTGAGTGGGTTACGAGTTACGAGTGTGACGAGCACGTTGTAAATGAAATTTTATATAAGCGAACAAAATTTTACTGAGTAAATCTATGTGACTGTATTGAATACAAACATAAGTAGAGTTTAAATAAATTAACTCATATTAATTGTAAGTAAACTAATTTGAACTGTACTTATCCTCAGTTTTTGAGTTTTATGACTGGAAAATATATTTTTAGTGACATTATTGATTAACTTACACTGACATTGGTCAGAAACGCTAGAGAATAGATAAACTCTAGAGTCTAGTCAAATAACCCCAGACTGTACATTGTGCATTAATAATAATTAATTTGTTATAACTTATAAGTACTAGAACCAACTACGAACTACGAAGTACCTACTCCATAAGATTACAGTGAAGTATTGCTACTCTGACTGTACTGACACTAATTATATTAAAAACGTCAATGAAAATAAATGCTATCACGTTGCCAGGTGTGGTGGTGGCCTACTGGCGGAGTTCACTGAAACATATCCAGCACAGTTCCCGGGGGAGGAGCTTTTTGGCGGAGAGCGGCCTGCGCACTGCTGCGCTGTGCTGCGATGCTGCGGTAACATAATTACTACAAAATTTACATTTTATTTATTCTGTTGTTTTTTTTTGCTACTGAAAGTTACGCGCAGTACAGCTTGCGTAAAAACAGTATTCTTATATTTTGCCAGTATGTCCCTCCCCGTTCTCTACGTGTGATTTAATTTTCATCAAAATCAGCGCTGTAATTCAGAAGCCTGTTTGATATAGGTACCTCAATAAATAGAAAAATAAACAATAATATCGCTACAACTAACTTTATACTTTACTATTATTTATTTGTTTCGATGTATTACGTCAAAGGTATGTTACAGACAGTGAGGAATGAAAAGCGATCGTACAGCGAGCTCTATAAAGCCACTCGCCAGTCGCCAGTCGACGAACTGCGAACGGCGAAATGGTTTAGACCTGAGGTTATTGACGTCACACAGTAAATAAAATCGGTTGTGCAATATCAGAGGTACGTAACCTGTGATATTGCATAACAGAACAAATCGACAAACTTTTCTCTTCTATCTTATTACTTTTTGAACGTTATTTAAATATGAAGTTTTATTACATGATACTAGATTCCACGTCCAACTTCGTTTACCACGCGGAAATCATATTATATTTCCGAGATACTGACAATCCAGGGACCTAAAGTATCTTTATACCGAATTTTATAATTTTATCAAAATCTGTAATCAGCAGTTTAAGCGTAAAGAGGTAACAGACAGACAGGAAAAATGGCACAGTTTCATGTTAATTATTATTCATTATATTAAATAATAGATTTAAATTAGTCAGACTCGAATTAGAAGCCTAATAAAATTTAACTGGTCAATATTGACCGGCAAATATAATTAACGGTGATTGCGAATATGTGCAAATATGACCAATGAACTGGGGCACAAAAACGTTATTTATTTGATAAAGTAGGCCGCGTACACACGGAGCGGCACTTGGCTTAGCGGCATTTAGGGTGCATACACACCGCGACGGAACCCGCTTAGGCGCTTCCTGCCTCCGCCGCGCCACAAAATAATTACTACTTCAAAACAACCTTTTCTTTTGTTTTATTCACCTCACGAGTTAGGTTATAATGAGGGAAGGATTCGGGACGCTGACATTAATGACGGAGATCCGCAGGGTTATGTATTTTGCGATAGGGCAACAGGCGTTTGATATCAGATATCGCACAATATCTGCTGTTTTTCAGAAGTTTTGTATACGAAGGTTTTTACAGATAGCAAAATGTTATAATATTGTGCAATATCTGCTGTCCAACGGTTGTCGTTTCCCGGTCACAAGATACATCATCTAGCCGTTGTTTCCGTTTCCTTATTTATTGCTGAATAATAAAATAAAATGTATGCATTTAGAATTTAAATTATAATGCTTAGGCACTAACTTATGTTCTACTAACTCGGTGTAGTAAATTACGTTTAAATAAAACATTATAAATGAGTCTTCAGTAAATTTAAGTCAGCATCTTAAAATGCAGCCCGCGCCGTCTCATCGCACCAAACTTCTCAATTACTGGGAGTGGGAAGTTCAGTAAGTGTAAAAAGCAAATTCAGCAAAAGCTTAGAGTGATCTGGTTTAATTTAGGACGTTATCTTCTAGAATTAGGCACTAAGCAGTAAAATATATTCGAAGGAGCAGCAGTAATATCATCCAGCTGTCCACCGCTTCTATAGGGAACGTACGCAACAATGGTGCTGTGAAGATCCATGCTAATATTATAAAACTAGATGACACCCGCATTTGCGCCAAATTCGTTTATCGCGCGGGAACTGTACATTTTTCTGGGATAAAAATTATCCTATATCCTTTCTCGGGACTCAAAGTATCTTCATACCAAATTTCAGCAAAATCGGTTCAGCGGTTTGGGCGTGAAGAGGTAACAGACAGACACACATTTTCGCATTTATAATATTAGTATGGAAGTACATAGATATGCCAAAATCTGTCGGTCTGTCTGTTACTTCTTCAAAGGAAAGGACACACCTAGCCAGAATCATTTTAACCTGAAGAAACGAACTTTAGCGCAGAGTTGCGGGCGTTATGATTCAGTTACAAGTACTGGAAGTTTTCTCAAACTAAGAAAGCCATCACATATCCGACACTAAAAATCTTGTATTTACCAGGCATGTGCTGCCTATTGTTCCTGCACTGTCCCTGTCGTGCCGACGCTGGTGCTGCACAAAAACTGCTCCGATAGATATTAGTCGGCCGGATACGACGACACCTCGGATTATATCCGCCGGTAACGACCATGTAACGACTCACTGGCCTCACACCGAGCTGGTAACGCAGAATCCAGGTCAAATCATTCGAAACTATTAGTATTGTTGTATTACTCTAGCATTTGCATAGTTTTTTTTTTTTAACAAACTCTCACGGCCGCACTCAGAGATATTGAATGATTACTTAAAAATTAAAATTTTGAGACAAGCTCCATACATTTTCTGTCAAACTATTCATTAAATTAAATGTCATTGAGTGCAGCAGTCGGGTCAGGTTTATCTGTGAGACGCTTTTGCTGGGGGTAGTTTTTATTGCATTTTTATTAATTTTCATTAATATGTAAACTAACTAAAATCGATGTGGCATCATATTTATTTTTTTCGGTGAACCATAAATAATACATTTAAATTTATGTTAAAACTTTATTTCGTTGCGTTATAGCCTCTCTTTTTACGTTCTTTTTCTTTTCACAGGAAGGCGGGAGAATCCTCATCTATTTCTGAAGAGCCAGCCGACTCGGATGTCCGACTTAACTCGAATACTCGGTTGGTAATCTACAGACTAAACTACCGTCCTCATCCTACCACTAAGAAATTAAAACTTTTCTCATATTAGTTGCTATAATATCCATTCTAAAATATAATATTATAAATATGTGAAAGTATAATATCTGTTGGTCTGTCTGTTACCTCTTCATGATAAAACAGTTTAACCGATTTTGAACAGGCTCATGGCATCTAAGCCTTTGCATCCATTGTGGATGATTTATACAGTACTCTCAGAGCGAAATAACCACTCCTCAAATACTGCAGTGCCTGGGCCAAGATTTTTAAATGACCGTATGGTTGTCCAAGCACACACGGCATTCTCGCAATATAGTCGGCCTAGTCCAGCTCCAGAGGTAAGAACTAGTCAATACGTCTGGGACCAACTATGTGTGGGTTTCCTCACGACGTTTTCCTTCATTGTACGAGCGTCCGTATTACGTACTTGAGATCAGAAAATGTCTCATTGGTACACGCCTCCACCCGGGATCGAACCTGCACCCTCTAGGAGTGCGAACCAAATGTCTACCCATTAGGTCACGGACGCTCCTCATCACATCACACATAGACGAATTAACAACATAAAAATTTTTGTGCATTGAAATTGCGAGAAACATCTACTTTTTAAAATTATAGCTATCACAATACAATACTCGTATAGTAACAAGTAATAACTAACTGTTGTGAAGTGAGCCGCGCGTTGTATGTGCCGGGCTGATAACACTCGTCCGAGCCTCACCACTTACTCTCTTAGTTCTACTTCCTCAATATTACCAATCTCTTACGGTGGATTGCTCGTAAATACTCCAAATAAAATTACAGTTTATATCTTTTGCTTTTGCAGGTCATCCTGTGAAATGGCGAAATCTATTTGACTCGTTTCCAAAATAAAATGCTTTGTGATCTCGGCTATAGGTTTCATTTCGCTCTACACCGCTACGAAGCAGTGACAGATGCGTCAAATGTCGGTAAAAAATGAAAATATAATATTTAGGGTGTGTATTAGTCACCTATAATATAATAGAGTTCACTGTGAAAGTAGCAGCGCTGAAACAGTTTTTTTCAACTTTGTATGGAAAAATCATAATGCTCGAACGCTTACCCATACAAACCACAAAAATTAATTTGCTCCTTCAGTGCTGCTACTTTCAAAGTAAACTCTAATACAAGGGACACACACACACATCCTAAAGTTATAAACTATTGTCACATAGTTTTGTTCCACCTTTTGTTCAGAAAGTGGCATTTTCTTTGAATTTTTGTCGATCGCGGTCGTTTACGGTAAAGTCGAAAGCCACCTAAACCAGAATAAGTACGGAACGACGCCATTTCTTTGACGTATAACATGAGAGTAGATATTTGTTGTTCCATAGCAAACGGATTGAAGAAGGAATAAAGCTGCATCAATAATTTAACAGGAAAATATGACGATAGCTCAACCACACAGGTCTCTCGCGGGCGTCTCTCGCCCCATAAACCTGAGACAATAGTTCGTCCGCACTGAACCGGATCACGCTCATAACTATAGTTTTTACAGTTGTTTTGCCTAGGAGTTACTATTAAGATCCTTATGTCGTTCGTTTTTAGGTCCTGCGACAGGTAAAGTAACTGTGAATAGCACTGCCCTACTCCACTACACCGCTACCTGGCCAGTATCAAACGAAAATATCGTCATTTCACACTCGCGCATTCAATTCGTACTAGAACTACTTTATCCAACAGTTTATCAGAAGAAGCGTTGGTCGTATCACAGGTGCATAATATTATATGTTCTTATCTCAGAGGCTTAGAAAGAGAAAATGAAATGAAATTGCTATTTTAGAACTTCCTTTACGGCATTTTTTTTTATGAAACTAGCTGTCCCGGCAAACGTTGTTTTGCCATATAAATAATTTTTGGTATGAAAAATAGATGTTGGCCGACTCTCAGACCTACTCAATATGCTCACAAAATTTCATGAGAATCGGTCAAGCCGTTTCGGAGGAGTATGGCAACGAAAACTGTGACACGAGAATTTTATATATTAGATAAGGGGGCAAACGAGCAAACGGGTCGCCTGATGGAAAGCAACTACCGTCGCCTATGGACACTCGCAACATCAGAAGAGCTGCAGGTGCGTTGTCGGCCTTTTAAGAGGGAATACGCTCTTTTCTTGAAGGTTTGCAGGTCATATAGGTCGTATTTGAAGTAGCTATCCCTATAACTTTGAACTCTTTGCCAGAATGTGCCTTAACATCCACCTCTATTGTCCTGCTCGCGCTCGGTATTACATGGGAGAATCCTCTCGAGTCCTCGCGCGACCGGGCTATAGACCACGGCCATTCGTTACGTTTAACGTTTGTTTCAATGCGCTCCCGATGTAATAGAAATTGTAACTAGTTATAGAAGCTATCGCATTATACCCGCCGTATATTTCAAACAAACAATAGAATAAAACTTTATTTATTGTACGCCATTGGGATAAAAATATTAAGCATCAATTGTTATTTTTGCACCGAGTCAAAGTTTCAATAGTCTGGTTAACGTAGTAACTATTTAGTAATCTGTGGTCTGGTCGCGTTAAAATTTTACTAAGCGTCATTAAATTTGCTGTATTTTTTGCACGCTTAGTTTCATTTCTATCTGTATTGTTGCCTCATTATTGTCGATTTTCGCACCGATGGCTAAATGAAATTTAGCTTAAGTATATTTAAATCGGAAGGGGATTGTGACAACGCCAATAAGTATTAATGTAGTCTTTAGTAAATTAGTACCAAAATGCAATTAGAGTTATTCAAATTGTATGGCTATGCGGTGAGTAGTAATTTGGTGTTCAATCGGCGGTCCCATGGCGGGCGCGAGATCTGCTGTGATTTATTGCCGTTATGTGAGGACTGAGGAATCAATCAAACTCACGGAGTACTTGTGTTGACTCGGTTTTAAAATCAATCAAAGTTTGAGCGAAAAATTAGGTAACATGAGTATTGAGTAAATGAGTACATACGTTACCCCTAACCCCTATATTTACCATATTATAAAACCGATAGGCCCCTCCTCTTTATAAAATAAGTATAATGTATAACATTATGACTTTAATATTCACCTCTATATATTCGTCAGTCATACCTATAGTATATTCACCCCTAGCATCAACTAGACTACGACTAGAACCTTAGAAGACGTGGTGGTGCCCTTATGTAATACAATACACATTAGAGCCGCAAGATATAACTAGCCAGGATTGTCTAGAATCAACAGCAGAACACAAACACGTTATATTTACAGCGTTACATAAACAATTGTTTACGAGATTCGTATCAGTAATGTTTTGTTGTGAGATGAGTCTTTTGGAGAAGCGCGATAACAACTCAGGTAACTCAGCCACATAACTCAAGTTATGAGGTGACTTATTCCATCTACACGCGTAACTAATAGCGATATACCAAGTTACGGTTCGGTCACAAAAGTAATAAAATATATAAAAGTGTGCTGATTTAGGCTTTGACGTATGATAAATGAAGATATAATAGTATATAAAATTGTTAAGCTTAAGTTACTAAGATGACCGATTAGGCCCCTTAAGATTTGGTAACTATTAAGCGGTGCAGCGTTCTCGTCTTGACATAGCATAATTTGACTCGAAAATGTAATTGGCGAGATTATTTAGTATAATTCAGTCGGAAAGCTAAATAATATCACACAAAAATATAATTAAAATCAGCCAACATGCCATATATAACATAACAAAGGCACACCCGGCGCCGCCTGCACTCGGCCGTGACGAGACGCTACGAGACGCGAAAGAAATAAACTGCGCAGCCACACATAGCACTTACAACCTCTTATTAAATAATTCCGTCTACAATCAAATGGAGAACAGAATATTGTACAGTTCTGCTACTTTATTCTTATTAGATAGGACGCATTAGTCTTTATAAAGAAGTAACTAAATGTAGCTTAAACAATATGAGTTGTATCTAATATCTAAAATTAATGTTACGATTTCACGATGAAAACTAAATTGAGTGGGAAATCCAAAATTATGTAGAATAGAATTACATTCAGCTGTAACAACCAGATTAAATTGAAATTGAAATCACAAATAACGTTACTGCTACGAGATATTATGTTCCGATGATACATCTAAATAATATTATATTTATTTACCTATGCTACATATTATTATAACACAGCTAGGAATTGGAATTACAAATGTATCTGTTTTATTCGCTATAGCTTTTTATATGTATCAGTACAAATATCACAGTTTTCCAATGACGCTTATAACCTCAAATCGATTTAACTATTAGTTATTACCACATTAAAAGGGCTCACTACATTCTTAACAAACGAACTATATACGTCTTTAACCAGCTTTCGATATAAGAACTAAGAGGCTCCTATTACCCTCACAGCAGATAATACCCTAATTATTTTTGTAGATGAGAGACGGGAGATAATGAAGTAACTTTATCTCGCGCTCGGTATAATCCGATGAGAGCTCACACACACAAAAACACAGAGTAAACATACACATACACATAGACAGTACACATACATAAGCTTTGTCCACATTGTGCCTTTTTCTGTTCATTTTCATTTTGACGTGCGTCATGGGCATGCCACATCTTCGCTGTTGAGAGCGCTATAAGGCATGCCCTTGTTGAACAAAAAAAAGACACAATATGGACAAAGCTATACAACGTATTATACAACTTACAAGACACAGGAGTGTCTGAACAAAGCTAAACTTTAGTCTTGAGCATAATGGATCTTATTTCATCACGCGAACTCACGATGCTGTTTATCATATTTACGTCGACGGGTATATTTTGTATTTAATGCTAAAATCGTTAATTTCGTTTTAGTTAATGGTGAAAATGTGCCTACTTCAGAGCTTAAAGAATTCACGATATTCGTACATGTTCTTCTTTCTTCTCTCGAATTATGCTTATAATCAAGAATCAAAAGAAAATAATCCAATATTCTCACAATCATAAGACTTATACTTTATTGACACCTCATTGACTGAAATCAGATCGGTTGCTTTGGCAGATCGCTACAACGGAAAATACAAAAATTAACTCCCAACCTTGCTGAAATTGCTCAAAAAGACGCCAGATATTGCGATTCAAAGAAACTAATATATAACGTAAACCGATGTCAAAGCTTATGTGTGAATACTGAAGTTCCCGGCGGTCCTGTGACCTGGTCCCATCGGGCTCCTAGGTCATAATATAAAAATATACAGTAAAGTAACTCAGCAGTATTCTGGAAATCAAACTCGTTCGACCAAGAAATCAATCGTTTCATACATGCGGCGCGTTTTTACATTGTTTTGCTTTTTTTAAGTTATCTGCCCCCGTAGACAAAATATCTTTCGTTAAAAACGATGACGAAATTCGTTATCAAAATGCATGCGGTTTGACATAAGTCATCGCTAAATGACATTTCGCTTGCGAAGACTAATGTCAAATTCCATACATTTTGATAACGAATTTCGTCATCGTTTTTAACGAAATGGACTTTGTCTACGGCCCCTGATTAAGCTTATATTGTGTGCGAGCTTCGATTCAGTCGATCAAGTACGAATATGGTCTACTGTATAATATGTTTATACTGTGGCCTAGTGGCTGTCGCGTCAGTCCCGAGCTACTAGAATTGCTAAAACGCAATAACGCGCCACCGACACCGCCGCCATCTGTCACGAGCCAATGTACCCCGTATATACTTGCTAGTACATAATATTGTGTCGCTAGAGTTACAGTGCTCGCGTCTATAGACAAACGCTTAAAAACTTTAACTAACGTGGATATAAACTTTTGTTTGGGCGCCACTTAAAATTTTTTATTTTCTCGTTATAGCTGTTATAACAAGAAGACGAACATTGACATAAACATTATATACGTACAACTAGCGACAGCTACACGTATCAAGGTTAAACAGATACAGCCTAGCCAGGTGTATGACTGTACAATATAGTTGCAGCGAATCTAGCTGCATTCACACATATAACCGAGCTGCGGCTCCAAAGCGCTTAACCGCTGAGTGGGAACTGATGTACGGCGACCGCGCACGGCGCACGGCGCACCGCAGCGGTGCAGGCAGCGGGTATGAAGCACTCTAACCACCGGAAAACTTCTACTAAACTCGATTCTTAAAGCATTTACTTTTATGAAAATAAAATCACTAGCTACTTAAAATATACACCAAACTTTTTACATCAATATAAAGCGGAGCAAAATTATTCCGGTCGTAAAATGTCGGTTCGCAATAAAACGAAATAAACGGGATTTATAAAGTGAAACAAAACTCGAACAAGTCCAATACTAGCCGGCGTAAGTAGCGATCGAGGACCGCTGGGAACTGGGTTAGTGGGGTTAGCAGCGCCGTCGTAGAACAACCGATCAAACACAATATAACGACTTGCTAATTTATTTATCGACAATTTTTCTTCAGTATAGCGCGTAGCACCACAACTGTTCTGCTGCATGCTGTATGTAGGTCTGTCAATACATTGCATTGTCTACACTCTACACTCTTTACTCTATACTGTAGAATACGTAGAGCTACGATAGCGCGTAGCAATTGCGCGTAGCTCGTATTCCGCGTAGCATTACGCGTATTGCGCGTAGCACTGCGAACAGCGCGTAGAGCGCTACCGCGATCAACTCGTAGCTACATAATAGTATGTACAACTATGTACAGTACGTACCGCTCCATATCCTAAAATAAAGGTGCCGGTTGGCAGCGGGCGACATGAAGCAACCGCAGACGACGTGTCGTCGCGACACTACTGATTTCTATGTATTTATATGAAATAGCCTGCGCAGCTAGCGACACGAAGCTAGCGACACTTTTCATAGAAATACATAGAAACTAGTAGTGTCGCGACGACACGTCGTCTGCTGCCGCTTCATGTAGCCGGCTTCCAACTAGTACCTTTATAGTGCGTAGATTGTAGCTACACGTTGCGCGTAGAACTACATAAATACGGCGCGTTTCTAACGCTATGTATACGCAGCACTACATTCTTAAAGATATTAGAAGCTACTGCACATTCGATACAAGCTAATTTTCTACAACATTAGCCAGGACCGGCTTCGTGTTTGTAATAGTATCTAATATTGAGGATTTTATTTTCGGTACGTGATTTGGCGGCGCGCGGCGGTCGGCGGTCGGCAGCCGGCAGCCGGCCGAGCGCAGCTGTGCAACATCACATCAACACCACGCGGAATTGTATGTTCAACCGAACAATAATTTGTTAGCTCACTGCCATAATTAACTCTGTAAGTTTGAAGAGTAAATAAATTGATTTTTTCATGAAATTAAAATATGTATTATTACAAGTATTAAATAAATAAAAATGAAGTCTGAAGAACAGATAAAAGTAAGGTAAATTAATAATTATTATAAGAAAAATGTTAATTGTACTATTGAATAACAAGAGTCAAAGAAATTATACACATAAAAAATATTATTTATCATCCTGCCCATATTGAAGTGTATTCTGTGGAGTGTTAGTGTTCAAGCGCCATCGTGTCCAGAACTACTGGGGCTGAAGGTGTCAAGTTGTTGAGGACGTTTGTATACGCTCGCATGGAGTATGTAGTAGACAAATAAGGGAGTTATAGTGCGCCTAAATCATATGAGTAGGCTTTTTGTTCATTATTGTAGTTGTTTCAATTAGATCACTCAGAAACCCTGCCACCACATTTCCGCGCAAACGATTTTCTCGCGATAAAAATAGCCTTTGTCCTTTTCCATTATCTACGTTTTACCTACGCCTTAGAAAAAAATTGCACGGAACTTGCGTTGTTAAACCTTTGTTATTATATAATTATAACAAGATAGTTGAATTTCCATATTATTTTATGTATAAAATGAAAAATAACTTATAACACCATTATAACCTAATCCCACGAGTAGATAAATGCATTCCAAATTGCATTGTACAAGCAATATACTAGCGATAGCCAATCCCGCGATTCCCGCTAACCCGAACAGTGCACTCTGTTACCAGCCTGTGTTATTACGCGCGTAATGAGGTAACTCCCCCGGCGCGCGGAGGGGGGACAGGGGGGATAGTGTGAGATAACGTTAATCTCGGCGCGGACCCTTCTTACGTCCTCTTTATCGGACATAAAGCACCGCGTTCAATTTACAAGACGAATGTGTCTCGGACGGGTCCGACGGGGTAACATGGTCCTAGTATCTGTGAGTCACAGATATTATGGCCATCTTTACTTTCTTAATCGTCAAAGACTCGTGATCGAATCATCATGACGATTAAGAAAGTGAAGATGCAAAGATTCTGATATACTGCAATTATTTGGTGCTAAGCGACAGCTATGAATAAGTACTCGTAAGTATCTAAAAGTACAATCATCCACGCGAATGGAACCTGCGACAGTGACTGCAGCCGGCGACCGCGATAGATAAACCGTCGGCCTGATGAATGAAGCAGTTTAATTAAGTATACATTTATCTAAAATCAACCTTAATTATAGTCATTATTAAAGATCTTTTTATAAAACAATGAACATTTGTGTTTACAAAGCAATAAAATTTTTACGTCCGATGCACGCTTCATACTAAATTCAACCATCCGCGTATATGATTTAAGTTCAAATTTGTATAGTGCCAAAAAAAAATCCAATTTTACGACCGAAATTCGCCGCTGGAACAGGGCGAAGTGAAGTATGAGTGGAGTCGAACTGTTCAAATTTTTTTTGTTGATTGTAATTTGTAATAATTTTAATAGTCCATTTTTTTATTTTTCCGAAGTTTAATGTATAAAGTGAGGAGTAATTATTTTTTACTTGTAATATTATGTTGTTCTAATGTTATGTCTAATTTTATCATTAACCAAAATATACATAAGTGTACATACATTTTCCGATAGGCCACAAAGGACAACTCACATCACCCAACGCCCATACTTTTTAACCTACTTAAAAAATCCTTAATGGGAACTATATTTGATCGAAGATGGGAACATAATATTATTACCACATCTAACTGGATCTCGAGGAAACCTGAAAAAAATCCTCAATAAAAAAATAATAGTAATAGCGACTCCATCAAATGGAACAGAAACATAGCTTATAACCCGAACATTTCAAGTGGGCATGATAAACTACGATAAGTACCTTTAGTATGAGTATTCGCAATTGAGATGGTTTATACCTGGTGTTGATTTATTTACAACTTAATTTTAAAACTGTCTTTTGGTGATTTCTTAAAGAAATACCAATATTTACAATACAATTGTAAGAAATATATTAGGATAAAATTAATACTTACCGGAAATATGAAATTCCATCCTTTTTTTTGGTTTTAGACGTATGATTTCTACAATTATTAAACGCGCACCGAGGCATGTTTCCCGGCGGAGCGTTCGAGCACTACTAAATCAAAAGTGCACCAGAATGTTGAGTTTGGTGCTCTTTTGGTGAGGTCGTTTTTTGCCGCGGATTGTGTATCTTGTATATTAGTGATCGAAGATTATAGAGCACTAAACGGTATGCAAAGCTTTGAGAATCTGATTTACTTGTTGGAGCAAGAAGTTAGGAACGTTTACCGTTGGCAAAGTTTTAAGAAGGTCGCCGCGAATTTAAGCATAATAAAAGACCATTGTAGAATGCAGATAGTTTTTTGTTAGGGCCTTGCAAAGTTTTGTTACCTAATGAAACGAGGATCTCCTCGTTTAGCCGTGTTTCGAAATACAGGCGAAAAGTAATGGCACGGTCGAACAAAACGCTCCATATTGGACGTAAAAAGTAATGTGTGTCATGCATCAACGTTTTGAAACCGAACGCAATGTTTTTTGACGGTATTTCAGTGGCGTGATTTCCCGCGAGGCGCCGCTCGGGGACGCGCAATTAATTGCCAAATTACAACCTGACACCCAGCAATGACGAGCAGCTGCCGGCAACCAGCAACCACCAATAACCACTCTATAAACTTGTACAAATAGCTGTTGTTACATGAGTCGATAAGCCGTGACATTTAATTAACATAGCATAACGGTTAAATTTGGGACTCTATTCTCGTGTCACGAATTGCGGATCGACTGGAAAGCTGTTCTCGCGCTCGCAAATTTGGATTATTATAAGTTTGAACTTTGAAGCACTACAATTGAACCCCGGTAAATGGTTTGATAGTACATATTATAATTTTAGCACCATTATAACTCACTATAATTAGGTTAGCGAATACGAGTAGCCAGTAGCCCAATGGATAAACATCATTATGATCACTCGCGACTCCGCCTGCTTTTTACCTCGAGGCGGGCGGTGTTAAAATTCATTGAGCTTAAACTACTAACGTTATCAAACCCGTGTCTTGTCGTGTAGTGTAGGGCTGTGCTGTTCGTTGGACGTTTGTGTCCCGGGTGCAGTCTGAGATGCCATTACACTAATGGGGTGGTCACTGTGTACTGTGTGTGAGGACGAGCCAAAGGGACCGTAAAGAAAACTCGCCGACAAAGGGTCCTGTCCCTAGACCTACTGTGTGTTGGTTTGACCACATTATGCGTAGTTTATGTTCAGTGCAGACAGTGTTGTTGCAGTCGTATTGTTTGTAGTATTGGTAATCATTAAGGGATGTGATCAGTGTAATTGTGAGCAATAGTTTGATGAGCTAGCTTGGTTAATCTAATCTAAAACATAAATATTAATTTCAAAACTAGTTAGAAACTGTTTTAAAAAGGATAAGGTCCAAATTGGGCTAATTTTAAAATTGCCGGCCAGGCAAATAAACTCATTATTTAAATAGAACATGACCTGAGGAATAATTTTTATTATTATACCAAAGTTCTAAGTCAAGTCTTCGAGTTGTTATTCAAGGTCAAAGTTTGTTAATAATATATGGAATAAAACTTATTTTATTGATTAAAAGCAATAAGTAATCGATCCCAACGTCCCTATCCGAGTCATAGAACAGATTAGAAGCCAAATACCTACAAATGATTTGGAAAAATTCAAAGGAAGAGGGAATACTCTACATGCTTGAGGTACGCACGGCATTTGCCTGGTATTCCAAGTAAGCAATGAGTTGAGTTCCGTAGCACGTAGAGGTTCCCTCTTCCTTTGAATTTTTCCAAATCATTTGTCGGTATTTGGCTTCTAATCTGTTCTATGACTCGGATAGGGACGTTGGAATCGATTACTTGTTCCTTTTAATTAATAAAATAAGTTTTATTCCATATATTATTAACAAACTTTGACCTTGAATAACAACTCGGAGACTTGACTTAGAACTTTGGTATAATAATAAAAATTATTCCTTAGGTTATGTTCTATTTAAATAATAGGTTTATTTGCGTTGGCCGGCATTTTTAAAATTAGCCCAAAATTGTATGGACGTTGGATCTTGTCCTTGCTAAATGAAGCCTACCCACTAGTACGGGAACTACTTATGATACTATATTATCGTCTATATAGTCTATACTCTACAGCAACGGTGTTTCCACAAAGAAAATAAGAAAAGTCCATCCGTAGCCAAAGTAAATAAAATCAATGCGTGTGAAGTGTGTTAGATCGGTTGGAAATGCGGAATTTGTTTTATTCGAGAATGAAACAAATACCGCAACATTTACTCCAAAAGGTAACGAGGTCTACGAAAAGGTCTTACATAAACTATTGCTGTTAATCATTACAGGAATCATATTAAATACTGTGTAAATTGGGACTTAAGTCTTAACTCTTAAGGGCCACTTGCACCATGATGTTTAACTCAGAGTTAATTTTAACTCTGAGTTAAACATCATGGTGCAAGTGTCACTCACCAAGTGAGTGATAGAGATGACATGATGTTTAACTCAGAGTTAATTTTAACTCTGAGTTAAACATCATGGTGCAAGTGGCCCTAAGTCATATAAACATGTAAACTTAATTTTAATAAAGGTCAGTCTCAGTCGTTAACTAGTCGAGTGTTAATTCGTTTCATCAGAATTCAGGGCCCATCTTTACGGAAGAAACAAACTTAGGAAGTAGCTTACGATTTACCCTGTAGAATATGCTCTAGCATGGATCTATTAAGTAGACATTTCTAAAATATGTTCACTCTAACCCCGGGGTTGGACCCACAAGTAACCTTTACCCGGTGAAACAGGGTTAAACGTGTAACCTCTACTCGGTGAAACAAAGGTAAATATGTCACTACTAGGGTCAATTCAGACCGCGACGCGACGCGTAGATGCATTTCTGTATGAATTTGACAGATTTGCAAGACGTCTCACGCAATCTGTTATTTAGAGAAAATATACTATGCGTCGCATTGGGGTCTGAATTGACCCTAACTGGTGAAACAGGGGGCAAAGGTACCCATTGACCCTAACTGGTGAAACAGGGGCAAAGGTACAAGCGCGGGGTTCCCGCTCCAGTTGGCCGACCCTATTGTGCCGTGTAACGTGAGGCGTACGGAACCACAAAGCGCGCACTAATGTCAACGTAAATATAGAGACGGTGGGAATATAAACACCATCGCATCACTATGCAGTATGCCGCACTAAAATTATTATAAATATGAATGAGAGTTTGTATGTCTGAAATCTGACCTCATCTGAACCTGTAGGCTGTAACTGTTACGCATAATCCAAAGAACCGATTTTAATTCTGTTAGTAAAAACGCTATAAAGAACATAATATTATGGCACCTTATAATGTTTTCCGTGTGACAAAAAATGTGATGTAGCGAAGTTGCGGTCACCATCAGCTAGTATCCTATAGTTAATATCCTGCAGTAGCAACGAGCAGCCAAGTGTCTCCTGACTTGTACACTCGAGCAGGTCGACGACCGCAAACACACATGTATTTACGTGTAAACAACGTATCTGTCGGTAATTAACGGCCAATTTGTCACGTGACTGCCGCCCGCCGCACATCTACCGCTAATGTACGTCGCCGGTTACACGGTCAAATTTTCGTCAATCTGATCCATCAATCCGGTAAAGATTGACGAAAATTTGATCGTCTAATCCACGGATTGATGAATTGATCGTATTTTTAATATGAACTTTTTATAACCATCAATATTCCGTCAATCAGATGGATCAGACTGATGAAAATTTGACCGTATAACCTGTGACTACCGCTACCGTACTACATGGGTTCATACATTAAAATACAAACGGCCCGCACACAGGTACTATTAAAATATACTTAACATTAATTTAATAAAGACTTTGACCATCTTTGACCGTCAAAACATCTAGAAGCAAGTAAACCTCTGTCTCAATTGACAACTCCCATATTAAGGCCTCTATATCCGCCAATGACCTTGATCATTGTCTGTCAGTGCGAATATCGACGTAAATAACATTAAAATAACATTCATAACAGCGCGTCTTGTACGGTGGCGGTTACGACGCTCGCCGCGTCCATGATAGGGCAAAATAGGAGAAAAAACCTTTTTAAGGCTTAATATAATACATATTTCAAAAAAGTAAAAAAACCAAATTATCAACTTATGTATTGCAAAGCAGTAGATATTTTTTATATATTCTTTTGATAAATCATGAAGGAGTAAAGTGGTTTCATTCAACGATTTGGAGGTGATTTGGTTTTTTATTTCTTTATTATGTGATACAGATAGAAAAAATATGGCAAAACCACGTTACGTATCATATCATGTAGATTACTAATTATTTTTTTCAGATATAATTTCTCTGTTAATGCCGATGAAAAGTGGTTTCATCTGCACGCTTTTTTCGCGAGAGGAGCCTTAAGGCCCACTTGGGCCACGAGAACAATAGATTTCCAAGAATCCGCGAAAGTAATCACTAACCGCCGCACTCAGAGTCATTTAATGACGATTAAACTTAAATTTATGAGTTTGAAAGTAAAAAAATCCGGATAGCACTCATTTGCCACTCGACAGCGGTAGGCTGCCTCGGTACTCGCGGTACTCACGGTACTCGGTAGTAGATAATGCGGGATAAATGAGACGAGCGTGACGCGTGACACGCGGGACTGCGCGGCACCCGGGACGGCGTGACACCCGGGACAGCGCGACACCCGGCGGTGACATGCGGCCAATATAAATTCCCGCGTCGACGTGTCACGAGACGGGGGTCGTAGTCGCAGAGCCCGACACAACATCAAAATATTATGTATGATAAATATAAATATTAATATATATACAGTTAATAATTAACAAGGAAAAGTTTTTAGCATGTCCCTCGGGCTCCCTGAGATCATATCAAGGGGTTTTGGTGGTTGGATACCGCTGTCGATCCTGGCGACACAGGAGATACAGTGGTGGGAATGTGTGGTGGGCCAAAGCCCGTTTTTAAAAAAGGAAAAGTTTGTTTGCATTGATTGAACTCATAATAATATTATTCTGTGGCATTTAATAGGTTTCAACTTTCAAGACTACTAGGCCGATTTTTATGAGCCATAGCCCATACCAAATACCACGAGGAACTCAAGGAAGGATATAATATTATGATCCCACGAAAACATCTTTTGTAAAATGTTGCTGAGACGACCACATTTACCCTGTTTACCCTCAAGCTTCTGAATCAACACGGCCTAACTACTGACCCTTAACACAGAATATATATTAGTTGTACAACAGTCTGTTGTACCAACCCTAACACAAATTCTACATATAATATTTAAAATATGTATGGGTTTGTCGTTTCGCTCGCTTGGCTCGTCTCGGCGGGTACACTTCCGTGCACCCAGATTATTGTTATCGTGTGAAAAGTACGATTACTGCTGCGTGCTAGTTTAAAACTATTTTGTAAAAATATTTCGGCCAATTAATTCGATATAAGTTTTCAACCACTTTCGTGTGTAAAGCCGTATTAAGTTAATAATAGCAGTTTCGCTACAGTAATATTATTAGTTTGCATAATGTTACCGTAGACTGTAGAGCGTTTACACCTCACACATTATGCGACGCTATTAACTGAATATTTTAAACCTTGTGACTTTGGAGTTAGAAGGCTTTTATAATATCTAAATTCTAAACTTTTTCGATATCAAAAACAAAATTGAGAAAGAAAAACAGACGTTTTAAAACCATAATATTCCTGTCCTTTTCACAAATCGTATGTGATATCGTATCGCGTAGTGTAAAACTCTCACTATGCTCAAATACCAAAGTATGTGTCCCAATTCCCAAACTCTCGAGGAATATCGTTGTGTCTGAGAAATTCTTAGAGCTGTAATATACTGGCTGCGACGCTCAGATATATGATTCATTTGAGTTAACAGTATGAATGTTAGTTCACATCGTAACGTGACACGTCGATGTGATACATTTTAAACTAACTCAAAATTGAATTCTTTATCAACTACAAAAGAAGCTACACATTGACAGACTTGCTATGTTAGGCCGCCTGTTCTGATTGGTATGTCATTTAAAAACAAATTTTAAATTTCACTCATAAAATATAAGACCTACAGGCTAGGAGTTACTAGGATACGTGATAGAATGCAGCTATGTAGTGTGGTGTGGCGACGAGTGGGGACGTGTGGCGACGTGTGGGGATGTGTGGGGACGTGTGGCGACGTATGGTGACGTGTGGCGCTTGTGGGGACTGGGGAATTAGCTCTCCAACGCGAGCCGTCATGAATATTCAGGCTGAAGTATGAGGATTGAGAACTGAGGAGGACTAAGGATGCCGTTCAGAGCGGACACCGCGATAGAGACCGTATCGCATGCTATATGAAAATATAAGACACGCGATTCGCGAACGAGCAGAAAACGCCTGACGGCAAGCTATTATATTGATAACTAGCTGTCCCGGTGAACTTTGTGTCACTTTAAAACCTTCCCTGGACTTCTACGAATATTTTAAGACTAAAATCAGCCCAATCCGTTCAGCCGTTTTCGAGTTTTAGCACGACTAACACATTTGAAAATCCATTTTTATAATATCTACACTAGCTGACCCGGCAAACGTTGTTTTGCCATATAAATAATTTTTGGTATGAAAAATAGATGTTGGCCGATTCTCAGACCTACTCAATATGCTCACAAAATTTCATGAGAATTGGTCAAGCCGTTTCGGAGTAGTACGGGAACGAAAATTGTGACACGAGAATTTTATATATAAGATAGACTAGCGACACGCCCCGGCTTCGCACAGACTACAAAATACATAATATATAATATAGCCTATGTATATTTTATACCTGTGCGACCGAATTCTGCTGCATTCAGTTTCATACAAAAGTCCTGGATTCACACGAGCGTAATTTTGTGAGTCATGATTAGTATGAATTTATGAAAAGATATTTACGCGGCAGAAATTCCGCGACTCACAACTCACAAATTACGCTCGTTTGGCTTCACCCTTAATGATTGTTATTATTTATTATACTTATAAACCATCCCTCTTTAATCACTCTATCTATTAAAGAAAACCGCATCAAAATCCGTTGCGTAGTTTTAAAGATTAAAGCACAGAATACATATTATTAGTTTAACAAACGCGCGAGCACCGGTGCTCGCGATAACAATTGAATGGCTATTGTGTCTCGTTTTTCCACGATCGAAGAATTAATATAGGTATTTTTTTATATAATATCATTGTAAGTACATAATATTATATATACCTATGTAGTGTTCTCCAAAGACCAAATCCCTCGTGTTACGTAACAAGAATTAAATGTAATGTGACAGGGAATGAATCGGATCGAGATCAAAATCAAATCGGAACTTAATTTCCTACTGGAGTAGGTAAATCAACTTCATATTCCGACTGAGGTGCGGGACGGCCATTTACAGGTAGGTAGGTAGTTCTAGGTACATTTTACGTTACTACAAAGCCTACGAGTACATTATTTGTGTAAATGAAGTGCTCGATTACAATAATATTATAGTCTACCTACTGTACTTGAAAATTATAACAACTTCTCGAGTCACTCTCGATGTTAATGCATACCTACTCCATACGTATTACCTACCTAATTAGTAATTACTAATCTCACGACTCTCTTTATATTGGCTACGGAGCGAAGAGCGTGCTGTCAAACTTTGCTGTGTTTTCTAATAAGTATTACGACCCCGGAAGACGATTGACTCAAATTAAATTGAGATTCTTTTAATCATTGTATATTTATCTGATACTAGCTATCCCGGTGAACTTCGTGTCACTTTAAAACCTTCCCTGGACTCCTACGAATATTTTAAGGCTAAAATCAGCCCAATCCGTTCAGCCGTTTTCGAGTTTTAGCGCGACTAACACATTTGAAAATCCATTTTTATATATTATAAGAAGCTTAGCTCACCTGACAGACGTTGTCCTGTCTTAACGATGATTATTTAATTCGAATGGGTATACTTAAGAAAACAATAGATTAAAATTAGTATCTTCATGCCAAATTTCATCAAAATAGATTAATAAATAGTTTAAGCGAAAATCATAAAAAATTATTGTGTAGGAACCGTACATTTTACGGGACAAAAAATATCCCTTGTTCTTTCCCGAGACTCAAAGTATCTCCATACCGAATTTCATAAAAATAGACTGAATAGTTTAGGCGAAAATCATAAAAGTTTATTGTGCGGGAACCGTACATTTTTCGGGATCAAAAGTATCCCTTGTCCTTTCCCGAGACTCAAAGTATCTCCATACCAAAATTCATCAAAATCGATTGAATAGTTTACGCGCAAATCACAAAAGTATATTGTGCAGTAACCGTACATTTTTCCTGGACAAAATGTATCCTATGTCCTTTTCCTCGTTCTAAGCTACCTCTCCACCAATTTTCAGCCAAATCGGTTTATCCTATTCTTGAGATAAAAGTTTATTGGGCGGGAACCGTACATTTTCCGGGACAAAAAGTATCCCTTGTCCTTTCCCGAGACACAAAGTATCTCCATACCAAAATTCATCAAAATCGATTGAATAGTTTACGCGCAAATCATAAAAGTATATTGTGCAGTAACCGTAAATTTTTTCGGGACAAAATGTATCCTATGTCCTATTCCTGGTTCTAAGCTACCTTTCCACCAATTTTCAGCCAAATCGATTCATCCGTTCTTGAGTTATAAGTGGCGTAACTAACACAACTTAGTTGTGTTAGTTACGCCACTTATAACTAGTCGTAACTAACACAACTTAGTTGTGTTAGTTACGCCACTTATAACTCAAGAACGGATGAATCGATTTGGCTGAAAATTGGTGGAAAGGTAGCTTAGAACCAGGAATAGGACATAGGATACATTTTGTCCCGAAAAAATTTACGGTTACTGCACAATATACTTTTATGATTTGCGCGTAAACTATTCAATCGATATATATATATATATATATATATATATATATATATATATATATATATATATATATATATATAGATTTAGCTAACGCAAAACACGATTCACTTATTTTGACTCGATAGTCTTTTTTTTCGATTTTTTTTATTAAATAAAGGGGCAAACGAGCAAACGGGTCACCTGATAGTAAGCAACTACCGTCGCCCATGGACACTCGCAACATCAGAAGAGCTGCAGGTGCGTTGCCGCCTGCCGGCCTTTTAAGAGGGAATACGCTATTTTCTTGAAGGTTTGCACGTCGTATAGGTACGGAAATACTGCTAGTGAGTGGTGAAAACTGTTCGTTCCAGAGTCTTACAGTGCGCGGCAGAAAGTTACGCGAAAAACGCACGGTGGAAGACTGCCACTCATCAAGGTGATGAGGATGTACAGTGTACGGAGGAGACGAAAAATCGGAAATTTTCTATTTTCTTCAATTTTGAATAGGCATTAATATTATGAATGCGAGAGTAGAACACCCGCGTGTTAATTCGAAATAGTTTTGATGTTTTTTTTGCGGCCCGGAAGGGAAAAATCCAAATTTCTCCAAAACTTTTACGTAATAAATAAAATTTTGTATACTCGTACCACCTGAAAGCCTATTATATAAGGCATGTTTCAAGCTTTTTTCCTGATTCGCCGTATCAATATTTTACATACAATAAAATAATTTTAATTTGCAGCTTTTTATTTTTTTTATTCAAAACTAAACAAAAGATGCAATCGAAAATATCGACAAATTAAAGGTATACAAGTATTCTATACGCACAAAAAAAATCACCCGTGAGATCCGTTTACAACCACTGTAGTCCATTGAAATGTTACTTTTGCTTTGCATTTATTAGAGGACGCAATTTTATTTTTGGAATATGTTGGGGGGCTCAATAGAAGCTTAACCTCAAGTTTGTGGGGTCGCCACTCTTGTCCCCCGGCCGCCATCTTGAAAAAAGGAGTGACCACACTATTTTCGTGATATCTCGGAAACTATACATCTTACAAAAAAATTGTAAAAACATAATTTGTTGCAAATTATTTTGCCAACAAATATGCTTTTACAACTTTTTACCCTAAATTAAAAATTTAAAAAGTTACTACCAAAAAGTGAGAAAATTTTTGAAAAGGTTTATTATCACTTTTTAACTTTTGTTTAACACATTTTATAAAATAGGTCTGCTTTTCTGCAGCCACACATGCTTTCACAGTTTCCTTTGCATCTGCAGAAAATTAATTTCATGAGATCGGGGAGGATTGGGGGATCTTTTTCTCAAAAGATCATTAACAAGGTTGTTGTAAGGTTTTTTTTTTTTTGTAAAATGTATTAAACAAAGTTAAAGAGCGCTAATAAATCTTTAAAAAAAAATTATCGCTTTGCTTATAACTTTTTAAATTTTTAATTTAGGGTAAAAATTATAGAAACATATTTGCAGGAAAAATAATTTGCAACAAATTATATTCTTAAAAAAATTCTGTAAGACTTATAGTTTCCGAGATATCACGAAAATAGTATTGTTACCCCTTTTTTCAAGATGGCGGCCGGGGGACAAGAGTGGCGACCCCACAAACTTGAGGTTAAGCTTCCATTGACCCCCCAATATATTCCTAAAATAAAATTGCGTCCTCTAATAAATGCAATATTCGGTCCTAAAATTGTAACATTTCAATGGACTACTGCTAAATCAGTTTATTTAATTTACAAACTTAATTGTCAACAGGGTTATCAAACGACGCAACGCTGTATTATTTGTAGTCTTTTCGTTTTCGCGTGACCACCACTTACCTTGATTTTTAGGGTTCCGTAGTCAACAAGGAACCCTTATAGTTTCGGTCTGTCCGTCCGTCTAACCGTCTGTGTGTCTGTCTGTCCGCAGTTTTACTCCGAGACTATAGGACCTACAAAGCTGTAATTTGGCATGAATACACATATTAATGATGGCAATAAAATGGTACGTGAAATTGTAAAAAAATATTTTTTTTATGGTACCTCCCCTACACATCAAGCGGGGATGAATATTTTTTTTCGCGCCAACCCCATCGTGTGGGGTGTCGTTGAATAGGTTTTTTTTAAATATTGCGAGTATTCATAGATCATTTTCCGATTTAGGGATCCGTTCGTGAAATATTAAGTTTTAAAGTGGAAAAAATCGTTAGAGTCCAGTGTCTCTACCAGTCCTTCTACCAACTAAACGGTTGGTTTTGAAATGTGAAAAAATTCACGGGAGTAGGAAATAATATGCTGAATTCAAAAGGAAAACTATCACGGCTAAGAAGACGTCATAAGTTATTGAGTAATAGTCGATCAACTAAAAAAAATGTATTCGGCGAAGTATAAAGGAACTTTTCGTTCAAATTCCTTTGAAAGTAACTGAGATGATGTTGTTAGTAGTGTAAAACACGCTATAAATGTACGTTCATTGACCATAAAAAATTGTCAAAAACTAGCGGTACTACGGAACAGTATATTGCGCGTGGCCTGACACGCACTTGGCCGGTTTGTTTAAATAAATACTAAAAATAATAATAATTGTTTGAACTGACATCCGATTTTTTTACCGACTTCCAAAAAAAGAGGAGGTTTTATATTTTTTCTAAGACTTTTTTTTGATAATTTTAAAAATACTCATTAAAAGCGTATATAACTTTTATACTATAGATGTTAATGTATTATGTGACTATTTCTATTGCATTATTGACAGCCATCCATTGAAAGATTAATATGGCGGCAGCCCTAGCGTAGGATTTCACGATCGATTCTCCAGTTGTAAACGGATCTTACAGGTGTTTTTTTGTGCGTATAGAATGCTTGTATATCTTTAATTTGTCGATATTTTCGATTGCATCTTTTGTTTGGTTTTGGATTAAAAAAATAAAAACCTAAAAATGAAAACTATCGGCGGATCATGAAAAAAGCTTGAAATATACCTTATTTAATAGGATTTCAGGTGGAATACAAAATTTTATTTGTTATGTAAAAATTTTGGAGATATATAGATTTTTCGCTTCCGGGCCGCAAAAAAAAACGCTAAACTTTGGTAGCTCGTAGAATAAAAACTACTAGCTATATGACCGAGCTTCGCTCGGTATTCAAAAAATTCAAAAAACACACATAAAATGACATTTTATGAAAATGATCCCTAGCTAGATCGATTTATAGCCCTCGACACCCCCTATATACTAAATTTCATGAAAATCGTTGGAGCCGATTCCGAGATTCCAATTATATATTATACAAGAATTGGTCGTTTAAAGATATAAGATAAGATAAGATTGCGAATTGACACGCGGGTGTTCTACTCTCGCATTCATAAAACTAATGCCCATTCAAAATTGAAGAAAAAAGAAAATTTCCGATTTTTCGTCTCCTCCGTACACTGTGGGATGGTATGTTTTTCGCGTGGGACGATGGCGAAAAGTTGCTGGTGGTATGATTCCGAACAATTCCTCAGAGCACTCCCCGTGATAAAACCGATAGAGGATGCAGAGTGAAGCTACATCTCGGCGTAATTCCAAGGTGTCCAAGCTGTTTGAAACACTATGGCACGAGCGGCCCTTCGTTGGATACGATCCAGAGGGAACAAACAGTTGGTATTTTGGCGCCCCTGCCCAGAGATGAGAACAATATACCATTTGAGGCCGAACCTGCGCCTTGTAGAGCGTTGGTCCGTTTATTATGAATATTTTTTGGCTTTTCAACAATTAATATCTGTTACACTTATTGAGTTACTATCATTAAATAACTTGCACTACTACAATCACACATTTTATAAAATAATAGCTAAAGGAAATAATATTAGTATTGTATTTAATTTTTAGGGCGCATTTCACTGGTCGATGCGGGCCCGCATGCGGGGTGCGGGAGATTGTTGAAACGCATGCCTCGACCAATCAAAATGCGCCATTAGTTATCATAGACTCCTATGCTGTATACCGCACGAGTTAACGACCAATGAAAATGCGGCTTTAAGTATGTATTAATTAATAATAAATATTAAGTAATAAAACATTTTTAGGACTTACGACCTTTACTTTCGTGTTATCATGCAGAAACCGTTGTTACGCGATATTGTTCAGTATTACATGCAGTGTAAAGCACATTGCCCGGGAGCACGATTCATGGAATCATTGTATCACGGTTGAAGGATAGCGTTGTGTTTAAGTGGGGCTAGCATTTTCACAGTAGGCTCTTAACGCCTTTTTTAAATTATATTACCGTCTAATCAAAATATTAGTTATTTAGTTAACTCGGCGATAGGAGTCAATTATAGGACGTCTTTCTGCGCGTTCATGTGAAATACTTTTACACAGCGATATAGTAAATCTATGCTTTTTACATACGAGTAACATAACAGCGTTGGAGCAATGGACCCCTATGTTAGAAATTGGTATAAAAGAAAATTTTGACTCTAGCGAGATTGGAAATTGGAATATAGATTCAACACTCACCCGTGCTGGCCTGATCTGCGGCGGCGAGAGCGGCGGCGGCGGCGCGCGGGCGTCGGGCGTGCGGGCGCGGCGGCGCACGCGGCGGGCGCGGACGGGCGGGTCCGGCGTGCGCGCGCGCGGCTCCGGCAGCGCCAGCAGCACGCGGTACAGCTCCAGTTCGTGGTAGAACTCGGGCGACGCGGGCGCCGAGCCTCCCCCCGCGCCGCCCGCCACCTCCGCCGTCAGCCCGTTGAGCACGAGGCGGCGCGCCGCCATCGCGCGCCCCCGCCCGCATCCGCGCGCCTCACCGCGCCCGCCGCATCGCCCGCGCCCCCGTACACTACACTCGGGGTCGCTCGTCCCGACTAGCGACTCCCGGGAGCGCCGCGGATCCGTCCGATCGGTAACGCACAAACTTGCTAAAAGTTTTGCACGAGATCGCGAGTGTCGTATCGAGTTTCGCGGAACGACCAGTAACGTCCACCCGCAGCGACGACCGCCACGCGACTGGCGAGTGGCGGGAACTGGCAAGTGGGAGCCGTCAGCCGGGAGGCGCCGGCAAGCCCGAGTCCTGAAGGCTGAAATTCGCCTAACTGGTTGAAAAGGCGCCATGCACAGTGTTGCTAATTTTGTTTTTCTAAAGTTACTAACTACTAAACACACTAAATTAGTACCTACAATCCGTATAAACTATAATATTATTATACTAGCAAGTAGTTTACGAAATATAATACTATGTAAGAACTAGTTAGTTACTTACAATATAAAAATCGATTGCTTTAGCAGTAAAAAAAAAGAAAAAGGAGAGCTGAGAAAAGAAATAAGAAAAAAGAAAAGGCAAAAGAAGCATGGAGACTAAAGACTGAAAATAAATTTGCTAGGAAAAAAGACGGGTTGCACTCCGGGAGTGCCGGCAGAAGTGAAAACTTAATTATTAACGTTGTGCATTTTTTAACCCATTTTTTACAATGATATTCTACTAAATACAGATCTGTTACGTTCATACTATCTTCCAGCTTAAATTGCTTCCAAACAATTTTCAAATTCAAATACGTACTTACCTCTGTCATATCTAAAGGTTACCATAGTTACAACAATGAATGCGACAGATAATACGTAATGAATGGTATAGAATAGAATAACTATATGTTTTGAGATGGTTTTGAATTGCACTTGACAGGCGCATCGGCGCGCATGCGCGACAAAGAATAAGAGAATATTGTTATTGTTGAACAGAAGAGACATTGAATAAAACTAATTGTTTGTTAGATTATTTTTTATTAAACTTTGTGCTATATTCTATACATATTATAATAAAGTCGTAGGAAAACAAAAGTACACATTGAATATTTTTAAAAATATTAGTACTTGGGGTATATAACGTGTAAATTTTTGTTTCTTTGTATTTACATAATATTTTTTTAGAGTAATTACTTTAGGATCGGTCGTATGCCCGGGCTAAATATGTATATTATATTAATTAGTAGGTTTTTTTTAATTAAATAAGAGGGCAAACGAGCAAACGGGTCACCTGATGGTAAGCAACTACCATCGCCCATGGACACTCGCAACATCAGAAGAGCTGCAGGTGCGTTGCCAGCTTTATAATAAGGTAAGAAATGAAAGAACATAATATGTAAGAGTTACTTTTACATTAATTAAAAATTTTAACACCAAAATATTTAAGTAATAATAAATATCTATATCTATACATATTATTATAAAATAAGGTCGCTTTTTCCCTCATATCCCTTTGCTCCCTTTAGTCTTTAAAACTACGCAACGGATTTTAATGATTATTTCAGTATTAGAAAGCCTATTTATCGAGGAAGGCTATAGGCTATATTTTATTACGCTAGGACTAATAGGAGCGAAGAAATAGAGGAAAATGAGGAAAAAACGTCGAAAATTATTTGAAAGGGCTAACTTGAACGCGCTAACTACTGGTCCGATTTGAAAAATTCTCTCAGTGTTAGATATTATAGCCCCTTTATTGAGGAAGGCTACAGGCAATATTTTATCATGCTAAGACTAATAGGAGAATGTGAAAAAATTAGGGAAATTATTTGAAAGGGCTTATCTCGCGAACTGCTGGAGCAATTTTTATGTTATTTGGCACAGGTTCAGGTAAGAAGTAGACCACGTGAAGGATCGAGGCTATCGATTTTAATCATTTTTTACTACATAAAATACATATTTTATGTACCTTCAAAAAGATTTAATTTATTTCTTTTCTGTCTCTTTGAAATTTTTTGTATTTCCGGATTATTTTTATGTGCCAAATGGAGACGAATATTTGTGTATTTATCAATTACTAGATGAAGCCCGCAACTCCGTTGCACCAAAATTTGTTTATCGCGCGGGAACCGTACATTTTTCCAGGATAAAAAATATCATGTGTCCTTTCCCGGGACTCAAGGTATCTCCATGCCAAATTTCAGCAAAATCGGTTTAGCGGTTTGGGCGTGAAGAGGTAACAGATAGACAGACATACAGACACACTTTCGCATTTATAATATTAGTATGAGATGAGCTCTATGATTAAAAATAGGGGTCTGTTATTTTGAATGTTCTAAGGGGGGTATTAGATTATCATTTATATTGGATCCTAGATCATTGGGTCATTTATATTGGATAATGTAATATAGATAAATGATTCATTTCTTCCTTGATCATAGATTTTTAACATTTGCTGAGAGATTGGATCCAATACGGTCATAGAAATTGGTGTTGCCAGTTATTTAATATAAAAAAAGAGTTTTTAATTTCTTGTTCGTTAGTATGTTTCAAATAATGTAATGTAATTCTTTTTCTAATTATATACTTGAATAATTTTGCTGAAATAACAAAAAACAAGCCATATTAAAAATGACGATGTCTTTTGACAAATCGAATTCTCTGAGATCTAGTAACACTGATGTCAATACCTGTCAGCGTTAGCGCTCCCCATTAGCTATTGAAACAACATATGACGTAAAATAGGATTAATGTTATATGATAATGTAATATGCAGATATGATCAAATGATATTTTTATTGGATCCTATATAATATGATCCTGTAAATGATCCAATATAAATGATAATGTAATACCCCCCTAAGAGCGAGTCAAAAACATTGGAATTCAAAAATGATTTTAAAATGCGATATTTCAATTGTTTTGCTTCATCATTGGTAGCAAAATGTACTCCTCATTCATTTTACAGTACAGTACAGTTGCATAAGACATCGCATAGCGTATAAAAATAGAATACAAATAAACTGCAATTGTAGGCATTTAAGTCACCATCTAACAGTCATGTGGCGAGTCTGCACTAACTACTCTATGGCTGCAGCAGCGCAACCATCCTTATCGTTCTTGCGTCAAAACCATATCGCTGTCACTTTCTTCGCCTGAGCCATGGCGGAAATTCGATTTTTTCAGATTGTTCGAAAAAATAATTGAAAATGTAATCAATCGAGGTATTTATTGCATTCTTATAAGTGGTAAGAGATTTCATGTGTTTTGTTTACTTTGGAGCCATAGTTCGTACAATTTCTAAATACACACGACGGCATTTTCAATTTATTTTGGTACTTGACAAGACGCGGTACGTTCGTGAAGTGCGTTCGATGGTTCGATGCAGACTAAATAAAGGAGGGGCCAATTGACTTGTATTTGAAGCTTCACAACGCACGCGGTAGTAACATATCTGCTTTGAGTTATTATTTATTATATCATTGATTTTTTATGAAAATCGATTAATAAAAATTGATTTTTTTAATAAATCGAAACCCTTACAATCGATTAAAATTTTAGCCCATTTTTTATAAAAATCGATTTTCATAAAATCGATTTTCAATAGATCGATTTTTAAAAAATCTTTTTTTTTATATAATCGAAACCCTTACATTCGATTAAATTTTTAACCCAATTATTTAATGAAAATCGATTTTTAAAAAATCGTTTTTAGGGTTCCGTAGTCAATAAGGAACCCTTATAGTTTCGGTCTGTCCGTCCGTCTGTCCGTCTGTCCGTCTGTCTGTCTGTCTGTCTGTCTGTTTGTCTGTCTGTCTGTCCGCAGTTTTACACAGAGACCTACAAAGCTGTCATTTGGTATGAATACACATATTAATGATGGCAACAAAATATTTTTTATGGTACCTCCCCTACACATCAAGCGGGGATGAAAATTTTCTTTCGCGCCCACTCCATTGTGTGGGGTGTCGTTGAATAGGTTTTTTAAAAATATTGCGAGTATTTATAGATCATTTTCCGATTTAGGGATCCGTTTGTGAAATATTAAGTTTTAAAGTGGAAAAAATCGTTAGAGTCCAGTGTCCCCCCCCTTCTATCAGCTAAACGGTGGGTTCTGGAAATGTGAAAAAATTCACGGGAGTAAGAAATATGCTGAATTTAAAAGGAAAACTATCACGGCTAAGAAGACTTCATAAGTAGTGCTAAGAAGACTTCATGGGGATTGTCCATTTTTTTTTTAATTTTGCTCATTACAAAACATTTCGAAGAATAAGGTCAGTGATCGTTTTTCTGTATATAAACGAAAAAAATACCCATTAGTTACTTACATTTTTGAACAAATATTTTTAACCTTAGTTTGACCTTCAATGGCGTTAAATTAGCAATAAATTCGACCAACATTACGTTTCGAACTTTTGGTAAGCTTCTTGTATCAGCTTTCACATAATGATAACTTGCATTTGACGAACCAGCCATTATAAATAAGATTGAAAGGAAAAAAAACATACTGCAGAGGTCAATTGGCCGCCGATGATGACGTCAGAGCGAAACTTTAAAAATTTATTGAGAAAAAACTAGCCAATGAATTTCAAAATTATTTAATTTATATTCTTAAAATACCCTATTTTAACGAAAAAAAAATATAAAAAGTACATGTCATTTTTTTGGACAATGCCCATTGAGTAATAGTCGATCAACTAAAAAAAATGTATTCGGCGAAGTATAAATGGGACTTTTCGTTTAAATTCCTTTGAAAGTAACTGAGATGATGTTGTTAGTAGTATAAAACACGCTATATAATATACGTTCATTGACCATATAAAAATTGTCAAAAACTAGCGGTACTACGGAACCCTATACTGCGCGTGGCCCGACACGCACTTGGCCGGTTTTTTTTAATTACTTAATCGAAACCCTTACAATCAATTCGAGTTCGAATTCGAGTTCGAGTTCGACACAAAACACTACTCTCCAACCGTCTTACGGTTTTTCCAAGGTTTTTCGATCAGCATGAGAATCTGACGCGAGTTTCACAGTTTTTACCCATCCCACAAAAGTGCTCAACGCCGCTAAAGAATTTTTCACTTCAAAAATATGAAAAATAAAAATAAAAGGAAAGATAGTTTCTGCATGGAAGAAGAATGAATAGAATCTGAAGACAACGTGGATAATATTTCTGATGCATGTAGTGACTATGATGAAGTAAATGAAATCTTTTGAAAAATGGCAAATAAAGACCTAATTTAATAGAAAAAAATATGTGAAATGTAATGTATTGTTTTATGTCAACTATTAGTTCATATTGGTGTCTACTATTAGTGATGTTCGTTTTTTGTGATGTCATCTATTAGTGCTTACATTGAGATGTAAGGAGTTGACAACGCAACGCAATGCTTGGTCACATTCAAGAGACGCTATATAGCCGCAGCGCACTTAGTCGGCCGCGAGCTCTTCTGCGCACTTGACGTATGACAATTATAAACAAACAAAATAAAAGTCACAAAAATGCCTTGGTGTGTCCTAAGATATTGCAAAAATAATTCCAAAAATACTTCCAAATGCGACGGCATAGCATTTCATCGGTTAGTTTTCTTATTTAATTATTTTCAATTAAAATACGAACATTCAATTACTAGGCGAAGACGCGCGCCATTTCGCATTGTCATAGAGTAGTAGATTCAGAGGGGAATGTAGGCAGAATACAGATATCTATGATGAGACGACGATGAATGAAGTATTCACGGAGACTAGTTTGTATTTTGGTACTATAAATACGTTTTTACGTGTAAGTACATTATACATGCGTACATTATAATTGTATTTATAAATATTTAAGTAATTTAAATAAGGTAAGTATGTAGTGGACTTTGGATCCATACTTATTATAACTAGCTGTCCCGGCAAACGTTGCTTTGCCATAATATAAAGTATTTCGCTTATATTATTTTATTGAAGTGATTATAAATAAGTATGTCATCATGGCAACGTCGACCGCTATACCGTCGCACAAAATTAATGGTCGCCGTCAGTCTCAGGTTGTAATAATTTGCTATTATTTATTCAACAAATGCACTTATTAATATACTAGCTTAAAAGTAAGGCCAAGTTAGCCTCGAAGAATTTTGGTGTTCTTAATAGAGCGCGACAGTAGGGATTTCAGTCCGGACCAACGCCTACAACTCTACAAGGCGCAGGTTCGGCCTCATACGGTGCACCAAAATACCAACTACTCCCTCTGTATCGTATCCAACCATGTACCCTGCCTAATAAGTGCTATTGTGTATTATTGTACGAGTATTGAATTTGAACGAAGGGCCGCTCAAATTGTTGACTGCCATAGTGTTTTAAACAGGCTGGACCTCTTGGAATTGTGCCGAGATGTAGCTTCGCTCTGCATCCTCCATAAATTGTATCACGGGGAGTGCTCTGAGGATCATCCTATCACCTTGATGAGTGTCATCACCAAAACTATGGAACGAACTATCACCAGAAGCATTTTAAGAACAAGGCATATTCCCACGCTTCCGCAGCTCTTCTGACGTTACGAGTGCCCATGGGCGACGGTTGTTGCTTTCCATCAGGTGACCCGTTTGCTCGTTTGCCCCGTTATCTTATATCTTTAAACGAGCAATTCTTGTATATAATTGGAATCTCGGAATCGGCTCCAACGATTTTCATGAAATTTAGTATATAGGGGGTTTCGGGGGCGATAAATCGATCTAGCTAGGAATCATTTTCATAAAATGTCATTTTATGTGTTTTTTTTTTAATTTTTTTGAATACCGAGCAAAGCTCGGTCATATAGCTAGTTTTATATAAAACTAGCGACCCGCCCCGGTGTCGCACGGGTATAAAATATATAGCCACAAAAAATATGCCTATAGCCTTCCTCAATAAATGGGCTATCTAACACTGAAAGAATTTTTCAAATCGGACCAGTAGTTCCGGAGATTAGCGCATTCAAGTTAGCCCTTTCAAATAATTTCCCCCGTTTTTTCCTCATTTTCCTCTATTTCTTCGCTCCTATTAGTCTTAGAGTGATAAAATATAGCTTATACTCCTTCCTCGATAAATGGGCTATCTAATACTGAAAGAATCATCAAAATCCGTTGCGTAGTTTTAAAGATTAAAGGGAACAAAGGGACATGAGGGAAAAAAGCGACTGTGTTTTATAATAAGTATAGATATAGATAGAAATCTAATTAACTTCTATGTCCTTGAGAAATCGTACTTGATGTTGATTAGTGAAAAAACGGTGTCTATATATTTTAGCGACTTGTTATATTATTATTTCGTTAATTTCTGCATGACTAATAAGTTGGATTTCACTTAACTATTTTTAACTGAAATCCAATTCTTTAGTCATGCAGAAATAAACGAAACTTTGTTTGTATTCCCCTATCTTAGGTGAGCCGCCATATTGGAGAATGACATTACATTCGTTTTCGAGTTATTCTCAAAAAGTTCTTTCATTTAATATCCATACTGTTATTATAGGAAGGCATAGAAAATATATCAAAACTCAAAAACTCAAACTCAAATTTTTTTATTCAGAATAAATTTTTGCAAATATTTTCTGAAAGTCTACATGATGCCTACCACCGGTTCGGGAACTAACCCGGCGAGAAGAACCGGCGTAAGAAACTCGCATTATATCTATTCCGCTATCTTGGATGGTCGGCCATTTTATATTTATTAGTGATGTCACATACTGTATCGTGCATTGTCATTCAAACCAAACGTGTATACAAAATTTCAGCTCAATCGATTGAAATATTATATGTACATACATACTTACTTCGAAATTGAGTTCAAATATTCCACCCGAACTTACATAATAATGTAAATAATAATATAATACAGAGAAAGTTAAATGAAAGCTTTTAATAATGTTTAGTAAAAATCTTTGTTTTATTTTATCCACTTTCAAATAGAGTCTGCGTTCATTCGAGTGTAGGCACAAAACTTTGTCACTTCTGCGGTACTGATCTATAGCCATCACCGCCCCGCCTCTCACCCCGCTCATTCTTCAAGTGTGACATGTTTTTTGTTGGCAATAGCAACTCCATACATCTCAATGAGTGCTTATGACTAAGTTTACAAAAAGACCAATAATATATTTTTTAATTGATTTGTCAGAGACCAATTATAATAGTTTTATTTTGTAAGAGTTACTGAAGACATGGATGAAGTTATCAATCCTTTATTTTTATAAATATATATTTTATAACATTCAAATGTTGCATGTTTCCTTATAGTGTCTGCCATTAGGTCTTCTCCCTTAATTCCTGTGACATTTGGTGTGAACAACGGTAAATAGGGCTATTTCTTCCGTGAGTTCTAAAACATCGTTATTATAACTTTATTATCCTATTCATTGGAATATTATTGTGTCTTTTTCAAATTCAAATGTATCAAGTTTTACATGCTTTTGCCCAGTTTTGTAGCAATTATTGATGGTATTCCCTGGTGATAGCCTACCCATACGCCATCTAGTTACTAAAATGGAAGCTATTTGACAATCAAATTTAAAAAATAAGAAAACTTTCCATTATCAGGTTCTTCAAAATCATCAAGATTTTTATTGTTTGAAAAAACCCATGTGAATTAGAGTTCGTCTTAAAAAATGTGACAGTTTTCAAAATGGCGACAACTTCAAAAGCAAAAAAGTGTTTGACAGAGCCATCTGGATATACGTAGTATCCCTAAGTAGTCTGTGCATCTGGATTGAGATTGTGTAGTGTGTACATTGAAATTAGTTTTACGCACAACAACAGATGTCATTGCCACCATAATCTCAGTTTTTCTAAAAATTAAAGCAGAACTACACTTGCCTCCCAGCTACATTTCCCCGTACTGACCTTAATAAGATATTTTTTAATTTTCTTGTCTTTATGAGATTTTATAATATTATGTCACCTGCAGTATTTCCGGGCCAATACGACCTGCAAACCTTCAAGAAGAGAGCGTAGGCAACGCACCTGCGGCTCTTCTAATGTTGCGAGTGTCCATGGGTGACGGTAGTTGCTTTCCATCAGGTAACCCGTTTGCTCGTTTGCCCCAAGCATTTCTCGTCAAGTATAACGAATACCACACAATCAGGCCTACTTTTGCATGGCATGTACAGTACGGTGGCTATGTTTTGGTTTGTGCCGCGGTCAAAAATGAACGATCAGTGTCGACAACTAATAAGTTTATACGCCGCAAATGTATGGCTTTGGGATGCCAAGGAACCCAATCACACTAACAGGGGGATAAGATTCTGGAGAAAAATCAGCCGCAAAATGAATACTTATTCCTGTTATGGATTAAAAAAAAAGGAGTCTTTGTACCCGCCTATTTATATTTTCTAGTACTTATTAGCGTTAAGAACTTGAAATGCATGCTGGTAGATCTTGCTAAATACTAAATAGGTACGTTGAGAAAATAATAAAATTATCAGTATTGGCCACTAGATGGCGCTTTTTAGTTCAAACAAACTTATACACCTGTGACTTTATCAGAGGCCAATGCATAGAGGAAAATAATACATGGGGGCCAATGCAAAGATAAATAATAAAGTACTTATTTTGAACAACATTTTTCCCTGCAAATTAAACAATTAAATATATGTACAGTTTACTCTTTTCTCGCGTGTTTATAAAGTGCAATCTCAACACTTTAAAATCATGTTTCTGATGAGTGATGAGTCATGAGTGATGACAGAAAGTTCATTACATTACTGCTTGTAAATTCAATTACATTACTGCTCGGACGTTTGGTAAGCTGCAATTTGGTAAGTATACCAAATTATAGTTATTTTAACATAATATTTGTGTTAAAATAAACTACAAATATATTAATGATTATTCTTATTATGATTTTTCTTAGGATTTAACTCCTCTCGTGACACCATTATGCATTATGGAACAAAAATGAAACACAATGCAGCCTTTGCAAACAATTGTTTATTCTTTACAGTGAAATACAAATCGTAAGGGAGAGGGGGTCACTTAACGTTTCTCTTCAAAATATTTAGGGCCTGTTTCCTTTTTTAGGGTTCCGTACCCAAAGGGTAAAAACGGGTCCCATACAACAAACGTGATTTTTTGGCCTTTTTGGCTCTATATCAATAATGGCAACAGGTAGGTGCTTGAATTTTACTCAAGGTACTTAGTTTTATGTGCACTTTAATCTTATATAATATAAAAATGGATTTTCAAATGTGTTAGTCGCGTTAAAACTCGAAAACGGCTGAACGGATTGGACTGATGTTAGTCTTAAAATACTCGTAGAAGTCCAGGGAATGTTTTAAAGTGACACAAAGTTCACCGGGACAGCTATATTTAATAATAATATTAAAATAAAATAAAAAATTAAGGGGGGCTCCCATACAAAAAACACAATTTTGGGCTAATTTTGCTTTATAATGGTACGGAACCCTTAGTGCGCGAGTCCGACTCGCACTTGGCCGATTATTCTTATATCCTCCAGTGCTATCGGTTACAAAGTGATTTCATACCGACCAAATTTTTGTCCAGCGGTAGCTTAACATTTATCAATCAATATAATCAGCGTCAGTCGCCGCACCCGTGGTGGAATGTTAACTGAGAGTATTTCAAAGTTGTAAAAAAAATTGTTGCGAAAAGTGATTTTATACCGAATGGAACTTTGATGGATAATTATTGAGGTCATGTTTAACATCACCGTCAGCCGTATTGCAGACGGGGGATTCAACGTCAGTCGCGTTACTAAACATGCAAATTTTTTTTGAATATAAGTCATTTTATACCGTACAAAAATTTATACAGGTGAATGTTTCTACTTTGTAAATAATAAATAAAACCGTCAGTCGCTAATACGATGGTGGAAAAACCGCCAGCCAGCGATATAAGTTATGACCAATATAGCCCTACTTCGCGCTCAATGTATCCTAGGGCGTCGGTAGACGACATTTCCACCTGCAAACATTCAGCTGACGGCGATTTTCGTTTGAATTAAACATAAAATTATCTCACATAGGAATTTTAAGTAATTAATTCGATAGTCAATACTTGTGAAGAATAATTATAAACATTTTACTTTAAAAGCGCCATCTGTTGTTATACACTAAAACTAAAATAACACCTTCCCAACCTAAACGTGTATAATCTAGATATGAACCTTTATCGGGTGCGAATTGGGATCGTTTTTATGCCAATTCAATACGATTCCCAACATCAACTTTGAGATGCTCTCAATTTTTATTCCACCCATTATGAAGTGGCTGACGATCAAAGCTGTTATGTATTAGTGGAATACTATTATTGTAACGATTTTCGCTCGGTATGAAATTACTTTTTAAACTGAGCGCGACCTCCCCTACTAATACTTCATCTGTCAAGTGGCGGTCGGCGGATAGCCTATTCGGCACTTATCATGAAGTGGTGAAACAGGTTCTTCCTAGTTTAAATCGATTGCCTGGAACCGGTCAGCAAAGGGTTTAGCCGGATACGTATGACGAGTCGGTCCCCAAGTGGGAATCGAATCGAAACTTATGTTTTAATATTGACTAGATGTACAAACACGATTTATGTACTTTTATGACTATTACTGAATGTGATATATCTCTAAAGCTAATTAAGATAAACAAATGAAACTAACGCGAGGTGTTAGGTTACATTATAGAGTATATCACCTAATTTTTAATTTTTTTTAGAATAAAAAAAACTTTAAAAACACAAAAAAAATCAAAAAAAAATCATGTTTTTTTTTCTGTGTTCTCTTTGAGTTACAATCACGGTTGGTTTTAAAACATAAGGTAACGGTCATTAAAGATAAGATAATAGTAAAAAATCGGCCAAGTGCGAGTAAGACTAGCGCACGTAGCGTAAGGGAAAAATCGGCAAAAAATATGTTTTTTGTATGGGATATCCCCCTTAATATTTGAGTTTATTTTAATAATTGTATTATTAATAATTAAAGTATAAATACAACTAAGTATTTTGTGAACATTTTAAGTGCCCACCTATTGCCGTTATTGCTATCGAGCAAAAAAATTACATTTGTTCATCACTTTTATATTATTAGACCGCTTGTTTCTCAACACAAAGTTACATTATAATATTATGATGATGGTTATAGCCTAGAGCGCAGCGACGAGCCGCAGCAGCCGCGCGGGGTGCAGCGCGGCTGCTGCTGCAGCGGCGGCGGCCGGCCAGCGGTGCGCCAACAGCGCCAGCAGCGCCGCGCCCGCGCACAGCGCCGCCGCCAGCGGCAACAGCGCCGGCGCGCGCCGCCCGCCCCAGCCGCAGTGGTGCGCCGGCAGCAGCTCGCGATCCGCGCACGCGCCGCACGCGCCCCACCCCGGCCCGCCGCGCGCCGCCGCCCGCTCCGCCGCGCCCCACGCCAGCGCCAGCAGCCGCAGCGCGCCCTCGCACGCGCGCCAGTGCCGCAGGTGCCAGAACGCGTACGCCAGCGCCTCGCTGTCCCCGCGCCGCAGCACGTGCTCCGGCGGCAGCGTCAACGCGCGCAGCTCCAGCAGGTACGGCGGCACGTGCGGGTTGTAACGTATCGCGCGCCGCAGCGCCTCCAGCGCCGCCGCCTCCGCCGCCAGCCGCGCCGCCGCCGTCCCCCCCGCCGTCGCCGTCGTCGCCGCCGCGCGCGCCCGCAGCAGCGCCGCCGAGTACGCCAGCGCGGCGGAGCGCGGCGCCGGCTCGGGGTCATGGCGCGCCAGCAGCGCCGCCGCGTCTGCCCACGCGCGCTGCTCCAGCAGCACCTCCAGCAGGTTCTCGTGCGGCGCGAGCGCGTGCAGCGCGGGTGGGGCGTCGCGCGCCAGCTCGCGGAACAGGCGCGCCGCCTCGCGCAGCCGGCCCAGGCGGCGCGCGCACATGGCCACGCGCCGCTTGACGTGCGCGAGCACGGCCGCCTCGCGCCGCGCCGCGCTCGCCGCGCCGGCCGCCGCGAGCGCGCGCCACGCCGCCTCGCCGCAGCGCCAGGCGCGGCGCAGGACGCGCTCGGCCTCGAGCACGGTGGGCGCGTCCTCCTCGGCCAGCAGCAGCAGCGCGGCGGCGCAGTCGGGCCGCAGGGCGAGGGCGGCGCGCGCGCAGGCGACGCGGGCGGCGGGCTCGCGCTCGCGCCAAGCCCGCGCCAGTGCCTCGTCCGCGCCCGTACACCCCGACCCGCCGCCGAACCACGCCTGGTGCTCCTGGAACGCGACAAAAAAAAAATATTATTTTATTTACAAGGTTGATTCTACATACTATCATTGTTGCTATTCTGCCAATAAACTTTTATGAATACTTTGAGATTATCAAGCATTTTCTTATAGATGTTGATAATCTCAAAGTACAGAACTTTGTTATAGCGAAATCAGTTTATCACATGGAGATTCCTACCGGCCTAAGTGTAAGTACTCACATAATTTGGTTTTGCTCGATCGAGCTATCACGTAGACTGTAGAGTAAAAACCAATGCTTGGGCTTTCGTCCACACATTCAGCATTGCTCAATAGTTTTACTCCAGTTCGAAGGAAATTTGATACGAATAATAAAAACTAGTGTCAAAAAATTTGTCAAGCCGGCTCGATTTGAGCCTTCAAACTGGCTCGATGCGAGCCTTCGAGCTGTGAGTTTTGCGGTCCACACAGTGGTTTTTGCTCGATTTCGAGTAAAACTATCGAGCAAAACTGTATGTAAGTACTTAGCATAAGATGCGCAAACAAGAAAATCTCGAGATATCTCACTCTCGTGTGTGTCAATATTGTTGATAACTACATAATGTCAAAATCATTTTTTGACATTATGTCGATAGATTTTGACGACCGATTTACTCGAGAAAAATGTATGTCATGTAACATGTTAGGGTCAATAGAGATGAAGAGAAAAGCTATAAAACATCGAGAAAACGTGTAGACAAAATTTTCTCGTTGGCGTATGCTATGACGGCTGAAGGGTTTCCATGTGATAAGCTACTTGACAACCCCTTTTATTACTATAATTTTAAACAGTAACATAGTAAACACCAGAAAAATGTTTGACCATATTTGCTGTTTAAAATGTTAATAAATACTGGCCATAGCCATAAAAATTGTTTTATTTCTGAGTAAATTTCAAACAAATCTTTTCAGAGAGTCAATGTGTTGACCTACCACCGGGTCGAAATCTAGCCCGGAGAGAAGAAGCACTCTTTGCCAAACAAGTGGTAAAATTATTATTTTCAAATATGAAGATTACAATAATTTCATGCAACTTAATCTTATACAATGTAAAAAAAAGTGTGTCAGCTCCGATGCACGACTTGAGTTTACTCCTTAAGTACGAGTATCTAACCATACTTTTAGTTCAGCCAGTATAATGATAAAAATTATAACTTCACAATAACAATATTAATTTTTAATATTTATAACAAAAATAGCAATATAAATACATCGACACTGATAGAAACAAACAAGCCCAATAACATAATATTGTATATATTATATAGGTATAGTCGCCTATACAGCATACCATATGTACGTCTTAATCATAAAGTCAATATATCTATCGGAATATAATATTATATAATAATAATATAATATAATATTCCGATAGGTATAGGATAGGTAATATTATATACCTTTATGGTCTTAATACACTCACAGCGCAAATTAGAAAGTTGCGCACTAAAGGTGCGCACCAAAAACGTGACGCATTTTCGTTACTTGTTAGTAGGTTTTACCCCTCGGATTTTTCTCATACCGTGCGCCTTATATATGAAAATCGATTCTTAAGGAGTAAACTCCAAAAACAGTAGTTACGTAATTGTAAGTCTAAAATTACATTAGAAATTATGTAGAAGTAGCCTTGCAAGCAGCCATTCTACTCTCAGGATGTGCCATTGTTGATAAAATCATTGACCTCTTTTGCTTTGGTGCACAAACATCCTAGGTATGACTACTTTTTAAAAGTGATGGAAATATTTTGAATATTTTCTGGGATTTAGCAATACTGAACTGTAGTAGTAAAAAAAATTATATTATCATTAAAGTATTAATTTTATGAAATGGTCTAATAGTTGTCACAAGGCATTCAGATAGCTGTTTGAAAATCAGGATAATCAAATTTATGAAAAACAAGCAGGTTTGGTGCGTGTGCACAGTACTCAAAACTATGTGTTTGTTATAAATGTCATAGAAAATCAATGTCTTTTAGAAATTATAAGGATATATGTTTCCCAATAATACTGCAGATAAATATGAATCTGTACAATCAAGTTTCTACTGTTTTACTAAATTATATTGTTTAAAATTAGTGAAACTGTAATTACCTGCGCAGACAGATTCATGTCATAGTAAGTAAGCGGTGCTCGGCGAGCCACACTCCAGAGGCGGCCATACTCAGCACCGCGCAGCAGCGACATGGGGTTCCGCCAGACCTTGCACTCCACTCCCTCGGGCTCGCTGCTCGACGAACTGCCGCCGCCCAGCCATGGCCCCAAGTGTGTTAGCGATACCTGAAACATGGAATTAATATTGTAAATGTTAAAATTTAATTCAAGACAAGCCACATGAATATTACAACGTATAAAGTTTTAAACATTCTTTACTGTACACGTCAATGAATATCATCATAAATCTTGAGTTTTATGAAGCTTAAAACAAAATAATTCTACTATCATGGAAATAATTTTCTGCATCATCTCGATGTTTTGTTTGCTGAGATGGTTTCACAGTATCGGTTTTAGGCAAAATACAGATTACGTGGGTTCCCTGTATTTTCACACTACAAAGTTATAAACTAATTAATGTTTTACACCTTTATGTATGCTCATTTTTATACTTTTATAGTTTAGACCAGGGTTTCTCAAACTTTTGGCTCCACTTTTGTTAAAATTTCCAGGTGACAGCGAACCCCTTGCTAAAATAGTGCCGTGTGTGCCTTCCAGTTATCAAGCCACCATTAAGTAAATCTTGTCGCGAACCCCCTGCCCTCGAATGGCGAACCCCTAGGGGTTCGCGTACCCCACTTTGAGAATCCCTGGTTTAGAATTTACTTATGTTTAAAGTGGAATTTTTTAGGTGTATTTATGATTACAAATCGCCTTCATTCATACTTGTTCTATAAAGGAAGTGCCGTATTTTCTGAAATACCACCATTCGAAGATCAGGATGAGTCCAGATATTAGTGATGAAGTGCCGGTTAGAGCCACATAGAACTTTGGCGTCAAAGCGCCCAAGAACGTCGCTGAGTCCCACACCATAGCTGCTATTGTCCTCAACACTTTTACAGCTCAAAACACAGAAATTGTTAACATTTTAGTAGAAAAATTGTCATTATTACAAAAAGTAAACACAAGTCACAACAAAATACAAAATATTGATCGCGATTGGAACAATCCTTCTCCTTCTCTTTTGTTTTTTTTTCTTACAAGCAAGCCAGAAGCCGTAGCCCGTAGCCCGTAGCCCATGGATATTATAATAGAATACCTCAATGGTTTAAAGTTTAAACATCATAAAATATTATAGGTAATATAAAAAATTATAATATTTATTTAAGAATTGGAATTTGTAAGGAAGATTTTATAATTTAATTTCCAAGAAAGTGAGTTAAGTAATGTTTTAGTAAAGCGCTATCTGTCGGTACAAATTGGTGGCACGTTTCTTTAAAAGGTGCCAGACAGGTCCTAGGAGCATGTTGTAGACTGTAGTTTTATTTTTATCTAACAGGTGGCATGGATAATATTGTAATGAGGAATTTTCTTAGCTTTTTAATTTGATTGTCAAACAGCTTCCATTTTAGTAACTAGATGGCGTATGGGTAGACAACTATCGGTAATACCAGGGAATACCATCAATAATTGCTACATAACTGGGCAAAAGCATGTAAAACTTGATACATTTCAATTTGAAAAAGACACAATAATATTCCAATGAATAGGATAATAAAGTTATAATAACGATGTTTTAGTTAAAACTCGCGGAAGAAATAGCCCTATTTACCGTTGTTCACACCAAAGTCACAGGAATAATACATTTTGGTTTTGACAACATCTTACCTGCACTTGTGCAAGATAACAGATATTTAGTGGCTAATATTTTACCAATAATGAACATCAAAAACCCAAATAACACAATTTGGGGAAAAATAATAAAAACCACACCGACAATAAAAAGTTGAAGTAGAAAACTCTTTCAGTTATCATGTTTTCAGTTTGACAAGTGCAAGCGTGTTCCTAAGCTGTTACCAGTATACTGGCCTAATTGCTTAGGCCAATGATCGCTTATGAGTATGATATTTTGATTGATATTACACTTGACAGTACACTGATATTTTTTAGAAACACGACCAACATGTAGTCAGTAATGCCAACCTGCAGATAATTTCAAATCGGTGGGGAACCAATAGAAAATTAGTGAGTGTCTACCGTCGCGCCGTCTGATGGAGATGATAAAAAGAAAACAACCCATTATACCGTTAAAAACAACTGCAGTAGGTAGTCCGTAAAGGGGAATGCCAATATTAGGCCCATAAGTGCACACATAATTGGCTATATTCAAAAATTTTATATATATTTATAGTAGGTCTACCTTGTATTCATTAATCTGTACAACTTGGCAACTTTATTTAAAAAATATTAATCACTCAACACCCAAGCGGCCGGATCTGACCGCGCCATTTGTACTGCGGCTATACAAGTAAACGAATATGAACCTAGACACAGTGCGACAAGGCTTTAAATGAATGTGGCGCTGCTCGTAAAGAACAACTGTCAAAAGTGACGTCTTTCTCTATGTACATCTAACATAAAAATTTTGCCCTTACTAAAAATATTATTTTGTCAGATCATAATTGAAATAATATAATTTATCTATTGCAATGATATGATATTTATACTTATTGTTACTTTTTGCAATGATTTCAAATAAATAAAATAAAAATAATGACTTATATATTTTTTAATAAACATATAATTGTTTTCTTTCTAATATCGTCTGCCTTCTCATAACTTATTTTTTGTGTTCTGGCAACACCAGCTCTAAGTGTCAGACGCCGGAAAACGTTTTCTTCTTGTTTAATGCTCAGAAAAAGGAAGCCTATCCTTTTTCTGAGGTTTAATGACTATTGGGAAAAAGAGCGCGGGAACTGAAAATTTAAGGCGGGCTTTTGAAAATTTTAATTATTTCAAATAATTTTATTGTATTATTTGTAAATATTGGTTATTTTTTCTGTAAATAACTTAAATTTAGGTTGTACATAAGTGTTTTTGTGGAAAGATGGGGAAGAAACGTAAGAAAAAGGATGAGTCTCCGCCTTCCAGTACCAGTAGCGATTCTGATTGTGAAGACTCGCAAGTATTGCAGGATGCAGATCCCTTCGCTCCTTTTAGGGTCGCTGATTACTCTCGGCGATATCCTGAAGATGCGGAGGCCAAATATGAATTTATTGTATTTGTTGAAAGTACGAATGAAGTTCCACTAGGTAATAGGGATATGGGGGCGATACCGGTCCGTCCACGTCGTGTCCCTGGGCACCTCCCCCGTGCCGTCGTGAGCTTTTTCACGGTGACACGGGAGGGGTGGCTGAACGCCGGTATGGCGTGTGTTTGTGTGCGTGATTGTCTCTGTGTGTTTGGCTGCGCCCGCAGTGTGACGAACGGGCCCGCGACCCGGGGTGTCGGAGTTTGTAGTTATGGAGGATCGCAATTGTGAAAAGAATCTCCGGGCGGGTCCCGGCTCCTCTGGGGCCGGAGAATCCCGTGCACCTCCGCAAGGGGGTGCGAGGTCCGTGTATACGGAGGGACCAACAACTGCGATGAGTGAGTCTGAGGCCGCAAAAGCGGCGAGGCAGAGGGCCATTTTGGCGGCGCTTGGAGGCGATGCCCCTAAGAAGCGAGACAGCCCGAAGCCGGCGCCCATTACCGCGCCGGCGGCGGCTTTGAATGACAAGAAGTTGAGGGGCGACAAAGACTTTCCGCGTGTCCTGCTGACACGCGATGTGCTCATGCCGCCCCCGACTCGAACCACCGGACGAGACACTCCTGGACTTGACAGCGAGGACTTGCTCTCGGACTCCAGTGAAATGTCTGGCATGTCGCTGGACTCCGAGGGCCTGCCCGCATTCTCGGACAAGAAGCGCCGAAAGAGGCGCTCGGATGATGACATGGCGCCGCCTCTCAGCAAGGAGGCGGCGCCTAAATCTAAGAGAGGACGTGGCCGCCCGCCAACAACCGGCCGTTATGTCGGTCTGGCGAAGGCGCAGACCGACTTTAATCGGGAGAAGGAAGAGGCCTTTAGTTTACAGGCTGAGGAAGAGATTGCAGAGGCAGCGCGGGAGGCGAGGAAAACGCGAGCTACCATCAGCTCCACCCGCTCCCAATCTGAACTCCCCGTTTCTTCTCCTTTGCGAGAAGAGGCTATGGAGCAGACAAGCGCTGACCTGTTGAAGACGATGGAGACTTCGCTGAAGACCATTGAAATGGTCGCCACGAAGTCTACCAATCTTAAAGGTACTTACGTAAAGTACCTTAAAGAATCGGCGGCGACCATTAAAATGGTCTTCGAAGAAGTGAAAGATCGCTCCACAACGGAGGAAATTAAGAAGCTGGAAGCCCAGAACGTGCGACTCCAACAGCAAGTGGACGTCTTACGCCACGAGCTGGAGGAGATGCGCAAACTGGCGATCAAGCCCGCCACACAAGACCTGCAACAGCTGTTGGCGGAGGTTTCTCGTACCAATATCGAGACCTTCGGCAACATGCTGAATGCTCGTCTCGCCGGCCTGGAGGATCGTCTCCTACCAGAGCCGAGGCGGAGGCCACCGCTGGCTGCTGATACAGCGGCTGGAGGTCCGGATGTGCCGATTGAGCGCGGACAGCCGAAGGCTAAGGGCAGGCTGCCGGCCGAAAAGAGGAAGAAGGCGACAGCGGAAGCGGCAGGGCCATCACAGGCACCCGCCATTAGCGTGTCGCCGAAAGAAGTAGAGAAAAAAAGGAAGAGGAAGAAAATGTCGATGGCCGCTCGTGAGGCCGAACAGATGAGGGCACGAACAGCCGCCCCGTCTGCGACAGACCACTCGTGGTCCAGAGTAGAACCGCGAGGGAGAAAGAAGAAAAAGAGAGCTGCCAAAAAGTCAGCTTCAAAGAAAAAGAAGAGAAAGCTGCGTCCGCTCAAGTCCGCCGCCATCACTCTCACGCTGGAGAAGGGGGTGGATCAGAGCGTGACGTACGCTTCTATACTACAGGAGGCGACGAGCCGGATCGACCTTGAAGAGGTAGGAATCTACCAGACAAACAAGGTTCGATTCCGGCTAGCGAGAACGGGCGCCCGGATACTAGAAGTGACCGGGGAGGACGCCCAGCAGAAGGCGGACGCACTAGCGAACAAAATGAGAGAGGTCCTGGACAGGGATGTAGTTAAGATCGCTCGCCCTGTCCAAAGAGTTGATCTGCTCGTCTCCGGTTTGGACGACGCAGCAACCGCCGCTGATGTCACTAAGGCGGCGGCAAAGGAAGGTGGTTGCCCGGCCACCGACATTCGGTCGGGCAGAATTACGGTGGGCCCCAGGGGCGCACGGAGCGTTTGGCTCCACGTCCCCACGGCTGCCGCCAAGAAGTTACTTGCTTCTGGGCGGCTGCAGGTGGGTTGGGTCCTGACAAGGGTGGTGCTGCTAGCCGCGAGGCCAAAGCGGTGCTACCGTTGTCTGGACACCGGCCACCTGGCTTCGAGTTGCCAGTCTCCGGTAGACCGTAGCGGGAATTGCCTCCGTTGCGGGAAGCCGGGGCACAAGGCCGCCGACTGCGTGGAGGAGCCCAGCTGCTTCCACTGCGCAGAGCTCGGCAGAGAGAGCAACCACGTGCTGGGGACTAACGGCTGTATCACAACAGCCAACAAGCCTCCCGGCACGAGGAAGAAGCGCAAGGCTCCCTCCAAGGCTCGGCCGCGTAAACGGCCTGGAGCCGATAAGGCCGGGGCGAGTGAAATCGCCCCCGCTATGGAGGTGGAAGCCTAGGCCTATGGGCGGATGATCGGGGGATCACCGCCCACAATATAGGCCCCGAAGAGATAGACTCCCGCGGTGCCCGGGGAGCCTCTCGGTGAAGGCAGGTGGCGGCGAGAGCTGCCGCAGCGAATTGTGGTGCCGGAAGCGGCAAGCGCTGCGGAGGACGCGGTAGAATGCGTAGCGATCCCGCTTCTTCGCGTGTAGCGTTGACGAGGGCATGGGGGGGTTTTAGTCGGTAAACCTCTGCGGAGGGAGTCCGACATACCCCTGCCCCTTCCCCCGAGGGGGCGGGGGATGCGTAATGCATTTCCCCTCCTCAAAAAAAAAAAAAAAAAAAAAGGTAATAGGGATATGATGTCGCTCAGTACTTGTTTTACTAGGTTTGTGAAAGGTGTACAATACTTAAAAAAGATTAATAAATATAAGGTTGGTGTTGTTTTTCAGCGTGCGAATTTTGCAAATGCCTTTCTAGATAATAACACATTTTTAAAGGAACAACGCATTAAAGCTACAATACCAGCAGGGGCCACTGAACTTGCGGGAGTTATCTCTTCGGTGCCCACCCATCTGTCTAATCAAAAAATATACAAAGTCATTACTAGTACAAAAAAAGTAATTTCTGTCCGACGCATAATGCGTAAAGTCAAACAAGAAAATAACACCTTTATCTTGCAGCCTACTCAGAGCGTAGTTATAACGTTTGCGTCAGCCACGTCACTGCCGGACTATGTTCATATTAAGATGTGGCGCCTGCCCGTCTCAACATACGTCCCTCCAATAAAACAGTGTTTCAAATGTTTACGTTATGATCATCTGGCTAAGTATTGTAAAAACTCACCACGATGCTCCATATGCACAGAAAGACATTCTTTTAGAGAGTGTAAAGTTCAAATTGAGAAAGCTAAGTGTATTAACTGCAATGGCAATCACATTGCCATCTCTGGACAGTGCCCCATTAAACTAGGCCTTTTTATCCGTTGTGGATGATTTATACAGTATTTTCAGAGCGAAGTAACCACTCCTCAAATACTGTAGTGCCTGGGACAATATTTTTAAATGTCCGTATGGTTGCCCAAGCGCATACGGCATTCTCGCAACATAGTCGGCCTAGTCCAGAGGAAAGAACTAGTCAATACGTCTGGGACCAACTATGTGCGGGTTTCCTCACGATGTTTTCCTTCACCGTACGAGCGTCCGTATTATGTACTTGAGATCAGAAAATGTCTCATTGATACACGCCTCCACCCGGGATCGAACCTGCACCCTCAGAGTGCGAACCAAAGGTCTACCCATTAGGCCACGGACGCTACTCTACGCTAGTGCCCCATTAGGCAAAAGAAAATTGCAGATAGTAAACCTAAATCATATGCTGGTACATTAAAAAATTCATTAAATTTTCCTTCATTAAATAAAAAATTGAATACTCAAGAAGTAATTCAAGCCATCTTATCAAACTCGGAAGCTATGACTCTACTAACAGAATCTATAGTAAAAGTAATAACTTTAAATAAAACTCAAAATGTCAGTATTAGTTCACAATTTATTAGCTCAGCAATTAAAGAAACTATTCAGGATAAAAATAGTAAACCGTCACATTCAATCATCAAGTCTTAAATATTGTACAGTGGAATGCTCAAAGTCTGTTAAGTAACAGACTTGAGTTTAAAAAATTTTACAAACCAAAATAATATACATGTTGCACTTATTTCAGAAACTTGGCTTAAGCCAAGCATTCAATTTAATATTCGTGGTTATTCCACTATTAGGAATGACTGCGGTAATGATCATAATGGCGTAGCAATATTTATTAAAAATGGTATACATTTCTCTAAACTAGATACTTTTTATGATGATTCGTTACAAAATGTAGTGATTGTTATTAAACTGAAACATAAATCCATTTTTTTGGTTAGTTTTTACAGTCCTGGTAATAGTGTTTCTGTTTTTGAAAAGGCGAAGTTAGATCGTTTATTGCAAACTATTCCGAAACCGTTAATAATTGCAGGCGATTTTAACGTACATCATACCTTCTGGGGTTGTAGTCGTATAGATTCTCGGAGCAGAGCTATTATGGATCTTTTGGATGATAATGACTTAATCCTTTTAAATAATGGCCAACCAACAACAGTAGGCTCTCATATTTGGAAACCAAACGGTTTAGATTTAACAATAGTGTCTTCTTCATTGTTTCTTTCTTGTGAATGGCAAGTTCATCAGGACCCTTTAGGTAGTTATCATCTTCCAACTATCACAAAATTTACTCTCGTAAGAGACGAGCATGAACCTTCTATTTCCTCGAACATACCTTTTCATAGCAACCTGAAATTAGTAAATTGGGATCGGTATGAAAAAGTTGTTAATTTTATTTTATTTTATTTTATTTGTTAAATACAGTAACAGGCTACAGACTATAACAGACATAACATAATATTTTTGAACACTAAACTTATATAAATCTGCAGTCCAATTCTAACTGTATACAACTATATATAACTGAAAATTTAATACATTTACAATTATTGCTACATGCTACCAAACACTTTTTAACACAAGAAAAAATTTAGAAAAATCAAAGCAAGGTTGAACAAACAAAACCCTAAAAAAGACAAGCAAAAGCTGTTAATGTTTACAAAATAATTTATACAGATCTTTTCGAAACCCATTAATGTTACTGAAAAACACATCTACCTCAGGACATATTGTGTTATATTGGTTGCACATTCTAATTAGTGGACTATTCATAGACACATTGTTATTATTAAAAGGAACATCAAATACTTTCGGAGTGCGTACAGATCGAGTGGGAATTTTAAAGTATAATTGGCTTAACAATTCAGAATCAAAGTTTCCTTTAACTATTTTATGTAACGTACATAAATCATTGATTAGTCTTCTAGTTTCAAGGCCTATCATGTGGAAGTGCGTGAGTCGCTGGCTGTAATCTGGTAATTTGCGTCTCAGACCATATTTCGAACACAGTGATCTGATAAACCTCCTTTGTATAGATTCTATACGGTCTTTGTGAGTGTTATAAATTGGAGACCACACCGATGAGCAGTACTCCAATATGGACCTTACCAGGGAATAGTACAATATTAGTAAAGTTTGCGGTTGCTTGAATGGTCTGGTGTAACGCAGAACAAAAGACAGTGTACGGTTAGCCTTACTGCACATGTAATCGTAGTGTTGCCTAAATGATAGATCAGAGTCAAACATAACGCCGAGATCACGTACAACCTTTACTCTGTCAACATCTACGCCTTTAATGAAGTAATTAAATTTGATGAGGTTTTTGCTGTTCTTGGAAAACGTTATTACCTGACATTTTTTAATATTTAAAATCATAAGATTTTCATCGCACCAATTTGCTATTGTATTGATGTCAGACTGAAGGGCCTCGCAGTCAGAGACATCTAAAATGCGTCTGAATATTTTAATATCGTCTGCGTATGCAAGGCATTCACTTTTTATTAAACCTATCAAATCATTCACATAAATTAAAAATAATAACGGGCCCAAGTTTGAACCCTGTGGCTAATGAAATGTTAATAAATTTTAAAGTTGACAAATGTGATCTGCTTGCTTCATACAGAAAGTTTTGCGCCATTATTCTTATGGCAAATGAAATTTCTGGACCTAGTTTAAATCATAATGTATCTGATAATATTGATAACCGTCCTAGAAAGCGGCGTCAAGTACCTTGGTGGAATGATATATGCTCATTGGTAGTAGATGATTGCAAGAATGCCTACATTCATTTCAAAGCTAATCTTAACAGTCAAAATTATATAAAGTTTAAACGGGCTCAAGCCATCAAAAAACGCACTTTAAGAGAAGAACGTCGTAAAAGTTGGTTTGAATTTTGCACATCAATAAATCGCTTAACACCAATAAGTCGCATTTGGGCTAAAATGAGAAAATTCAAAAATCACTATTCAAGTGCTAATCCATTTTCTGACCTTAATTGGGTTCCGACATTTTTATACAAATACACACCTGATACTGTTTCACAACAGACAAGTATAGATAATGCTCTTGGTGTTAATAGCGATGACTTGTACATGAATAGTTGTTATACTTTGCAAGAGTTAAAATCTGCTTTGGCCTCTAGAAAAGATTCTGCATGTGGCCTGGATTGGCTTTCCTACAGAATGTTTAAATTTTTAAATTCTCAGACTCTATCTATTTTCTTAAGTTTGTTAAATAGCCTATGGTCGTCTTCCATTATCCCAGAGGATTGGAAAACTGATTGTATAGTACCAATATTAAAGGCTGGCAAAGACTCGAATTCTGCTGATTCTTATCGTCCCATTACGCTTAGTTCATGTGTTGGTAAAATTTTTGAACAACTAATAAAACAGAGATTAATTTTTCACATAGAAAGTAATAACCTTTTACCGTATAATCAGTTCGGCTTTCGTTGTGGACGTTCTGCTTCTGAGAGTCTACGTCATTTTTGTATGGATATTCATGATTCTCGTTTCGAAAATAAAATGTTAGTTGCAGTTTTTCTTGATATTGTAGGGGCTTTTAATAATGTAGATCTGAAAAAATTATATTCAATTCTTTTATCACTAAAGGTACCTGGAAAAGTTGTAAATTGGATTTTTAATTATTTTATCTATAGGAAGGTGTTTGTTAAGGTTAACAAAAGGGGTTAAAGGGGTGTATCACAGGGTGGTGTACTGAGCCCCCTGCTTTTTATTTTATTTATACATGAGCTAAATTCGATTCTGGGTTGTGAAGTTTCTAATCTGCAGTTTGCAGATGATTTAGTTGTTTATTTTTCTGATACTTGTTTATTACGTGTACAGTCAGTCCTCAATGCTACTCTTCAGAAATTAAAGGACTATTTTGAAAGTCTTGGGCTGGAGGTGAGCATTGACAAAAGTAAAGTTGTTATCTTCGCAAAAAATGCTATTAGAAATAGGAATGTAAATATTTTGTTTAATAATAATGTATTGTCTGTAGATAGTTCTGTAAAATTTTTAGGCGTTATTTTTTCCAAACCAAACGGTTTATATTTAACAATAGTGTCTTCTTCATTGTTTCTTTCTTGTGAATGGCAAGTTCATCAGGACTCTTTAGGCAGTTATCATCTTCCAACTATCACAAAATTTACTCTCGTAAGAGACGAGCATGAACCTTCTATTTCCTCGAACATACCTTTTCATAGCAACCTGAAATTAGTAAATTGGGATCGGTATGAAAAAGTTGTTACTGAAATGTTAATAAATTTTAAAGTTGACAAATGTGATCTGCTTGCTTCATACAGAAAGTTTTGCGCCATTATTCTTATGGCAATTGAAATTTCTGGACCTAGTTTAAATCATAATGTATCTGATAATATTGATAACCGTCCTAGAAAGCGTCGTCAAGTACCTTGGTGGAATGATATATGCTCATTGGTAGTAGATGATTGCAAGAATGCCTACATTCATTTCAAAGCTAATCCTAACAGTCAAAATTATATAAAGTTTAAACGGGCTCAAGCCATCAAAAAACGCACTTTAAGAGAAGAACGTCGTAAAAGTTGGTTTGAATTTTGCACATCAATAAATCGCTTAACACCAATAAGTCGCATTTGGGCTAAAATGAGAAAATTCAAAAATCACTCTTCAAGTGCTAATCCATTTTCTGACCTTAATTGGGTTCCGACATTTTTATACAAATACACACCTGATACTGTTTCACAACAGACAAGTATAGATAATGCTCTTGGTGTTAATAGCGATGACTTGTACATTATAGATGATTAGCTGTTATACTTTGCAAGAGTTAAAATCTGCTTTGGCCTCTAGAAAAGATTCTGCATGTGACCTGGATTGGCTTTCCTACAGAATGTTTAAACTTTTAAATTCTCAGACTGTATCTATTTTCTTAAGTTTGTTAAATAGCCTATGGTCGTCTTCCATTATCCCAGAGGATTGGAAAACTGATTGTATAGTACCAATATTAAAGCCTGGCAAAGACTCGAATTCTGCTGATTCTTATCGTCCCATTACGCTTAGTTCATGTGTTGGTAAAATTTTTTAACAACTAATAAAACAGAGATTAATTTTTCACATAGAAAGTAATAACCTTTTACCGTATGATCAGTTCGGCTTTCGTTGTGGACGTTCTGCTTCTGAGAGTCTACGTCATTTTTGTATGGATATTCATGATTCTCGTTTCGAAAATAAAATGTTAGTTGCAGTTTTTCTTGATATTGTAGGGGCTTTTAATAATGTAGATCTGAAAAAATTATATTCAATTCTTTTATCACTAAAGGTACCTGGAAAAGTTGTAAATTGGATTTTTAATTATTTTATCTATAGGAAGGTGTTTGTTAAGGTTAACAAAAGGGGTTAAAGGGGTGTATCACAGGGTGGTGTACTGAGCCTCCTGCTTTTTATTTTATTTATACATGAGCTAAATTCGATTCTGGGTTGTGAAGTTTCTAATCTGCAGTTTGCAGATGATTTAGTTGTTTATTTTTCTGATACTTGTTTATTACGTGTACAGTCAGCCCTCAATGCTACTCTCCAGAAATTAAAGGACTATTTTGAAAGTCTTGGGCTGGAGGTGAGCATTGACAAAAGTAAAGTAGTGGTCTTCGCAAAAAATGCTATTAGAAATAGGAATGTAAATATTTTGTTCAATAATAATGTATTGTCTGTAGATAGTTCTGTAAATTTTTTAGGCGTTATTTTTTCGAACAATTCTAGATGGAACAAGTATGCTGAAATTCTTGAAAGTCGTGCTTTGAATGCTTGCAATGTTTTGAAATCTTTGGCCGGTACATACTGGGGTACTGATCCAAGGATTATCCGTGTACAAGATAGTTCGCGAATCGCGGCCCACCAGCCTGCCTAGCATACGTCAGCGAGATATCTCACTCTCGAGATAGTTAAAAACTACTCGTCTCATAAAGTCAAAATCTCGACATTATCTCGACAAAACTCTATAAAAATGTGTTATTCGATGATAGATCTACGCGAGATAGCGAGAGACAGGCGGACAGACAGACAGACCGACAGACAGACGGACGGACAGACCGAAACTAGGGTTCTTTGATGACTATAACGGAACCCTAAAAAGCAGTAGTATGTTGCTGCCGCAGCATTTACTTACCCGTTAATTCTTATCGTAGTTTACTACCATAATATCATCATTGTCAGCCTAACATACTTACAATAAATATGTACGTTTGCGTTCGAATGCCCCGCCCCCGTCCCGCACGCACACACGACGACGAACTAACGAGTAAAATTACAATCGAACGAGTACGACAATCGTCCTATAGTTTCAGGGCCCACATAAAATCGACCCACACTTTGGGAAATACTGGCCTGATGCCCTATCACGGGGGGCACCAGAAAAGTAAACGTTCTAATCCAACTCCGCTTAGCGGTTCTGAAGAAACGAGATGATAAAGAATATTACAAACATACAAGATACGCGCTAAAAACATAGGTAAGTACTCCTGGCAGTCGGGTGTCGGGTAAAATATTTTCAATTGACGAGAGTTTACGCAGTTTCTTATGCAGCACTAATGAGATAGCTATTAAAAGAGGCTAAACTATGATTTAGCTTCCATCTTATGTACTTTGTAGCTTTCAAATTATGAGTTTATAGGGCTTGAAATACGGTAAATTACGGTATCTCCGGAAGGAACGCCCTTAACCTATTTGCTAAGAAATTGCCGAGCGCGTGTTGACGCGGTCATATTATTTACGAAAACTGATCCCATTTTAAAATTTTGTTCCCGAAGGCGTCTCTAATATATTTTTTTCAATTCAACAGATAGCTTGAGAAGCTTATAAAATGTACAGTGGTGAGAAATAACTAGAGTAATTCTTATTTTTATGGTATTTTTGTCATAAGTGTCATCTATTAGTTCAGTGTCTAGCATTAAGTCTTTTACCTTAGTTAAGGCTTCAGCTCCACAGAACAATAAAAACATGTTTTTATTGTTCCAGTGTGTTCAGCTCTCACAAAACGCACAGAACATTTTCTAAGAACTTTTTAAATTAAATTATTTCTTAAAATTATAAATTTTCATAATTTAATATTTTGTAAGTACTTAGTTGACTATTTTTAAAATGTGTTTTAAAAATAGTCTACTAGATGTCACTTAATACTATATTATTTATTGAAGTTTTTATTCATTTGTGATTTGGCCAATTTGATACACTCAATAACATCTGTCGGTCAGATGAGAACTAGAAACTGCAGCTGATTTGTATGGGCAATGGGCATCGCCACTCTATACAGTATGGTTTCTCTATGCAATGTTAAAAAATAATAATATTAATCCATCAAGCCCGGTGATCGCGACAACAATAGAATACAATAGCATTTCCAAGAATCCCCTATCGAAGGATTAAAATAACATGAAATCTAATACTTGAGTGAATTCATAAAGTATTTAGGTAATAAATAATAATCCATGTTCAATACTAATGTTATGTCTGTCTGATTCGGCTGAAATCTGGTATATTAGAAATACTTTGAGTCCCGAAAAATGTACAGTTCCTGCGCGATAAAAGAAATTTGGCGCAACGGAGCTGCGGTCCTCATCTAGTATACTGTATTATATTATGCCCGCTGTACACTCTCGTCGAGAGCTCTCGGGCGAGAGTCTCGTGCGAGAGCCCCTTGCCCGAGTGCGATCATGTACATTCTCGCTTAGTTCAATCGCAGTTAAGAACTCACACAAGATGGACGAAAACGACCATTCACCATTCACCATGCATCGAAAGATATCATTGTAATCCAAAGATTTATAATCATATTTTATTTTATTTCTCACAGATAATGACTGATAATGTCGTTTATTATTGTTATTTTTCTGTTCTACACTGTCCAACGGCGAAACTAGTACTGAAAGACGCGAGAGTGTACAGTAGTGCGCTCGTTTTCCTCGCGAGACCCTTTGTCTCGGGCGCAATATACCGACAACGGACCGAGAGGGTCCGAGACAGGCGAGACGCGGCGAGCGCACCCATACACTCTCGCACTCGGGCCGCCTCGCTGTGTCTCGGCGAGAGTGTACAGCCGGCTTTATATTTTAATGAATTGACGCTTCACACCATGCCAGTCGAGTCTGGCCCCGTGGCAATCATCTAAGAACTTGAGTTACTGGTATCAGACAACGGAAGCATAATAATTATAAATTATAATTGTTTAAAGATGTTATGACTAATTACCTAAAGTTTAACGTGCCGAACTTAAGGAAGTTTTTCTTTGATAATTCGTCTACATTTAAGTAGATATTACAATAGGTCCACCAGAATCTGATGCCAAAAAGTGAGAAACTAAATTGACTCTAGCAATACCGGAGTAATTGGAATAAAACATTTTGATCCTTGTTTCCTTATAGCGGTTGATTCTGTGTGTGAAGTAAATTTATCCAATGATCAAGGATATTTTTGAAAATCTGCTGTCTAAATTTGCCATCAGATTCTGGTAGATCTATACATAATATAATAATTATACTGAGTCGTATTCATGAAAATCTACTTTGATAGTTTTTAAATTTTGTTCTGCTGCATTTTCTGTAAATTTCTTTCAAAATATAAAACAAAAGTAAAGCGTCATTTCACCGTGGGTTTGGAAGGCGCGGTTCTAGCGCTCGAGCACGTGAAATATTCAGGGTTCGATTCCCGCGCGACGTAATCCGATTCCGACCGATTCTGCTACTCCGATAACACCTGCAACTCCACTAGTAATATTCATATTTTATAAATGCCGTTAAAAGGATCGCTTACATATTTAGATTCTGTTACCAGAATATCCACTAGAGTAGATTAACAGAAATAGAAACTTTAAGAACTGAAAAACAAGATAATGTTTACATCAATCAAAATGCTAAAATTTTAATTTGGATATTCTATAAGTGCTAACAACTTACTGTTAATAATGGATCCTAATGACTACTCAATCAACTAGTAGTCTACACAAACTATACTTAAAATTGATTATCTGAAGATTCTAAAGACTTGCAGTTAATGACGTGAGCTATACTGCGGTCTATAGACATAAGACTCTAAGTCAAAAACGACGCGCGCGCGCACGCCATGTTAACATTGTTTTTATTCGCTCCCGTTTGAAATTCATTTAAAGTAGTATAAACTTAATATTTTTCAGTGAACTATACATTAAAAGTTACCTTAGTTTACAGTGAATAAATAAAACTATCCATAGTGCATTAAACAGTGATTCTAATTACAAAAAAGTGCAAAATCAAAATACGATAATTACATCGGTGACATTGTCTATAAGCTCAAGGACAAGCGCATCGCGTGAGTGTGAGAAAGCGCAACCTCAAATAGCTCTTATTTCGCGACGCCTGCGTCTAATTTAGAGTGCAGCGTGATTGATTTTTACTTCGATCGCATTAAATTGCATTGCCACCTAACAACAACTTGCTTAAAATAATGACGGACAAAGAATGCGCGGGTTGCTTCGCTACTTTACCAAAGCGAGAGTTTTTGAATTGTTTTAAGTGCAAACAAAAATACGATATTAAGTGCGCAGGATTATCGAAAAAACAATTTAACGCAATGGAGCAAGCGCATAAAAATACTTGGAAATGTTCTGGGTGCATTGATGACAAACAACAGCTAAACCTCGCTTCTAACTCAGACCTGTCAGATACTTCGATTGATAGTATATGCTCTAATACAACCTTACGAGCTAGATCACCGTCAACGGGCCGCCAAAACTATGTGACCGAAGCAAGACTATGCGAAATATTACAGCGCGAGTTGTCGACGGCAATGAACACAACTATAAGCCGACTTGTGACGTCTGAGCTCAAAAGCATTAATGAAAAAGTGTCTAGCTTTCAAGAAGCTCTGAATTTTTTTAACGCACAATTTGAAAGCATGAAGATCAGCTTAGAACATTCAACCTCGACTATTGCGAACCTAACAAAGGACAATGAACATCTTAAAACTACTGTCAAGGAGCTCACCTCGCGATTGAACACCGTGGAGTTGCATATGCGGGAGTCGAACCTGGAAATTAATGGTATACCAGAACACCGGTCAGAAAATCTATATGACACCGCCATCCAGCTGGCCAAAGCAGTCGATAGTCCCTTGCAGAAAGAAGATATCCAACACGTCACCAGAGTAGCCAAACTTTCGAACGAAAATAATAGACCGAGGTCAGTCATTGTCAAATTACATAGCCCAAGAGCCCGCGATACTATCCTAGCAGCCGTTACGAAATTCAACAAGAGTAATCCCCAAAACAAATTGAATTCTCACCACCTTGGAATTGGAGGCACTCAGTCGCCAGTATTTGTTTCGGAGCATCTGACACCAGCTGGAAAATATCTGCATGCTGCTACTCGTAAAAAAGTAAAGGACATTGGGTATAAATTTGTGTGGGTCCGCAACGGACGTGTTTTTGTTCGTAAGGATGAAAACAGTCAGGCTCTTTTAATTAAAGGTTTGGAATATCTAGATAATCTTAAGTAATAATACTAATATCTATTTTTTATAAATGTTTTTGATCTCATTATTTAAAATGCTTGATATATATTACCAAAATGTCCAGGGTCTTAGAACAAAAACTTCTGATCTGTTCGAAAGTGTTTCCTGCAATAAATATAAAATTATTGCTTTTACCGAAACTTGGTTAAATGCTAACATTTCTAGTCAAGAAATATTTGATAGTCGGTATATAGTGTATCGTAAAGACAGACAATGTACCAATAGTATAAGGAAAGATGGAGGTGGTGTTTTGCTTGCAGTGGATAAGGAAATCCCTTCAGTTCGTGTACAAAAATGGGAAACTGATGATGAAAATCTGTGGATAAAAGTTGAATTAACAGTAGGCAAAACTATTAAAAAAATAGCGATTTGCATAGTATATTTACCACCGCCTGTAAAATTAGAAACATTAACTCGGTTCTTAAATAGTGTTGAAAAGGTAATGAATCAAACAGATGACATAATAATTCTCGGTGACTTTAATCTGTCTTTCATAAACTGGTCTAAAGGTGCTGTCATACATAACATCATGATCCCATCTAATTATAGTTCACCTCTAGGACAAAACTTTGTTGACTTCATTTCAGCTAATAACTTACACCAAATTAATAGTATAAGCAATAGTGATATGAAATTTTTAGATTTAATACTATGTAATGTTCCTAACGCAATTGTATCTAGACCCATAGGCGATCTATGTAAAATTTATAAAAACCATCCAAACGTATTACTAAGTGTTAATTATAATAATCAGATTAGTTCATATCTCCGTCCAAAGACAAATGTAAAGCTTAATTACCGTAAAGCTGACTATAGTTTAATATCTCGTGATCTCAATAATGTTAACTGGTGTAATATACTATCAAAATGTAACTGTGTTGACGATACTGTTACTGAACTGTATAAGGTAGTAAAAGAAGTCATCGAAGATCATATTCCCAAACATAAGGTTAAAAGTAATAGGACACCCGTTTGGTTTAGCAGTAATCTGTGCAAGCTTTTAGCTGAAAAAGATAAACTTCGTAAGAGATTTCTTAAATATGGTAACCCCCGCGACAAAATTGAATTTGATCTACTCCGCTCTAGATGTCATAAATTATATAATAAATGCTATTCGGAATACATAAATAAAATTGAATCCCAGATACCGAGTAATCCAAAGGCTTTTTGGAGCTTTATAAAAAACAAACGTGGTGGTCATTCGACAATACCTTCCGAAATGCATTTAAATACTGTAGTAGCTAAGTCTGGCGACAATATTGTAGAATTATTTGCTCAACATTTTTCCTCGGTATTCAATAAAGATGTATCACCTAACACAACAATGGATACATCTGGCACTGTCTCATATTATAAGACTATGTCAACCATTAAATTAACAGAAAGTGAAGTTTTGGCCGCCATTAAAAAACTCGACCATCTGAAGGGAGCGGGACCCGACTCAATCCCTCCACTATTTGTCAAACGCTGCGGGAAAGCCTTAGCTCAACCCCTCACCATGATCTTTAATCGCTCACTAGAAGAAGGCACATTTCCCCAAGAATGGAAAAAGGCCCGAATTGTACCTGTTTATAAGAAGGGGAGTCAATCAGATGTATGCAACTACAGGCCTATTTCCATACTTTCTTGTTTTTCAAAATTATTTGAAGCTGCAATACTTCCAACGATCACTTCTTTTACTGAACCTAATTTAACAGATCATCAACATGGTTTTCGAAACGGACGTTCTACTGTAACTAATCTTGTGCCATTTGTTTCCGATTTATGTGAGCATGTAGATAATGGTGATGAAATTGATGTGATATATACTGATTTTAGCAGCGCGTTTGACAAGGTGAATCATCGTCAGCTAATACAAAAACTCAGGAATTTTGGCTTCACGGGTTCTCTCTTAGAATGGTTTAAATCATATCTCCTGAATCGACCGCAAAATGTAGTTGTGAATGGGTTTGAGTCGCATACGTATTGCGCAGAGTCAGGCGTTCCACAAGGTTCCCATTTGGGTCCAAAGCTATTTTTACTATTTATTAATGATATTACATCCCGAATAAAATACTGTCTGAAATCTTTATATGCAGATGACTTGAAAATATATAAAATTATAAAAAATAGTAGTGACGTTGCTTTGGTCCAAAAAGATCTAAACGAAATAAAATCTTGGTGTGACTCTAATAACATGATGCTCAACGTTAATAAATGTTTCCATATAAAATTTTCACGAAAAATAAAACCACTAGTTTCCGAGTATAAAATTGATGGCTCTACTGTAAAAGAGGTTGATGAAATTAAAGATCTCGGTGTAATCTTAGATAACAAATTAAAATTCATCAAACATTATGATAACATTGTAGCAAAATCCGCTCGTATGCTCGGCTTTGTTAAGAGAAACTCTAAAAATTTTAAACAACCCAAAACTAAAATCATGTTATATAACGCTCTCGTCCGAAGCCATCTTGAGTATGGTAGCATAGTCTGGAGTCCATATTACGTAGTGCATTCTCAAAGGATCGAAAACATTCAGCGGGCTTTTACCAGATACCTAGCTTACGGCAGTAGCGGATTTTCACATAGGCAACCATACGAGCAACGTTTGAATAAATTCAATATGGTCACCTTACGGAATAGAAGAATATTACTGGACTTATGCTTTCTGCATAAAATTATCCACGGTAAGGTCGTATGTAACAGTCTACATGATCGTATAACTTTAAACGTACCATACAAATATCCTAGAAATAAAATAACTAAGACATTTTATATTCCTGCAAAACCAATCTTGGGTTACAATCTCCGATGACTAAAATATTTGCTCAATATAATAAAATAAATAGTGTTAATGATCTTGATGTGTACCATGATAAATATTATGTTTTTACGAAAAAATTAAGAGACTCATTTGTTTAAGTTTATATTATTTTATTTAAATTTTAATGAATAATAATTTCATATTGTTATTAATGCTATGTACACCGTAGTTGTCGTATGCATTAGATATAATACAAATTGTTATTTTAGTTTTAAGTAAAAAATGTATGCGATGTGGTTGTACTTTATTAATAAATAAATAAATAAATAAGACAAGTATAAATTCATTATGAATATCCCGCCTCGTCGCCGACGCGACGTGATGAATCGTCCTCTTTGATGTCACACAACTTCTAGAGTCTAGATTCTAGAGTATTCTAGCTGGATAACGGATTAGAGAGCTTTTGTGAAAGTTTAAAGAATGCACTTAATCGTTTGGAAAATGAGCGTCCGTGAACGTTTATCTGAATGACTATTGTTATACTTTAGTTATACCAAATATCTATTAGTAGTTTATGACTACTGAACTATAACGCGAAGTATAATGTTATTGATTAGCTACTTGCTTGTCTTTGAGATTCCCACACCTTAGTCAAATCTAATTCATTCTATATTTTGTACTTTGTAGGTAAACAAATTAATTATTATTTTGACCTATTAACCTATCAAGCCCCATAAGAGCACCGGTGATCGCGACAACAATACTAGTACCAATAGATTTCCAAGAATCCGCGATCGAAGGATTAAATAGTAATGCAAAAGATAAATTATTATAATTTTGTTCAAACTACATATTTAATGCAATATTTAGTCGGAGCATTTAATCTTAATAACAGCACGAGACCTCAATGCGGAGATTTTCCACCAAAACTCTGTCTCTGTAATGGGGATTGTCCATTTTTTTTTAATTTTGCTCATTACAAAAACATTTCGAGGAATAAGGTCAGTGATCGTTTTTCTGTATATAAACGAAAAAAATACCCATTAGTTACTTATATTTTTGAACAAATATGTTTAACCTTAGTTTGACCTTCAATGGCGTTAAATTAGCAATAAATTCGATCAACATTACGTTTCGAACTTTTGGTAAGTTTCTCGTATCAGCTTTCACATAATAATAACTTGCATTAGACGAAACAGCCATTAAAAATAATATTGAAAGGAAAAAAAACATACTACAGAGGTCAATTGGGCGCCGATGATGACGTCAGAGCGAAACTTTAAAAATTTATTGAGAAAAAACTAGCCAATGGATTTCAAAATTATTTAATTTATATTCTTAAAATACCCTATTTTAACGAAAAAAAATATAAAAAGTACATGTGATTTTTTTTGGACAATGCCCATTGCATCGCACAATTTCCACCACCTCTGAGATTGGCGTTGCGGTCAGCGGTACTAACAGTAACGAGTAGGTACGAGCATTGTATTATTAATAACGTCTTTTAGTAGTAAAATATTATAATATTATATTCACGGTGTAGAAAAACTGAGTGATAATTTACGGTGTGTATGGGTCCCATATAGAGTCGGCTGTGAAAGTAGAGCTGCGCTGAAAGACTAAATAGTAACTTTTTTACGTTTGTACATTGAAAAATTCATGACGCGTGGACGCATTGTTCATACAAATCACAAAAAAATGCTCTTTCAACGCTGCTACCTTCACAGTGATATCTTTGGGACACATACACAGTACACACCCTAAAGTATTAGGTATCACTAAGTTTTGTTGGAATAATGTGATACTGTGTGTTGTTACACCTTGTACTCGTAGTAGTAGGTAAGGGTTTGCCGCCTGGTGTGATTTAGGGGTTTTAGACTCGGATGTTTTGGATTCTGTACCCGCGTTTAGCAGACTGATTCTCTGACAATTATAATGATTTAGCTGGGCATGTAAAACGTCGCTCCAGTGCCTGATCGACGCATCGTTATAATATTATGCGTCTCGGAATATGCGGTAGAAGCAACATCTCGTGATTGTGCACACACTTGGGCACTATAAAAAAATTAATATCTAGCTTGATTGAAATGAAACTAGCCACTTTATGGTATAAGTACATAAGCTTTACGCTTTACTATACGGTATCCACCTCAGGTTCTTTACATCTGTATTCTGTAGGGTGTACTCGAAGTTTTTATTTTATTTTCGTTTATTGGGGTCTCCAAACAGTCTTACATTTTTAAAGTAAAGTACTCGTATACATTTAAAATATTTACTAAATATAAAACCAACGGCGGTGACCACAATGAATAATTAGTACTTATAGGAAAGTTTTAACATCTTCGACGTAATAGTGATGTTGATGGACGTATCCGCCCCGATATGAGCTACGGCCCTTTCGAATTAATTCAAAGTACGAAGCCCTCGATAGGTATTGGGAAATTGCGACGCCGAATTGTTCAAGTGATTCGTATTCAGATTCTTAGACTAATATATTTTATAAATTCTATTTCTTCGACTGCCTTTTTCATTTGCGCATTAGATTTATTGGTGTCATCATGATCACACTAAACTCTTCAGTCTGAAAATTTCTTGGAATGTGTTTGATTCAGTGGATTAAAAGTGTTATAGTCGGACCTTAAAACCCTCAAGAAAAGCGCATACTTAATCTTTTTAAAAAACCTGCGACGTAATCAAAATCAAAAAATCAAAAATTGTTTTATTTCTGAATAAATTTAAAATAAATATTTTCAGAATGTCCTACATGATGCCTACCACCGGTTCGGGAACTAACCCGGCGAGAAGAACCGGCGTAAGAAACTCGCACGGGGCCACTTTTTTACCAAAAAAAGCGAGAAAAAATTAATCTTTTAGAATAAAGTTTACAATTTTGTAACTTAATATTATATACAATATCCACATACATAAATGTAAGTCCTATTAATAATGATGTCAGTGAATGTCACTTTTAACTTTAAATTTTGTTATATTTTTTTCTATATATATATATAGAAAAAAAAAAAATATATATATATAATAATATATATATATATATATATATATATATATATATATATATATATATATATATATATATATATATATATATATATATATATATATATATATATATATATATATATATATATATATATATATATATATATATATATATATATATATATATATATATATATATATATATATATATATATATATATATATATATATATATATATATATATATATTATTATATATATATATTTTTTTGTATATATATTTATATATATATATATATATATATATATATATATATATATATATATATTTTTAGGCAGGGAAACCTTAATTAATAAAAAAAAAATCAACACCAATTCTATAAATCTAATTTAACACTTTAAATAAAAGTTAAATAACAAAACTAATCGCTTAATTGCTAACAAATTAATTAATTACAAAATTTAAACAGAACAAAATAACGAAATTTAACGGACAAAGTAACACAAGCAATGGCACGTCTATCTCGCACGAATTCTCAAGGGGAAAAGAGGACGAGTCACGTGGCGAGGCAGTTTTTATACACTCTGAGGGGTAGGGGGGTGGCTTGGTGAATCAGCTTCTGGTGTTGCCGCTAACACGGCCTCTCCTGACAGTCTGACGTCCTCGTCAGGCTCCGATGATGGACCGGGTTGTTCTTGAGTAGGATCGGGCTGAGCAGTGGCGGCATCTGCTGAGTCGTCATCATTCTCCTCTCCTGGAATTACATAAAAATAGCTCTAACACTGTTGTAGCTCTCACACAACACACCAAAAATGGCCCGATTTTTATAAATGAGTAACAAGCAAAAATGGTACCAAAGTGCGCAATTAAATTGTCAACTACATTATTTAGCTAGCTAGCTTTCAGGCATAGGCTCCACTATTAAGCATGCCCGTCAGAACTGCCGTCAATAATCACATTGCTCGGACTTCACGTCAAGGCATAGGCTCCACTATTAAGCGTACCTCCGACGGCTGTTCTGGCATAGGCTCCACTATTAAGCGTACCAAACAGACTTGTAAACTCACCCTCGAAGAATGCTGCGCAGGTCTCCGGGGTCCACTCTCCTCTCCAGGGCACCAGGTACTGCGCGGCCGCATAAGTAACCTTGCCGTATGCTCCGCTGACCAGCTTCAGCTCATAGCGCCCATGATCAAGCACTCGGGTAATTCGGTAAGGTCCACGCATTCCTGGATCCAACTTGCCCTGTGACTGAGAGTACTTGATCACAAATACGAGATCATTCAATTTATAGGTGCGGGGAGACTCACGATCTTCGTTCACCCGTCGATCTTGTTCGGCCTGATTACGTGTCAACCGTTCGGTCGTCCTCTGTCTTCGCAATTCGCGTAATGACTCACGATTGTCAGTAGAATTTTCTAAAGCCACATCGCGTATTAACGAGCGGACAACCGGTAATGCATTTTCGGACCCGATCAACAAGTTCAAGGGAGAATACTGGGTTGTCTTTTGTTTTGTGATATTTAAAATTAATTGCAGTCGCCACAACTCCTCAGCCCATTCACTTTTCTTTTGATTTGACTCGATACGAAGCATATTGAGAATCGTGCGGATATAGCGTTCGGCCTGGCCATTAGCTTGGTGCATCTCAGGAGTGATGTGATGCACTCGGCATCCTAATTCATTAAGAAATGATATAAAACTAGAAGCCTCAAACATTCTACCTCTATCACAAATTAAAGTGTCGGGGGTACCGAACAAAGAAATAATTAATTGCATGGCTCGCTTCAGCTCAGTTAAATCTTGTCGGTGAATAGGAATTAAGTGACAAAATTTGGAAAAAGAATCAACTGCAACTAATATGTGCTTAAAACCTTGTGATTCTGGTAACGGTCCCAAAACGTCAAGGTGTAGAGTGTCAAATGGAATATTAGGCTTGGCCCATGAAGTAATTGGCTGTAATGGGGATCGTGGTACACGTTTATGAGCTATGCAGGTTAAACAATGCTTAACATATTTGGAAATAAAGGTCCTTAGACCAGGAAACCAAAAATATCGTAATATGAGATCGGCAGTCTTTTCGACATCAATATGGGCATGCTCATCGTGAAAAATACGAAGCAGACTCAGTCGATACCCCTTAGGAATAAAACAGAGGAGACGCCCCTCTTCGCCCGTAGGTGTATAGCGATAATACAAAAGATCACCCTTTTTGACGTATCTCGAGGCGTCCAACTGTCCCTCGTCTAGGGATCGCAATAATTGTTGCGTTTCCTCATCGCCTGATTGTGCGATTTGTGCCCAATTGCGTGGTTTGGTTATGTTGTTTACAGTTGCAACAGGGTTTCGACTAAGATAGTCAGCATGCGGCAATAAGACCCCCTTTCGGTACTGAATATCAAAGTCGAAATCCTGCAAGTAAACCCACCATCTAGCTACCCGTGGTAACAGGCCCCTTTTTGTCTGAGTAGATTTGAGAGCGTTACAATCGGTTACGACAGTAAAATGCCTACCAATGAGATGATGTCTAAAATGTTTAAGGGCGTTTACCACCGCAAGAGTCTCCAGTTCATAGGAATGGTATTTAGACTCGGCCCCCTTAGTTGCCTGGCTGTAATACGCCACTACACGTTTACTACCATCCCTATGAATCTGGAGCAGGACCGCACCGTAACCCGCACTACTCGCATCTGTATGAACCTGCGTGGGTAGTTCAGGATCAAAAATACAAAGTACCGGCTTACTGGTAAGACACTTAATGAGATCCTGGCGAGCCATTTCCTGTTCCTCACCCCACACAAAATCGACGCCTTTCTTTGTTAACCGTGCTATACAAGACTTTTTTAATGAGTAGCCAGATATGTATTTCCTGAAATAGCCCGCCAGGCCCAGAAACTGTCTTACTTGCCGCTCGTTTTGAGGTACCCTTGAATTTATCAGAGCCTGAACCTTAGCTTCAGCCGGTCGTATGCATCCGTCCGATATTATTCTACCCAAGTATTCTATCTCGGTACATAGGAAGGAACATTTGCGTAAGTTTATCGAAAAACCTGAACTTGTTAACGTTGTCAACACACGATCGAGTGTTTGCAAACCTTCCTCGATTGAGGAATGCAGTATTAGACAGTCATCAATATATACCAAAACTAAGCCAAATTCGATAAACTCACGCAACGTTTTTGATATAATTCGCTGATAAACTATGGGAGCATCCGCGAGACCGTATGGCATTTTAATATATTCGTAATGCCCTTCGGGCGTAACAAAACCAGTAAGGGGAATGGAATCGTCCTGTAACATGATTTGGTGGAACCCGGTAGCCATATCCAAAGTTGTGAACAATTTCGCTTTCCCTAGTCTGTCAAGGTGGTCATCTATTAAAGGAAGTGGGTATCGATCTTTTATGGTTATCCTATTTAGTGCACGAAAATCCACGCACATCCTATCTGAGCCATCCTTCTTTTTGACTAACAAGACCGGGCTAGAATAAGGCGACTCCGACTCACGAATAATATTTTTGGACAGAAGGTCTTTAATGATATCCCGCACCTTTAGTTTTTCGTTAAAAGACATTTTGTAAGGTCGATAGTATATCGGAGTGTCATTATTCAAGCGAATTTGCATTTTACCGGTGGAAACGGTAGTCATGGCGGTACCCGAAATCATAAACTTAGAAAATTTATCAAGAATAGACAATAAAACTTTCAAATCATCGCCCACTAATGTTGTTTTAATTTCATTACACTCGATATTCGCTTGAACACTGCACACACGATTAACTGAAAGCCCGCGAGTCAAACGTTGCAAACTTCGTGTACGTACGTACGTGACCCCGTCTCTATTAAGTACATCTGTACCGATAATTATAGGCGCATTCATACACTCTCTAGGCACAATTAGCAAATCAACTTCCAACGTTATCTCCGGGAACTCGATTGTCAGTGTCACGTAAAATTCAACAAAAATAGTTGTGTCACTAATACCCTTTAACTGACTGCTAATAGGTTTCTTAGAACACGAAAAATGATTTACAACATCCGAGGATATTAATGACACATCTAACGCGCCACTGTCAATAAGTATATCAACCGGAATTCCCTGAATGATACCAACCATAACGTCATTATTTTTACTAAATTCGGGGGTAGAACAAAAATTAACTTTGTTTTTATAACGTTGTGCATCTGAACGTTGTTTAGCAAAACACGAAGTAATATCATGCCCACCCTTCTTGCAATAAGCGCATGACAAATCGGACTTAGAACTATTATCACTCGAACTAGGTAATGCGAGTATTTGAGAGGAGTTAGTTTTTTGTTTAGGTTTCTTTGGACAATTAACCTGTTTGTGTTGAGTGTCGCCGCAAATAAAACACTTCAATATGCGTTTAAAAGTCGACTTGTGTCGAGAGTGCTGAGAAAATGAAGACATAGGTATCGATTTAAGAGTTGGCTTAGAAAACGTCGACAAAAAGTCGACCATATTGTCGATAGTAAGTTTCGCATTTGTGGCACACGCCTTGATATGTGGGTCTCTAATGCCGCGAATTACGATTGCGATCATAAGTTCCTCGGACAACCCCTTGACAATTCGTAGTCGTAATAACGATCTACGCGCGTACTCCGCATAAGTGGAGTATTTTTCTGAATCCGTATTCATAACTTCGAAAAGAATATTAGCCACATCTATCTTTTTTACACATAAAGATCTAAAATCATTTTTAAAGGTACTCCACGAACGATCGTTGGTAACCCACTCGCTAAGCCATTGTTTCGCGTTTCCCTTTAAACAGTTACCTACCCGCGACAGACACTCATTATCTGACCATTTATTTACAAGCTGAGCCCTATCCACCTCGGAAAACCACTGATCTACGTCGTTTACATCAGGATCAAAGTTAGAGACGTAATAGTTTTGTGTATGTACTGACCTTAGTGATTGAATTGCGTCCACAATTCTTTCCGTCGAGCAGCCCACGGAGTCTCCATTAGCAGCGCTGGGCGTATTCGACCACCCCGATTTACCTTCCAGTGCCCTCAACCGCGAGGCTATCGCCTCGAGCGATTGTGCGTAGTCTTGATGCAGCGTGTCGTCCCTCGGTTCCAAGTATGATCGACCTGGACTCTGACGCTCCCGGCCGGAACTCCTCGATCGTGAACGCCGGCGACGACACCGCTCGTGCTGTTCACGCGAGCGATTACGGCTCCATCGTTCCGAGCCCGAACGGTCACGACGAGATCGCCGCCGCTCCTTTGTGCGTCCCCGAGACGTGCTACGAGACGGCCTGCCATGCGAGATTCTACTACGCGAGCGTGCAACGCGCTTCCCCCGTGTTTTTGACCGTGAACGATTCGATCTACCCATGACTATTTTAAATTAAACAACCTTGTTGGAAAATAATAAATGTGGGAGTGTTTTCTTTATCCCACTTCTGATTTTAGGCAGGGAAACCTTAATTAATAAAAAAAAAATCAACACCAATTCTATAAATCTAATTTAACACTTTAAATAAAAGTTAAATAACAAAACTAATCGCTTAATTGCTAACAAATTAATTAATTACAAAATTTAAACAGAACAAAATAACGAAATTCAAAATTTAACGGACAAAGTAACACAAGCAATGGCACGTCTATCTCGCACGAATTCTCAAGGGGAAAAGAGGACGAGTCACGTGGCGAGGCAGTTTTTATACACTCTGAGGGGTAGGGGGGTGGCTTGGTGAATCAGCTTCTGGTGTTGCCGCTAACAATATATATATATATATATATTTATATATAATAAAATACCAATCACAGAATATTATCCAGTGCGGATCCAAACTAAACGATAGTACAATAGTACAGTAACAATGACACTGCAATTTGTAGCATTTAAGTGTAACGAAGAATTTATAACAAAGAAGTTACAACTTCAGAGATGACAGTCGACAAATCCGAGTAAGAGCGAAGTTGTCCTGTTCATTTTTAATTCGCCGTCCGCCCTCGGCCGTTATTAACGTCCTCTTTGTAAATTATCTACAAGCGAATTACGAAATTAAGGTTACAGCGCTGCTAATTAAGAACGCTGTAAACCTTGAAATTGTGCCATCTGCATTTCGTTTAGCACACAAATCTTGTACACGACGTGCAAATATCCTATTATATCTCTGGCAATCTCATGCTGAAAACTGCCACGCTGCTTTAAATTATTGTGTACGAATTTCAAGACTAATATGTACTGCCAGAGAAGTTATAAGTTTATAGCTGGTGACGTACGTCATTTGTTTGGATTATAGTGACTGGTAGTCTTAACTTCAGAAAACTCGAACGAATTACGCAGATATGCATGCATTATCGGTTTCGGGCATATTAAGATGTCTCACATTTAAGTTTTATTATACAGAAGTGGGGTAGTAACTGTGAAGTAATATCATTTCAGTGTGCAGCAGGTCTTAGTTAGAAGTTATAAGTTAGGGTAAGAGGTTAGTCTAGAGTCCCAGGTAGGAAATTCAAGTGTCTCAGTACTGAGCAGTGTTTAAGCGCTGTACACGAGAGCGGCGTCACCGCGTCACCGTGTATCCGTCAGTGTCGGGCGTTGAATGAACGTCATTTACATTGACTCAGCTCAGATATCAGCAGGGCTCATAGTATACAGACTGACAGAAGACTTACGACTTAGGATTGGGGACATCGGTCGGGGTATGTGAGACACCTCAGGAGTGGCCAAACCACTTAACCTCATGACGTCTTCTACTCCCCGCTATGACTGAGTTGCGGGAACCATAGTTAACTTACTGTAACTCCGCCTGCCGATGCCTAGGAAAACAGGTAGAAATAGCAATATGAAGGAAACAAACTCTAACACACAAAGACTAACCGTATAGCGCTGAAAGTGCTGAAACTATGCGGTGATTCTACGTCCACATCACAATTCATCACACCTTTCCGAGTACAGCACTTAACTCTAGTCTAAATTACTACGAGTACTTCACAAAGATGGTCTTGCCTTCTGTCTGTCGCTATTCTGTGTTAGGGGGAAGTGCGGGGTGCGGGGTAGAGGGGGTATCATGTGAGCTAATGACAACCGCGTTATGTTCGCTGATGACACCGCCGCGCGAGATAATCCACATACACTCTACTTGGCGCTATGATCTCATCTACTTTAGAACCATCAGTTACATGTAAGATTTGGACTAAATTGGTAGAACTGTGTTCAGAACTTCCGACGGATCTTTGTTTTTAGTAATTTTATTATATTATGGTTTGGAATTTCCCGGCAAAGTTGAGGTGATTCGGGTTAAATTACTATTTCGGATGTAAAAGACGATGAAGAACGCGTCCATAATATTGACTATCTATACAATCAAAAAATCATCAAAAAATTATTTAAAAAACCTAAAAGATTTGTGGATTCGAGACACGAATTCGTCAGCAAGTGTAAGCGGGGTAAGTTGGCGCGACGAATCAGAAAGCCATTACCGACGCGCGGCCGAAGACGACGGATTACACCATCTCAAGTTATGCGCTGCAACTGCTGAACTGACTTTCGTGACATGTGCTAGTTTATGGTCTGGGTAACACAAAGGATACTTGCTATCCCCAAAATGTAGTGTTCTTGTGGGACACTTTTTCTAAGACAAACCCTAAACTAGCCACATTCGTTGCGTGTAAATCAATTTATTGCTTCGAAACCGTACGTTTTTCAGGGATAAAACCCTGTCCTTTTCTAAGACTCAATATATCTACGTGCAAATTTTAACCTTAATCAGGTTAGCTATTTCAGCTTAAATTAATAACAGACCGACATGTTCGCATTTATAAGTGTGGATGCAAGTAACAGTCGTCTGTGGCTTGCGCCGCGTGTCCCATTCCCATTATTTCCTAATTAGTCGGGAATGAATAGGTGCGCGTCGTTATTCCCACCTGTTCCCACTTCCCACTTCCCCCCCTCCTGGGGATTTATCGCCGGGACGTGGCCATCGCTCACCATCGTGTGCATTGTTCAAATAATAGAATCCCGCTTCTACCGCGTTTTGTACTTACAGGTGGACGTGATTTGTAGCGCTTACAAGTGATTATAAATTGAATTATCGCTTGTCTATGTGTAAGCAGCAGCTTAATATCGTTCAGGGATGTTTTGGCGCGTTGTCAGAATTCTAGCGGCGACATTTCTGTCTCAATGTGTCACTTAAATTTTACACGCCAATATCGTATGACCTGTGATCGATATTACCCACGTATTTTTGCATGTTTTCGAATTGTAAATAATCTTTAGAGCTTGACAAGGCTTTAAGACTTGGCGAAAAAAGGAACCGACGCTGCCATCATACAAAAACGCCATTTTTGTCAGTTCTCCTTTACCAGCAGCGTCCCTTCCACGTTCATTCAAAGCCTTGTTGCACTATAGTGTCATTCCAAGTATTTTTCTCCCCCGTTCTGGCAATTTTGTCCTGTAAGTAATTCTAATTTTACAAAACTGCTGTGCATACTGAACTCACAAATTTCAGCCAGTCAGATAAAAAAATATGTATTTCTTTGCATAAATTCAAAATGTGCACTCCACAAGAGCCGAGTGCATCTTGAAGTTGGAACAAGTCGGCCGAAGTCGCGGTTTTCAATTTAACTTGCGCGAACTTCATGTTGTTCACAATAGCGGTAGCTACACTCCGTCCATAGTTTTGTTGCCTCTGGGTTTATATGAGATTGAACCTTATGTCGCTGGCGTTAGGGAACTGTCAGAGGTAAAATAGCTAACTCTAGGTTATGATTAATTGTGTTGGAAATATCGATTCTGCTCATCTTCAGCTTGTAACAACGGAAAAGGTGCATTTGAACAATTGTTGGAGCTACGCTTAAAGAATTCTATAAAAAGCAATGTTCTTCTTTGCAGTTGAGTAAAAAAGGAGTAGTAATTCTGTTGTTTTTTTGTTTTATTGTACGTGCTAATCAACTAACATTGTTTTATACCCAAAATACGTTGTAACAAACCAAACAGCGTACAATCCGGAATAGCGCTATTGAAGTTTGTCAAAAAGTTAAAGCTGCTAAGAGAGGTAGACATTGCAATGCCTGAAATGAACTTCTTGTTCAGATTTTCCTTGCTCTCGAGCAACTCACAACGCTTATGTCAAAACATCTTTTGCCAGGTCAGTCAGTGTACTTATACAGATAACGTAGGTAGTATTACTGTTAAAAAGTAATGAGTATGGTAGGCCCGGGCTATGTAATATTCAGGGGAACTCCCACCCGCGTCTGTATTACATTACGCGGGATTTACCGCCGCCCACGCGAGTTATTGCGCTGCGTTCTCGCCGCTGGCTCTTGGTCTACATTCGAGGTGCAATCTTGATATTAACACCTTCACTGCGGGGCGGGCCGAAATTGGCCCGCCGCACTGAAGGTGTCAAAAATCAACTCAGTGCGGCAGTGGGCCTATTGCGGCCCGCCGTACAAGCAGGCGGTTGGCGACCCGATACCGCACCGAGCGTCCGCCTCACCAGTTAGTGATGTGCAATCTATCGTAAGTCGTAGCTGACGTACGTCGCGTTTTTTAACCGACTTCAAAAAGAGGTTATCAATTCAACCTGTATATTGTATGTATTATTTTCAGAACTGCCTAGTTTTTATATGTTTTACTCTATATTATCAGCATCTGAACAAATGTGACAAATTTCTAAAATGACATCCATATTCATGTATGTTTTTATGTTTGTGTTCCCACATCTTCGGAACTACTAGCCCGATTAAAGTAATTATTTTTTTGTACTGGGTACTATTTAACTTCGGGAATACTGTTCATTAAAATCGGTTCAGTAGTGTTTAAAATAGGTAATTTTGATTCCCAATTACGTACGATTTTGAAGTCGGTTTTATCTTTTTAAAATACAATAATTATTCATTTTATAAAATTAATAACGCACGATAGCAGGAAACAAAAAATCATGTCCTTGAGATGAGCGTTAAACAGCGAAATTGTGCAGGGTGATATGAAAAACTGGGAGAAACCATGAAGAGTATCGAATCAAAAAAGAAATTAAAAAAAAAACATACTGCAAAATTTGCAAACAAAAGCGGGCTTTGTGTTTTAAAGACAGGAATTTAAATATATTAATAAAAATATATATTTTCGATATCCCCTTCTTTTTGTCTTTCCCATCTCTACTAAAAATACTTTCTAGTGCGGTTCGGGTCGATATCCGCCCGCCACTTTTTCTGGTTTATTTCTCATTTCCTATTTGGCAGATCCCGGGGCGAATCAAATCTAAAGTAGTTGGGTTCAAGGTTATTCCAACAGTCCAAAAACTGTACACCTACATTATGCTTTCGCAAAGTAATAGTAATTTAATCTAACCTTGTGCTGGTGGATCGAGAAAGGCCCACCCCGCACTGGCGGAAAAATCATTGGGGGCACACTTTGGCCCGCCGCCGCACCAGACGAAGGTTTAAGATTTTACTTGCCGCAGTGAAGGTGTTAAAATAGAAAATATATAAAGGTCCCTTCACGCGACGATGTGGCGTCGAAGCGCTGGCCACAGCATGCGAGAGCTTAAATCAGAGTTGAACTTTATTTACTACTCAAGAAAATACAAGTCATAATAATATTATGTCGCGCTCCCTTTGTAAGACCCAGATAAATCTTTGAACTTTAACACAAGGACACTGGATAGTTTTGAAGCCTTCGTCGTAACGCGAGGCAAAATCAATATTGAAAGTTACCACTATTACTCATTTGAGGTACTTAAAATCCGAATTTTCAGAGCAGTGCACAAAATGGTGTGCACGACATTTGAATATAAAGTGCGGTAATACGGAGCAGTTTTTATTCACTTCGGTATTCAGTGGCAGGAATTAGCATATCCAGTGTTTCGGGATGGGTCCGCCACCTTTGTCGAAACTTCGCGCAGTTTGCACAAGTTCTTGTCGTATTTTCCCAGCTCCAGGGTTTTTATTTAATGCGCAAATGTTGGGTTTCAGTGGCCGTATGTTACGCCGAGCGCTCGGGATTATAATAGTTTGTGGCATTATGCTGGTTATTTCTAACGGGCGATACAGCTGAGAAAGGAGCGTTGAGGTGGACTTGAGAACGTCGGTATTAGTTGTCTCGTAACTTGATAATAATGTCATCGTAACGTAATTATAATGTAGTCTATAACATTACGGCGTTAAACTATGTTAAAGAAAGCTAAGTATATACGAAGGCTTTTGCTAAAGTGTTATATCTTACATCTATTTGATAAAACACATTAGCAAAATTATTCGTATAAACTTAGCTCAATATTACGCTCTGTTATATTATACATTACCATAATAATATCGCGATACCTCGTTTCTCAGAACTCTGGAGCAAATGTAGAGTTTTTATTTACCGTTGTTTTATATAAAGTGTAATAATAGTCAGGGATCCGGCGGCCGGCGGAGCGTCAAGTAATTTCCCGCTAAACACAACTCCTTTGTGAGTTCTTGACGCGCAAATATTACATTTTAAACTTCAAGAGAAATGAGTCAAATGAATTTTAAAAGAGGTATATTTCTTGTTTAAAATCATTTTAAAAGGAAATACAGTAACATGTTCTTATTTTATATTATTAGAAGTTTTTTGCGACTTCACAAGTCCTTAAATTATAATTAATCTACAGAAATCGTGTATTTAGATGAAGTAAGCTATCTGTGTCTTTTAACATTTATTAATTAGTGATTGAATTCCCGACAAAGTACCGTTTTTTAAATATAATTTTATGTTCTTTAATGTATTAAAGAACATAAACTTATTGTAATAATATAATATGTATCGGCATTATATCAGTAAAAATATCTACCAATATTTTCCGTATCTGTAGCAGGCGTAGCTGCGTCGTAGCGGCATCGTAGTGGTGCTACGAGCTACGAAACAGTTTCGTAGCTTATCAGTAGTCTAGGAGGCGGCAGGTACGTGCTCGCCGTACTCGTAATTTCTCGAGCGTTTTGTCGCTTAAACTTTGTCCCCGGGGCTTACACTATGTTTTGTACGTGGCGTTTGTATAAATTACCACTGTATTATATTGAAACTTGTACCACATATAGATAGTTTTAGATATAGCTATTGAAACTTATGGTTTGCATGATTTGAAGAATTGAAACTAAAGGCCTGACGATTATATAAATCTTGGGACGGAGGGATTCATCATCTAAATTTTAGGTACCTAATTCATCATTTAGATAAATTTATAATCGCGTGCCCCAAAACCCACTGTAGGCAAATCATAATCAATTGATAATAATAACATTATGATGCGCGAATAAAATATCACATTTGGCATTACGCAAAATATTACTATCACAATGTGCGTTTAAAACCTTATAATAAAGTCTAATTCAATGTATGAAAAAGAAACCCCACAATTTTAGTAACGTTATTAAATAGAGTTGCGTTCAATTAATATAGCCATATCGAGGTGATTATGTTTTGTAATTACCAGTCAAATCGTATTGATGACTCTGTGCGGGGCGCCGGATGAATATGATCGGCTAATTAAATGTTGCTGGCTCAGGTATCGGCTAATTGTATTGCTGACGTGCAATGTAACGCCTCCGTGGTTCAGTGGTTACTTGTTTGGGGTTACTTTCGGAGGCTGTTTGATTCCCGGGTTGTAATAATTACAAAGTCTTAAAGGCTAGTCCGTTATTGACGCTCATTTTATTATTAACTAGCGACCCATCCCGGCGTCGCATGGTTATAAAACATATAGCCACTAAAAAAATGATTAAAATCGATACCCTATGATCCTTCACGAGGTCTACTTCTTATGTGTGCCAAATAACATAAAAATTGCCCCAGTTGTTCGCGATATAAACCCTTTCAAATAAATTTCCCCGTTTTTTCAACATTTTCCTCTATTTCTTCGCTCCTATTCGTCTTAGCGTGATAAAATATAGCCTATAGCCTTCCCATAGCCCATTTATCGATAAATGGGCTATATCTATTTATTTATTTATTTAAAAAGGACACCTGCGGTACATGTATTAAACAATCACTGCTACAAATTATAATTACACTATCCTGATACATGCACTTTTATAGGTGACACAACACTGGCAAAGATACAAGAAAATCATAACATTATTATACGAAGAGTTCAAAAAAAAATTGTTACGCTACGGATCCCTAGGAAGATCGCCGACGCAGCACCCGACCACAGTCACGCGGCAGCGGCACGAGGCGCGGAGTCAGCATTACTCATTTTACAGCATTTTTGCAATAGCTAATTGTTTGTCACTTATTATTCAACCGCCGAATAGTCAAGTCACTCTTTAATTATAATTTAATTGTAAGATTTAATTTGAATAAAATATTTTAAGAAATTTTGGTTTTTTTTGGAAGTCGAACTGCTGCGAAATATAATTAGAACATAAATAATAAATTGTGCTCAAACATTCATAATATTTCATGACAATAGATAACGAAGTGCAATAGATATGATGGCTAATGTGCGTGTTTATGTATCTTTTTAATATTATAAATTCCCATTAGTTTGTTTCTGAACTGGGTATAGGTCATACCGAATATGTCTATATTGTCGTCGATATTAGAGCAAACATAACTGTACAGTTTGCAAATTCGAGACACCGGAGCTTGCAAGCCTAAAAGATATCTAACACTGAAAGAATTATTAAAATCCGTTGCGTAGTTTTAAAGATTAAAGGGAACAAAGGGACAATGGAAAAAAAGCGACTTTGTTTTATAATAAGTATAGATATAGATTTCGTACAATTTTATTTTAATTATCATTCAATAAAATTTAACCCATCAAGCCCTGTACGAGCACCTGTGACCGCGACAGCAATAGAATACAATAGCATTTCCGAGAATCCCCAATCGAAGGATTTTTTACTAGGCTTATTAAAATGTTGATTCGAGGAGGTCCTTTCATTATCAAAATTTAATGCGATTAGGAATTATAACCATAACCTCAATACAGGAAAAACCTTTGTATTGTCCACTTTAAGAACCTACACCTCATACATTTCACTCAGATCATGTTGTTTTCATACATATTGGTAAATTCATAACTCTTTTGATTTAGTCGGTTAAAAAGTGAAAGCTAAAAGTAGCTACGAGTAATTCGATCCAGCGCGCTCGGGTGCATATAGCTGCGGGATAAAACCACAATCCTTTCTATTGCTCCTCACTGTAAATCTAATATCGCCTGTCGGTGTATATATTCAGCCTCGACTCTTTTTTGTAATTTTTCGTTTATACTCATCAATTTCAAGGCTCTAGCGGGGCACCAATGTAGCACCACTATTTAAAAGTTACTTTTCTTAGTAGGTACCTATTTCAATAACAGTGTCACAGTTATGTGAATATCATAATATTTGTATTATAATCTACATTTTTAGTATCTAAGCACACTAGGCCGAAAATCCGCGGCCGAATTTCGGCACATAGCTCTCACCCGAAAAACCTATCTTCCTCCAGTCACTTTAATTGTTGATGTGTGCCATGTATTTTTATTAATACTCCATAGAGAAAAATATCATCGGACTGATAAGATTACACGTCACTTGCCGACATAATAATTGTCGCGCCGCGCCCCTTGCTACCGTGTCAGATTCAGCCGGTATAAGAAATGAGTTACATTTTACTTATTCCTTTCATCTACGTACTTTCCATGGCCGCCGGCAGGGGGGTGCCAGGGGGTGCGCTTGCACCCCTTGGGAATCTCAGGGGAGAAATTGGGAATGCCGTACAAAGATAGTTCGTAATGTTTCGGCACTAAATGTTTTATGTTGACGTAAATTGACAGTCGTCAGTCACTGTTGTTCGTAAAAAGAATACAAAAATTTGCAATCCCTTGGAAATTATTTCTGCCGGCTCCCATAGTATTTTTTATACAAAAAAACTTTTAAAGTGTGGAAACTGGAAAAGACTATGCGAATCCCTAGTACTAGGTACTCGAATCCTCCCTACTATTTCACTAGTAAAATAACCACTCTAAAAACAAAGCTTCAAGCTGCCAAAAATGACACTAGGCTCAGTATTGTTTTAGGAGAGGGCTTGAAAGCTCTAACGCCGTTGTAGTCTGAAATGTTTGGGAATAGAATTTTTTGGTCTACAACAAACCCGTCTATCAATCTCGCTTTGTCCGGCTTCGTCCGGAGTTGAACGGATCCGTCCGGTATCCGCAGCTGTCCGGAGCCGTCCGGAGCTGCCTGAGCAGTAGCGGTAGCCAGCTGTCAGCGGTAACGGTAGACACCCAATACCCGCCCGCCCAACGTCCAAATCCGACAGATTTTTTTTACTTTCAATAAATTGTTTTTACCTGAAGCCGCAGATGCGAGGTACACTCGGCCAAAGTGCTTTGTAATTTGAAAATAATTCATAATAATTATAAAAAAGTAAAAGACGCTTATATAAACTATAACAAGTAGTTCAATTAAGTATATAATGATTTATACAATAAAGTTAATTATAAAGGAATAATCAAAAGCAATTAAACTAACTAAATAATAATACTACATCTACTTGCTTATCTGCTGATATTGTGGCTGGGCATAGCAATATATCAATGTTAATTTTCATTAATTATTGCTTTTGATGTATCTTATTGCTAAAGTTGTAATCAAGGTCTTCAATGTAGGATATAATATATTAGAATATCTATAACAGCCCATTTACCCTATATTCCCCAAAACATAATGTGTAACACAATAATTATATTTCCCCGACTGTACAGTCCCGGATTGCTTAAATTTTTATTTTCGTTCGGAGTTTTAAGACGATTTATTACAATCAAAAACTCCGGAAAACACTTGTTAAAAATAATACGCTTTGTTAAAATTATAGTTAATAAGCCGGCGAGCTACGAAAACAATTATTGGAGCGAAAATTTCTAAATTTCATAGAATTAAGTTATTATTCTTATAACATAACTTAAAAGAAATTTTTGAAAATGTGCATATCATCACTGATTTTCAAGGTTCTTTTTATACTTATTCAATCAATGATATTGTATGTTACTAACGTAAATCAATGTAGCAAAATAATTGTACGTTTGATATTCTGACAACAGATTGACTATTATATTTTTTCCTAAACGATGGCACATCTTGGGAGTAGGCTGTTTGCTGCTGCTTCTACATTAATTATATGTGACTTACAATTCATGTTGACTTTCTATAATGTATTAGATTAAGTTATTTACATAGTAAATTTGATTTTTTTAAAAGACTAATTTTCCACTTTTTTAGTAAAAAGTGGCCCCGTGCGAGTTTCTTACGCCGGTTCTTCTCGCCGGGTTAGTTCCCGAACCGGTGGTAGGCAACATGTAGCTCAACGTTCTGAAAACATTTGATTCAAATTCATTCAGAAATAAAACGATTTTTATTTTTTATTTTTTTATATGGGCTTTATTCCATGGTATATTTCAACCAGCGCGGCAGTAGAACCAACCGCTATCATCAAATTGCAAAAAAAATCAAAAACAGCTGTACAGCGATGGTGGTCGTTTGGTTTCCATCTCTATACAATATTTCGTCCCGACTCCCGGTGAAACATAGCACTAATACAAAGCAATCATGATGAGCTCAACGTTTATTTTCCCCGTACAACTTTACCAATATTTCCGCTTGTCTATAATCTCGAGATCCGCGGAAGTCATCAAACGTATCGGTCCCGGGAACTGCGGGGATGGGGGAAGCATGGGGTAGGAGGGGGGGGGGGGGGGGGGGTATGATGGAGCTGATGAGAGATGGAGGATGGGGTGGCGTGTTGCCCGTGGGATAACATGTCATGGAAGTTGGTAGCTCCTTGTGTTATGTGACGAGTAATTAATGCTCAAGTGTGCATACTGTTGTTTAGGAATGTTGTCTACTGATCTTATTTATATATTACTAGCTGTCCCCGCAAACGTTTCTTTGCCATAATATGATAAAGTATATCGCCCGTATTATTTTATTGAAGTGACTAAATAAGTATGTCACCATGGCAACGTCCATCGCTATCATGGTCGTCGTTTTTCTCGAGTTGTAATAATTTACTATTATTTATTCAACAAATTCACTAATCAATATAATAAGTACCGAGTAGCCGATTCTCAAACCTACTGAATATGCATATAAAATTTGGTAAAAATCAGTAAAGCCGTTTCGGAGGAGTTCGTGGACTAACATTGTGACACGAGAATATTATAATATATAAGATAATGCAAACTGTGCTTATCTATTATATATAAATCTCCTGTCACGATGTTTGTCCGCGATGGATTCCTAAACTACTTAACCTTTCGTATGTTGAAATGACTTTAGCCTCATTGCTGTGTCTGTTGACCGGGAGCCGGTATGGTCAACAGACAGCCCTAGACTTTTACTGTAACTGGATTTTCTCCGTATCTAGTACGAATCAAGTCAATTCAAGTTATGAATCTTATTGTAAATTGAATAATCTTTATTCACTTTCAACCATTTCTATATAAATACTCAATTATAGCTAACATAGAACTTTCAACATAAAGTACTGTGATAGTTAGATCATTTTTGGTTATAATTTTAATTGCAACAACTTTTGAAGTAATTAAAATATTTTATTTACAACTTATCACATTAGGTTTAAAATACAACTCAAAATTCAAATACATATTTTTTACACAAAGCATGATCTTAATATAGTCACAAAAAACTGTAACATGATATGGAGCGATATGACGGAGTTTTGAATGACTCGTGTTTAAATTTTTTTCACTAAAGGTGCGCGAGTTTTGGCATCACTAGTCGGCCTGTTTCTTCTTTATGCATTTGTAACGTGTTGGAAAGGATAGGGTTATATACAATGAGGTTATTTAGAGCACGAAAAACAGAACACACTTTCATGTGTTAAAATACCGGCTCCCGGTATGTCCCAATTTTAATGTTGTTTTTTTTTTAATGTGTGTTTTTTTCCAACTTGAGAGATAGGATAGCTAATAGCAGCTAATAGGCCTTAGGTCTTTAATTATAGTCGCAATGAGGAATTTTCTTAGCTTTTTAATTTGATTGTCAAACAGCTTCCATTTTAGTAACTAGATGGCGTATGGGTAGACAACTATCGGTAGGTAATACCAGGGAATACCATCAATAATTGCTACATAACTGGGCAAAAGCATGTGAAACTTGATACATTTCAATTTGAAAAGACACAATAATATTCCAATGAATAGGATAATAAAGTTATAATAACGATGTTTTAGTTAAAACTCGCGGAAGAAATAGTCCTATTTACCGTTGTTCACACCAAATGTCACAGGAATTATACATTTTGGTTTTGACAACATCCTACCTGCACTTGTGCAAGATAACAGATATTTAGTGGCTAATATTTTACCAATAATGAACATCAAAAACCCAAATAACACTATTTGGGGAAAAATAATAAAAACCACATCGACAATAAAAATTAGAAGTAGAAAACTCTTTCAGTTATCATGTTTTCAGTTTGACAAGTGCAAGCATGTTCCTAAGCTGTTACCAGTACACTGGCCTAATTGCTTAGGCCAATGATCGCTTAGGCGTATGATATTTTGATTGATATTACACTTGACAGTACACTGATATTTTTTAGAAACACGACCAACATGTAGTCAGTAATGCCAACCTGCAGATAATTTCAAATCGGTGGGGAACCAATAGAAAATTAGTGAGTGTCTACCGTCGCGCTGTCTGGTGGAGATGATAAAAAGAAAACAACCCATTTTATTTTATTGCAAATTATTTGTCTATAAAGAGCGACCATTGTTTAAGTGACGCGGGTCACGGATAGCGATGGACGTTGCCATGGTGACATACTTATTTAGCCACCAATTCAATAAAATAATACGGGCGATATACTTTATATAATACGAGCTTTTGTCCGCGGCTTTGCTCTCGTTAAAAAGTATTAAGGGAGAAGACCTAATGGCAGACACTATAAGGAAACATGAAACATTCGAATGTTATAAAATATATAATTTATGAAAATAAAGGATTGATAACTTCTTCCATGTCTTCAGTAACTCTTACAAAATAAAACTATTATAATTATTCTCTGACAAATCAATAAAAAAATATATTATTGGTCTTTTTGTAAACTTAGTCATAAGTACTAATAGATGACATCACAATAAACGAACATCACTAATAGTAGACACCAATATGAACTAATAGTTGACATAGAACATTAAATTACATTTTACATTTTTCATATTATTAGGCCTTTATTTGCCGTTTTTCAAAAGATTTCATTTACTTCATCATAGTAACTACATGCATCAGAAATATTATCCACGTTGTCTCCAGATTCTATTCATTCTTCTTCCATGCTGAAACTATCTTTCCTTTTATTTTATTTTTCATATTTTTTTCCCAGCAAATTTATTTTTAGTCTTAAGTCTCCATGCTTCTTTTGCCTCTTCTTTTTTCTCCTTTTTAACCGACTTCCAAAAAACGAGGAGGTTATATGTTCGGCTGTGGATTTTTTTTTTTTTTTTTTTTTTTTTTTTTTTTTTTTTTTTTTTTGTATGTTCAACGATTACTCCGCCGTTTGTGAACCGATTTTCGAAATTTTTGCTTTGTTGTATTTGGTTTTACTCCAATTTGGTACCATGTTCACAAAGTGGTGACCTGATGATGGGATCCAGGAGTAATCGAGGGAACTCCTCGAAATTTATATGGAAACATATGGTGATTTTGGTTTTATGTGAAGTGTACTAAGAATATGCTACCAAAAAGTCAAATATTGGGTCAAGGTATACCATGGTTTCGAAGATGCTGAGAGAACTCCTGACTCCTTATAGATACACGTTTGGGAGTTTCGGCGTTGTTTTAAGAACAGAAAGCATATGCTACTATGCAACTCATATTCATCATCATAATCATTATCATCATCATCATCATCATCATCATCATCATCATCATCATCATCGTCTTCATCATTACCACGTCGTGTTAAGGTCACCAATGTTTCATGGCACAGAATAGATAATAGTACAAGGCATAGGTGTGGATATACTAATAATAATAATAATTTTATACTGTATAACAACACTTTGTTTAAATATACACGGCGGTCAGCACCGCGGAGACGACAGATCGAATATACTTTACTACTTTATATACAGATCGAATACTATACTAACTACTTTATAAAATTTTAATAGACAAAATATAGAATTAAAATAAAGTTATTTTAAAAAGAGCATTTAAACAAAACAAAGTCAATAAGTGTCTTTTTAATTATTTATACTTATTAATCGATAGATGGCGCACTAAGTATCGATTTGAATGGATTTGAAATTGAATTCTTGATTACAAGAACAGCTGTCAATAATTATGATAATATTATATTATATTACTAGCTGTCCCGGCAAACGTTGTTTTGCCATATAAATAATTTTTGGTATGAAAAATAGATGTTGGCCGATTCTCAGACCAATATCCTCACAATATGCTCACATAATTTCATGAGAATCGGTCAAGCCGTTTCCGAGGAGTATGGCAACGAAAACTGTGACACGAGAATTTTACATATTAGATGAGTAGCTACGCTACATCCTATGCAAGTTTATACAATTTTTTATCTGATAGATCCTTGGATCGTGGAAAAACGAGACACAATAGCCTTTCTATTGTTATCGCAATCGCCGGTGACCGCTTGGGGTTTGAAGTATTAAAATTGTTAAATTACTTAGCACAATATGTTCACTTCACTGATAATATATTATTTTGTGAGTGTGAACTGTGTAATAAGATACGTAAAATATACGCGAATGTTTACCTACTAGTGTAACTAAAAAGAGTGAAATTATTATTATTTTTAACAAAAAATTAAAACCGACTTCCAAGGTAAAAACAATATTAACATTAATATGAACTAAAAAGTATTAAATAATTTTTGCTATCTAATAGTGCCTTTTTCCGAATTCGGCTAAACCTTGACTATTTCTGTACTCAATCTTCATAATTTTGAAGTCGGTGCCAGTTCCAAAAGTTTCAAATATTCTGCCAGAGGACTGAAGATTCAGCTATCTGGTACCGACTTCAAAATAATGAAGATTGAGTACAGAAATAGTCAAGGTTTAGCCGAATTCGGAAAAAGGCACTATTAGATAGCAAAAATTATTTAATACTTTTTAGTTCATATTAATGTTAATATTGTTTTTACCTTGGAAGTCGGTTTTAATTTTTTGTTAAAAATAATAATTGTTCTCAGTTCTTCTTTTTACTGCTACAAAACTAAAGCATCGATTTTTAGATCAGTGCAAGGTCTAATATTAAACACCATGTCCATTTTTAGGTACAGTAGTTCTAAGTTCTTAGTTTGTTAATAGAATTATATTTTTAGAGAATAGTGACGATATTTGCAGTAGAATAAAGTACAAAATAACTTTAGTATGTATTGAAAAACTAAAAGATGAGATCCATGTCATCTATTAGGTTTTTTTACATTTTCAAGAACTAATAGTAGACACCCTTTATATTGTTAGGGAAAATGGATAAAAGATCATAAATAAACATTAATTAGTGTAAACAACATGACCATTAATCCAATGAAGTCAATAGAAATTACAAAAAATCTAATAAATGTATTCAAAACTTACGTGCAAAATTTCGCCTTCCTTAACCTATTTGCTAAGAAATTGCCGGGTGCGTGTTGACGCGGTCACATCATTTACGAAAACTGATCCCATTTTAAAATTTTGTTCCCGAAGGCATCCCTAATATATTTTTTCACATCAACAGATAGCATAAGAAGCTTATAAAATTTACAGTGTTGAGAAATAATGAGAATAATTCTTATTTTTATGGCATTTTTGTCGTAAGTGTCTTCTATTAGTTCAGTGTCTACCATTAGCGCCTTTCCTTTAGTATACAAAAACTTTCATCCCCTTTTTTTTATTATATATATTTTATTGTTCAAATGTTAATACTTGTTTGCCTTACTTTAAACTACGCAGAGGAATTTGACACGGTTTTCAAGTCGAAAAAACTTGTACATATTATATGAAATGCTTTTTACATAATATTGTAATTTTGCTTATTTTTTTATTATTTTGATAAGCGGGGGAAGAACAGGACAAAACTATAACGTATTTTGAACACATATAAGTAACTTAGAACTCGAAAGTTACAAGCCTGATGGTCTCTCGATACAAACTTGTCCGTCTAGACTCGAGAACCTCTGAAGGAATATTTTATTAATTTATTTCGGTACAAACGGAATAATTAAAGCATTGCACTATCAGTGGCGTTGCAAGACTTAAAGTTGATGTGATATTATGTTGTGAGATCCCCTGATAGATGGCGTCATCGAGAGGAATGATAAAATCCTTGCTTTAAAACTTGCAAGCCATTTTGTTTTTTTTTTATAATTTATTGCTAGATGAGTAATTTTAACTATATTGTAATATTTTGCGTATACGGGCCTTGGACCGCGAGCCCGTAAGCGGTAGCTCACATCGCCTACGCGTAAACGCCGCCTCTGCGCACTCTAGGCTATTATCAAAGTAAGTACCGACAATTGTGAGAACCGACGTGCTTGTCGTAAGTGGCTTAACATCTACAATTTATTGTTAGCAGCACGTAAGCACTGCAAGTAGGTGTAAGTAGCTCCGCACGTAACAATCGGTACACTTTTCTGCTCTAATTCTGTTGTATTGTGCTCTACTTCCCGGTACTGTACAAACGCGGAAATTCAATGTTTGTTTGTTTTACGGCCCTTATTTAACTCTTTTCTTCACAGTGGTCAGTAGAATTAACCACCTATTTATTCACGTGTTTTTTGATATAGCGACATATATTGGTTGAAGTTTGCATTAATATAAACAAAACTAACATGTAACAGTTGAATAGCACAAGCAATCATATTCTGACGGTCAAAAGGAGAAGTTAACTATCAAACGAAAATTTGAAATTCTTTGTTCTGCAAGTGTTTTATTTCATTGCTAAGTTATTATTTACGAATATGAATTATTTTTATGTTCAAATTGTTGATTTATGATTATTTAGTAATCTTGTATAATATGTATAAATATCAAAAACAAAAAATGATTTTGAACATTAGTTCTTATTTCCACTGGCTAGCAACGTTATTTTGCTATTTTCTTCACAGTGGTCACCTATGGTAACCACCTCTGATTTGACCCCCCGATCAACCCACATATGAAAAACCGCAAAATCTACCCCATGAGAGCACCCGTCCGGCAGAGTAGACAGAATGATGTCTATTGTGCGTCCGGTGATCGCGACAACAATAGAATACAATAGCATTTCCTAGAATCCGCGATCGAAGGATTAATGAACTAAACGTCTGATTTCCTAGACTGTACAGTGCCGCCTCCATTTGATTTTAACTTTTGATCGGGTTTTTTGTCGTTCAACCAGGCTGCGATGACAATGTACATTTTGTTTTTGTTACCCGGCAACTAATTAAAACTTGTTTGTGACATGAAAAACTGTTGGTTTGTTACAATGTTTGTTCAGTTTATTAACTACATATCTGGTCAACTTCGTATCATTCCCTTCCTAATATTATTAATTACTAGCGACCCACCCCGGCGTCGCACGGGTATAAAATATATAGCCACTGAAAAAAACGATTAAAATTTATAGCCTAATGATCCTTCACGTGGACTTCTTATCTATGGCAAATAACATAAAAATTGCTCAAGTACGAGTAGTTCGCGAGACTACTCGTACTACTCCCTTTCAAATAATTTCCACCGTTTTTTCCATATTCTCCTATTAGTCTTAGCGTGATAAATATAGCCTATAGCCTTCCTCAATAAATGGGCTATCTAACACTGAAAGAATTTTTCAAATCGGGCCACTAGTAGTTCCTGAGATTAGTTTTTTCCACATTTTCCTCTATTTCTTCGCTCCTATTAGTCTTAGCGTGATTAAATATAGCCTATAGCCTTCCTTGATAAATGGGCTATCTAACAAATATTAAAGGGAACAAAGGGGCATGAGGAAAAAAAGCGACTTTGTTTTATAATATGTATAGATTATAAATGTTTCCTGGACTTGCACAAATATATTATAAGACTAAAATTAGTCAAATCGGATCAGCCGTTTTCGAGTTTTAGCGAGACTAACAGAATTGGATTTTTAAGTAAATAATTATTATTGTTATTATTGAAATGTTTATTTCAATATTAACAATAATTATAACAAATATATATTTTTTGCGTATTTATTTACAATCTTTAGCCTATAAACTACAATAATTGTTATTAAAATATTATAGCAAAGCACAAGTAAAATTTAAATATTAATTTGAGGGCAAGTAGTAGATTAATAGTTGCTTATCGGAGTAATAGCACTGTACATCTTGGAATGAAATAAAGCATCCGTGAATTCACTGGTAGTTGTAGGAATCTCGATCGATGTTGAGTTTCTGTCGTCTCGGCTCCTCTTCTACATACTCGCAGAGAGTCTGCAGTCTGTCAACCTTTCCATCGAGCAGATATAGGAGCTTCTGCATCTGACGGTCGTTGATAATCTTCTCCAGCCTGTCGATGTCGAGACGGGTGTCAGGTCCGTCCCGCTTGCCGTTCTTCCAGCCCTTGGAGTATTGGAAGGTCTGCGCCGCGACCGACGACAGGGTGATCATGATGAGGAACACGGAGAAGTTGGTTAGCATGGTGCTGGTGTTCTGTGTATCTTCTGTTTATACGTTGCCTTGCTCGAATGAGACTGTGATTGCGTCTTCCAGTCGCACCCTTTTATACTCCTGTACACTTTTGTGTGCATGAAATTGCTCTATTGAAGCGTGATAATTATTGCCACAATTATGATATATTTCTAAATATAAAGTAGCAGATGACTGAATGTTTTGTTGATTAAATAATTAGAGACAGAGATATAATCTGATCGAAAATTATAGAGAGATGTTGCCCGCTACTTCGTTTGATTTGTTTATTATATCGCTCGCAAACAGAACATTCTAATTTTATACTAATACAAAGTGACGCCCGCAACTGCTTTGCACCAAAATAAGTTTGTCGCGCGGGAACCGTACATTTTCCCGAAACTCAAAGTTTCAACGAAATTTTAGCAAAATCTGTTTAGCGGTTCGGGCGTGAAAGGGTGACAGACAGACAGACACGCTTTTGTTGGTTATTACTCGTGTTTTCAAACATGACTATAACCTTGATAAAAGTTGTATTTAAAATGTACAATGAATATAATTGTGACAATTGGTACAACATTGTATCGTTGTCGCCTTAATCTTCCCGAAGGTCGACTTTTAGGTCTGGAGGCTTCATTAATTTGTCCGGGCTTTTTGTCCGAACAAAATTTAATTAAAATAGGGGAATGTTTATTCATAGTTATATTCTATAAAGTATCACACAATTTGTGTTTATTGTCTTAATTTTGCTGTGAAAATAAGAAAAGACGAACTACCTTCTTAAGGAGGCGTCTACAAGTAGTTTGTGGGCTCCGGCGAGGTAGAGCGGATAAAGCATAATATACTGGTCTCACCGAATGCCATGTGATAAGAATAGAGGTATCATAATAGTGGCATCACTTCTCACCTACACTGCTAAACCCGTTTTTATGAAATTTTGTTACTTTTCTTCCCGGAAAAATATACGGTTCCCACGCGATAAACGAATTTACGACGAGTAGCGGGTGACATCTAGTATCTAATTTTGAGTTGTTAGCACATAGAACTTCTAATGCCATGTTATGCATACTCTAAACGACTAGGAAATCATAAATTAAAACGGATTTAATATTCCTCTTTAGAGCCAGTCCACACGGCACGTTGCGTCAGCGTTGCGTCGGCGCACCGCTTCTGTTGCGTTGTTTTACATATAAAAACCCGAGGTGTTCACACGGCGCGCTGCGTCGTCGCAACGCACACATTACGGATAGCAGTCCTCGAGACGAAGCAGGAGGGGGTGTTGACGTTAAGACTGCTTCGTAATATGTAATATGACGCATGATGACGCAGCGCCCGTGTGCTCGGCTATGCGTCAAACGGCAGCGCTGCGTCGTCGCAACGCTGACGCAACGCGCTGTGTGGACTAGCTCTTAGTTGAAAACACTCCTGGGAGCCCGGTAGTTTCGGCAGCGTGGCGACGGTAACTCGCCAGCAAAACGACAGATGTGGGTTATTCAATAACAATACTGAGGTAAAACGGAATTCTATTACTCTTTGAGTACCAGGAGAACCTAATATTTGCTGTAGGGAGACCAAACTTCGTAATCTCATAGGATTTTGGTTGTCTAAATACTAAAGGATAGTGCAAATTAAAAATTATAAAATACTAAACGACGCCCACAACTCCGTTCCGCCAAAGCTATACATTTTTCTGGGATAAAAAGTATCCTATGTCCCGGCACTCAAAGTATCTCCATACCAAATTTCAGCAAAATCCGTTCAGTGGTCTGAATTGGAACGTAATATTGCGACCTCTGTGGCTCAATTGGTTGAGTGTGAGGCAGCTCAAGCCGGGGGTTGCGGGTTCGAATCCCGCCGACGCGGACGGAACAAATAGTTTTCAATGTTCCCGGGTCTGGATGTGTATCAAATATATGTATATGATATGATAAAAATCTTAAATAAATAATATGTGTAGAATAAAGGAATAACATATATTTTTGTTGTCTGGTACCTGTAACATAAAGTCCTTCAGGTACTTAGCACGGGGCCAGACTGACGTGGTGTGAAGCGTCCATAGATATTTTTATTATTATTATTATTATTATATATATTAATGTTTGTACTGTACATTATATAATAGTGGCAAACAGGAAAGTGTAACAATATCGGTACACGAGGAAAAGGCTGTTGCTACGACGAGACTTACTTTGTTTGTCAGAATACCGATTATATTATGAAAAGGATTGATTTCAATTGCCTTGATAATACAGGAAAAGACGAAAGATTATTTCGACGGCCTTCACGCGTAAAGCTGTAACTCGTTTTCTGGCGAAATTCAATTGGTTTCTTGAGCAATTGATATCTTTATATTTTCACTTACCTTAAGACTTCCATACTAATAATGTAAATGCAAAAGCGTGTCTGCCTGTCTGTCTGGCTGTCTGTCTGCTATCTGTTCACGCTCAAATCGTTGAACCGATTTTGCTGAGGCATGATTGATGAGGCACGGTACTTTGAGTACCGAGAAAGGACATAAGATAGTAATTTTTATCCCGCTTGTCGCCCGATAAACGATTTTTGGCGCAACGGAGTTCGGGCATCATCAAGTTTAATATAATATTAACTTTAAAAGCGTTCCATACATTATATAATGCAAAGCGAGAACTCGTTCTTATGTTAATTTGTGTTTTTGGCGTTACGACCTTATGCGTACTCGAGTCTCGAAGTTGGATTCAATAGACAATTTGTTACAGAGATTGCCTTACAAATAACTTCTGTTTCCTTATTTACTCATAATATGAGATTATTGTGAATATATACACTAATTGCTTCTAATTTTCTAGCAACAGAGACGTCAAAAACGGACAACAACCAAGGATTGAAAAATAAGGATAGGCCTGGCTATAAGTACATTCAACTCGGAAAAAAATACACATAATGTAACTTTTGATCTATAATATTTTGTGTAATTCTCCTATTGCAACTGTGGGATCGTTTAGATAATATGGACTTTTTCTAATATAATATTACAATTTTTAAGAATAGAAAAGGACAATGTCCCTTGTTCTAGTACTTTGTTGTCACCGCGACGTAATCGAATAAGAGACAACGCGACTGAAACTTGTTTTCACAAATTACATAACGCGATTGTAACGTAAATTGCTCACAAAGTTCCCCGTCACGCACGTGACGCTCCCCCATCCTCTCCCCGCACGCCATGACACGTCACGTTACACCTTTGTGTACCACTTTATTTATTACAAAAGAAAAATAAGTAATAAATGTAAATATTATAACGCGGCTAAGTAAATATTAGGAATTTAAAAAAATATTGCCTTTCTCACCTGCGGCATCAATATTATTTATTATCATTTTACTGACACCTTACTTGCTAAACCAGTAGTTTAGCCGCTGCGAGGGCACATAGACTGCCAAAATTATTTTCCTTTATGTATTCGCGTAATCGGGTAAAAAAGGGGGAAAACATGGTACAAAGCGCGATCGATTCGACGGACGAAGTATCGAAGTGACGAAGTTGTCGAAATATGGGTTACCGACGCTTTTTGGTCAGCGGCAAGGCAGTGGATCATTAAATTTACACTTCAATAAACGGACCTCCTCTCAGATACTCGTAATGAAATTATAACCCCCCGACCGGGCCACCCACCGCCGTCATATTAAGGCTACAATTAATCGCTTCATTGAAAATATTACGGTATTTTACATACCAGAGTTGATAGAAATACTTCCGGTTTCCTTCCAGCGAAAATTATATAAAGCGAAGTGAAGGCACTTCTACGCTTCCGGGAGGGCTCGGCATCAAATATTCAGGGCCGTCAAAGTTTATAGTAACGAGTATATGATGGCTGATGGGCCCCATGTGCGTGCATTAAACAACCAATAAAATCGCCTCCACACATCTGCTTATCATTGTTGGCGATGGCGGCTTAGGTTCTGTTCAGAGTAGAGAAGTAAAGGATTCCATAAAAAGGTGTCTATTACAGTATTAGTACGGTAGAAAAATGTATGACCAAATCTCGGACATAATTTTGTAATTCACTACCAATAGAGGGCGTCGTCGCGACCATCAGTTTATAATCACTTTTCGACGTGTGGACCTATAATTTTTACGAGACTCAAATTCGCGATTTTTGCCACTTTAAAATAATATAATACCTACTTAATAATTAATAACTAATTCGACGCCATACTAATTTCCGTTACGTGCTCACGAAGGTTTAAACTCACACTCAGACTCAGCCCTCAGACAAGGCTCTGAACGATTTTTCTGTTTAATCTGAGTAGGCCCTTTCGGCTCAGACGCTCGTCAATCTAAGTTTCCAACTCCGATGGAAGTGAGATCTGTTTGCCGCTGTAATATGATATTTATTCGATAAATACGAGTTTCGTTGTCGTCTCGCGGCGATTCAATTATTTCACTTTCGCGACTTTCATGAGAACAAATTGTTTTTTCATCCGCCCTCGAGTTTTAGTTGGGAATAAACAAAATAATTCCGCTGAAATTTTCGGATGTAATTTGCATGGCGGGTACCTGCCACGTAGCAGTAGGTAACATTTACGTTCCCGGATAAAGTTAGTTTCGCTATGATAATAACTACAATCCAGCAAACTGAGATAACCAGTTTTAAAGAAACCCGATTGTTAAAGTTTCCGGGCCATTTTCCGAATATAGCGCGGGGAAGTTGCCCGCCCGGGTGTCCAATAAAATGGTGATGCAGTTCCGAATATAAAAAAGGTCTGCGCCAAAATGAAATTTGGCCGAATGTGTTTAGAGTCAGATCACACTAGCGCAGATTCGAAACGCAGCGAAGCGAAATTCTGAAAATAGATTAACCAAATTCAGTTTTATACCAACAACTTGAGTGGCATTATTAAAATGCAAGGATTGCATGAGTTAAGATATAATGTAAATATTTAAATTATATTTTACGCTTCTTTCATCTCACGCTTAAAACGCTGAACCGATTTTGATGATTTTTGATGTGGAAATACTTTTAGTCCCAGAAAAGAATAGTATTATAGAACATCCTACATCCCGGGCTATAGCCGGCCTGCGAACAACGACTCAAGCTTCTTATTCAATTCAGTTTAAGTACATAGGATACATTATGGAAATTACAGTGACTTGGCTTTATACTCGTCTCTGCGCTAGTTCGAGCTAACCCTTAGAGGCGGCCCTTCGGTTCGGCCATGATTTTCATATTTCCTCTCTCTAATACTACTTTCATTTTCATAAACGAGCCACTGAATATTTTAGGCCTCTTGACTATTCTATCAGTTCAAGGTTCTATGGAATAAGCTGTTGTTTTATTTACTCCTTTACATTTTTGAGTGGATAGTTTTTCTATTGTGAATTTTATAATATAAGAAGCGTCGACCTTTTTAACTTCAGCAACGCATGACTCCTTTGCTATTACGAATAACTCTCGGTGATATTAGTTAACAGCTTGATAAAACGTTTTAAAATAGCCTTCTTTTACACGGAGAAATGCTTGTCGCATTCTCAACGGATTGAATACATTGGCCGGGATAAATGGGACTCCCCAGTCCCCAGACATGGGATTCCCACTAAGGGTCTATACAGACGGACTGCATTTCAACTGCAATCCAACTGCAAATTGCAGTTTGAATGCAGTTGACACGGCTGCAATGCGACTGCAATAGAACTGCAAACCAAATCGGATGCAGTTTAGTTGCAGTTGGCGTGCAGTCGTGTGAACTGTTTGGTTTGCAGTTCTATTGTAGTGGCATTGCAGTCGTGTCAACTGCATTCAAACTGCACTTGAACTGCAATTTGCAGTTGGATTGCAGTTGAAATGCAGTCCGTCTGTGTAGACCCTAAGAGTCAATTTATACCAGTGCAGAGTTTTGACTCTCTGAGCGTATTACCCAAAACTGAAGTTAAGGTTGAATTTTTTGTGTTCAGTTTTTGGTAAGAAGCTGCGATGCGCTTCGACTCTGCGCTAGTATAAATTTACCATAAAACCCCATGCTGCTCTATTTCGGCAGGGTTTTAGTGAAGATTAAATCACCCCAACATGATTTATAACAGCCTAGATATATTATAATGTTATTGCGAAAGATTCAAAAAGTCAACATAACAGAGAATATGAGAAACCTTGACCTTTTGGAAGTGGGTTAAAAAAGTGTTGCCGATGGGAATCCTTAAGAAGCGCTTACACGGGCAACAATTGCGGCAATAATTGCCCGGCGACACGAATGGACCAATCTGGAGCAATTAGTGGAGCAATATGGAGCAATTTCAATAAATTGCGGCAATTATTTCGGCGATATTGATTCCGATATTTCATATTGCTCAATGTCGCCGATACGAATTGACGAATGCCTGATGGACTCGTGTATGACAGTATTGCCTAGTAACTAGTTGATGAAGTTGCGCCATATCGCTCAATTGTATTGCGACGTATTGCGCAATATTGCTGCTTGTTGCCGAAAATTGCTTGATCTAGTCGAGACGTCAAAGTTGACGAGAATTGAGTGGAGTGGAGCAATTTTAGTTGCCCGTATAAGCCTACCTTTATACCTTAATACAATACATAGGTCGGTAAACAAACAGTGATGCGATTAGTGTGACCGGCAGCAGGTATTGTAGGTATTGTTGTGTTGTAGGTACACGCCGGCGGAAATTGAAACCGCGCCGATTGTTGCGGGATTCGCCGAACCACGCTCGACGTTCATGTGAGTAAATTCCACCTCTTTATGTATTGACTAGCTACGGATAAACTTTGTATTGACCTTAAGCATCTAAAATCGATATAGATGAAACTGAACGTTATAGAGTTGCGATCTGTGTAGTAACGGCTACGAATAATAAAAACTAAAGAAACGTAACTCCCATACTATTACCGTTTTAAATTTGGTTCCATTCGAACTATCATGTAACGTCAGCCTTTATACCGCTTAAGGGCGTTCCGTCCGGAGATTCCTTAATTAACCGTAATTAAAAACTTATAAACTCATAATCTGAAAGCTACAAAGTTATAATAAAAATATAGCAATAATCTTCAGTATATCAACATTCCTTTTGTCGTTTTAAATTTTCTATTTTTGTTTCTTATACTCATGATATCACCTTCCAAAGTAATACCAATTTGTTCAAATTCAAGCATACATTCAGCATCTCCTTAGGATTTACAAATTACTTTTATTTGAAACTCACGCCAACAGATCGACAATATAATAAACTACATATTCGCCGTTTTAAAAATTTTTTGGGACAATTTTGAACTAAGATAAGTAAAAATAATAGGGTTTTGGCGCGATCTCGGCAACGCAGCAAATGTATGGCCAAGGTCGTTTGCTCGGAGGACGGCCTTAAGGCCACCTAATGTATTGAAATGTGTACCTAAGGTTCACTTTTTTGACAAGTATTTTGGAGCATGTGTTTTGACGGAGTTACTCTTCCTTAGTTTTTATTATTCGTAGAGTAACGGTATTTTACGATACCACCTGTCAAATTGTTTACTCATGAGATGTACAGATTGTGTATGAGAAACTGCTTAAACTGTAGGCGTAAGCTAGCCCTAGGGGCGCTGTAAAATTTTATTTACTAAAAGTTTACGTAGTCGGTATCGGGTATCGATAAATACTATAGCTTTAAACACATGGTAGAGCTACTGCTATTGCGTTACTTCGCGTCGGTCAGAACTCCTTAGGCAGAAGTCTCGAAACGGCTTCTCGAAGCGGCTTCAGCCATAATATTATATGATTTTTCCTTATTATAATAATAGGTACGTCACTTGTGAGAGACCAATCTTCTATGTCCTCATAATATTATGATGCGATTCTAAAAAGGTATCTCATTGGGTGATGCCTGCAGCTTCCTATTCACGTTGCCTGCCTATGCTTATTTGACACATTGTAAGCCACAAAACTGTATTTAAACCTTTACTTTATTATATTATCCTACCTATATTTAAACTATTCCGAATCAGCGTTTTGAATATAAATAGTAAAGCGCTGATCTCACCCCGGTAATTTGATAGAAATGTAACGAACCCCAGCAAGTCTCAAACCGGATAGTACCGCGCGCAGCACTTTTTATTATAATCGAACTAACTCTATTAGATTCACTTCCTTGGAATATAAAATTGTGTTTGACGTTTTGTTACTGGGGTCTGCGGGATCGGCGGTGTAACGAAGGTCTAATGTCAACAGTCTTTAGGTTAAGTTTGCTTTTGGTACGCTGATTCGCAGTTCCGTCGACGTAAACTGTATTAAATCTTAGATATTGAAAAATTTTACTTAATCAGGTATTTTTGTTCCTTTAATGGAATATAATTAAAAAATTTCGTTATTCCAATTTGCTTGGACAGGAAAATTGTAATAAGTACCAGTAGAGACTATTACCTTCTACTTCTTTTACCTTCTGACTAATTTGATGCGGGTCTCAAGACAGATAAAATACTTCCGGTTCCCCTTGAAATCATTTTGGGGTTACAGTACAGGTAACAGGAGTTACAGTAGCGTCAATGCGTAGCGTACTTGCTTACTTGTATGCATTAAATACAATATAGTACTAATATAATTCTCTTTAGAAATGAAGAACGAAACTTAAAAACTTGCCTCAAAGTAAATATTTTAAGAATTCTCTCCTGACTTCATTAGAAGACACAAAGCGGAAAAAACAAAACATCCATTGAAGTAAGCGAATTAAAATATAAACAAGGTAAAAGCCTTAGCGAAGTTTCTCGAACAACCGTTACAAGTTCCACGGAGTTGCGCTGCTCATGTGAGGACGATTTACACTGTTTCCTTTGTCCTGAATTAAAAAAAACAAAAGATTTGTGTAATGAAATGAAAAATGTTTTATATCTTATATATGTGTGTAAAATATTAGTAGCACTTTGGTACAATTTTTATTTACTTTATGTACGTTATGCTTTTGATGACGTGCTGATGGTGTGACAACCCTATTATTTTGAAACTTTTCATCCTCACTTATAAATTGTGCAATGCATGTATTCGGTTGTATGTGTAACAAAGACTTGGCAAACATAGTTTTTATATTATATATTATATTTTGTTGAGTTCAAAATTCGTAACTTGCTACCCTTTGGTTCACAGAAAAAATATACAAACTTTTTGTCATATAAAGTCAATTTTAAGCCAATCGCTCCAAAATAACCGAGGACAGAAATTTAGCCATGCCAGCCATAACTATATCTATTTTATTTATCGTAGGTTTTCAATTAAATTTCTTTTTTTTGTGTGATTTTTCTCATCTTATGATACAATGTCCATTTCGTGTTACTCAAAAAGAAAAAATATTTTTATGAAATGCTTCTAAAAACAATATCACAATTTCCGCGCTATCCTTTAATTAAGTTTAAAATTAAACGTTTTAAAATCTGCCTCAACGAGGCTGATTTATATTCGCTTCTAGAATTCCTACGAAAGTTCTGCCATTTTAAATAACCACTTCATCACCATTGTTTACTCGTTACGATTGAAATTGAATTCATTTAGTTGTACAAACACTTTGTAGAAAATATTGAACATTTTTTATTTGAAAGAAAGAGAAGATTAGAGATTAATGTCGAAAGAATGTAATTATTATAAATGAAATATTATAACTTCAAAGATTTTCATTTATATAAATTATAAATGACGAATTAATTTAACATGCGTTGATGTAGTAATATTATTTTTCTCACCTCCGGGCAGAAAAGTCAACTTTCTTCCTGCTGCGCATTCCAATGTTGCCGCTTTCCGCCCCCGTCAATGAGAAAAATAGTATACGCACTACGGGCAGTAAATAAGAAATCCTCAGATCACATATTTGTTGACCTCGGCGATTACATGTGACCTTCTGATAATTTTTAACTGAGGAATAAATTTGACCGCTTTGACAGATTTTGTATGAAAAAAAAATGTCAAACTGTCAAAATAATTCCTTAGTTAAAAGTTACCTGAAAATTGAAAATCAGCTCTAAAAATTATTAACACCCACTCAGTTTGTAAGGAGCTTAATTTTACTTCAGCTGACATGATTATGTCAAAATGACAAAAGAAGGTTCTAAAAGTGTCATATTGAATGACAACATTTATATTAGCGGAGCCGCGGGCACGTGGACAGGCGTAACTGTAAACAGGCGGTGGTCCGTTAGGCCTCCGATTGGCCCCCGCTCGGCCCCCGTCCGGCCTCCGTCCGGTCCGCGTCCGGCACTCGTCCGACCCGCGCCGGCCGGCACTTCCGAGGCGCGTCGGAAATCACGTCGCGCTGTGCGCTACAATTATCTTTTGTGAGCTCTATTTGCATTTCAATATTTGCCTTTTTCAGTTTAGTTACGATATCCATATCTGTGTAATTGTGTTGTTACATACCATATTAATTAGAGATGTTGGTTCATAGAGATGGTGGACGTTACTTGGTCGTGTTATGTCAAGTAAATAAATAAGATCAGTAAATCATCGTTAGGTCTCTACAATATATATTTTTTTCATTTTTAAACTTTTACATATAATTTTATTATTTTATTAAAAGTAGCTAGTAGACAAACGATCCAAATTCCAACAAAGTTTTTAAGCAAGCGACAATCGAACACAATAATTCTAAGTAACTAATATTATTTAGGTCTCGGCAATATCTAAGGAGCAATATAAAAGGAAGACCACTTTACAATTTAGGGGTCCATAAATCGGCGCTAATGAAGGCGGTTAAGTTATCACGTCCTGCTATATATCAACGCTGTGAAAGTGGGGTTCCGTATCAAATATGTGTGAATTAAATAGGCACTCAATTTTGTAACATCAGAGAAGTTGATTAATAGGCGGATAGTGGACCAACGCTAATTTGTCGGGCTATGTCTAGCCCAGCCGACACTTGATCGTGACTACAAACTAACATTGACTTGACATACCCTACCAAATTACGTAGATAGCATTTACTTACGAATAAATTACTCTGATGGTACAATCCTACAATGTTAGATCTCGTTACTGTTAAAATACTCTTTAAAGGTTAATTAAAATCGAAACAAAGACAAATTATTGTATCTGTGACCGTGCAATTATTTATTATTGACAGAATCGATTCTGAAATTCAGAACCCATATCTTATTTCCATTTCTGGCTCTTGTATATTAAGTGCCACTCGCTGGTTTTTATCAACCTTTTTATGGCGGCGGGAGTTCGAAATAATTTCGTCTGCCACCTGGGCCCAGCCCGGCGGCTACACGTGAGTAAGAAACTGCGCGCTCTGCTTGCCTTAAATCATTTTAAATAGCTATCAATTGCGTCTTAATGTATGTACTATCAGAGGTGTTGATTCCTAGGCAGATTCATAGGCGGACCTACTTATTTTGGTTGCGTTATGTCAAACCCAGCCGACAGATTAAACCATTTAACTGAAATCACGTATCCCGACCAAATGTCGAAGGTATGTCAACTGCCTATGAATCGATTTCTTCGGTGGAACTTCAGTGATTAGATACACGATGTACTTATATTTGGTAAAAGTACTTACAGGAATTATTTCCTAATTGAACCCTTAAAGTATCTTTGTTACTAATACCTCCAAAATAAGTTCAGCTGTTTAGGAATAAAGAGATACATGGACAGACAAAGGGTGTTTCACATAATAATATTTGCATGGATTTATTTTGTTGATCGTAAAGCTTTATATATTAATGTAGTATTAAGCAGGTGTCTCGAAAAATTATCCAAAAACTTAAGACTAATATCCAAGACCGAAGACGATGTAGACGTTTTACCTTTATTTTATTTCAATAGAGGCTACAATAAAGACATTTCACAGATAAGGTAAAGGAAATAAGGAGTAAATATAAAAGCGAGGTCTGTGTTACGTCTTCTCCTTGATTTCAAGGTCTGAAATGAACTACACTAACGCCTACAATCTACAAAGTAGCTTATTTTTTTGTTACTGAAGCCTCATTATTAAGAATATTATATAGAAAATACGAGTACCTATAGTATTTAAAAGTGTGAAATAATCTCAAACTATAGTAATAAATTACATGTTTTAACACAGTTTTATTTCTTTATTAAACAGGACCTACCGGCGGGACTCGCAACATAATCGTATTACATTATATTTTTGTCGTTATATTATTATCAAGGGTGACGTTCGTGATAATACAAAGTAAAAATATAATTTAATTTCATAAGCAGTTGCATGGCAAGACCTAAATTTAATGTGGGCAAGATATATTTTGCGAGGCCCCCTGAAGGATTACATAAGGAGACGGATTTTATTGAGAGAAATAATTTTTTGATAACACAAACTTTTATTTATAAAAATTTATTTACAAAAATTCAAGTACTAAAACTCGAAATTTTTTTAAAACATTACTTTTCGCCGTGAGGCCGGGGGCGCGTCGGTGGCCCACGTCGCCCACGCTTGACGGCGCCTCTGTTCATAAACATAATCTAATAAGGGTCTAATTAGATGTGGGTCGTGTTTCAAAAATGTGCCGCGGGGCGGCCACGTTTCATGTTGTGTTTTCTACATTTTACAAGAACGTTCCTCGGTCGAGCTGCCTTGGTATCAGTTTCAAGTATCGACGCTAAGAATTTGAAATTATTTTTAATAAGTTTGTAACATTGTTAAGGGCCCTCTCTCCCTAAATATAGTAAATAGTGCGAATATCGACGTAAATGACATTAAAACAACATTCATAACAGCGCGCCTTGTACGGTGGCGGTTACGACGCTCGCAGCGTCCATGATAGGGCGAAATAGGAGAAAAAACCTTTTTAAGGCTTAATATAATACATATTTCAAAAAAGTAAAAAAACCTAATTATTAACTTATGTATTGCAAAGCAGTAGATATTTTTTAAATATTCTTTTGATAAATAATGAAGGAGTAAAGTGGTTTCATTCAACGATTTGGAGGTGATTTGGTTTTTTATTTCTTTATTATGTGATACCGATAGAAAAAATATGGCAAAACCAATTTACGTATCATATCATTTAGATTACTAATTATTTTTTTCAGATATAATTTCTCTGTTAATGCCGATGAAAAGTTGTTTCATCTGCACGCTTTTTTCGAAAGAGCAGCCTTAAGTGGGTGCGTTAATAGCGTAGACGCTTATAAATTCATGTTTTGCCGAAGTTTAGATTAACAGTTTATTAATAGAATAAATGTCCGTAATTTTGTTCCGCAGCGATTGGCTTATCACACAAACACCAAACATTTTTTTCAAATCGAATAAACACTGTCCATTTCCGAGACTGAAAGTACTCGATAGTAAGTTTCATCTGAATAGGTATAGACTATAAGAGGTTGGTCACTTGACGGACGTTGTTCGTAGAGTCCACATCCTGAGGATGCTCCGGTGTTGGAGCGAAACGCGCGTCGAGGTTTTCAACCTGCATGGTGGTGAGGGGCCTTGCACGGATTTGCCAACATTATTGCTTGTCTGGTGGTGGTATTTGCAGGTTCTTGCATGCGAGTGTACTCATGGGCAGTGTGGGAGAGGAGGGAGTTGCTGCACGCATGATGCCTATGCGTACACTCACTCATTTACTTAGGTTGAGGTTTATTTCGCATATAGCATATAAGTTTGTTATTATAAAAATAATAACAAACTTATATGCTATGGGTTTCTGCAAAGTAACGCCTGATTCTATTAATTAACTATAGAGTTTTAAGCACGACGAACTTAAAAAATATAATGTTTTAACCTTTGACGTCACGGGCGGGGTCTACGCAGACCCCACGCGCTGTTTTTTTACGGTATTTTTTTTTAATTGACAAGTTACGATTGCGCGTTTTCAGCTAATCTCAATGCAACACGAGGTCTTTCAGTGATTAAAAATCCGCCGCTTCTCTGCTAAGAGAAATTACATTTTTACTTATGTGACCCTACCCGTGATTTAACGTATATACTTTTTTTTACATTGATTATGTGTTTATTTGTTTGATTTTTTTAAATTGGCTGTGTTTAAATGGAAACATTTGTTGCCGACTAAAATAAAATCAAATTGCACAAATCATATACAATTTTAATGACTCTGAAAGTTTTTGCAAACATTTTGGAAGGGTTAGAGGTAGCTAGACCTAGTGCACCAAAAATGAAGCGAAGATGCTATTATTGTCCCAGAACTAATTATTATTGTCATTACTCAAGAAATAATTTTAGTTTAGGGTAGTACTTTTCAAAGATTATCAATTTTTTTTCTGTAATGTTTACTGTTAATTTTTCTTTTGATTACTTATCTCTAAGTTTTATTTTATTAGAATGAATTATAAGTTAGTCAGAAGTTGTCAATTTTGTTGAATCTTAGTACATTAAACATGTGCCCAAAAAATTCCATGCACGAGATTGGTTAGTTCACAAAAATATTCTTAACCGTCTAAATAATGGTTAGTTTACTATTCTATTACGTTCTATTTATAAAATGTCTGCTTTAGAATCTCTGAGAGATAAATTTAAAGAAATTGGTATTCTAACTGTTGCCTCTCAATACTAATATATATAATATATATATTACATTATCCAATATAATATATTTAGCGTATAAGAAAAAATATAACAAAATTTAAAGTTAAAAGTGACATTCACTGTAGGAATACTAGAAATAACCACAAGCTATATAATAATATGCCGGTGATCAGACTTAGTAAAGTCAGTAAATCTTTTAAAGGTCAATGTATACGCCTTTACAACAAAATCCCAGTAAACGTTCAAAATCTTTCCATTAATAAATTTAAAAAAGTAGTTAAAGAACGTTTGTGTGCCAAAGCCTATTATAAGGTCAATGATTTCATAAACGATGGCACACCTTGGGAGTAGGATGGCTTCTTGCAAGGCTACTTCTACATTATTATTAATAGGACTTACAATTATGTATGTGGATATTGTATATAATATTAAGTTACAAAATTGTAAACTTTATTTTAAAGGATAAATTTTTTCTCGCTTTTTTTGGTAAAAAGTGGGCCCCGTGCGAGTTTCTTACGCCGCGCGCCGGTTCTTTTCGCCGGGTTAGTTCCCGAACCGGTGGTAGGCATCATGTAGGACATTCTGATAATATATTTTTTTTAATTTATTCAGAAATAAAACAATTTTGATTTGATTTGATTTGATTTATAAATCCTTTTCATAAATAAAATAATATCTTTTCTTATAATATAAAACGGGTTTTAGAAATTATTAAACGATTCTGAATTTATATGTATATTTATATTGGGGTGCTTCTAGACCCCATGCGTGACGGAACGTTACCAAAAATAGCCCGTGTACTTAAAGGTTAATATTCTCACGTATTTATATAGATAATGTGGTATAGTAGAAGTAACCAAAGTCCTAGTGTAAGGAGTAAAGCGATCCTGATGATGCTGATCTATCGCTAAGTTCGGAGACTTAAACTTTCGCCTTTGACGGCGCTTAATCGAATTATGTTCTTCGAATAATTAGTGAGGAACTTTTATGACAATCATTATTGTGTTAGCCTAAAATTTGCTCCTAGTTAAACAGATTCAGACTTAGACTTTGATTTCATAAAATCTATTTTGGCTGTTAGTTTTGAGTTGTCACAAAGAAGATTATATTTCTTGCTTAATATTCAATAAACTTTAATATTAACTTATATTAATTTAAAGGGGAATGTAAGATTGTCAGTCTGTCTTTGACCTTTTAACGCCTAAGCTGCCGACTCGATTTTGACCTACAACCTCACCTACACTGAGTTCTGGACTCTGGTGAAGTACATAATAATGATTAATTAAGCGATCATCGAATCTTAACGGCACATGTCAACAGTAGTAAAACATCTAATATTTACTTTTTTATTATATTTATGATGATGTAGGGCTTTAGAACTGGAAATAAAGCTGGAAAAAACACACCGGCAAAATTAGAGGAACATAACAAAATTTTCAATTTTTTTGAAAACTGTTCACTGTTTTTTACATATTTATTTATTTATTTACTAATTGATTATTATAAAGTATATTTTATATAAATTTAGGGAATAAAAACGTGAAAAATAGAAAAAAATCAGCAAAAATCTAAAATTAAGAAAATGTTTGAAATTTCATTAGTAAGTTTTTAAGCTAAATTCTCCATTTTTATTAAAGAAATGCCATGTTAAAAGCGTGTAATGCCTTCTATGGAACTCGAGCTCCTGGACACATTTTGGAGCTGGAGTTTTAACTTGTACCGTTCACCCATTGATGTGCCACACGTCTTCAGTCAGATCCACATTCGTAGACCACGCTGGCCTCTCCACCTGAGCTACGCCAGTATCGTTTAGGTAATAATGCCCGATTTTCTTACACTATGGACGCACATAAAGTTGAAATTACTACCTAAAACTGCGTAAAAGGCACACCATGCAGTTCCAGGATGTCTGTGCTATAGCCCTGCACTGTCAAAGTATCATCATCAATAATCATCAGCTCCATGCGGGCTCCATATTATATGCCACTCCAAACCATTACGAAGCTTGCATCATAGGCCACTATTTCCGTTAAGTGTGATGGCCGGTAGCTTTCCTTACGATTTATCCACTTTCTTTATCGCCTGTCAACAAAATGTACACAGAATTTGCTCCCATCACTGTACAGTACAAGATTTCACTTACTTGTCTAATTTTGATGTTCACGCGCAAATCTTAGCCTGGCTCTTCGGTGTCCTGTCTCAAGTTTTGGTGCCCTTGCTGGCACCTTTGAGTTTAATTTAACTTCTTTGAGTCTTCTTCTTACTGTCCAATCACTTTCACGCACATCTAGGCCCTGTTCCGACTGGTTTCGTGTCTGCATAGCAGTCGGAGGTCGATTTCTTAGGGTTTGTTTCCTTACAAAATGGGCATCCTGAACCATTGTCATCCGATATCTGCCTTGTTCTCGTCTTCGAACGTAAGATCCAGTCTCTCTGAAGCGTTGAAAGTTACGATGGACCACGGAAGCCGACACACCTAAGGCCTGACTGACCGAACGGTAGGTGTGACCTTTCTCTATCGTGGTTACAGCTCTAGCTGTCGCAGATGCTGGGAAATCACCAATTTTGTATCTAAGCAATGTGTTCTTCCAAAAACCAAACAATCAAATGAGCTGAGCATACCTAGCACCCCGCTAAAACGCCATTCTTATCAGGAACACTTACAACGTCAATCATCGAAAAACACTTATTAGGACATAATTGCTATAAAAACCTGTCAACTTGACAGTTTTATTCAATATTTTATTTCTTAAATGAGCTTAGAAACTATAAAAAAGGATTTCACACAGCCGGACCAACTTCAGTTCTAGTTGTGACCCTTTTTACCTATGTTCCGCTAATTTTGCCAGTGTGTGTAAGACAAATTAACCTCAGTTACGTCAATACAAACATTTCAAATTGTATCAAACCCGTCACGAGTATACACTAAACACATTCGTGGTTATCGAGTGATAGTATACACTGTATACACTATACACTGTATAAGTGTATAGTATACAGTATACACTTGACTGCGACGTCATTACACATGATTGCAACATGAGTACGGAGTACGGAGTATTGGTTTACTGTGATATTGGATGTATCGGCGACAGCTCTGATTACTGCCAACCGCTAGCTTTGAGCTTGATCGGATACAGTAATTATAAGGTAACATAATATTATTATTATGTGCGTAATAAGCTAGCTAATAGCTATTACATTGACTTGTGTTGCAGCTATTTATAATATGAATGAACTAAGTAGGTAGAGTCAGCACGTGAAAACTGTACACTTGTAAACGATTTTTATCAAAACTGATTATGTATTTTATTAAGGATTTATATTGTATATAGCGCAACAAAAATGTGTTTCATTAAGGGGAAGCCAAACGAGCGTAATTTGTGAGTTGTGAGTCGCAGAATTTCGGTTCGGCCAAATTCTGCTGCATTAAGTTTCATCCAAAGTCCTGTTTGATTCACACGAGCATAATTTGTGAGTTGTGAGTCGCAGAATTTCGGTTCGGCAGAATTCTGCTGCATTCAGTTTCATACAAAAGTAAAAATCCGGTTTGATTCACACGAGCGTAATTTTGTGAGTCATAATTTGCATAAAGATATTTACGCGGCAGAAATTCTGCGACTCACAAATTACGCTCGTTTGGCTTCACCCTTAATGTTGAATATAAATTTCCAGCAAAACATAGTTCAATCAATAACGGATATAGTAAGGTTCGCAGCACTTCAAAGAAGAGACCCAAATTAATACTTACATAAAATACAATAGAACACGTGTAGGCCTCTTAGATATTATGTTTCCATCACCGTCGTTATTCCAAGGAAATACAGTAGTGAAATCAATAAGACATTTTTCCCGAGGACCACTGAGTCCTGGTACATTTTAAAGAACAAATAAATAAGAACAAATAAATAAAGGTGTAGACGCAAAAACGATTTGGCACTTGCACGGTTCAATGCACCCCCTCTCGCGTATCGACCGTAAATGAGAAAACTTTAGCCAAAAGTTGAGGATGGTCAGAAATATCAAATAACATTTGCTTACCAATTTCTTAACAAAAAGTACTTAACAGCTGTTGTCTATAGCGTTGAAAGCAAATGTTTTTGTAGTTACTGTAGTTTTTTTTACTACAATAATAATAATTAGAGTCGTCGCCTTTTGCCCATATTCTTTGTTTGTCGCTTTTTATATAATTTATTCACGTACCAAGTCTATTATTTACAGTACTTAAGAGTAATATTTATTAAATGCTAGAATTACTTATGAGAAAATCTACTTTTTAGCCTGCCGCATGGCAAAGGCCACTTCTAAGGTTTTTTTTCATAATACCTATATTTAGCTATTTTGATATTGCTCAATTTTCAATGAGGCATCAAGTATGAAATAATCTTAAAAGGTTTAGGGAAGGACTATGTTCCCGAATTAGTCGCTTTACCCCAAAATCCGTTTAAAAATATTTATTTACACACTGTGTAAAATATGTGTATTAGGAAAACAAATTTGCTATTAATTTAAATTTTCTTTATTGAAAAAAAAACTGGCTTTGACTAAGTTAAATTATTATAGTTTTTATTATTCGTAGATTATTAACAGTCCGATTTTGGGTAAGTGAGGTATATAGGTAGGTGATATATTTATGTTTGACAACCACCTTGAATGTATAATAATTTATAATTTATAATATAAAGGTTAAAGAAAAAAAATATTAGTGAATAGGTCATGTAGTTATATTATTATCGTTGCTATTATACACTACAATAATAATATTATTAAGATTATGTTACTTCGCGTGACTATTATAGAAATTACGTAGTGCAATTCGTCATTGTCAAGTGAAAAATAAAATATCTGGGTGAAGAAATATAATGATGACAGTAAGGAGCTTATACAACTAGACGAGCTATTACAATATTATAGTAACGAGCTAAGAGATAAGTACGTACAAAAAGAAATAAAAAATATATAATATTCATCCTAAGTATACATTCACATTCCCATAATATCGGGACTCCTTGGTTTCTCACTATTGATATCTATTAATTGATGCCTGTTATTCAAACTATACACTACAAGTAATGGAGAAAACCGTTTCTGCGAGTTCATGGTATTTCTGGGGACATATTGATATGAATTCTCTCATGACGCTCTCAAGGCCTCTCAACTTCTGAAAATAAAGATTAGATAAAATCAAGGTTTTAATATGATTTTACCTGGGGTAATTTACCTGTTAACTAATTACAAACTTTCTCAAAAGTATTTCTTTCAATATTTGATAAAGAATGCTCCACGAGTTTTAAAACTTGGTATTTAAAAGCTGGAAAGCTTAAAACTCCTGTCGGAACCTCTATTAGCGCCATAACTTCGGAGAACTTCTAAATTCATTTAAACTTCCCTTATCTTGGTAATTTAGGTTTAGTCAAAGCGCGGTAATGAGAAGACAAAAATAGCTAAGTTTGCACAAAGAGCTGGAGAAGAGCTGTTAAGATTGCAGCTCGTGTAATGCTACTGTCGCTCGTTAGGGTGCATCATCATCATCAGCCTATTTCCGTCGACTGCTATAGTTCAGGATGATTGGTACCCATTGGCCCCACGGCCAACAAGCGCCAATAATCCCGGTGTGGGAAAACTGGCCGCCATTTCCTTTAAATCAAGTCAATCGAGTCAATCATGATTCTACGCTACGCTCGCTTAGTCGTCTATCTATCTTAAGGTTGTATCTCAAGTACCACTAGGTATAATACTAGCTGAAATTTTCACAAATTGTCCATATCTGTTCTGATATTTAAGCTTAAGAGAAAAAAATTGTAGAAAAATTCATTTCATAATTTATTAGTTGCGGATTGGCAGGTTCATATATTTTATACCCAATTGCGTCAGAAAATTACATAATTTAGGACGTTAAGAAAAAAAAAAGAAATATGTAAAAAAAACCCGGAAAGAATGGATAAAATGTATATATAAAAACTTAATGAATTTGTTTCATTAATTATTAAACGTGGTCCCGACTAATGACTTCGAAAAGTCCGAATGATTTATCTTGAAAAAAAAAAATTCCCAACAAGACACAAATAATTGGACATGTCACACGTCTGACTTGGATAAATTATAAAGCCTAATTCTTTCTCAGTAACAAACGGTTCTATAAAAAAAACCACTCAAAATATCCAGTCCTGGGACTGAAAGTACCTCCATACCAAATTTAAGCAAAATCGATACAGTGGTTTGGGCGTGAACAGACAGGCAAACATATTTACGCATTTATAATTATACTAGATGATGCCCGCAACTCTGTTGCGCCAAAATTAGTTTATCGCGTGGGAACCGTAACTTTTTTTTGGGGAAAAAAGTATCCTATGTCCTTTCCCGGGACTCAAAGTATCTCTGTACCAAACAGCCCAATCGGTTCAGCCGTTTAGGCGTGAAGAGGTAACAGACAGACAGACACACTTTCGCATTTATAATATTAGTATGGATTAGAATGGATTGTAAAGATGATTTGATTGTTTATTAGCTTGCGTATTTAGGCTTCATCATTTTTCGACTAGATCTAATAATATCAGTATTATGGTCTAGCAAGGTTTTAGTAACAAACATACAAAAATTACCTCTCTGCATTATAATATTAATTTAACAAGTTATTCACAAAATGCTACTCGCAATTGAAATTAAGCTATTTTCAATCGGAGCATAATTTTCAATGACACGATCAGGTCATTATCAATTAGCAACATAAGTTTCAATTAAATAATTTCACAACTGCAAAATCACTGATTAGCTGCCATAGATCAATTTTCAATGATAATTTTGATCAATTTTGTACAATTATTGTTAATTAGCATTATAATTATTGTATTCTATATAATGCAGTTGCCTGATTGTTTTGTAGTATAACTTAATGATCGTATATTTGGTTATAATAATATACGACCATTCAGTTTTTCCTCGGTTTTTTGTGATTTTTATCACAAAATTTTAAGGCCCAACATAAAAAAGGTATGAAAATATTACGTCTAGAGTAAATATGCGATGTATCCTAGCGCTGGTTGCGCCAAAAACTTGATAAAATATGCATGGAAACGCTAAAGTTGAACTTAAATTATTCAAAGTGTATCAACATTGACTAAAATAATTTGGAGTTGCGTCACAGTATTGACACAGCCACGCGAGGGAGTTTAAACTAATATAACTTTATCACTGCGTGTTGACACTCGAAGCGGCCTCCGTGGCGGATGCATATTATGTTGTTTACTTGACGACATCTGTGGCTCAGTGGTTAAGCAGTTAAGTGGGTGGCCGGTTCCCGTTTTCAAAGCAATCGCGCCATCACGTTTCGTCTGGGTGTGATTAACTCCCAGTTATAATAACACCCAAATTGCGATTCGCTGCTTGTTTATCGAGCATTAGTTAGCACAATATTGTCCGGTTCCTTCAGTACACGGAAAACCCATTTATTCATCTTTTATTTTCTCTGGTGATGGATTTTTATTTAGGTATTTGGATTAGGATATCCATACTTAGTGTGTCTGTTTGTCTGTCTGTCTGTCTGTCTGTCTGTCCGAATCGCTGAACCGATTTTGCTGAAATTTCGTATGAAGATAAATTGAGTCCCAGGAAAGGACAAAGGATACTTTTTGTTCCCTAAATAATTCTATCGAAAACGAGATCAGCCTGACATAATATATTATACAACATCTAAAATTACGTCGTTTGGCCTGACAGAGCATACAAGTTCGCTCGGTCGGAAGATCTTCCTATGGCGCTTTTTCTCACATACTTAGATAATTCATAATTAATTTACTTTTAAAAGTCATTTAACTCTGGTGCAAAGCTACTAATCGATTAATGTTTTCATAACAACTCAATAGAGTAAGAGCCCGCGAGGCCGCACCTTACTTGATTTTGTAAAGCTCTCACATTGTCACGTTTACTTTAGGTGGTATCCAGTACTGAAGGTCTACCTGACCTTCGAGAAAGGCGTAAAGCTCAATTTCATAGCTAATATTCTTCGCGGTAAGTGGAAAAAGTTGCTTCCCACCCTTAAACTTTGTTAAAGTATCTATCGTATATATTATATAAGTAACTTTCGAAGGTCAGGAAGACCTTCAGTACTGGATACCTCCTAAAGTAACCGCGACCGAAATTCCATAGTAGCTGATCGTTCTTACCTCTGTAAAGGTCACAAAAATGTAAACTTTCAGGTTTGCGAAACGAAGGAAGGTCTGGCCCTCGCGGGCTCTTGGTCTTGCGTCTTGGTCTCTCTTCTTTAGTTGACACATTTCAAATTGCAATGTTACTACGTCCAGGTGGGTTATTATGACCTCTTATTTCCAGCCAGTTTACGCCCGAAAACGGTACATTTTGGGCGTAAACTGGCTGGAAATAAGAGGTCATAATAGCCCACCAGGACTGAGAAGATTATAGGACGAATGTCCGCGTTGTTCTGTTTTTAAGTTGTAAAAACATCGACTCATTATATTCAACAATATTTCAGAGGAGTTTTCATTTTATTTTGTATTTCGAGGTTTCTATACACAAGGCTTCAATATACCGTCTAACAGTAGTACTTATACTCGTACTTTACAATAGTTTGTACTTTGTTATATTATGATAGAAAGTGAAAAACAATATGAAATAAATATGTTTTTTTAAAACGAAGCCACATAATATCGCTGCATTGCGTGGAAAGAGCGTTGTGTTGCGTGGTTTCAGATATTTTATTTATTTGTCTTCTTATTTTATTACATCTGCCAAATTCAATATTCGGATGCGTTATTTTGACGATGAAACGACGGTTTGACGGACAAGAAATAAAAAAGCCTGAAAGCACTGATTGGTCAATATTGTTGTGCATACGCGGCCACCGCGGCACCGGTACAACGCAGTTTATCTATACTTATAAAATTACATGTCCTGATTGACTGACTGACTGACTGATTCATCATCGCTGAGCAAAAACTGTTAAAGTTACAGCCACGAAATTTGGTGAGTAGGGTTGTTTTATTAAGTAGACACCCATTAAGGAAGGAATTTCGAAAATTTTACCCCGAAGGGGATGAAATAGGGGTTGAAAGTTTGAATGAAAGTCCGTCATTTCTTGAGTTAGAAACATGAAAATTTATTTTTGGGTTACTGGTTAAAAATGAATGGATACCTATTTAAGCGTTTTGGAAATTCTACCCCCAAGGGGGTGAAATAGGGGTTGAAAGTTTAAATGAAAGTCCGCCATTTCTTAAGATACTAACATGAAAGTTTATTTTTGGACTGCTGATTAAAAATGAATGTATAGGTATTTAAGTGTTTTTGGAAATTCTACCCCCAAGGGGGTGAAATTGGGGTTGAAATTTTGAATGAAAGTCCGTCATTTCTTGAGATAGAACTATGAAACTTTATTTTTGTGCTACTGATTAAAATGATTTTTTATGTTGTAGATGTGCCTCTGAAATAAATAAATAAAAAAAAGTAATAAAAAATGAATGGATACGTAATTAAGCGTTTCTGGTAATTCTACCTTCAAGGGGGTGAAATTGGGGTACAAAGTTTTAATAAAAGTCCGTCATTTCTTGAGTTAGAAACATGAAAGTTTTTTGAGGTTTGCGTTTGACATTTGCTTAAATAGGCTTTCGTTTTTACCCATTGTATAAGGAACCACAAAAAGGGGAAAACTATCCATCTTTGTTATTATACTATGTTAACGCGGACGAAGTCGCGGGCATCAGCTAGTGTTTCTATAAGATCGACCGAATGCAACAGCAAGAAGTATCGTGGCCTCGCTATTCGAAGTGAAATTTCTAATTTTCTGTTGTCGTGTTAACTTCGAACGTTTAGAATATTCGCGATGCATTTTAAATATTTTCATGCGAGTAATATCGCTCACCGCTGGCAGCTACCGACGTCGCGATGTTATTGCTGGTATCGAAAAAGGTACAGTTACACTACACGATATGATATCGCGTCGGGCTACGATGAAAGTCGGAGAGAAAGGGGAGAGTTTAGCCTGCTACTGGTTGCGATATAACATAATATCAGGCCTTTATATTTATTTTCAAAGTATTTTTTTATTTAAACAATTATGTTGTATTTATTTATATTGTAACTAAAGAAAATATAAATAATAATATAAAAAAAATACAAATATTTTTTTTACAAGCCTATACTATCCCGCTGTTGGGCAAAGGCCTGCCCCAAAGTCTCTGTCTCGCTCCATCGCCACCGCAGGCCAGCCGGGCTTGTAACCAATATCACTATATTTATAATATGAATTTAAAAATGTCCTTTTAGGTAGACGACTAATATAAAATAATCGTTACATAATTACTTATTGTGTAAAGCTGTGTAGCATCTTCTACGTTTCTCCGTAGCACCCGCTACGTCATCTCGTAGACGATGCTACGGAGCTCTAGTTCTTGCAATCTAAGAGTGCGCGTTGCCTTTATTTGTAGTTGGAAATGTGAATAGACATTTTCGTTAGTGTGCGTACCCGACGGAGCAGTCAGTAGCGAGCGAGCCATGTACGCGTGTATAGATATGGTCACTCACACAACTAAGGGCGACGCGCACTCTTAGTGCAATCTACGAGTGCGCGTCGCCCTTAGTTGAGTAGAACTATACGCGGATACTACGACAACCATCAAACCTACAACATTTCCATTTAAACTGTTGGACCATCAAAATAAAAGTATAATTTATGGAATTATTTTAATTAAATATCAAAGATGATATGTTTGGTTTGCCTACACACCTGTTAGCGTATAAATTAGATTATCGCTTAAGAACCGAGTTACGGGATCTTTTTCCGACTTAAAGTATACCATATCAAATTTCATGATTTTCATTCAACCCACCACTTTCACATTAATATTATGTAGCACAAGTAATAATGCCAAGGCTGATGTAACCGCTTACCCCACGCACGATGTGTGGTGTTGTAGTGTATGGTGGTGTAGGCCGCGACCTCGTTCAACGTATTTGGCAGCCACCGAGGAGTTTTTAAACAAAGCCTAAATGAAACTAGGCCGCTACCTATCCTATCCCGGCGCAGGGGAATATGCTCCCTATGCACCCGTAACAGGGGCTACAGTGGGGTATCGATATTGAGTGCATTTGTTATTTCATGCAAATAGCGAGCGATCGTAAAAATGTAATGCAGATTGGGCCTTATCCAAATAGCCCCAGACTCCACTTTATTGATTCTCCGAGGATTCTCTTTACTTCAGCTCCGCTTACATGTTTAATCTCCCGTATAATGTTTACTAGCTATGCAAGTTGCAAGTTTGACAGGCAAAGCGGTTGTTAACTATAAAGTGATATGTCATGATAGTTATGACGAGGTGCTTCTTTTCTACGCAGGAATGTATTTCGTAAGATAATCAGGTGATCAACCTGAACTGATCTTTAAAACTGAAATATATTTGTTGTTCTAACTCGAAAAACCCACGCTCGAAAGCTTGTGGACTGAATTGAAAAGTATAAGATACGCATTTCCATATTTAGATAAAAGGTACAAAGGCTGGCTCAATTTGAACTTAAAAAACTATAGGCTATGTCATGTCGCAATATTAAAAAATATACCGACTCGTTGGCGTCTAACAAACTCGCTATATTAAATAAAAAGGTGCAGGGCATCGAAATACGTCACTACAGACACGTACTATATGTCAATAAACGGTGTTAGTATGGTTCTTCGATAAAGTTTAGTGGCAGCCTACAATATATGTGTGTGACAACTGTTGTTATCGGCTTAAGTAAGACTTAAGCCACGTAGGCCGTAATTCGGCGCGCAGGTTGTTGTCAATTATCTCGGGAATATTGCTAAAAATAATAAAATAATAAATTTGAAGCTATGGATTTCAGCAAAGCAACGTCTAATAAATTTCTATTAACTATTGACACCGCAAAAGGAACCAAAATATCATAAACGTTAGATGTATAAGAGGAATGTTTCCTTAGCATCGTATCTCTATGGGTACAGGCTACAGAGCGTCGGCCGAATTTTGTACATTTTTGTAACGCGGGATCCCGCTCGTATCTTTGTTTGCTGTTTTAATTGTGTTGTTTGATATCGCAAAAAGTTTACTGTTTTTGTACAATACGTTTGAATATTTATGTAGCTAACAACTAACAAACTATAGATGGGCTAAGCCGAGTATTGTTTTTTTAAGTTATAGGCGATTATTTTATCACATTGTAATAATGTTACTCAATATTTATAACTGAAAAAAATACAGTTATACCTGTACAATGTACTAAAAGAAATTAAGTTTAAAGATTTTTCAGACATGTAGGTATAACATAATTTCAATTATCAAAATACAGCAAAATCTTATATTTACAAAATAGCAAACATAGCAAAATCTAATATTTACGGTAAGCGTTAACTGCTGTCGACAAATGCCGTTCGTCTATAAGAACCTTACTCTTATAAAATTATACTTACGTACAAAATGGCCAGGTTAATATGCATGTAGAGAAGGTATAAAACCCGTAAGCCAGTGTGTTGAAGTGGCCACAAAACATTCATACCTCATCAGGTGCGGTGCGAGCTTATTCTACCGCCATAACTGGTTCCTGGGATTTTACGTTCTCGTCAGTAAGTCAGACAGAACTGTATATTGTTCACAGGTATTATAAAGTATTAAAACTGAGAACAGTTTGTAGAAATGCGGATGCTAAATAAACACAGCTCAGTGATTCACGAGGTGCTAGGGCTGACGTACACTGACGCTGCGAATCGCTAGAAAAATTAATGCATCCCGCATAATATGCCGGTTAAATTAAATAAAAACCGGCCAAGTGCGAGTTACACTCGCACATGAAGGGTTCCGCAGCAGCAATAAGAATTATATCTATGAAATTATAAGGTTTTTGATTTATTTAATATTTCATTTTTGATATAATGAAAGTTAAATTAAGGTTTATCATTTATGACGTATAAAAAAAACTACTGGCTGGATCTCGTTCAAACCAATTTTCGTTGGTAGTTTTTATAGTAATGTACATCATATATTATTTTTTTTAGAATTATCATGCCCCTACTTTAGAAGTTAGAGGGGGGGGGGGGGGGGGGGGGGGGGGACGACGACACACATTTTGCCACTTTGGAAGAGTCTCTCTCGCAAACTATTCAGGTTTGAAAAAAATGATATGAGAAACCTCAATATGATTTTTGTAGACCTATCCATCGATACCCCACACGCATAGGCTAGATGAAAAAAAAAATTGTTTCAGTTGTACCTATGGGGACCCCTAAAATTTTTAATAATTTTTCCATTTTTGTATGAAAATCTTAATGCGGTTCACAGACTATATCTACTTACCAAGTTTCAATAGTATAGCTCTTATAGTTTCGGAGAAAAGTGGCTGTGACATACGGACGGACAGACAGACAGACAGACATGACGAATCTATAAGGGTTCCGTTTTTTGCCATTTTGGCTACGGAACCCTAAAAAAGGAAACAACACACAGGTAAATATTTTTGCCGTAGGTTCGATAAAGAGAGGTATAAGGCTGTGTTTCTACTGGAGCGGAGCGGAGCGGAGCTTATTGGTGCCCGAATTGACCAATCGTGCTATTCCAGCGAAATGACAGCGAAGCGGATCTAAGATTTCGAGCATGGTGATTGGTCAATTTGGCACCGCTAAGCTCCGTTCCGCTTCAGTTTCCACTGAACACAGCCTAACTCTATACCTAAGCGCGTGGTGTGTAGGTACTCTTCGTTTTCTCACGGGTTTTTTAACTGATCACGTGTTCTTATGCTGGTTGGTAATATTTAAATGCCCATCCCAAAAAAGTGTCACCGTCGCCGCAGTACAAGCAGCAAAGATCGACAAAAGCCGCGTGTACGCTGCGTAGTTAGCGGTAGGTCTGCGTTAGCCTTTATAAGACACTCCGTTATTGTGAAATTTAATATATTTCAGACGTGCAATATTAAATTTATTTCAAGTTGATTGCGACGTTTAATATTTTAGAATACACTTTTCCTACTTCTCTATTGTATTTTATCTTTCTAGTTTTAACCCGCGCAGCGCTGACTTAAAACTATTAACATTCCTCTTGTATTATTACAATTTATGCAAAAGGAATTCTCTTAATGGCTTAACATTACGAGTTCTATACCTAATAATATTTTTATTTCCTGTTACATTCTTAGTTAATATGGGTGACCGACGTTATAACAAGATTTTATAATGTTAATTTAAACCAGAGGCTCCCAAACTTCTTAACAGATTAATAATTATTGTCTGTCTATGCTTTATGATAGGAATTATTTTTAACAAAAAATTGAACCCGACTTCCAAGGTAAAAACAATTTTCATTTTTTTGAAGTCGGTACTGGCTAAGTTCAACGTCAAGTATCTCAGTTCTGGGCTGGTACCGACTTCAAACGAATGAAAATTTAGTACAGAATTCGTTGAGATTTAGTTGAAATTAGATAAAGGCACTATTAATCTACAATAGAATAAGAATTATTTTATACTTTTTAGATCATTTTAAGAATATTGTTTTTACCTTGGAAGTCGAGTTCAATTTTTTGTTAAAAACAATAATTTCACTTTCTTTAGTTATGGGTATACAAGAGAAGGCTTTATGCGTAGATAACCAATACAAATATTAACTATCCATATTATATTACTGTAATCGAAATTGTGGTAAATGCTTGCAGTTATCGAAGCGATGCTGCAATTTCCAAACTTTTATCTTTAAAGGAGTTCTGTTCAGTGCCTTTGGACCAAGAGACAACTTTGTATGAAATTTCTCTTATTCGTAACATATGTTTAAGTTACTAGAAACAATATTTTAACCACTATGAGTGTTTTGATAAATTACAAGGATTTCCCCCGATTGCTCATAGATCCCATCATCAGTTCACCACTTTCATGATTATTTTTATACCAAATTAAAATTGTATTCCATACAAAAACACAAGAATTTTTAAAATTGGTCCACAAACAGCGAAATAATCATCAAAAACATCTGCTTCGATGCAAAATATCACGAAAAGTACCAATAATTGGGTCATAATGAGATGACCCATAGTAAAATTATGGTTGTGATGATGATGATCAATCAAATTGATGTGTTGGCTTATGCTTTCAGTTGTTTAAATAACGCTAAAATCCCCGAACCTGTATCTATAAGGATTCAAAAGTTCTGTTCGGTACCTTCGGATCCAGGGTAGAACCTGGTGCAAAGTCTTACTTTTTGGTAGCATCTACCTCGATCGCTTCTGAAAAAATCGAAATCCCTATATGTTTTTATACAAATTTCAAGGAGTCCCCTCGATTCCTCATGGATCCCATCATCAGATCCCCACTTTTGTGAACATGGTACCAAATTCAGATTCAACCCTGTATAACGACAAAAGAATAATGAAAATCGGTCCACGAACGGCGAAGTTATGGTTGAACATACAAAAAAAATATACAGACGAACATATAACCTCCTCCTTTTTGGAAGTCGGTTAAAAATCAGCCAACATTTTCTATAGTTCTTTACTGCAAACCAAATTTACTGTCATGGACCCCCGCTTACGATTGTAGTTAATAGAACCCATTTTTTGTCATGCCCAACGTAGACCCCCCCTGAATCTCGCGTGAACCCCTGAGGGTCCACCAGGACCACTTTGGGAATTACTGATTTAAACCTTAATCCGTCGTTCTTATGGAAGTTAAGTGCGGTCGCGAGGGAGTTAGTTAAAATCCCACGGAAATCAAAAAGTTGAGATGTCTCGCGAGTAATCCGGCGATTTGCATAAACTCAATTATGCAGGCTTCAGCCTTCGCAGCCGCCTCGGGCCGGAGGCTCTATGTTTACAAGTTATCTGTATCACGAGATCTCACGTAGATACGCACTAAAATCACTTTCGACAATACGTATTTGGATTTTGTTAGACAGGGTACTGTACACACTGTGCAGTGTACACACCCTACAATGTGCACACTACCATCTTTTTGAATGACAAACCTACACATACGAATTATACTCTATTGTTTATGGTTGAAGTCTGTTGTCAAATTAAAAAGGGATTGTTATTTTTTATTGAATAATAATTTAAACGGGGAGCCAAAGAAGAAGATAATTAAATTTAAGGTTGAATTTCGACCATTGGGCCATCTCTAGTATTAATAATTATTTAATAAATATAAACTTAGGCATCTCATGTCCTTAGAGTTCTGTGTCAATAATGACTGCTCCCTGCTCCCTCACTGGGAGTATTCGCGTGTAATGTGACATTATAGATTCGACTTTTAGCATAACGTAGCAAGTTGACCGCACTGTCACGTAGGTCATAGCATTGATGTTACAAGTTGTATCAAGATATTAGATATTACAAGGTGCACATTGTAATGCTCGGTACTCCTCCCTCACTGACGTAATGCTCGACTCTGTAACGTTACATTACAAGCGAATGCTCCCGGTGAGGGAGCACGTTAAACAATACTTGCTTGTCGCACGTGGTTGCAATAATGCCCGGGACACACGAGGCTAGTTTTTCAAGCTAGGATAGCAAGCTAGTTTTTTAGAGTCCGCGGGGCCCTCTCCCCCCGCGGACTCGGTACGGCTAACATCGTCTGACGTGCGCTCCGGGAATTAAAATTGTTTTCGGTGGTTAAAATCGTTAATTGCGTGCTGAGTGTGTGTAAAAAGCTAGGTAACGGTGTAATCTACGTTTACTGTAAGTTTTTGATCACATTTGCCCGTATTTTATTGGATTTAACTCGGTAAGTAATTCCCTTTGTTCATTTTTAACACTAAGGAATTGTAGGTAGGTAAAGATATTGTATCGTCGGTACCGCGCGCGCAGCTCCGGGCGCCCGGCCTTGCGATCAGCTGATCATAAATAGTGTTATTGTTGTTGTTAACTTTAAAAACAAGACATAATGTCTAGTCATAATAACATGCCGCCAGATAAAAATACCAACCCATTTGAAAGAAGGGACGGCATACCTCGTTCCCCGCCAACTTCGTCCGGCAAACGTTTGCTGTCCGAACTATCGCCTTCTTCCGTGTCACCAGTCGAAAAACGTCACCAACCCATAAGGGACGAGCCGCAGTCCCCGGTTATTTCACTATTAGACACTAGCAGAGCAGTCGATGATTCGTTTAATTACTGCGAGTTAGTCCGCGAAGCGTCCTCGTACTTGGGTAAAATTAACGAATTCGCTAACGTCACTGTCTCGAGGCGCAATAACTTTGCCAATAAATCCGATATAATGAACATGACACAAAAATTGACAACTATAGTTTCTCTTCTTGCCATTAAAAACTCGTCACTTGAAACCAAAGTCGCGAATTTGGAGCGGGATTTAATATCCGTTAAACTTAATCAGGTCGTGAAACCGGCCCCCGCGGCGCCTCCGGTCTCTTATTCCGAGGCCCTCAAACTGAAACTCGCGAAATCGGTTCCCCCCGTCGAGACACGTAAACCACTCCCGTGTGTTATAGCCTACCCCACGCAAGAAAAATCGGCGGAATTAAAATCGGCAACTGAGACCAAGCAGGCTTTGATGAAAGTCATAAACCCGGCCGACGGTTTTCAATTTCACGGCGTTAAGAAAACAGCGAATTCGGGCGTGCTTCTGCGCCTCACGAGCGAGTCGCAAGTTAAAAAATTAAAGTCAGTCGAAGCGCTAAAATCTGCCGGTCTCCGTCTCGAGACACCCAAGGGGCGTAGTCCGCGCATCCTTATCAAAGATGTTCCTCAACACATTACAGACGATAATTTTCTTTTATCTCTTTACAACCAAAACGTAAACGGCGAAATTAATGTGACACAAGATCAATTCATGAGCTCCACAAAAATAGTAAGACGTCGTATTTTAAACAAAGAATATAATAATCGAAAATGGATAGGTATCGAACTAGACCCTAAAGTGCGTCAACACCTCATCGCAACAAAAGAAAAACTTTTTATCGACTGGGCGATGTGTCGCTTCGTCGATGATGTTGAACTCGTGCGCTGCGCTAACTGTCAACAGTACGGGCACACCGCTAAATTCTGTCGTGACACAAAGCCATGCTGTAAACATTGTGCCGAAGGGCATAGCTCGGATAGCTGCCCAAAAAAAGATAAAGACGACTTTAAGCCGGTTTGCGGTAGTTGTTTGCGATATAAAAAACCGACCGACCACCCCACAGGCTCCCCAGATTGTCCTACGTATAAGTCTAAAATGGAGCAACTTATTTTAACGACTCGGTATGGATAGTTTAAATATAGGACAGTTAAACCTCCACAATAATAAGCACGCAACGATAGAATTAGAAAAGTTGGTTTCCGATTACAATTTAGACTTGGTGCTCGTACAGGAGCAATATCAACTCGCGTCGCTACGGTCAAAGTTAGTACAAATTGATAACCTAGCTCGCGCGGGTATTTATACACCTCAGTCTAGATTTTCAGTCACGGCCTTAACTAACCTTTCGACGTCGCACTGTGCGGTAGCCGAGGTATCGTGTCCTCAGTTTAGACTATACGTTGTAAGCTGCTACTTCCAGTACGCGGATTCCGTTAGCCCTCATTTACATCAACTTCGCCGCGTATTACAGTCTCTCGCGGGTAATAAAATTATCATTGGCGCCGACGTCAATGCATCCTCGCCCTTATGGCACGGCCAACTTAGGTACACTGACCGCGACCGACGTACCGCTGTAGAAGACTTCATTGCGGAGTTTAACCTCCTTATTCACAACACCCCCGATGCACCACCTACCTATAGTAGCCCAACGGGCGAATCGTCGATTGACGTCACGCTATCCAGCGCGTACGTCCAGATTAGGCATTGGCGTGTCCTTCCTGATGCGTCATGTAGTGATCACCGCTTATTGGTGTACGAGTATTCTCGTGCGGTCCCAAGTGATACCGTAGTCAATTCTAATGACTATAAATACAATGTAAAGAACGGCGATTGGAATTTATTCCGCTCCCTCATTACCGCTCATGCCGGAGACTTCACTCGGCCGGATTTAAACGTCAACGAGTGCGCGGAAATTATGACAAACACATTTGTTTACTGTGCCGATGTAGCCTTGGGTCGTAGACCTCTTAAAAAAGATCACAACTGTAAATGGTGGAACAGTAAACTTCTTAATCTTCGTCGGGAATTTAGAAGGGCCAGGCGCAAAATTAATAATCTCCGTAAATCTGGCCTCAATCGTTCGGATGATAATTACATAATTAGTTTAAACAACCTACGCATTTCAAGGTCACGCTATCGCGCCGCCGTTACGTTAGCAAAAAATAATATGTTGAAGAATGCTGCGAATAGACTAGATAAAGAGGGCCCCTGGTCCTCTTTATACCACGAGCTTAAACCCAGTAGTAGTAATGAGCCAAGCTTTTTCTCAAATATTAAAATTAACAACTCTTACACTTGTAGTTTAGACGAAACGGCGAAGGCATATCTAAACGTTCTCATCCCAGACGACGAGCCCTCCTTGGATGATGAACACCACCGCGACATAAGGAGTAGAATGTTAGACCCCATTCATACACCGGTCTCAGATTTACCAACTTCGGAGGAGTTTAATAAAATAGTAAACCTTTTGCCTATAAAAAAATCTGCGGGCGAGGATAAAATATCGAATATTATAATAAAACAAGCGTGCTTAGCGGCCAATTCATCGATTCTATATGTTTACAACAGATGTATCGCAGAAGGTATATTTCCAAAAATTTGGCGCACCGGTTGCTTAAAATTAATACCTAAAGCAGGAAACAAACCTCCAGACGACCCAAAATCTTACCGTCCGATAACGTTACTGCCTTGCTTAGGTAAATTACTAGAACGTCTCATCGTACCTCGCCTGCTACCCGGTGGCCCTAAATTTCATAGTCATCAGTTCGGTTTCACCGCCGGGAAATCGACTGTTGACGCGGCTATGGAAGTTAGAAAAATAGTAAATCTTTCGGAATCGAAATACGTGGTCGCCATTTCTTTAGATATTTCCGGCGCGTTCGATCATGCTTGGTGGCCGATATTATTGTTAAAACTAAAAAATCGAGGCTGCTACTCTAATATTTATGCCATAATACGTTCTTACTTTTTTAATGGTCAAACTAAGCTTCGACTTGGACATTGTACACACGCCAAAGATTTAACTTGCGGCTGCCCTCAGGGCTCTGTTATCTCGCCAAAACTATGGAATTTCGGATTTGATGATTTATTAAGTCTTCCCCTACCACCGCTGTGCGTACTAGTTGGCTACGCCGATGACGGTTTTCTCATCGTTCAAGCAGATTCACGTTCCGAAATTGAATCTAAAGCCAATGATAGTCTTAATTTAATATCGAGCTGGGGTAAACGTAATCGCCTGAAATTCGCCGCGCATAAAACTTACCAAATTCTTTTAAAAGGTTCCCTTATATCTTCCCCTAGCATTAAACTTGACAATATTAACGTTAAACGCAAACAGTCGCTCTGTTATCTTGGTTTTTACTTGGAAAATAAATTTACATTTTTAGAACATATAATTCAAACTGGTGAGAAAGCGAAGCGCAATTTTTACTCCTTTACCAAAATATCTACGTCGACATGGGGCCTCTCTTTCAAAACCCTAAAATTAATTTACACCGCTACTTACCTAGGCAGCATTTGCTACGGGGCCCCCGTGTGGGCCGACAGAGCAACTATCGGCGCGGCTCGTCGCAAGTTGCTACAAAGCCAACGTCTTGCTCTTATATTCTTGTGCAAAGCTTACAGGACCACAAGCACTGAAGCCTTGCCTGTGTTAGCCGGAGTTTTACCCGTTGACCTTGAGATTCAGCGTCGTGCGACAATGTATTATCATAACAAAAACATTGACAATCCGTTCTTTTTAAGCGCTCGCGATAAAATTAAAATAGCAAGATTGTTTGAACCTTTAGAAAACTCTGTGCAAAGCCTAATCTCCGAATGGCAGTCGCGATGGGACTGTTCCACCAAAGGGCGTCATCTTTATAATTTTTTCCCTAATATTCGTGAACGGTTATCCAAACATTGGATGGATATTGATCACTGCGTTTCTCAATTCCTGACCGGTCATGGAAATTTTAAGGCCAAACTTTACGGATTTAAACTAGTGCCTTCACCCATGTGCGAGTGCTCGACCGAAGGCAACATGTTTGAACAAACCGCTCATCATGTTCTCTGGGAGTGCAGTCTCTGGCAGGACGAAAGAACTAATATGCTAAACAACCTATTCTGTACATCTGGAGTCGCATACTACGGTGATCTCGTGGACAGCGCTAGGAACTTCCGTGCCTTCAAGCGTTTTTGTCACAATTATTATTGGCAACAGTCAAACACAATAAGCTCCAATATTTACTTAGCTTAGCTTAGGAGTCAAAATTATTATTAACCTTATTTCCGTGGTGCTCCCCCTTAAGTTCTTTGACTTTCGGTCATTGCAACTTTGTGCTGTCTCCCGCTTTTATGGGGAGGGAAATTGGAATCTTCCTACTCCTCCTATTTTCTTCTGATTAATTTCGTTGCGGGTCCCAAGACAGTTTTAGCATGTCCCTCGGGCTCCCTGAGATCATATCAAAGGGTTTTCGTGGTTGGATACCGCTGTCGATCCTGGCGACACAGGAGATACAGTGGTGGGAATGTGTGGTGGGCCAAAGCCCGTTAAAAAAAAAAAGCTAGTTTTTTACCAAACTGTCCTGGTTTGCTGACCTAGCTTGGAGCATGCTAGTTCTGTTTTACAAATGCAGATAGTTTTGTTCACACGAAGCCAGAAGTACTAGCTTGCTAGCTTACTAACACTAGCTTGCTATCCTGGCTTGAAAAACTAGCCTCGTGTGTCCCGGCATAGTCATGTCAGTAATTATCATACCTGACAATTTGATATACCTATCAGTAACAAAATTATGAAACACTAACAAAGTGCTATTTACATAACATAGCCTAAGGACCTTTCATAGCGACTATTGCTGCTTAAGTTACAAGAAACAGATTACCATCAAAACATCACTTGAACCAGCGAACGCTTGATGGCATTAAAATTTAAAACAACGTTGTTTTGGCACGACCCGACGCGACGTTAGGCGGCGTGGGGCCCAAAGCGGGTGGAATGAATATATTTATGGCGGGATCAACCCCCGAGTGCTCATTACTGGCCCAGACAAAAGAAAAACTGTCAACTTGCGCCAAGTTTAATTGCCTTAATAAATCTGTTCAGAAACATTCGGGCCGCGAGCGCCGCGGGGTTAAGGCAAATCAGTATTCGGGAATAATCTAAAGTAGTTTCTGATATAAGTGCAAATATACACGAAGATAATATTCTTTAGTACCGTTTAATCATTTATTTAGGGTTCATTGTCAGTTTTAACGCAAATGGAACTGCCCGAGCACGCTAGCGCTTGAAAACTAATTCACTTAAGTTTATTTATAATATAATCAATTCAATTTGGCTTCGATCATCCAATATTCAGTTTGGATTGGATTGGGTTTAGAATGGAGGAACTTCACCCGTAAATAAATAAATAAACCTCCATACAAAAATTATAATTTAAATTATAAGCAGATTCAAATCGCGGAGTTCGTGGCCCCATTCGTGGGGTCGCGGAGATGCAAATTAAACTCTTTGTGAACAACCTTAAGGGATTTATTCGCGAAAAATACCACTGAGCGACAAAAGAAAATAAATTAGCCCCGCGCAAACGAACCACTATTGCCAGCGCTGCATTACTTTCTAACGCTGGTTCTTCTCGCCTGGTTTCCGAACCGTTGGTAGGCACCATGTAGACTCTATGAAAAATATTTTACTACATTCAGAAATAAAACAATTTTTATTTCATATTTTATTTTATATTTTTTGGTATGGTATGTCGCCGATACTTGTACATTTTATGAGGAAAACGGTACAAAGGATAACTATTCCTATTTTTCCAGGACTCAGAGATACTTTATACTCATTCAAATTAAACCAAAAAATTGCACCTAAAGAGGTAACTATCAGACATAATTCGAATTCTTTAAACCGCCACCAAAAATAATTACAAATTACAATATTTTTTTAGCGACACAATCAGAAGTCAATTTGCACCAGCCTTATGGATTTATTTTTAAAATCCCATCGATTGAGGCGCGACAGGAGAAAATTATAGCGCGCCGGAAGTTTGCACATTATTTCACGCCGGATCGAGAAGTTGGCAACCGTCTGAGAGGTTCACAGTTATGCATCGGCACGTTTGAGCCAACACCGGAAGGCCAAGGCTTCACAAACAGCAGCCTGAGATTGCTTTATTTTTCGTCGAGATAGATAAGGCATCAAAGGCCTAGTAGGTCAAAAACAGCTTTTGTCCTATATCTAATTTAATGTCCGTTGGCACCGTACTATTTTCGAGTTTCGTTCTTAATATTGTCATAAATGCTTCAGTGTGTATATGTACGTCTGTTTACTCTAAACGCTATTTATCACGATGCATGCTTTACACGTTTAATTAATTTGGACGAAATTGAGCATGGAGAAACTTTGAATCCCGGAAAAGGACAACAAAATCGGCAAAGTACAAGTTGTACTCGCGCACAAAGGGTTCCGTACCACTACAGAGCAAAAATAGGCAAAAAATTGTATTTTTTTGTATGGCAGCCCCCCTCAATTAATTTATTTATTTAAATTTTATTATTAATTATTAAAGTACAAATACAATTAAATATTTTTGTGAACATTCCGATTGCCTATGTGTTGCCGTTATTGATTAAGGGCAAAAAATAACAAAAAAATCACGTTTGTTGTTTCGTTAAATATTTAATTTATTTTGTTTTTAGTACTTGTTGTTATAGCGGCAACAGATAAACACAAATCTGAAAATTTCAGAAGTCTAGCTATAGCGGTTCTTGAGTTATAGTCTGGTGACAGGCAGACGAACAGACGGACAGACATCAAAGTCTTAGTAATAGGGTCCCGTTTTTACCCATTGGGTACGGAACCCTAAAAATTGTTTTTATCCTGACAAAATGCACGGTTATAGCCAAAATTTTGCGGGAATGGACTTGAAGACGACTTCTGTAAAAATGGTAAAATACAAACGGCACCGCGACAAAAGAAAATAAATTAGTGCGGCGCGAACTTTGTAGATATATTATTATTACACCGAGCGAAGAGGCCGGCTCCAGACAGTAATGTGCTACTCACTAACGGGGTCGGGCAGGGCTGCCGCCCCCACGATATTCCTCTTATAAAACCCTTAGACGTTGCTCAAATATTACCAGCCCTAGGCAGAGATGATCTTAGCGCTTTGTTTCTATATTATTTTTATCAAATAACAGTGGCACCGCAAATGGCCACCTCTTGTTTGAAGATTTATATCACAAGTTGGAGACATTCGTGTCGGAATGGCTGATTGTTTACGACGTGGCTAATGTTTGTTGATCTGTAATATATTGTTAAATAGAAATGTATTTAAATTGATTGAATAGGCTACTTGACCTATATTCAATTTCATTGAACAAATGCATATTTCTGGTAGAACTTGGCCTAGGAAACCGTATTTCACCCTTATTATCAAATAAAAGCTTATGATTGATAAATAAAGTCGATTTGAAAATATGATTTTATGAAAATAGGAATTGTACTGACGAAAACGCTTTTGCGGTACTTCCGATTGGGATGTGACGTCATCCTCATACTAATTTAATATCTTTTATTTATCGCGCTCGCTATATGTAAGTTTATTTGTACATAAATAATAAGAATAAGCCTATTATATATTTTCTTCAATAATTCAAATAAAACATCAGTTTTATATACATTATCTCCATTTATTGTAGACGGGAAATGAAATGGCCAAAACTTTTCTCCAAAAGTTTTGAAAATTACAAATGATTTCTAATTTCTAATATAATTATTTTATAATTTTTGGGCACTTTTAGACTCGTACATTTAGCACATTAAAAAAATTTCAATAAAGAGAGTTTAAAATACAAAGCGAATGACGTCACACTATGGCGGACAGTGTTTTCGGCGCCATTTAAGGGCGTTCCGTCCGGAGATTCCGTAATTGACCGTATTTAAAACCTTATAAACTCATAATCTGAAAGCTACAAAGTTATAATAAAAATACAGCAATAATCTTCAGTATATCAACATTCCTTTTGTCGTTTTAAATTTTCTATTTTTGTTTCTTATACTCATGATATCAGCTTCCAAAGTAATACCAATTTGTTAAAATTCAAGCATACATTCAGCATCTCCTTAGGATTTACAAATTACTTTTATTTGAAACTCACGCCAATAGATCGACAATATAAAACCTTACAAACTCATAATCTGAAAGCTACAAAGTTATAATAAAAATACAGCAATAATCTTCAGTATATCAACATTCCTTTTGTCGTTTTAAATTTTCTATTTTTGTTTCTTATACTCATGATATCAGCTTCCAAAGTAATACCAATTTGTTAAAATTCAAGCATACATTCAGCATCTCCTTAGGATTTACAAATTACTTTTATTTGAAACTCACGCCAATAGATCGACAATATCATAAAACTACATATTCGCCGTTTTAATTTTTTTTTAGGACAATTTTGAACTAAGATAAGTAAAAATAACAGGGTTTTGGCGCGATCTCGGCAACGCGGCAAATGTATGGCCAAGGTCGTTTGCTCGGGGGACGGCCTTAAGAGGCATATTTTTCAATAAACATTTTTATGGGTTTCTACTGTGTAAAATATTAAAATATTAGTTTTTTTTTGTAAAAATGAATGATTATGAAGCGATTAGCATGAAGAAAAAAATTAGGTCAAGTAGCCTATTGTCAAATTATTCCAACTTATCCCCTTAATTATATTAAATCAAAGATAAGGTGACGCCTGCTACTCGTTTCCGGCAAAATTCGTTTATCGCGCTAGAACCGTACATTTTTCCGGGATAAAAAGTCCTATCCTATCCTATGTCCTTACCCGGGTCTCAAAGTAACTCCATACCCAATTTCAGTACAATCGGTATAATGGTTTGGGCGTGAAGAGGAAAACAGACAGACACACTTTACATTTATAATATTAGTATGGATAGGTGCTCATTATGACATTGTAGTCTAATAATATATGTTTAAGTTTTAATAATATATCTGCGTCGCGTCTGTAAATTTATTACCGCAGTTTGAATACGGTTCCCTGGGGGAGGGGCGCGGGGAGCGGGCAGGAGCGGGGAGCGGGGCTCAGCCGTCAGTCCACCGCTAACTTTACACCGAGTTCAATTGTCACAAGAATATAGTTTATACCAGGGATGGTGAACCAATGGCACGCGTGCCCCCAGTGGCACGTAACGACATAAAATTTGGGCACGTTATTGGTCGCAAAACTAGTATCGAAATTATTTTACGAACAATGTAGGTTTTAGATCCACCTCTGACGTGAGCATCAAGTAAGGAAAATTTTGAAACACACACTGAATCACAAAATAATAATTAAATAGCACGTTCATGACTTCTTCAGAAAGATTTCTTTAGAAATGGGCTCGTTGATGCGAAAAGGTTCGCTATTCCTCGTTTATACACTATTATAACTGCAATTCACTGGAACAAGTAAGAAGTTCAAGTTTTGTGAGACTTAAAAAATAAACAGTTTGCCAAGTAAACATCTATGTTCCTTTCAGGTCTCAGGGTCTGTTCATATTGCAATATCACGTGTTTTCCAAACTAGCCATTCAAATTAAAAGGTACGTTTAAAAACGGTTGGAAACAGTCAAAAAAGTCGGCATAAAGGCTTGGTAATTTTAAACTTTTAGCAGAATATTTCGTTACACTGTTTTCTGCATGAAAATTTTAAACCAATAGGCTTCAATTGTTCGTATAAAGTTTCAAAAAACTAGAATCTAGTAAAATCCTTTGTAAATGCGTTGTATTTGTTTTTCAATACAGTGAGTCATACACAAAGGCTTTCCAGTAATGTTTCAAACTGGATTCACGAGCAAGATTTTCGAGCGTATATTATATTCGTTTAAAATAAAAACCAGTCCACAAATTCGTCCACTAAACAAATCTACAGTACGTTAGATAAAATAATATTCGTTCAAATGGTAATCTCCATAAAAATATGCTGTTATGAACGTCATTTTCGAGCATCATCAAAGCGGTTTGACGGTAAAAAAATAACCGCACAAATTCCATATCCATAGAAAAATAAACGCTTTTATACCCGGAATAAAAGGGTATTTGTGGACCGAATCGTAGTAGTGGTGTTTACGATATAATTCGTACGCAAGTACGCTTGTCGTAAACTGTTGTACGCTGTATTGTACGGACCGCACAGCTATTTGACCTTTATGCCGTCGACATAAGGACTAGTCTCAGAAACTCTGAGCAAAATATAGTCCCGGAGCCAAAACAAATTTTGGGTAAGTATTTGAGACAAGCTGAAACTTTGTCCTACACGTCTTCTGCTGCTGCTCAATATACAATAATAATATAGTTAGTCCTGAATCCCAAAACTGAGTAATCCGATCGCACCTTTTTCAGAAAAAAAAAACCAACTAATATAAAATTTACAAATTAGTACGAAGCGAATCTTTCATATACTTACATTTTTATTTGAACCTTAAAGGATTCCACAAACCTACGCGACCAAAGCGACTGCAAAGCGGTAGCGTCTACCGCGCGGCGGACGCTGCCCATGTAATCTTATGGCGCTGCACGCCTGCACGACCGCGACGCGAAATGTTCGCGTCGGCAAGCGGAACGTGCGCGTCAAGTTGTCAGACGCGTCACGCGTGTTTTGATGTGTACATAACTAGACTTCTTTTTTAAAACCTTTTTTTATATTATTTTCTACAACTCTTTAGTTTATGATTTTTTGATTTGTATGCGTTTTGATAGATTGTGTCATGATATTAACGTTTGATGGTTCGCACCGTAGTCGCGCAGGTGTGCACGGCCAGTTTCGCGTTGCAGACGCTCCCGTATCGCGTACCGCGTCCCCTGTCACTGACGCTTAGGTTTGTTTTAAGCTTTATAGTTCAAATAATCAATTAGAGAGTAGATACCCCTTAAGTTTTGACATTCACTTTTGTAAATAACACTGTGCAAGTTTAGTCACGCACGACGTGATAATATATTACCATAGTATAATATTATATTATTATACCATAATATTATATCCCATTATATAATATAAAATATTTTATTCTCTAATTGTACCAGATATACGCCCATGTGCGCCTAGTATGAAAAAAATTTTCTACATAAGATCATGTTAATACAATGGTTTCAGCTTGAAATGAAATGTCTCACATCACTGGTTTAAATTAGCAAGCAGCTCTACAGCTATAAGTGGCACTGTGCCGTGTACCTTTGTATTTGTCGTACTCCACTTCATAATCAAATAAAAAATGTGTTAAGTTGCCGAATTCGGTACTAGTTGCCTAACTATAAGTTACAACGCTTTATTGATAGATAGATAAGGTACAGTTTACATTTATCTATAACCCTTATAAAAATATAACGATTCAATACTACGCTAGGATAGGATAGGATTCCAATATTATGCTCTGGAGGGAGTCCTGTGTTAATAGACAGATCCGGGACATCCCTCCGTATACGGCTGAAGGCAAACCGCAGGTGGTTTTGGTGGGTAAGAGTCCCACATACCCCTGGGTTGCTTCAGCTTAACTGGGGCACATCCCCATCCCGGGGCACCCATAATTAGTTTCCCCTGCACATAAAAAAAAGAAAAAAAAAATATGCTAGACGCTAGGACACATGGTCTGATCGAAATTTCGTAAGATAGAGGGAGGGCATAGATCTGCAAGTAAATCCTTTTTCTAGCGTAGTAGGTATAAACTTTTTAAAAATATGTCTGCTTTGATTGGTGTCCCGTTATCATTTCTGCCGCACTTCTGCAAACTTTTTATATATTATTGACAATTTTGTGATTATTTGCCCACACTATAAAACAATTCTGAACCGATTCTAGGATTAGTAAGGGTCTACAAAGACGGACCGCATTTCAACTGCAATCCAACCGCAAATTGCAGTTCAAGTGCAGTTTGAATGCAGTTGACACGACTGCAATAGAACTGCAAACCAAACAGTTCACACGACTGCACGCCGACTGCAACTGAACTGCAATCCGACTGCGCGTTTGGCTTGCAGTTCTATTGCAGTCGTGTCAACTGCATTCAAACTGCACTTGAACTGCATTTTGCGGTTGGATTGCAGTTGAAATGCGGTCCGTCTATGTAGACCCTACAATTTGTGTGGATATTGCATATTTACAATGCAATATTGTTTCGATTGAAATTAATTCCTGCGCTTAACACGTACGATATACTGTAAGTAAATTGAATAATATTCATTTTATTCAATATTTCAAAGGTAATAGAAACTAAATAAGTTTAAAACTTTAAAGAGTTACAATTTAGCTGAGTTTCCTTCAAATTACAATCTTAAACAGACCCTGGGAGTTGTATGTGTAATATTTTTCTAATAAATTCTTTCAAAGTGGTAATTTGAATTAATATTTATATTATTATGTTTGATTGATTTTATTTCAAGCGATAATATCCTCTTTTTTTGATAAAAGTTGGTCCCGAGCAAGTCTCTCAGGTCAGTTCTTCTTACCGGGCTAGTTCCTGACTCGTCTGCAGGCTTTATTGTAAATTCTACTTTTACATAAATGATTCACAGACGCATATATATATATATATATATATATATATATATATATATATATATATATATATATATATATATATATATTCTCCTTTCCGAAGATAGTATGGGCTTTTCATCCTGACATGTCTAGTATAAAGTAGGTATCTAGTCCTCTTGTATAATATACTCGGTCGGCACCGCGGTATAGCGTTCCTAAGAGTGCGTTATAAAGCTGGTTGTAATTAGTTTCTCCAGCAATTATATTATGAGTGCATCGTGATGTGTGGAACTTTTAATGTGTAAAGTTTAATGAAAGCTGTAACTAGCGAGTAGCGAGTTGCTGTCCGACTTGCATCCGCCGCTGTTTTACATTGCGAGTGTAGTTTGTAACGCGATACCTGTTTGATTTTAAATAATACTACAATAAAAACTCAATAATATGGTTTTGATACAGTTTGAAATGTAGTAAAATTACATAATATTATGTATTCATATAAACTTTCAAAACTATGTTAGACGATTAGGTGCCGTACACCAATTTTTCAGGTATTGCAGGTTGAGTTGTTGAATTATCATGACGTCATGTCTGTTGACAGAGATAAGTGAAAATTATTTTCGTGATTTCACTGTAAAATTTTTGATTCGTAACAACGAAAGCATCTTGAGTGAGGACCCAGATTCTACATAATAAAATAAGGTTAGTAACTAAATATAATAATTATATCTGTAATCATTTGTTAATAAAAATTAGGAATTATTAGGATCACTACTATCGTTTTAAATTAAAAACATTTTCTAAATACATAATTAATACAACATATCTCGCTGGGTAACCGATGTCAAAATTAAACGCTATTTTAAAAGGCTAATGACAATTAATTAGGCCTAATTGTACTCGGTGAGCCCGCGCGTCTGAAATTAATATTTTAATAACAATTTTGATGTACAACAGACAGCCCAAAATTACGCGCAAAACAAAATGAAAATTAACCGAAGCCGTTTCACGTTTAAAAGCCTGTAATTAAAACCATTCGCTTAATCAACATCTGATAAATACGAGCACTTACTGTGGCATAATGTGCGAGACGAGGTAATGAACAAGGTGTTATTTATAAGAATTATAAAATATTACAATGGATATTGTTGTGGACACAACGATGACTAGGGTGGCGAACACATTTTAGAAAGTTCTAAGACATTGTTAAAGTGAAAGCTCTTCCCTTTAACTGTAAAGTCCCTTTAACTGTATTAGACTGTTTAGTTAAAATCAGTAATTGTTGTGTTCCTCGAAAATTAGTATTGAGATGTTTCTTTCTAAAAAGTAATAAAGTTTTGTTTTAAGATTTCAATCGACCGTCAGAATAATGAATAAGAAACTAGCGTGAGAATGGGTTTGGAGAAAGCTAGCAGATGCTTGCAGCTTGGCACATTGTCTACGGTAGGTCTATGTACTTGATTATGTGTTTAGAATATGTACGTGTAAACGATAAATAAATAAAGTCTATGCTATATAATATTATGTAACAACTTTAAGGGTTAGATGAGAATATGGTTATAAATTATAAGTGTTAATATAGCAGCTAACTTTAGGTTTGAGTCTAATAAAACTTGATGATTATTGCGTTTTCATTTCCGCTACAGTTGTTGACACAAGTATTCCTTGCCATGATATAATTATAATGGTGTAATCCATATGTTTGAGATAAGGGCAAGAAATACGAGAAAGGATTTATATTTGGTCATGTGTCTTTGAAAATAGATTATATATTATTGAACTTGTACATAATTATAAATATGTGCCAAGTAAGTTATGTGAATTGTGTAGAGTAAGAAGTAAGAACATAACATTAAGTATAGAAATGGTCGTATGTATTAAATATTATGCATGTGTATAGTGTACAGTGCCATCGCAATGGGTAGGAAAGAGACAGATGTACGCTGAAACGTTATATCCGCGCGATAGAAATAAGGCGGATAACCCCGCACCGGGGTAAGTGGGCGGGGTCTTCTCTCTCTCTGCGCTAACGCATGGCGGGGGTGAGGCAGACGGATAAATAGGCCGGTCGGCGCTGGCCGCGACTCGTTGTGATCACACGTTGTGATAGAATAGCAATTGGGCTTAGGACTCATACGAAAACTACGACTCGAGAAACTCTGACGGATCTTGGTCAGAGAACACCATTTTATCGGACGGATATAAATTGCTCCGGGTGTGACGAGTTAAAGTAGCCTGCCTTTTGCCTTGGTACAGTGCACATATTTTAATTTTAATTAAAACTTAATAAATCGAAGTGAATAGTAACAGTGATTTATTTTAGAGTTATCGAAGCTCAAATATATAGATATATAAATATCAACAAAAGTCATACAGTCCACAATATTGTCTGGTCCTTCGAGCCGGATCAAGAAGAACGAGTTGCTGGTCAACCAGCAAGATAACTAGCCTTTCAAGAACGAAGAAAAGTAAGCAAGTTTTCGTCGGAAGAATAAGAAGAACGAAATACTTGTCAGTGCCAGTTTACCAAGTCGAAGAGAACGTCTAGCGTTGTAACGTTGAATCCACGCATCGTCGGCGTGTTAATTCCGTCGAACGACAACGTCTATTCGTTTTGCCATTGAGTCCACGCAACGTCTGTGTACTGACTCCGCGAAACTTCATCCGCGTCGCGAACAAGCGGGGAGGCGTGTAATGGAATAGTCATCGCAACACCGAACGGTTGCACTACGTGACGTCGAGTGCGAGAACGAACGCGTCGGTGAATCGCAACGAGGAAGCGTGCCGATTGTCGACTCACGTAGCAGGATGGTGGTTACACGCAGCCAGGGAAATGCAGCGGGTGAAAAGGAGTGTCAAGACACAAGAACGAGCAGGTCGGAATATGAGTACCTGCAGCCGGGTGCAAGTAGAGCAGAATACGAGCGTTTACGCCCCGGCATAGAAAAAAGCCCAGTACCTGCGACAGTGAGCAGGAGTGAGGTGGAGCGCCGTCTACGGTCGCTGACGCAGTCAGTGGCCTCATACAGTTCAGCAGCTGGCGTCAGAACAAAATTGCAACTGGCAAAATTGAAAGCCGCTGAAGAAATGGCAGCTATCAAGATGAAGGAGCTGGCCATTGAAAAGGATCTTGTGATGCGACGCTTGGAAGCAGAATTATTGCTCATACAAGGTATACAGGAGAACATTCCTAAGTACGTGGCCGTGAAGAAAGAAGATCGATCACGGGTTACCGAAACAAACTCGGTCGCCTCATGGGGGGAGAAAGGAAGACAAGAAAATCAGCAAGTGCAGAAGTTTGCAGAGCCAGTCGCTGCTCGAAACGAATCGGATATCGAGCAACTGGCCCATGTTATCGGACGAACGGCGCGACCTCAGTTGCTTCAAAGCGACCCGCCAATGATTACCAGTTCGATAACCGATTGGCTAACCCCTCAGGTCTCGTATGGTGACACAACACAGATGTACAATGTGTCACAGGCTGGAAATATACAAAGGCTAAAGTGCAAAGCAGAACCTTGCGGACTCGAAGGGTATGTCTGTCCGCATCACAGCTCTCAGCAAGATGAGCTGCAACGATCACGGGTTACCGAAATAAACTCGGTCGCCTCACGGGGGGAGAAAGGAAGCCAAGAAAATCAGCAAGTGCAGAAGTTTGCAGAGCCAGTCGCTGCTCGAAACGAATCGGATATCGAGCAACTGGCCCATGTTATCGGACGAACGGCGCGACCTCGGTTGCTTCAAAGCGACCCGCCAATGATTACCAGTTTGATAACCGATTGGCTAACCCCTCAGGTCTCGTATGGTGACACAACACAGATGTACAATGTGTCACAGGCTGGAAATATACAAAGGCTAAGGTGCAAAGCAGAACCTTGCGGACTCGAAGAGTATGTCTGTCCGCATCACAGCTCTCAGCAAGATGAGCTGCAACAAAGGGCACAGGAATCCGAAGCTGCACCTGAAAATGAGAAGGTGCTGCTCGTTATCGAAAAGACGAGCCCAATCGAAGACGAAGAATTACTACAAGAGAAAAATTCTAAGATGAAGGCATCGGGCGTTAGCGACCGACCACGGGTAAAGAAAGAAGACCAGCGAGCTCTGGAGATAGTCACAAGGATTATTAGATCGACCCAGGAACGATCTGAAGCTGGACTCCCGTGGCGCCAAGACGACAAGGAGCTCCCTCAGCGCTATAAAGCTACTCTCAGACGAAAAGGCGCAAAGAAGAAAATTAATGCCGATCCTGCTTTCGCCAGTTATTATTTCAAGCGGCGCAGGTTGAGAAAGTTTACGGCTACGTTGAGGCCTCGACGCGAGGCGCGAAAAAACGAGCGACCGATCCAGCGTGGTGACGTCAGAAAAGTTGGCACGTCACCGCCACGCAACACCCGGCCCGAAGGATATCGCCTAGGACAGCGCACCGGGACCAGATGGAGAAGTACAGCCTGCTGTCGTCCAAACACGGACGAGGATTTTCCAGCGGCCTGGAAGGAAGCTGACGGCTACAGGAGGAGAGGCTACGCAAGCTGCGCCGGGGGGAGAAATGTTGTGGACACAACGATGACTAGGGTGGCGAACACATTTTAGAAAGTTCTAAGACATTGTTAAAGTGAAAGCTCTTCCCTTTAACTGTAAAGTCCCTTTAACTGTATTAGACTGTTTAGTTAAAATCAGTAATTGTTGTGTTCCTCGAAAATTAGTATTGAGATGTTTCTTTCTAAAAAGTAATAAAGTTTTGTTTTAAGATTTCAATCGACCGTCAGAATAATGAATAAGAAACTAGCGTGAGAATGGGTTTGGAGAAAGCTAGCAGATGCTTGCAGCTTGGCACATTGTCTACGGTAGGTCTATGTACTTGATTATGTGTTTAGAATATGTACGTGTAAACGATAAATAAATAAAGTCTATGCTATATAATATTATGTAACAACTTTAAGGGTTAGATGAGAATATGGTTATAAATTATAAGTGTTAATATAGCAGCTAACTTTAGGTTTGAGTCTAATAAAACTTGATGATTATTGCGTTTTCATTTCCGCTACAGTTGTTGACACAAGTATTCCTTGCCATGATATAATTATAATGGTGTAATCCATATGTTTGAGATAAGGGCAAGAAATACGAGAAAGGATTTATATTTGGTCATGTGTCTTTGAAAATAGATTATATATTATTGAACTTGTACATAATTATAAATATGTGCCAAGTAAGTTATGTGAATTGTGTAGAGTAAGAAGTAAGAACATAACATTAAGTATAGAAATGGTCGTATGTATTAAATATTATGCATGTGTATAGTGTACAGTGCCATCGCAATGGGTAGGAAAGAGACAGATGTACGCTGAAACGTTATATCCGCGCGATAGAAATAAGGCGGATAACCCCGCACCGGGGTAAGTGGGCGGGGTCTTCTCTCTCTCTGCGCTAACGCATGGCGGGGGTGAGGCAGACGGATAAATAGGCCGGTCGGCGCTGGCCGCGACTCGTTGTGATCACACGTTGTGATAGAATAGCAATTGGGCTTAGGACTCATACGAAAACTACGACTCGAGAAACTCTGACGGATCTTGGTCAGAGAACACCATTTTATCGGACGGATATAAATTGCTCCGGGTGTGACGAGTTAAAGTAGCCTGCCTTTTGCCTTGGTACAGTGCACATATTTTAATTTTAATTAAAACTTAATAAATCGAAGTGAATAGTAACAGTGATTTATTTTAGAGTTATCGAAGCTCAAATATATAGATATATAAATATCAACAAAAGTCATACAGTCCACAATAGATATATTTTGATTAACACTTTCAGGCCCGGTCACACTTTGTTCTGGCTAAGGCTCTTGTTATGTTATATTACACTAACACTGTAGTAAACTATTCAAGGGGAACAGTAGGAGGACATCAGTCATGAAGACAACCATGCTTTTAAATTACATAGATGACATTTGTAAAAAAAAACACGGTGACCTCCATGACTGATTTTCTACCACCGTTACTCCACAATACGGCGAAATTATTATTTACGAACGAAAATGGAAATGTTAAAGTTGGTATAAGAATCCACTGGATTGGGATTTGAAAGTGATGGACTTGAAACACGATTGATCGCGATTTTCATACAGTTGACATATTATAGTAATTGTTACTATCATATACTAATAATAGACAAATAATTTGCAACTAATTAATTAACATTGTGACTATAAATTAAGATGTTTCCTATCCTATATTAGTTCAGTAATTTAAGAGTACATTGCGACCTCTGTGGCTCAGTGGTGAGCACGTTGGTAGCTCAAGCTGGGGGTCGCGGGTTTTATACTTACTATATTACACTCAAAGATCGAAAACGCTCATTTAGCGGAAAAATAGCTCACAACGCGTTGTGGTCACACTAATATTATATCCACATCGCGAAATTCGTGTTATGGCTCTGATCAATGCGCGCAATACGCGTTGTGGCCATCACAGAAGGACCAAATACGAAATCCGTGTCGTGGCTGACAAGCTATTGAATCTCAACGCGTTGTGGCAATGAATAATAGCCAACCAAAACATGGAAGTCCGTTATTTCTTGAGTTAGAAGCATGAAATTTTATGTTTGGGCTACTGATTAAAAATGATTGGATACGTGTTTAAGCGTTTTTGAAAATATTACCCCCAAGGGGGGGAAATAGGGATTGAAAGTTTAAATGAAAGTCTATATGCAAGTGGAACAATTTAAATATCTTGGACACTGGCTAACCTTTGACCTGAAGGACAATGTGGACATAGAACGAGAGCGAAGGGTCTGTGAAGAAGTCTGTGAGAGCAAATATGATCGCCCGCAGGTTCGCGTGCTGCACAACAGACGTTAAATTAACCCTTTTCAGGGCGTTCTGCACCAGCTTCTACACGTGTAGCCTGTGGGTTGATTACACGCAACGACAGTACAACGCTCTTCGCATACAATACAATAACGCTTTTAGAGTGCTGCTGGCCCTGCCGCGGTACTGCAGCGCGTCAGGGATGTTTGCCGACGCGCGACGCCCGCGTGGACTGTTTTTATACGACCATGCGGAAGCGGTGCACATCTCTGGCGCGCAGGGCGAGGGGCAGCGACAACACCATTCTAAAAGTGATAGCAAACAGGTTTGACTTTGAGTATATGAATCATTGTTCGATGATTCATACGCGGAAAGTCACTACCTTGCGCATGTGAGCCGTTGAGCAGTGGTTCGTATTGCACAAGGTCTACTTTTGATAATAATTAATAATTCTAAATTTAATTTAATGATTAGTAATAGATAATTTTATTTGTAATGTAAAATATCTAAATTATTCTAATTTTAATTTGTTAAGTAATAGTTAATTTTATTTGTAATTTAAAGATATGACCATTTGTGGGGTTGAAATAAAAATTAATTAATTAATTAATTAATTTATTTATTTATTTATATAGGGATACTATGATAATGTGGACGAAGTCGCGGGAAACAGCTAGTCTAATATATATAAATCTCCTGTCACGATTTTTGTCCGCGATGAATTCCTAAACTACTTTACCGATTTTAATGTTTTTTTTTAGAGTTTACTCCTTAAGAATCGATTTTCATATATAAGGCGCCCGGTATGAGAAAAATCCGAGGGGTAAAACCTACTAACAAGTAACGAAAATGTGTCACGTTTTTGGACTACGGAAACTTTCTAATTTGGCTGTGAGTGTGTTAAGACCATAAAGGTACCTATCGGAATATAATATTATATAAAATTACATAATATAATTATATAATAATAATAATAATATAATTATGGTATAATATTATATATAATAATATAATTATATACCCTCTCCCTGAAGGCTTCGGGGCGGGACTGTGATGACTGCCAGCGGAAGCTGAGAGAAGCCAAACTGCACTCCGAATAATTATATAATAATATAATAAAATAAATATATTATTAAATAATATAATAAATAATTATATAATAATATAATTATTTCAAACTCGGCAACTATTTGTCCTGGATATGGGTTTCTTCGGCTTGATCTTCCTGGATTTTTCTCCTTTATTTTATTCTGGCCTTAGAATTGAAAAAAATGATGTCTCTGATTTAGTTCAAATTCAGGGAGGGGGTAGCCGAGGTGTTGCCTTTGATGTTAGAACAAACCCCCTTCCTCTAGGCCTATTGGAAGCTGAGTTATGGCCGCTTTTGTTCGACGTTTGACAGTTGCCGAGCTGTCAATGTCAAAGTTTGAATGCTTGTAACTCGGTAACTATTTGTTCTGGATATGAGTTTCTTCGGCTTGATCTTCCTAGATTTTTTCCTCTATTCGATTCTGGCCTTAGAATTAAGAAAAAAGTATTTTGAAATAATTATGACAGAAAGGGGTGTAGATAATATTGCCGGAACATCTGATTTCATATGATATTAATCTTTTTTCAGTCGAATAAACTCTTTTTGCGTATGGTTAGATACTCGTACTTAAGGAGTAAACTCCAGTCGTGCGTCGTAGCTGACACACTTTTTTTTAAATGTGTGCTTTTTTTCAACTTGAGAGATAGGATAGTTTAGATCTTTAATTATAGTCGCAATTTTATTTTATTGCAAATTATTTGTCTATAATTAATTGACAGTCACAATTATTATCTGTTAACTCCAAAAGATGCCAACAGATGTCGATACTTTTCGACTGGATTGAGTACTCGTAAGTAACGGCTACTGGGTACTTCATATGTATATTGATAGGTGCATTTGTTGAATAAAAATAATAGTAAATTATTACAACCTGAGACTCTTCAATAAAATAATATGGCAAATACATATTAAATTATGGCAAAGCAACGTTTGCCGGGACAGCTAGTACTCGTTTTATATAAAGATTAGGGTAATTTGTGTCTAACCGGGCATCATATTTGACGAACAAATGAATCAATTTAAATAACTGAGAACAGTCAATAGACTTAAGCAGTGTGCTCTGCAAAAAGTCAATTTTATAATCAAAAGCCAAGTCAATCTTAAAGCAAATATTTGAATTTTATCTCAGATTCATTATAATATTATCTGTGTCTGAAATAAAAAGGCCGAAGCAGATTCGTACAAAAGTATTAATTAACGTTCCTTTGTGACACTTACAGAGCCCGGATACTGGAAAAGTTGGATAATCCGAAACAATAATTATTTCTTCCGACTCCCTAATAGTTTTCTATCCAAATCTGTCGTTATTTTCATCTCTTTCACTCATTTATCCGTCTCTGTCGTCGTCTCGGGGATCAAGTACGTTCCGCTATCTCGAGCGTCGAGTCTCGAGTTCGCGTCGAGATAAGTTATTTATGAATGTAAGTGAAAGCTCCGGCTATTAACTAAGAAAGCGCCATTCCGAAAGCTTTCCATTTAAAATCAAAAAGCGCTGAAGCTCATTGCTACAAAGATTGGAAAATAAAAAATGAGAAGAAATGAGAGATTTCTTTACGCATTCGCTACGTTTTATTCGCCGTTGGATTAATCTAAAACTCAATCCGAGTAAATAAATGAATGAATCGGTTCTTTTTTGTGGAATGTAATTGTTAAAGAGTTGTGTGCGAGTCAAAAGCCGCGGTTGATGTATATTTTTATAGCGGTTTATTAAGTACGTAAAATATTACTATTTATTTCATTTTGTTCGTGCAAACATTTTAAAGCTCATGGAAGAGTTTTGTCAAAGCTTTGATACGGCTTTAAATAATAATATAATTTATTCGTTATCGCTGGCAAATTGCATAGCGCGCTCACACACGTGCGCGAAGCTACGAAATGTCGCGAGTAGGCTCACATGAAATATGAACGGAAAACACCACACTTACCACCAGCCCTAGATTTATAGATAGGAAGTATAGGCCATGACCTAGGGGCGGTAGCGTCCTAGAGGGCGCGGTAGCGTCCTAGAGGGGGTGGTAGCGTCCTAGAGGTGGCGGCAGCGTCCCAGAGATTTCGTAAATGGAGCGGCGAAAATGAAGTGGGCCACGCTCATCAAAAATACAAATCTGGCACTGTTTTCCACCCTTCACGGCTTTCACGCGCGTGTAGAGGACGCATACGAGTACAGAGCTGCAATGATTGCGAGCCGCGACAATGGATGTGCCGACACGCGCTCATAAAATCTCCAAACTAATGTATGCAGCGATGTACATCGCGGGGCGGCCGTAAACACGCGGGTTATAGAGCGGCACCGGGCGCGCGATGAATATTAAACGACAGCATTTATTGAATTTTAAAAAAGTATAATTTGTTTGCGAAATAAAGCGAACGACAGCCGAAAGTAATCCCACATAATTCACTATTCGTCTTCTCGCCCGACGTTGCTTTTCTGAAATGTTTTCTTATTCCTGACATGCTTAAGTTTGCCTTTTAGAAAACCTTTATCTCGGGTTTTATCCTCGCAATTTTTGTTTTATATTAAACTTCAGCGAAATATTTTACTGTGATACGAGACATAAATATTTTTTTATCTATACATATAATAAAACTGTAGAAATGAGAATTCTGTACATTAAAGATATTCAAAAAATAATAAGTGGGGGGTGTCACTACATCGCTATAGAAGCCAAAAATGTGGTTAGGTTTTTGTCTGTCTGTCTGTCTGTCTGTCTGTATGTTTGTTCCAGCGTCACACGAAAACCACTGATCCGATTTGAATGCAGTTTTCGCAGATATATTTGTCTTCTTCCAACTTAACATCTGGTGTATAACATTTCCCCCCCTCCTCTTAGGGGATAAAAGAGAGGGCAAGATTTTGTACCAACTGATGAAGTAGAAATACTTTATATGGCAAAACAACGTTTGCCGGGACAGCTAGTTATATCTATACTTATAAAATTACATGTCCTGACTGACTGACTGATTCATCATCGCTGAGCAAGAACTGTTAAAGTTACAACCACGAAAGTAGCTGTCAAAGTAGGGTTGTTTTATTAAGTAGACACCCACTAAGGAAGGAATTTTGGAAATTCTACCCCCAAGGGGGTGAAATTGGGGTTGAAAGTTATTATACTATGCTAACGCGGACGAAGTCGCGGGAAACAGCTAGTTTTCTCTAAAATTGAAGAGAACAATTATTACGAAAGCAGTATTTAAGTTTTCGGCTACTCCTTCTGCCTGTATATCCTTATGTAAACTTAGGTACTTGTTTTAATTCTGAGTTCATTGTTAAGGAGTAATTCTCACACAATAAAGGAATCGCTGCACAACAAAGTTGCAGGCAGAATCGAGTGAACAATAAAATGTAAAATGATCATTACAGCGCTCTTAAGGGGAGGCCTCGAGCCACACTCCGCCGCAGTTTCGTGTCGGGCCATTAGCGGAGCGGCTGAGCGGCATTGCGGGGAATTGCCGCGTAATCTCGGAGCGGTTCTATTAAAATTTCACACAAATTGCACTTTGCATGTTAGGGAGTTGGGAATTTGGGATGCGCCGAGACTGAGTGTTGTCTGTTAGCGGGATTACTATCGAGCGATCATGTAATTACTGGGAGTTCTAGCTTCGTTTGCACTATCTACATAAGATTATAGTGGTATATAGGAAGATGTATGTATGTATCTCTATTTTGGTCGAGTTTTGTCAAATTCGGATGAAAGATATTTATTAACTGACACCTATAACATATTATCTTTTCGTTCTTAAGTTTGTAGGGAGTCATCAATGTAATCAAGTCAGCCATTTTGACGTGTATCTATATCTAATATATATAAATCTCCTGTCACGATGTTTGTCCGCGATGGATTCCTAAACTACTTAACCGATTTTAATGTTTTCTTTTTTTAAATGTGTGCTTTTTTCCAACTTGAGAGATAGGATAGCTTAGATCTTTAATTATTATAGTCGCAATTTTATTTTATTGCAAATTACTTGTCTATAAAGAGCGACCACTGTTTTATGCGACGCGGGTCACGGGATAGCGATGGACGTTGCCATGGTGACATAGTTATTTAGTCACTAATTCAATCAAATAATACGGGCGATATACTTTTTAAGATATGGCAAAGAAACGTTTGCCGGGACAGCTAGTAATATAATAAATACCTTATAAACTAACATACATATTTTATATTCACTTATAAACTAACACTGTCATTAATTTTTGCCGGCGACGTGACTCGACGCTTCGTTCCGGAGTCCCCCCCAGGAACCTAATAATAATATTATGATGATTTTTTGAGAAATAAAAAAATCATACCATATAAGTAAATAAAAAATGTAATTTAAAATGTAAATAAAAGCTGAGTCCAGTCTCTATGTCCCTGGCAAGTGGTGGGAGCTGTCTACAATAGCCCGTCCATTTGCCGCTGCGATTGTTGTCTGTTCCTTTAGGAATCCAAATTATTCGGAATGTAACATGTTATTTGCTATAGTAATGTAAGAAAATGCTCTTCTTAATGTACGATTTAGCAAAACTATTTCGTCAAAGATATACATAAAAGGAAACTCGATTTCGGTTTCGGTTTATAAATTTAAATTTCGAAAACCAGGTATTTCATTTTTATTTTTTAGTTTTTAGATAATAGATACGGTAGATTTTGAATTCCAGAAAAGCTTTAATCGAAAACTTATTATTATTCCTACGTCATAAAATCTACCTGCATGCCAAATTTAAGCTCGATCCGTCCAGTGGTTTGGGCTGTGCGTTGATACTTGATAGATCACCAGTCAGTTACCATTGAGTTTTATATAAGTATGTATATAGATTAACAAATAACTAACTTGGCGATGATTCCGCGTTGTTCTTTTTCACCTGGCATATGAAAGACGGGCCGGGCGTGAGTGTGAAGAGAGGACGATGTCTGATTTCTTGCTTTACTCGCCCTCTTAACTTGTCAATCGAACACGCATGAGGGCAATATGTCAAACGCGTGACCTCGGCCGCGTCAAATACGAGTGGCAATTTATAAACACTATCCATCTTCTGGTGGATTTAATAAAGTATACTTGGCGACCTCATCAGTCATAATTAATTTTGTGACCGTCCCGACTCCGACTCCCAGACGAAAAAAACAAAAGTTTCACCCATTACTTAGGCATTCAGTGAAAAATGACTTTGCGATCGCTCCAGACGGCCGCCTGATTAAATAAAGGCATTTTAATATAAAAACTCTCCCGCGTAAGATTTCTTTTACATTTTTCCGATCAGCGGCAGAAAGTTAAAGTATGAAATTAAAATTTCTAAGACAAGACAGCTTAGGTTTATAATTATGTTGGACTCACTTTATGAAAGTCTAGGTTACTTCACAAGCAATGGATAGTATTGCAATTTTATGTTCAAGATAATTTTTATCTCCGTTCATATTCCGTTTGACGAAGCTGCATTTTAGTGCAGCCTTAAAACCACCATTACGCCATGAATTTACTGTAAATATTTGAGCGGCTTTAGCGAAAAAGCTTCCAAATCAAAAGCTCGTGAAAGCTCCGGCGGAGGCTCCGAGGGTAGTTCAAACAGCGAGGGGTGAGGCACGCGGCGGAGGGGGGAAGGGTAAACAGATGCGCTGCGTTTAGAGAGTTAAAACAACAGAAACATTCATTAGCAGCTCGTGCTCAAGTTTTTAAAGAGAAAACTTAATTTTCACATTGGTTATACGCGTCTAATGTTCTGAAATTCTTCTGGCTTGTACTTTATTGCGTTACTATAGTAATTAAAATGGGAAGATGAGGTATCAATGACACCGTACTAGTCAAGGAGAGACGTACAAAATGCTCGCACCGCGTTGTTAATTAATTTGGATTTACATAGACAGATGACTATAAATTCATTGAATTACATACAAAATTCATGACCATTCCAGGTTTGACGATATACCCCTGCTAAGCCAGCCGGCCTAAGATACGCAAACGAGAAAATGTTGTCTACATATTTTCTTGATGTTTGATGGTTTGTCTCTTCATCTCTAACATGACATACATTATTTCTCGTGTAGATATGTCGTCAAAATCTATCGACATAATGTCAAAAATGATTTTGACATTATGTCGATACCGACAATATAACTACACACGAGAGTGATATATCTCGTTGTACTCGCATGCTAGACGCACAGGGCACCTTGGAGGTGCCAAATCTGCACTAGTCATCAAGAAAGATCGACCTACCTTATAAAAACCGAACCAAGCCGAGCGCCGCACCGCCGAACCGCGAACCAACATTACAACAACAGTCACGTGCGGCATAAGTTTACAGTTCACACGGACTCCTGATATATTGTACACAGATAATGTGCAGGTGGAGTTTGCCGGCTAATCTCAGACCAACTTCGCCACTAAGATGTAAATCGTTGGTTTTTTTTAATTGAATAAGGGGGCAAACGAGTAAACGGGTCACCTGATGGTAAGCAACTACCGTCGCCCATGGACACTCGCAACATCAGAAGAGCTGCAGGTGCGTTGCCGGCCTTTTAACAGGGAATACGCTCTTTGCTTGAAGGTTTGCAGGTCGTATACGAGTAGGTCCGGAAATACTGCTGGTGACAGTTCGTTCCAGAGTTTTACAGTGCGCGGCAGAAAGTTACGTGAAAAACGCACTGTGGAAGGTGATGAGGATGGTATATTTTTCGCGTGGGTCGATGGCGAAAAGTTGCAGGTGGTATGATTCCGAACAATTCCTCAGAGCACTCCTCGTGATACAACCGATAGAAGATGCAGAGTGAAGCTACATCTCTAGATACGTGTAACTCGAGACGGATTTTGGTACTTTCAACATGAACGGTTAGAAAACCAAACGGTTCTTAATTTTTGTATCTAGTATATCATTAGCTCTATCTCTCGCATTTAAAAAAAGAATATCAAATCGTCTCACTGATGCGAAAATTAATCTTAAATTGCATGATTCCAAAAACGCACACAGTAATTACGACAGATCCCCACATTTTTAGGTGGGCTTTGCTTGCTTTTTAGGGTTCCGTAGCCAAAATGGCAAAAAACGGAACCCTTATAGATTCGTCATGTCTGTCGGTCTGTCTGTCTGTCCCTTCGTATGTCACAGCCACTTTTCTCCGAAACTATAAGAGCTATACTATTGAAACTTCGTAAGTAGATGTAGTCTGTGAACCGCATTAAGATTTTGATACAAAAATGGAAAAATTATTAAAAATTTTAGGAGTCCCCATAGGTACAACTGAAACGAAAAAAAAATAATCATCTGGCCTATGCGTGTGGGGTATCTATGGATAGGTCTTCAAAAATCATATTGAGGTTTCTAATATTATAATTTTTTTCGAACCTGAATAGTTTGCGAGAGAGACTCTTCCAAAGTGGCAAAATGTGTGCCCCCCTCGCCCCCCCTAAGTTCTAAAATAGGGGCATGATAATTCTAAAAGAAATATATGATGTACATTACTATAAAAACTACCAACGAAAATTGGTTAGAACGAGATCTAGTCAGTAGTTTTTTTTTTACGTCATAAATGATAAACCTTAATTTAACTTCTATTATATCAAAAATGAAATATTAAAATAAATCAAAAACCTTATAATTTCATAGAAATACTTTTTATTGCTGCTGCGGAACCCTTCATGGGCGAGTCCAACTCGCACTTGGCCGGTTTTTATTCCAGAATGACGGAAAATTGTAAACAAATATTTTGATGTTCTCGTGTTCTGAACATTTCAATATGAATGTTTCTTTTATCTGTGAAAATATTGAAATGTAAAAATAATAAAATTCGAAAATGGCAGCATTTTATTCCGTTTGTTTTCTGGGAATTTAACCTTTGGTCGTGATTTTAGCTGGATCGCTGATCGGGATTTAGAACCCAAAGATTATTGTTACAAATATTCTTGGTACTCGCTGTGTCACATCATTGTGATTTGTGAGTGCATGTGAACGTGTAGGTCGTACTATAGCAAAATGTCACCCAGCTTACTTTGTACAAAGACATATTGTGCTAACGAGACTCGTGTTTCACTTGACCGCCACTGTTTCGTAGCACTGTGCACTGTGACGTAGTGAGCCAGAGAATCCAATAGTGTTGGAAAGGTGTGTCAGTTTACTTCCAATTTCGTTACTATAACACGACGGCGACCTCCGTGGCTCAATGGTTAGAGTGAATGGCAACTCAAGCCGGGGGTGCAGGTTTGAATCCCGCCGACGGAACAAAAAGTTTTTCAATGTTCCTGGGTCATGGATGTGTATTAAATATTTGCATGATATAATAAAAATCTTAAATATATGTATAGTATTAAATATATTTCCTTTGTCTGGTACCTGTAACACAAGTCCTTCAGATACTTAGCACGGGGCCAGACTGACGTGGTGTGAAGCGTCCATAGATATTATTATTATTATAACATAAAGCTTAAACGGCGAATAGAGGTACTGTTGGTGACTGGCTGGATTGATATGCTGGATTGATATGCTGGATAGGCTGGATGCTTTTTTACTATTTTGAAATCTTTACTTTTCTATGTCATATTTTTGCTTATTGACATTTTATATTTTTGTACACAATTTACCGAGAAGAGAATACAGTTGTCGTTGCAATTAGAATGTATCATTTATAGTTATTAGTTATTTTCATCTTCATATACAGTTCACCTCTCCCATCGCTTTCAGGTACCATCGAAGAAATTGATTTATAGGCAGATGATGGACGTACGACATATAGTTTGGTTGTGTCAATAAATTATTCAATGATAAAATATATGATGTGTCGGCTGGGTTTGATATAAAGCTACCAAATTATATTATAATATACAAACAAACAAACTTTTTAAATATTAAATGTCAGAATTTGTAAGATATTCTGTAGGTCGTTAAGTAAGCCTCACATTTTCCCAGTATGTTATTGAGTCGTTAAGTAAGTAATTAATATAATAACTCATATTATATTGTAACGATTCATTATTTTAATTATACTTACTTTAAAATATAAACCAAGAATGATGATTTTGGATTTTATGTACATTTTCTAAAGGAAATTAGTTATGATATGTCGATATCCGTAATCCTACTATCCGACTAATGTTATAAACGCGAATGATTGTATGTGTGTATGTATGGAGGCTAGTCTAGTGTATAATAAAAAACAGTTTTTATTATACACTAGACTAGCCTCCATGTCCAAAGTTTACAGAAACTTTGGACTGATTTTGATAAAACCGGTCCAATGTTTCAAAGCCTATTCGAAGTACAGCAACAAAAAAAAATAATGTTAAGTGTAATAAGTACATATTATTATCTAGAATATTTCTGTTGATACTCGTATAATAAAGAAAATACGGTAATAATGAGTGATTTATTTATTTTGCAAAATGAAATCGTAATGAGGAGGAAAACAAGGAAATATTAATTGATATTAAGTATCGTTGTTATTTTTATCTTCGAAAAAACGGGGGCACATCAATTTTGTTACATTGAAATTAATTTTACTACGACGGAAATTAATTTTCTGGGTAATAATTACGCTTTTGATAGGCGATGGACTGGATCGAATAAGGAACGCAGCTGCAATGTTATATTCAACTAGTGCACGTTGATATCCATATCCATACTTCCATACTTCCATACTAATATTATAAATGCGAAAGTGTGTCTGTCTGTCTGTCTGTTACCTCTTCACGCTCAAACCGCTGAAACCATTTTGCTCAAATTTCGCATGGAGATACTTTGAGTCCCGGGAAAGGACATAGGATACATTTTATCCCGGAAAAATGTACGGTTCCCGCGCGATAAATGAATTTTGGCGCAACGGAGTTGCGGGCGTCATCTAGTCAAATATAATATTACACATTGTTCAATTCAAACATAACAAAAAACAAATAATTCAGAACAAAACAGTACGTGACAAAATACTGTTAAAATTGACGTGAAGATTTTGTGATGTGAAATTGACGTTGTAAAAAATAAAAGGCTGGCAACCGCAAAATTGTTTTTTATATTCTCGCATCTATTTATAATGAAATTCTCTCTGGCGGTCGCGCAAACAAAGGCACTGCAACAAATGGCCACCACATACGAACTCACGACTATCACAAATACACCCGTTCATTCATAAAGAAAATATTAACGTTAAAGCATTCGACCCCAGAAAATGGGAAGTTTGAATAATAAGTAATTAAGGCATGTATATAAAACTCAAAGGTGACTGACTGACATGGTGATCTATCAACGCACAGCCCAAACCACTGGACGGATCGGGCTGAAATTTTGCATGCAGGTAGATATTATGACGTAAGCATCCGCCAAGAAAGGATTTTGATAAATTCCAACCCCCAAGGGGTTAAAATAGGGGATGAAAGTTTGTATATAATAATACTTCTTAACGCGAGCGAAGCCGCGGGCAAAAGCTCGTTATATTATAAAGGAGGATGTGGAGGCATTAGATTTAAATATTATGTTCAGAGTTTAAAAAATTTTAGGAAACAGGGCATTTTGATAAGTTGCTATCGACGAAGACAAAGTTCGTAAAAAAAGTGTGTATCTACGTTATTCTACGCCAATGAAACAAGCTTAGCACGTGTCAATGGAGTATGGACCAAGAGTGTGCGACGGCCAGAACTTCCTCAGTTTAGGAAAGCTGAAAGTTTACCTATTTGTAACCTTTACAGAGGAGGTATCCAAACCTGAAGGTCTACCCGACCTCCGAGTAAAGTTCAATTTCATAGCTTAAGTTCTTCTCAGTAAGTGGAGGAATCTCGTGCTCCAGTTTTTGATAATTGCTTCCCACTGCTAGACACCCTCAAATTTTAATACTTTGGGAAAGCATATGGACCGAAAGTAAATAGTCGTTGGTCGTTCTTACCTCTCTAAAAGTTACAAACAGGTAAACTGTCAGTTTTTCTAAGCTGAGGAATGTCTGGCCGTCGCAGGCTCTTACTCTTGTAAGCGTTATCTCTTGACTAATTGCCTTGTTTTTCCACCAACCCGTAAAGACCGTCTTCTGATAATGACGCTTAAAGTTATTTGAAAATAAAGCGCGTAATATTGAGCGTTATTTGACGTGTCCTACATCGGGACTTGGGAGTGGCTGGCGACCGGCCAGGCTGTGCCATGCACCCCGACCCCGAGATACCAAACACAATACTAATCCCTCGAATAACATACGTCTCTGTTGCCAGATCGCGTTATTGTTTGTTGAAGATGGCTTTCGTGAGATTTATTAGAAATTAGTTGTTGCCTTTCTATGGACAAAATGGAGTCCCTGCAAGAACTATGCATTTGACCATGATAAATACTGACAAACACACACAAAATACTGTCCAACAGAAAATATACATCTAATTTCTAAAATACAAAATTCTCGTGTCACAGCGTTTGTGCGCGAACTCCTCCAAAACGGCTTAACCGATTTTAAAGAATGTATATGTTTACGCTCAAAGACCGAAATCGCTCAGTGAGCGAAAAAATAGCTCACAACGCGTTGTGGTTACAGTGAAACAGCCACGACGCGAAATTCGCGCCGTGGCTTTAATGAAAACGGCCACGACGCGTTCTGGCAATCTGGCTGTTTCACTATAACCACAACGCGTTGTGAGCTATTTTTTCGCTCACTGAGCGATTTCGGTCTTTGATCGTAACATATATACTAAAAATAATTTATATGGCAAAACAACGTTTGCCGGGTCATCTAATAAACTAATATAATAATATAGTATTTGATTGCTACTGGTTAGAATTACTTAGATCTATACAGTTCGGTATTGCCCCCTGGGGCGGCGAGGCTGAGCGCTGCAAATCGGGGATGTTCTCAAAGGCTTAGCACTGCTTGAGATCTCAACACTTTTAAGCCGACGTCGCTTAACTTGTAAGACTTCAGTAACTTAACAATATTGTGGAAACCATCATTTGTATTATGGTTTTGTTTAAGACCATAAATAACTATGATGATAGCTCTTTTTTCCATAAAGACTTAAACGCAATTAAATTAGATAAAATTATTTACAAGAACTTCCTATGACAGACAAAATATAACAAAGAAAGCCAATTTGTATATCCGTAGATATGTAGAGCATACAATATATTAGGTACACTCTAGATCTCTCCCATTGTATCGTTCAAAGTAGAAATCAGATGATTTTTCGCATATCTCAAGTCAATCTCGTATCGGCAATGATTGCAACAATTTCTATGACATTCTGTTATAATGCTAGGTTAGGAACTCACATACGGTTTTACTCGATCGAGAATCACGTGGAGTAAAACCCACGGCTTGGGCTTTCGTCCACACGTTCGGCATTATATTCTATCGCGTGACGCGCAGCGTTCAGTTATCACCGAGCCGTTCGAGTTAAAAGATGACTATTCAACTATGAGGATGGTGGCTGCATTTAGGAAGTCTCGCAATTCATATGCTAGTACTCACATACGGTTTTACTCGATCGAGAATCACGTGGATTAAAACCCACGGCTTGGGCTTTCGTCCACACATTCAGCATTATATTATATCGCGTGACGCGCAGCGTTCAGTTATCACCGAGCCGTTCGAGTTAAAAGATGACTATTCAACTATGAGGATGGTGGCTGCATTTAGGAAGTCTCGCAATTCATATGCTAGTACTCACATACGGTTTTACTCGATCGAGCAATCACGTAGAGTAAAAACCACGGCTCGGGCTTGCAGCATTACTTGATAGTTTTACTCCAAATCGAATAAAAATTAACTGCAAAACTCACACGCTTGAGTATGGCTTGAGTAAAACTATCGAGTAATACCGATAGTGAGTACTGACCATGAGGGGGTTTGAAAAGAAAAACTATCTAGACCTTGTCTCTCATACATTTGTCTAAAAGGCCAAAGTCTTGTCCCTTGCAATTACTTCAGATATTGATTAGCTAAACACGAAGTATAAAGTTCACGTAGTTAACTAATCTCTCGTAATAAATAACGCAAACGGCTTGGCAGGGCCCGGGTATAGATCCTCCGATACATTAGTTGGCGCGCTCTGTGACGTGATTGGCTACCTGCCCACTGACCGGCACTTAGTGTCTACCAGTATACACCTACATCTATAGATATGGCACGTCGATATTGTCCATGATATGGATATGAAATAGATGGCACTATACAGGGTGTAACAAAATTAAGTAATAATACTTTTTGGTGTGTATGTGTTTCTTATACAATGTGTAACAAAACCAAATGTGTGTGAGTGTGTATGTTTTCTTGTAGAGAGTTCACTGTGGTCTGTGATAGTAGCAGCTCTGATAGACACTTTATATTTAGAAGATGGCGGCGTCAAAAACATCCTTGTAAAGTGTGACAAGGGTTTAAATGAACGTGGGCGAGAACGCTGCTGGTAAAGGAGAACTGTCAAAAATAACGTTTTTGTATGATGACAGAGTTAGTTCCTTTTTTCACCATGTTCATTTAAACTTTAAAGCCTTGTCGAGCTGTAGGATTGCCCCGGTACTTAGGGTCTAATTGCTACTAGCGCTGTGTCATAGCTAAGGGTAACAAAACATAAAAACATTGCAAATTCAACCTTATACACAAGAGCCTTAAAGGTATGGTCGTACAAACAACACAAACGTGTTACTCAGAAGTAAAACTTTGGAGTAGAATAAAACTTTAGCTTTACTCTGAATTTCTTCTTTTCATCCAACTACAGTAATTCCAAAAGGATGTTTATTGGGTCATGTTTTTGGCAGTCCATGTATGTTTGCTGCAACGTAGCACTATAATACGCGAAGCTTAACCAAAACGAATGGGATTATTTCAATTTTATTTATGATTAGAATGGTGGTTTTATAATATCCTGTATAATTTAATAGTCTATACTTACTATAATTCGGATTGTCCATTTTTTGGTCAAAATTTTACTCAGTGCTAGTATGTATTCACCCTTATACTATTTGCTGTCCGATGTCAGAGCGACAGTGACACGACAGGATCACCAGTGACACGTGTTCGGCTGTGTTACAATCAACGCCTTGCACATAGCTTATACATTATACAATGTTACCAGATGTTACTATTAACACTTTCACATCAATTCAGACCGCAACGCGAGGCGGTGATGCATTTCCTATATAATATGGATTTGACAGATCGACAAGACGTCTCACGCGATTGAAATATGTCAAATCCATATTATATATTTGTGTTATTTGTGTAATTTGGGGCCGTCTATGGGCTATTCGCCCATCCAATCCGTGTAAAATTATAAATGCATCTACGCGTCATGTTGAGGTTTTAATTAACCCTAACTATAATATCGACTCTAGCGTACATACATACAGGCAGAACTATCAAATATTTAGACTAAAATATACAAATAACCTCGAGAGCGGCAGCAAATATTTCCAATCCAGACAACCTCAGGAATGATTTACGAATATTAAATTGAAATAATTCGTCGTCAGCCCTCCACCAGCGTCGAGGCGGTGCAAGTCATTACATATTCCGCACTTAAGGTACGGAGCGCGGAAATTAAGTGCTAGTTCAAATATCGGGCCGCGTCCACATTTTATTATAATCTATCTAATATATATAAATCTCCTGTCACGATGTTTGTCCGCGATGTATTCCTAAACTACTTAACCGATGTTAATGTTTCTTTTTTTAAATGCGTGCTTTTATCCAACTTGAGAGATAGGATAGCTTAGATCTTTAATTATAGTCGCAATTTTATTTTATTGCAAATTATTTGTCTATAAAGAGCGGCCATTTTTTATGCGACGCGGGTCACGGGATAGCGATGTACGTTGCCATGGTGACATACTTATTTATGGCCGTTCCCAATATTTGATCTATCTCTGGTTTTGCCCTACTAGAGATAGGAATAGCTCTCATTACACATTAGCTAGAGACATAATATATTATTTTATGTCAATTCAATGTTAGCTGCGATCGGTCGTATGTCAAACCAGAGATAGATTGAATATTGGGAACGGCCGTTAGTGATGAAGAGTAATGAAGTTGCGGCAAATTGTCGAGCTTTTTTTTAAATAGGGATAATTGATAGGGATTGTAAAATCAAAATATGAGCAGTGACGGTCAAAGTAAAGGTTGCAGATATACTTCGCTTATCACGAGCGCACACCTCTCCGTTCACCTCACCCGATCACACTTTTCGTAACGCTCTCGTCACGCATTTTCCAGCTTACTCCCCAAGTCAAGCGGGCATAAAGAAGTTTTATTTCAAAAAATCTGCTTAGTTTTATTTTATTGGTTATTTGAACCTAAAAAACTCCACACCTGTATCAGAGTTATGGCCACAGATTATAGAAGGTTATGTCTATTGTGATTTGTGTTATTGTGCCTGACTCCTGTATGAACACGCCCCTGTAACCCCAATGACATAATTAACAAGACGCGAGTGAGCGCACGCCGGTCGCCGCTAATACCTACGCCAATATTATGATTCGTCTAAGCGTCTCGAATCTTCCTTTTCGTCGGGAAATTGTCTTCGTCTTATCTGGGATCGACTTGACTGAGGCGGCTGAGGGTTAAATAAATGTTTAGATGCGATTATATGCCTGCGATTACAGATACGGTTCAATAAGGATTAGATAGAATTTATTTTCTTTTATATTTCAGCAGCCATGATAAAACTGGAAATCGAATTGTGTATTCGCTTTGAGTTTTAGTAAACTTCTGAATCTTTTAATACAGCCCCGCTTTCTTTTAACGCTACCACGTTTTTCGTAAAAAATAAATGTAAGTATATTTGTAGATACTGATAAAATATAACTTTCGATATAACAAAACTTAGTCACATCAATAATTTGATTATTTTGTTATTCACGTAATTTTACCGTACGGTCTTTAGATAACGATGTACCTTGCAATAGCCGTAGCTCAACTTGTAAAATATTTTTATCGTCAGAAAATATTTTACAGGTGCCTTCAGTATTATTCGTGGGGTAATTAAGGCTCCGCACCGAGAGAGGTTCTTGTAATAACTGCCCGGCTGCTGATTTCATTATAGTTGTACTTTGCCGTTTTTTGCTGGCAATTTCGAAGAAATCTCGACTACGGTTAACTTCTAAGCAAAAGATTTTATAAAATGCAAGGAAGCTAAAACAATTTGCACTTAATTTAATTTGATATTTCAAGGCCGAGTTGTGCCAGCATCGGTTAAAATTGATCGGTGCATCAATGATGTTAAAAGATAGATTGCATAGATAGCAAATCTATCTTTTCTCGTATTTAAGAAATAAAAGGGAATGCATGATATTTTGGAGTCTGTATTGCCCAAAATTGGCGCAGGGGGACCTATTTTACATGGAGGCATTAATACAGGGTTATCGTGCTTTAATTTAAGCAAATATAAATTCCCCCGCACTATAAATCAAACCCCGCATTATTTCCCGCCCTTGAGGCCGCCGTAATTTTTTCCGTCGTCGTGATAAATGGCTTCCCCGAGAACCGGATTCTTTTCTAAAGCGTCGGCGATGAGAACTAATAGTTTATTCCCGTTTAATTACATACCTTGTTATCTCGCGATTTACAATCATTTATCTCACTGGAAATGTATTTTACCGTTTCACGGGACAAAAGTCCTGGAACTGGAGTTAAATGATTGTTTCTTGGAAGCGGACGCTTTTTATCCCTCTCGTTCGATAGTTAAGTTCCGCTAAGACGCTTCTGTGCTATCGGTCCTGCTGTCAAAGGGATATCTTAAGATTATACATAACTGAACCCTCACTCGTTTGAGACGCATATTAATTAAGTGCACAGTGCACACTAAATAAGGACCTCTAAAGGTTTACTATAAATTGCGGTGTTCAAATCTCAATGGCTTGCTGAAAATCTCTTCAAAAAATCTTGCTTTTTAAATAAGAGCGACAGAAAGATAAAAGAAAAGAAATGAGTTTATGTAAATAAGAACCAACGGTTAAGGCTCTTCTTAAGTCATATATTGTACGTTATCCGTTGTTTTTTTCTTATTCTAAACTTATGAGTTTTGTTTTATCGATGAAAATAATTTTCCAAATAGAAAACCATGGCTTTAATTTATTTTTTCTCAAAACTTTACATAAAAATCGATTTTCAATTTGCTGAAGATGTTATAACATGCGTGAACCACGATCACCTCTCAGACCCCGCGCAAATCCCTTTCATCCTGTCCCGTATTATTCGTCACTAGACAATTTGTTTAGACGTATCCGACTGACACTTTTTGAGGCGAACACAAAATAAATCGAATTTTCACGAATCGAAGTGAGCGGGAATTATCGTGAGGAACATTTATCTCTATCTGATAGTCTTATTGGGTTAGGACTTCTTTCAACGTTCGGATCGGTAATAAATTTTCAACATGCTATACAAATAAATCGCTCTTGTAAATAATTCGGTGCTTGTTGTGAAAATGTAATGAAATATGACGTGATTACACTCTGAAAATATGTTGGGACGTAAACAATAATTATTCAATTACAAATACTTATCTAATTAGCAACTTTAAAACAATCAGTATCCAGGTTACAAAGTAGATACTCACTCAAAGGCAATCTTGGATAAATTAATTTAATGCTCGTGTACAACTTTCATGTCAAACACAATGAATTAATAAAAAGTAACTTTATTGTGGCTTAAACCTACATAACAATCTATATTCTATACATACTAATTAGTAATTACTAACGATAAAGGATATTTTGATGTCGATGCGCAATTTTCACATTGCAAAATTCCCAGAGTCGTTGGCAAATGGCGGCTTTTGACTTATGTCTTAAACGACTTTAATGACGCCCCTATCGATGTTTTCTTTTTCTTCTTTCTATATTTACTGGGCTGTAATGCCGTGCTTTTCGACGAATTCTCTGACGTCTTCGTCTACCTCGAGGATCTTCTTGCCCTCAGCCGAGTCGATTGTCGGCGCCTCCCCGACGAACGTATCCTCTGTGTAAACATGCTTATCCTTCCTCATTGTGCCGTGTAACTGTAAATTAGATAAAATATGTATTTTATTATAATTGACTAGGTATTTGATTTATTTATAAAAGATTTAAAATACTCTTTTTAAATTGAATTGGAACCAACGAGTATGGGGGGATTTCACAATTCACTCTTAAAACTTCTTTTTATAAAATTTAGTTCTCATTGAACGCGTTCATGCGGCGATGTAAATCTTGTTTTGTTTGAAATCAACAATCTTCTTTTAATCGTGATTATTAAATATAAGTTTACGATGATTTTACATGTTTTCATCATTTTGGAGCTATGTAACGTTACTATAACGACAGCATATCTATAATTCTGTTAATCACAATTCACAACATCTAGTCAGTATTGGTGTTTCATCAAATTTTTGATGATGATAGAGAATAATAAAAGAATATCGCAAGCTACCTTATCCCACAGGCTCATGTTGAATCCGAAGTTGCAGTGGAAGAAGAGGTGATGTTGGTCGTGGAACTCGGAGGGCGGCTGCCAGGGCTGCCACCACTGCGTTTTGAAGTGGATGCCAGAGTGGTCGATGATGCCGTGGTAGTAATTGTACATCGCCACCGCAAAGAACGGGACTAGAAACAGATAAATAATATTAAATTAATAATAAGTCGAATCCATTTATTAAATTTTACTTATTAGATCGCGATCGTCACGAATTAGTGTATTTTTCAGATTTCAATCAATTAATAAACAATATTTACTCAAATTAATCGGTCAACTTACACCAATGCACATTGACGGTGAACAGCGGCAGCACCATGGTGAGCTGAATGTGCATGATCTCGACGGGGTGGATGGCGGTGACGGAGAAGGCGGTCGGCTGCTTGTACTTGTGGTGCAGCTTGTGGAAGTGCTTGTACAGGAAGCGTGTGTGGTACAGTCGGTGCATGATGTATGTTGTGTAGTCCTGATGATGTAAAACGAGTTTTTGTTAAAGGATCGCATCGGGTTGATGCAAAATCTGTGATAGATAAAAATAGTGAAGGTAAAAGAAATTAAAAAGTTTATTACAAATTGCATATAGTGTAAAGCTGTGATTGGATTTTTATCCGAAAATTATTTAAAGTATGCTAAACTTATGCTAAATAGTGAAGAATCCCTTGCGGTGAATGTTATCATCAAAAACAATGGAATAGAAACTTCATTATTTAAAAGTATTTTACCATATATATGAATAGAAGTGGGAACTGCAGGAAGAACCACAGGTAGCCGTACTCGTCAAACTGGAAGTAGACAGTAGAAGGGTTCTCGTTCAGAATGTAAGTGGCCAGCATGGCGGAGAAGGAACCGGTGACGAACAATGACAGTGTTCCCAGCATTATCTCATGCCTCTCCAGCTCAGGGGATAGCCATTTTGTGGGTTGGATCTTCCACTCGTGGGCTAAATGCCTTCTCCGAACGTAGAAGTACCACTGAAAGAAGATAATTTCAATGTTGTGATTCCAAAACGTCCATCAAAATCCCTTCATTGACATTTTTGTCTGTAATTCAATTATTATTAGAACTATTAGAGTTATAAATTTTCTATTACTATAAAGGCGTTTCCATACTATCCGATCCGATAGCGATATCGGACGCTGATCCGTTATCGCGGTAAGTATAATGTATGAACCGACATCTGATATCGGGCCGGACAATATGAAAGACAGGTACAAATTTCATACATTTTACTTACCCCCTATATCAGATCGGATAATGTGAAAACGCCCTAATAATGTCTAAACGATCATTATGGAGTTTGGCTAATCTTTGAAAATATTTCAGTATCAAATACCAAAATGATTTTCTTACATGGAGGAATCCTCCGATGAGGAAGTAAGTGCCGTAGGAGACGACATGCGCCGATATGAAGATGGTAGAGAAGTGCTCCATCTTCATATTCTCAAGCGTGAATAGCTTGTAGATCTCCTCCGTGGTCATGTTCCTCTCCGTCTGCGTCCGCCCCGAGACCTGCTTCAGGGCTGATACTAGTATCACCACCCACTCTCCTGGAATCAACAATTTTATGAATGCTTAGAATTCATTGGAGTCATTTTATTTAGTAACTAATTATTATTTATTATGCTTTCCTAAAGTAACACTCATAATATGCTAATATTTATTGCACTTTTTTAAGCACTCAAACCACGAAATACTTGAAATCTAGATTATTGTTTTAATCTAAATACGTATATATTTTAACTGTTAATATTATGTGTTGTGTGCCTACATAATAAGAGGCTGTATTTTGACATCCTAAAGTGTGTAAACATAATTAATTAAAAATTTAAAAAAAATTAAAAAAATGTCATAACAAAACATACAATGTTGCTGCGTGTTTGTAACATACAATAATAACATTATGCCGATCACTATCAATATACATAGTTATGCTAGTGAGAATTTAAATAATGGAAATTGGAATTCAGAATTTTAAGGCGAGTGAGTCCCCAGCATTGAAACTTCGAGAAACTTTTACTTAGCCCGATTCATTTAATTTGCGAGTACAAAACAGATATCAGATTTTCGTTGAGCAAAACTTCTAATATGGTTTACGAGGGACGAGTCTGGGGTTAAATTTAATATCTTAATCCGAGGAATAAACTCGTTACGGGACTTATATATTAGTTTCTATTGCAATGCTCTACAATTCACTGGACTGAATTTTTAAGAGCTTTACTTAGTAATGAAATCGACAGGGGTACAGTTGTGAAAAGTACTACATGCAATTTACTAGTAAAAAGCTTTTTTTAGCGAAATCTTAAAGTAAAAATAAACACAAATTGGTGCTACTTGCGTATTATGCAATAATATGCACACGGTAAGAAACTTGGAAAGCAAAGTTTTCGCGTTGGATTTGATGCGGTTCAATGTCCTTGCCTAGTATGAAAACTGTATAGAATGAAATTTGATTGAACGTCAAAATTACCAGCTTAAAATTCCACGAGTATAATTATTTGCGATAACATGATATCTAATTAATCGCTGATAGGCGCATGTTTGGAGTTGTCGGTGTTGTTTTATCGAAAGTAGTTTTATATTAATATTTTGTTAATTAATGTGTTGCAACTTGCAACATCAAACATAATGGTGTTTACGTTAGTGTTATTAGTCCAATACGGGTATAGAACGAACGAACAAACACAACCGCATCGAATATTATATTGCAACATTTCGGGTAGCGGGAAGATTGCGTATTATAATATGACGGTGCTGTAAGGTATTAATAACATAATAATCTTGATTAAAATATACAGCGCGTAAAAACCAGTGCACCGTGCGACCCTGTTCGGGGTGAAACTTCCAAACAAAAATTCCTTTTACTGAAAATACTCTTAACCTGTGCAAATCTACTCCAATCATCTATTATAAAACAAAGTCGCTTTTTCTCCCCTCATGTCCCTTTGTTCCCTTTAATCTTTAAAACTACGCTACGGATTTTGATGATTCTTTCAGTGTTAGATAGCCCATTTATCGAGGAAGGCTATAGGCTATATATATTTTATCACGCTAAGACTAATAGGAGGGAAGAAATAGAGGTAAATGTGGAAAAAACGGGGAAAAATATTTGAAAGTGGTAACTTGAACGCACTAATCTCAAGAACTACTAGTCCAATTTGAAAAATTCTTTCAGTGTTCGATAGCCCATTTATAGAGGAAGGCTATAGGCTATATTTTATCACGCTAATACTAATAGGAGAATGTGGAAAAAACGAAGGAAATTATTTGAAAGGGCTTATCTCGCGAACTACTGGAGCAATTTTTATGTTATTTGGCATAGATAAGAAGTAGACCACGTGAAGGATCATAGTTTAATCATTTAATCAATTTTTCAGTGGCTATATATTTTATACCCGTGCGACGCCGGGGCGGGTCGCTAGTCTATATATATAAAACTCAAAGGTGACTGACTGACATGGTGATCTATCAACGTATAGCCCAAAACACTGGACGGATCGGGCTGAAATTTGGCATGCAGGTTGATGTTATGACGTAGGCATCAGCTAAGAAAGGATTTTGATAAATTCCAACCCCAATGGGTTAAAATAGGGGATAAAAATTTGTATATAATAATACTTCTTAACGCGAGCGAAGCCGCGGGCAAACGCTCGTCATAATATAAAATATATAATAACCTTCAATATTTTAAAATCAGATGGAAAGAATAGAAAAACAAATTCTCCATTACTATGTTTGTAATCTAAATCAAAAAATCTTTAACTCTTTTCAAGTGATTGTGCTGTACTGACTAGAGTGCAGATGTACTAGCGATGCACTAAATGCCCGAACGCACGATCACCCGTTAGCTTATTATCTCAGTTAAATAAACCTATTACTGGATACATATTGTTAATAATATTATTATTGTAAACCACTAAAATGTCAAGTCTGTTTAAAAAAATAACTTTTATTATGTAAGAGAAACAGTTTAATGTTATACAAAAAATATCCACAGCCGAACATATAACCTCCTCCTTTTTGGAAGTCGGTTAAAAATACCATATACTTACACATTTCCTAACTAATACGAAGGAAATACATCATACTTCACCGTCTTTTGGATAAATCACGAAAAGTTACAGAACTTCATGAAAAGCAGCTATCTTTAATATTTAGGGTTCCGTAGTCAACAAGGAACCCTTATAGTTTCGGTCTGTCCGTCCGTCTGTCCGTCTGTCTGTCTGTCTGTCCGCGGTTTACCTACCTGACTGTAGGACCTACTAAGCTGTAATTTGGCATGAATGCACATATTAATGATGGCAACAAAATGGTACATGAAATCTTAAAAAAATATTTTTTTTGATGGTACCTTTACTACTACCTACCTACCTACCACCAAGCGGGGATGAACATTTTTTGTCGCGTCCACTCCATCGTGTAGGGTGTCGTTGGATAGGTTTTTTAAAACTATTATGAGTATCCATAGATCATTTTCCGATTTAGGCATCCGTTTGTGAAATATTAAGTTTTAAAGTGGAAAAAATTGTTAGAGTCCAGTGTCCCCCCCTTCTACCAGCTAAACGGTAGCTTCTGGAAATGTAAAAAAATTCACGGGAGTAGGAAATATGGTGAATTTAAAAGGAAAACTATCACGGCTAAGAAAACTTCATAAGTTATTGAGTAATAGTCGATCAACTAAAAAAAATGTTTTCGGCGAAGTATAAAGGAACTTATCGTTCAAATTCCTTTGAAAGCAACTGAGATGATGTTGTTAGTAGTTTGACGTGGGAGAGCCATGCTTCGGCACGAATGGGCCGGCTCGACCGGAGAAATATCACGTCCTCACAGAAAACCGGCGTGAAACAGCGCTTGCGCTGTGTTTCGCCGAGTGAGTGAGTTTACCGGAGGCCCAATCCCCTACCCTATTCCCTTCCCTACCCTCCCCTATTCCCTTCCCTTCCCATCCCTACCCTCCCCTATTACCCTATTCCCTCTTAAAAGGCCGGCAACGCACCTGCAGCTCTTCTGACGCTGCGAGTGTCCATGGGCGACGGAAGTTGCTTTCCATCAGGTGACCCATTTGCTCGTTTGGCCCCTTATGTCATAAAAAAAAAAAACATGTACAATGTACATTCATTAACCATACACAAATTTTAAGAAACTAGCGGTACTACGAAACCCTATATTGCGCGTGGCTCGACATGCACTTGGCCGGTTTTTTAATTATAGATAATGTTATAACTTTGTAAGCTGATGACTGATAAGAATAATTATTATCAGTAATTGAGCGATGAAAAACTAATCGTTTTGATTTTGAGAAAAATACGATTTGTAGATCGACAGTAATTGTATATATTATCTTTAATATGAACCTATTGTTGGTACTGTCTATAGTCTTAAATTATTATATTTCACATAAAAACCACGGGTACCACCGCCGGGCGCAGCTAGTAACAATTAAATATTAAATGTTGGCAAATTCGTTGCGCAGTTTATTTATTATGGTTTTCATACTAAAAAAATCGCAAATTAAAACTTTCCTATGTAAAGACAAACAAAAGTTTAAATTATCTAGGACTAGCTGTTGCCCGCGACTTCGTCCGCGTGGACTTCAGTTTATAGCGTGCGATGTCAACAAAATTGGTGTCAAAAGCTTTTATAAAACAATTCTGGTACCCCTTAAATCAAAACATCCAAAAATAGCTGTGCAGCGTGCACATAACTTATTTCATTTATTTTAATTAAACTTTATTTATGCCAAATTTTAATTTTTAAAGTATATTTACTATTTAGCCCCCCCAATTACACAACTTTATCCGTAAACTATTTGATAGCCCATAGGTTTAAGGTTGCGTCACTGCTTAAGTAAAGTACTGTGTAATTTAATAACGTAAAAGAGTACATAATAATTAATAACAATCGAAAAAATCGGAAATCCAGTATGAGATGATACCACCTCTTATAGAAAGACGTTTGTGTAAGCAATAGCGCGATGTAAGAGCCGCACAGCGCCATCTATTATGAATTTTTGGAACTAACTTAATTTGAACAAATTTGCGCATTTCACCCCTTTACAACCCTTTTGTCTAGTTAAAAAGTAGCCTATGTCCTTTCTCAGACTTTAGACTATCTGTGTACAAAATTTCATTACAATCGGTTCAGTAGTTTTGGCGTGAAAGCGACAGACAGACAGACAGACAGACAGAGACACTTTCGCATTTATAATATTAGTATAGATTTAAAGTACAAACTAATATACTTTCTCTTTCCATTTTTTTAACTCAAAACCATTAAGGGTAAATCAGACTGCAACGTGAAGCGTAGATGCATTTCTAAATTTGTATGGAATCAGTACAGAAATGATCTAGACATGTCATTGTCATTTTAACGGTGTTTGTTTAGATACGTCGACTCCTGACCCGCGATAACAACATAATATTGTTTGACGAGTCTACGGTACACTGACTATTTTGAGAGTTCATTCAGTACAGCACGATAAATTTATTCAACTGAACCGCAAGTGAAACTCGGACGTTGATCGACTTTTGGAACGATTCAGTATCGCGCTAACGTTTTGACAGCTAGTTGAGACGTTACTGAACCTCAGCCCGAGCGCAAACGCTGTCAAAACAAAAAGTTGATACAATGCAACTTCTACTCGCACGTTTCTGAAACGTTTCTTATTTTGGTGTGTTAAATTGACAAAAATCGATGGAAAAATATAACATACCCATAATATAAGCTTATGTTTTACTTTAGAGCTGTAAAATAACATGCTACGGACTATGTTTTGTTATTTGAGCTTGTTAAAAAGTGAATTGAATTTTGACATTACTTCTTTACGTAAATGTTTTCTGCGCCACATAAAACTTTTGTCACAAGTCACAACTCACACTATGTGTCACTATTCAACACTTATATGGCGTTTGTAAAATATAGTAAAACAATATTATGAATTCATCTACGTAAATTAAAAACTCCAAGTAATAATCACATCATCTATACTTATAAAATTACATGTCCTGACTGACTGACTGATTCATCATCGCTGAGCAAAAACTGTTAAAGTTACAGCCACGAAATTTGGTGAGTAGGGTTGTTTTATTGAGTAGACACCCACTAAGGAAGGAATTTTGAAAATTTTACCCGAAGGGGGTGAAATAGGGGTTGAAAGTTTGAATGAAAGTCCGTGATTTCCACGGTCATTTCTTGAGTTAGAAACATGAAACTTTATTTTTGGGTTACTGATTAAAAATAAATGGATACGTATTTAAGCGTTCTTGGAAATTCTACCCCCAGGAGGGTGAAATTGGGGTTGAAAGTTTTAATTTAATTAGTTTTTATAATTTTAATGAAAGTCCGTTATTTCTTGAGTTAGAAACATGAAATTTTATGTTTAGGCTACTGATTAAAAATGATTGGATACGTGTTTAAGCGTTTTTGGAAATTCTACCCCCAGGGGGGTGAAATTGGGGTTGAAAGTTTTAATGAAAGTCCGTTCTTTCTTGAGTTAGAAACATGAAATTTTATGTTAAGGCTACTGATTAAAAATGATTGGATACGTGTTTAAGCGTTTTTGGAAATTCTACCCCCAAGGGGGTGAAATAGGGGTTGAAATTTTGAGTTAAAGTCCGTCATTTCTTGAGTTAGAAACATCAAACTTTATTTTTGTGCTACTGATTAAAATGAATGGATACGTATATTTAAGCGTTTCTGGTAATTTCACCCCCAAGGGAGTGAAATTGGGGTAGAAAGTTTCAATGAAAGTGCGTCATTTCTTGAGTTAGAAACATGAAAGTTTATGGACTTTTGCGTTTGACGTCTGCTTAAATAGGGTACCGTTTTTACCCTTTGTATAAGGAACCACAAAAAGGGGAAAACTATCCATCTTTGTTATTAAACTATGTTAACGCGGACGAAGTCGCGGGCAACAGCTCGTTGATCATAAGTTCATAACTACCAAGTACCAAAACAAATTCACTCGTGTCATATTCATCCATATGTAAATAAACAATTTATCAATTGACCAATTAACGCATCGGAAAAAATTTGTTCATATTTAAGCCAATCAAAATTAAATCAGAAGGGCGCTGATTGGTCCGCTGCATTGTCTGTCTAAAGGTCAAACGTTGCGCTTCGTTCGAGTTCCATCTAAGGTTGAGTTACGGTTGGAACATTAGCACGATACTGAAATTTGCTCAGACGCAGCGGAACCGAACCGTAACTGAACCACAACCAAAGCAGATGTGAACCTGAACTGAAACGTTTAAAAATAACGCGATTGCCCTGCAGGTATTTTACCAGGAACCATGTCCTACTCTAGATTTTTAAATTAATAAATGTCATGGACATATTCTGTAATAAATAATAATCTATATATATAAAACTCAAAGGTGACTGACTGACATGGTGATCTATCAACGCACAGCCCAAACCACTGGACGGATCGGGCTGAAATTTGGCATGCAGGTAGATGTTATGTCGTAGGCATCCGATAAGAAAGGATTTTGACAAATTCTAACCCCAAGGGGTTAAAATAGGGGATGAAAGTTTGTATATAAAAATACTTCTTAAAGTGAGCGAAGCCGCGGGCAAAAGCTCGTCTATTTATAAAACCTTATCTCTCCTATTCCCATGGCTACAGTACATCATGATGAGATACTTATTATGTATTTCGTCAGACTCTATCTAATCGAACAGGTGTGCGGATTGTAATTAAAATCCACTATCGGTTAGATGCTGATCTTGGATTACTTGAGGGACGTGACTGATTATTATATTTATCATTTCTGCATGAACTCCAATCTAGGGACCGCTTATACTAGGCTAGGCTAAAGTTAATCCTTTGTTAAATATATTATCTGTCTCGTTTTCCACATTATGTATGACGGAGTAGATATAATGATATTAAATATCTTGAAACAGTTGTAGCAAACTGTGGACCTACAAGTGAAGTTGTCTCAAGTTGTGTGGTAGTCTACAAAGTTTAATCCCTTATATAAGGCAATAAATCACACGCAAATATTTAAAGAGATAAATAGAACACATTTGAAAATTATGTGTGGGATAGAGGTTTACCTCTATCCCACACATAATTTTCAAATTTTTATTATCATAAACTTTATGTTCAAAAATTCACCAGTAGTTTTACTTTCATAACAAAGAGGTTATAACGTCAATAGTTCAATTTAAAAATATTTGTTTCCACACATCCATATCTCTAGTAAATAAGGCTGGGTCAAAACAAATTTGAGTCTTACCTCTCAATGTAGAGCCCAGAGTGAAAACAGCGAGTGTCGCGACAAACGTCGCTATGAAGTCGGGCAGCTTATTGAAGAACTTCTCTATGGAGTCGGCATAGTTCTCCACCCATCTCAGTCCGTCCGTGAGAGGATCCCAGTATTTAGGTTTGTCCTCTACATCCTTCTTTGGTAGATCTTCTTTATTGGTTTTTAACCGTTGACGCGTCTCTGTAGCCATGCTGAAAGTAATATCACTTAAAGTATTCCGTCTAAAATTAATCGCTTTGCTAAAATAATTTATTTCACAAATTGCTTCGCTTCATCTTAATATTATTCACCTCAAATAGTTTATATTATTTATGACATCAAGATGCAAACACTGAAGATTGTAGTTAAGCAATTGACATCACTTGAAGTGGGAGAACTAAAATAACGAGTTACAATTAATCACAACACCAATTCCGTAATAGAAGAGCCTCAACAGTCAACACACACAAATATTTAACATTTTGCAATATTTAAGATTTCAAATATTATGTATATTTTAATTTGCACCGAAAACTTATCATCCAACAACTAGGACTTGTCTGTTGTGAATGTGAGTTTACACGGGATCCATAAAATTATTTCACAGTTAGCAGGAGCAATACAATTTATTTCCACCACAACAATAGTTTACAAATTACATTTTGTGGTGCAGTTCGCAACACATATCTTTACATCTATATATATAAAAGAAAGTTGTGTTAGTTACGCCACTTATAACTCAAGAACGGATGAACTGATTTGGCTGAAAATTGGTGGAGAGGTAGCTTAGAACGAGGAAAAGGACATAGGATACATTTTGTCCCGGAAAAATGTACAGTTACTGCACAATATGCTTTTATGATTTGCGCGTAAACTATTCAATTTATTTTGATGAATTTTGGTATGGAGATACTTTGAGTCTCGGGAAAGGACAAGGAATAGTTTTGGTCTCGGAAAATGTACGGTTCCCGCACAATAAACTTTTATGATTTTCGCCTAAACTATTCAGTCTATTTTTATGAAATTCGGTATGGAGATACTTTGAGTCTCGGGAAGAACAAGGGAAACTTTTTGTCCCGGAAAATGTACGGTTGCTGCACAATAAACTTTTATGATTTTCGCTTAAACTATTTATTATATTTTGATGAAATTTGGCATGAAGATACTAATTTTAATCTATTGTTTTCTTAATTATACCAATTAGAATTAAATTATCATCGTTAAGACAGGACAACGTCTGTCGGGTCAGCTAGTTTAAAATATAGTACAGAGTTTAAATAGTGTGTAACGTATCATTTATAAATCAGCTTTTTTTATAAAAATAAAATGTATTGGATGTAAATCTATTATTACTATTTTATATTTTGATTGCACAATATTATCAGTTCCTAACATTACTTATTTGTGTACACTATATTATGAAGCAGTATCCCGTCAAAAACTACCGAAAACTAGGAAAATATAAACTTACCTGAGAAAACACTCATGAGACTTTGATGAGTGGAGGGTATAGACGCGTCTAAATGATACAAATTAATGAGCGATCGAGTCTTGCGAATTTTTTCAGTGGCCGTATCGATAATATTCTCATAATATTTGGTAGCCGCTATCGTCATTAGCGTGATTACGTTCTTATCTCCTGCACTCGCGTTCTTTAGTACGTACACGTGTCGTATCTATCGAGTTAGTGTTCTGTTACTTTCTTCTATTGAATATTTATTTTCTTTCCTACATACTACCCTGGTGGTAATAGTTGTTCGGTGTCGTGATTCCACTTAGTTAGATTTGACATCGTTGGTATTTGGCTAGTATTTGGTCATTGTTTGACATTCAATACTTCCATAGTTATCATTTTAATCTCTAGTTGATAATTATAATGAGTAATGACCGGACATTTCGAGCCACTTTGCAAACATTTCTAAGTAAAAGTTATGGCCCGCGTTTCTTTTATTTACAAAACATATCATCTATTTATTTATATTAAAACTTTAGCATCAAATTTTGCCATGAGTACATAGTACATACCGTTACTGTAAAACCTGAAGAAACAAGCAATTACTTTTGAGGGAATAATAATTTACACACTTAATTTAATTTCATATTTGAGTAAAAACAGCAGTAGTCCTACGAAAATGATAAAACCGCCTTTGAGATGGGTTTTCGGAATTCATTTATATAATAATTCTGGGAGATAGTTAGCTTAAGTTTTTGCTTTTTTATTTCGTCGCCATTTCAAAATAACATCAAGCTGGTGACATCGGCGGGTACGTGAGCGGTCGCAACTCGCACGTAATCTGAAATCAAAATATTATCATTGATATTATTATAGTTGCTCCTAATGGGCATTGTCAAAAAAAAATCACATGTACTTTTTATATTTTATTTCGTTAAAATTGGGTCTTTTAAGAATATAAATTAAATAATTTTGAAATTCATTGGCTAGTTTTTTCTCAATAAATTTTTAAAGTTTTGCTCTGACGTCATCATCGGCGGCCAATTGACCTCTGCAGTATGTTTTAATTCCTTTCAATCTTATTTATAATTGCTGGTTCGTCAAATGCAAGTTCTCATTATGTGAAAGCTGATACGAGAAGCTTACCAAAAGTTCGAAACGTAATGTTGATCGAATTTATTGCTAATTTAACGCCATTGAAGGTCAAACTAAGGTTAAACATATTTGTTCAAAAATATAAGTAACTACTGGGTATTTTTTTCGTTTATATACAGAAAAACGATCACTGACCTTATTCCTCGAAATGTTTTTGTAATGAGCAAAATTAAAAAAAAAGGACAATCCCCATTGCTTGGCTATGGCTAGTGCAAATCATTTTAAAAAGACAGGCACAAAATATAATTTTATGAAAATATAATTTTAACTACAATCTTCTAATATCCATACTAATATTATAAATGCGAAAGTGTGTCTGTCTGTCTGTCTGTAACCTCTTCACGCCCAAGCCGCTGAACCGATTTTGCTGAAATTTGGCATGGAGATACTTTGAGTCCCGGGAAAGGACATAGGATACTTTTTATCCCGGAAAAATGTACGGTTCCCGCGCGATAAACGATTTTAGGCGCAACGAAGTTGCGGGCGTCATCTAGTAAGTATAATATAAAATTCCCGAGTCACAGTGTTTGTGCGTTTTAATGAAATTTAGTATTTGCTAGGCCCGAGAATAGGTTTTTATCTACTTTTTATATTAATTCTATAAATTATGTATATATGCTAAAACAATGTTTGCCGGTTCAGATACTTTTCTAATAAAAGTGAATTTTGCCTTATGACAAAACGTAGAGTCAAAGCTGCTACGAATAATAAAAACTAAGGAAGAGTAACTGTGTCAAAAAATTTGTTCCGCGAGCTATAAAAAGAGACCCTATACTTTATGCAAAAATAGAGACCCGAATACATGCAAGAATTTTGTGTTTTGTGTAATTATAGAAGGCTTTATTTCGTAAATTTGAGTGGTGTTTCGTAGCTATTGTCAAATTTTAGTTTGCGAAAATCAACCAAATTTAAAACGGTTGAAGTACGGGAATTACTTTTCCTTATATTTTTAATATTCGTAGACTCAAAGCAAAGATTTAGTTTAATGTCTATCTATTTAGCAAAAGTTGAAACAGTTTGTGCCCCGAATCTTGTACGAGCTTGACAAGTTACGTCAAGTAAACACTTTAGTAGTTAGTGCATCAGTTCCGTCTTAAATGTCTGTTTAATTCTTTGTTAATATTTATGTGTTCGAAATGCTTAAAATACATTTACGTTAAAAATTCTTGCAGGAACAAAACGGTCCTTGGCTCTATACGAGATCTGACAACTTTTTGGTTATAATTTTTGTTTCAGCATAATAGGATTATTAAACATTTTAAGTGTCCTTGTCTTTGTGTATAATGTCCAAATGAATAAACATCAAACCCTTATTTTTACGAAACAAACGCTCGCGTGGAGGCTGGAGCACGTTACACGGGTTTCGTAAAAGAAAAGCGTCTTACGTTTCACTTCAAAGCCTATGTCCAAAATAAATACGAGGTCGTGTAATACATTAGAAAAATCAAAGGAGAATGGTGCGTTACAAAGGTGGCTTTCATGTGGCACGGAGTTCTGTTCAAAGTAGCTTCTAGCTTTATCCCAGCCCCCTGGCGCTCGAAAACGTCCCCGACCCACGGCCCCCGGGCCGCTGGCACACCGGCCCCCAGCTTCGTGTTTTTCCACACTTTTGTACTTTTTAAATTTCGTTACCTTGTCACCTCGCGTGTAAAGACACGCACAAAGGCCAAACTGCAGCCGATAGGTCGCACAAAGGTGCGACCTATCGGCTGCAGTTCGGTGCTCAAAAATCTGAACTTTATTTCAGCAATAGGACCCACTCTCAAAAATCGTGAATATTTATAAAATAAGGAGTAAATGTCTGATGAAAGCGGTTACAGTTGTACATCTACACCTGTGACGCTGGACCAAATACAAACGCGTTATCAGAATTATTATTGTATTGTAAAAGTATTGCAATTTATTTTTTGTGTTTACCTATTGGAAAAGTTTTATACTGGAAAACTATACTACCAGATAAAAATGTCGTATTAAATCCTTACATTCTAATTTCGAGCAGTTGAGTCTTTCGTCCCTTTTTAGGTCACCATGAGACGACTGACTAGAATTGAATTTATATTAATTTTTCATCCGGCGATTCATCCCACGTTTATATTCTATTGTTTTCTAATGAAAAATATTGAAGTACTAACTCACAGAAATTATAATCAGTCATAACGATTTATAGTAAGGCTTACAAACTTTTTTAGAAACCGGAAGATTTTGAAAAATGGGAAAATTATTAATCTCTTTTATTAAATTATTGTGTTGATGCGGACGAAGTCATGGGGAACAGCTATGAGCTAGTACTTCATAAACGTTGTTTTCTCCAAAAACGATATTTCGGATATGCAAAATGGATGATGGCCGATTCTCAGAACTACCCATTAAGCACACAAATACTTTGATGAAATCCTATCTTGAATAGGAGAAGCTCGCTTAGCCCCCACACTAAACTGAGAATTTACTCAGCATTAGTTCGACCCTGCATAACATATGCATGCCCCGTTTGGAGTAGCACTTCTAATACAAACTACCAACTATTGCAGACTATACAAAATAAAGCCCTTAAAATTGCATACAATACCAAATTTCGTACCAATCTCAGTAAAATTCACTCGGACTTAAAATTCCCTACGTTACGAGAATTTATTCTTAAACTGACGTATAAATTCTATCAGAAAAATAAAACACATTATAATACACTAATTTCATCCATTGCACGAACTAAAAAAGAAGACTTAAGTTATATCGATAGATACGGTACATACCGCTTGCCCCATCACTATCTGTTGTTCCCTACCGAGCGCGATAACGAAAGTAATGAAACGCAAAAACAGGTTCCCAGTCCTCTCGGTCGCCGTGCGGCGAGCTAGTCGCGCGCACCGAGCCTGGCCAGTTCATTATCTATAATGAGTAATGACGAGTAAACCTACCGTGTTTATTGTTAATTTATAATTATTAAATTGTTTTATGAAGTATGATATTATAATATTATGTATGCTTACTGAATGGGTAAGTTGCGTAACAATTACTATTATGAATCCTTGGCGCCAAAAGTAAACTGCTAACTAAGCATTTACGTGTGAATTACAATGTCAACAAGTGAAGTTCTGTATACGGCCTGATAAAAATTTTACACATATATATTCATGCAGATAACTTTAAGAGGTGCGCTTAGCCTGTAAGTTAAAAAATTATGTGTTTTCAGTATAATTGTGTCAATCCAATTGTATGTGTACTTATTATTATGATTAATAAAGAATTTTGAAAAACAAAAAAACTTTGATGAAACACTTTACTAAAATAAAATAAATTAATATTTACTAAAATACTTTGATGAATCCTGATTGATTAAAAAATATTTTCATACAAAAGTAAAATTTAGTTTTATATTCAAATGTGCCACTTCTTGCTTACATTTTTACTTGAAAGTCATAAAAATTAATTACTTGGGACGAAACGCTGGACGAAGAATTAATAAAAATTCAACCCTAGTCATTCGTTCCATTGGGATGAAAATTGATGGGACGTAAAATTCAACTGCTCATAATTTCTAATTTGTGGGCTATTTACAAGTAACGAATCGGTTTATTGATGGGCAATATCTAAAACAAAGTGTTAGCAGTTATTCAAATGTGATGAACAATGTATGCGGGCCCTGGGACCGGGGACTGGGGAGGGTTAAGACGGTTATCGGCCCACGCAGAACCGTGCTCCCTTCAGATAGTGACGTATTACATAATCACATTATCATCAAGAGACCAACTCGTACCATGTATATTATGTACTAGCTTTTGCACGCGGATTTGCTCGCGAGTATATTATTATTAATTAGGTAATTAAAAGTCTCAACTCTCGGCCCGATCGGTTTAAAATTGACAAAGTTTCATACTAACTTATTTATCCCCTATTATATTTATGGTGATAGAATTGATCAAAATCCTTTCTTAGCGGATGCTTACGTCATAACATCTACCTGCATGCCAAACAACCCGGTCCATCCAGTGCGTGGCTTGGGTTGTGCGTTGATAGATCACTATGTCAGTCAGTCACTCAGTGAGTCAGATAACTTTGAGTTATATAATATTATATATTTAGATGTCAGAACTTTAAGAGGTGTTTTATAGACGTACTAGACGACGCCCGCAACTCTGTTGCGCCAATGTTCGTTTATCACGCGGCGACCGTACATTATTCCGGGATAAAAAGTACGTCCCCACGCCAATTCACAAATTTCAGTAAAATCTGTCCGTCTGTCCGTCTGTCTGTCCGCGGTTTTACTCAGAGACTATAGGACCTACAAAGCTGTAATTTAGCATGAATACACATATTAATTATGGCAACAAAATGGTACATGAAATCGTAAAAAAATATTTTTTTTTACTGTACCTCCCCTACACATCAAGCGGGAATGAATATTTTTTTTCGCGCCCACCCCATCGTGTGGGGTGTCGTTGAATAGGTTTTTTAAAAATATTTTGAGTATTCATAGATCATTTTCTGATTTAGGGGTCCGTTTGTGAAATATTAAGTTTTAAAGTGGAAAAAATCGTTAGAGTCCAGTGTCCCCCCCTTCTACCAGCCAAACAGTTGGTTCTGGAAATGTGAAAAAATTCACGGGAGTAGGAAATATGCTGAATTTAAAAGGGAAACTATCACGGCTAAGAAGACTTATGAAGTCTTCTTAGCCGATAACTTATGAAAGTTATTGAGTAATAGTCGATTAACTAAAAAAAATGTATTCGGCGAAGTATACGAGGGCTGCTATTTATGTATCCGGAATTAAAAAAAGAAACAAACATATATCATTTAATATGGTTTTATTGCTTTTCAAAATATTCGCCGCAATGATCGACACACTTTTGCATACGCTGGAACCAATTTTCATAGCACTTTTTCCATTCTGATTGAGGTATCTCCAAAACGTGCATTTTGAACGCATCAACAGCCTCTTCGCGGCTCGAAAAACGTTGACCACGTAATTTGTTCTTCGCGTATGGAAATAAAAAGAAATCGTTAGGTGCCAAATCAGGGCTGTACGGCGGATGACCAGTCAATTCGATCTTTTGACCCTCCAAAAAACTGATTTGTTTCAGCTGAGGTGTGACAGCTAGCATTGTCGTGATGTAACATGATTCTGCGTTGTCGGTTGTCCTTTCTTATTTCTTCAAAGACTTCTGGTAAACAAATGGTCGTATACCATTCAGAATTAACCGTTTTACGATTCTCTAATGGCACTGTAGCCACATGTCCATTAATTCCAAAAAAACAGGCGACCATTTGCTTCAAAGTACCTTTTGCACGAGTAACTTTTGTTGGTTTCGGCTCATCTTGGAACACCCACACCGTTGACTGTTGTTTAGTTTCGGGGTCATATGCATAGATCCAAGATTCATCACCTGTGTAGATATTATAAACGGCTTTTGACGTACCACGGTTGTATTTTTTTATAATTTTTTTGCACCAATCGACACGAGCCCGTTTTTGATCGATTGTCAAGTTGTGCGGAATCCAACGCGAACATATTTTTTTTACAGCCAAATGTTCGTGTAATATCTTATGTATGCTCGTCATACTTATGCCTAAGGACGCCTCTATCTTGCGATATGTAACATGACGATCACGCATTATTAGTTCCCGCACAGCATCTATATTTTGTGGGACAACAGCTGTTTTTGGGCGACCTTCTTTATTTTCATCCGTGAGCATAGACCGCCCACGATTAAACTCACTGTACCAGTGATAAACAGTGGTTTCTTGATGGTGCTTCATCTCCAAAAGTTGCGGTGAGTTGAATAAAGCACTGTTGTTGATTTAGCCCACGCCGAAAATCGTAGTAAATCATTGCACGAAAATGTTCACGCGTTAAATCCATGGCAAATGAAGACACGCAATTTTCAAAATGACGCCACAATGGAAAAATAATTGACAGTCACATGAAACAAAATGTATTCTTCAACCAAAGAGTTCTATTTTCAAATGTTGTAATTACTTTTTAAATATTGTTCTTGTAAGTGGCCAGTTCCGGATACATAAATAGCAGCCTAGTAAAGGAACTTTTCATTCAAATTCCTTTGAAAGTAACTGAGATGATGTTGTTAACTTAGTGTAAGACACGCTTTAAATGTACGTTCGTTGACCATAAAAATTATCAAAAACTTGCGGTACCACGGAACCCTATATTGCGCGTGGCCCGAAACGCACTTAGCCGGTTTGTTTTTATTAGGTACGTTTGGTAAAAATTGATTAATGATATTTTGAGCACTGTGTAGGAAGAAAATATATTCGATGGTTGATGGATTTTCCCAATCATCAAAGGTAATATTTAAATTATAATTATTATCATTTACGACGATTTCCAAGCTGGATAAAATATTTCATTTGTTTAGTATTAAATATTAAATTCTAGTTCAATGATTTAGTATTACAGTCGGATTTTATTTTTACGTCGAGTACCTATATCGATTTTAGCTTAAATTACTAGTGGATGTTTCGATTAATAAATAATTCAATTGATGGCTATGCATAATAATCGCAAGCTATTGACAAAGGACATGACACATTGGATTAAAATTACGCAACGGCAATGCCACTGTATTGAAAATAATCGCATATACCATAATACTGTACCATAAAATTAAATTAAGAAATTAAAAAAAAAAACCCCCGCCAAACATCTTTAAAAAGTAATGAAATAATATTTAAGTACTGACTTTAAGTTTAAATAATTATTCCTAAATGTAAATCATATTTTAGTCTATTATTGTTGTCACGGTGTGTCGGGGGACCGCCAAGTAAACTACGACAACAACGACTTTTGCATTTGTGTGTTGTGAACTCACCCCTAAACTATACGCGCGGTCCCTCGACACACCTTGACAACAATTATGGACTAAAATATTACTTTACACTTAGGAATTATGTAAACTTAAAGTCAGTACTTAAATATTATTTCATTACTTTTTAAAGATGTTTGGCGGGTGGTTTTTTTTAAATTTCTTAATTTAATTTTATTTCATGCTTTTTAAACTTGTGTTGGTTATAGTGAAGAATGATTCAACAGGATCATATCCCAATGAATACCATTAATGTCCTCTTGGATGAGGCCGTCAGTAAGAGCCCAAACATGAAACCTCCACTTTGGGTTCATACGGAGCTCGGCTCCTATAGATATTAGAATCCAGTTAATGCTGCAGCAGCAGCATGCAAATATTTACTGTTTATCTACGTCTTACTTGTTGTCGCGATTAAAACGAGCCCAAACACGAAACCTCTGCTCTAAGTTGGTGAGGAGTTGGGTCTCCTATTCATTACCAGGTGATGCTGCAGCACCAGGTCAAATTCTATTAATGTGTTTAATATATTCATAAATGTCACGAACTAGAATGCAAAAACCCATCAAACGACTGCAAGTTGCTTGCGAATCGGCCTTTCGCGAACCAGATGAACCGTGATTTTCCAGCACTGAGCAGGCTGATGATGATGAACTATGGCTAAGAACACTCTCGATCATGTCAGCTTTCAAACAAAAAAAACTAATTCAAAATCGATCTACCCGTTTGGACGCTACGATGCCACAGACAGACACACAGACAGACAGACAGACAAACAGACAGACAGACAGACAGACACGTCAAACTTATAACACCCCTCTTTTTTGTCGGGGGTTAAAAAATATGGCCTCGTAGAATACTGTCGAATGTTTACGCTGTAAGTAACCAGAGCCCCTAGCCAACATAATTTACGTACCTTATCGCCTAGTCAAATGTCGACCATTATCGAACGCTTATGTCAATTCCATACATTTTGATCGACAATTCTATACATAAGATAAAGAAAATGATTTGGCTAATTGGGCAGACACTAACGCGCTAAGAAAACTTCAATAGCGTGATGTAGGATCGTTGTACCGCCAAATAATGTTATGTCGATCGTCGAACGTTTGTTATCGTCCATGTATTTGTCCATCGCGAGTCATGGCGCGAAGAGGACGCATAATATAACGCGATGATCACATTTGAGGACGTGAGTGGAAGAACACGGTAACTGACATTACATTCACTCACTTACATACATTTACTCACTTTTCCCCTTATAATTCGAATAAACCTTGTAAATTATGATCAAATCATTTTCCGGCCCTGAAGCCTCCATTTATGCAAAAACGGTAACATTTACTGTCAGTTATCGTGTTCTTTCACTCACGTCTTCGTTTGTATTTGACAACATACACCTCGTAACATGCACGTTATTGGCTCACAAACCATCCTTCATCACCCATCCGCCGGCTAACTTATGGTGCCAGCGGCGGCGCGGGCGGTTTATAGCAAAAATAAACGTGTCATCGCGTGACATATTTACGGCGAGGAGTATGAACCGATGAGCGATGTGACCGAGAGGTCGACAATAGCGCTGTCATCCTAGTGACACATAACTTGCATCAGGAGTAATTTTACCGCTACAACCTTTGACGACATGAAGCTCTAAACTTGCGTTCGCTGCGATCAATCAAAATTAAAATTTGTAGTTGAAAGTAGTTTTGAAGCGAAATATCTAATGTTTAAAGCCATTAATTCGCTCATACCACTATAATATTAGGTTCGTAGAAGTTGGTAAAATGAAAAATCAGCTTACTATTTGATTAGAAAACAGTTATCCTCGAGTAAAATTTTACTCTTGTATGGTCAAATCCTCCCTTAAGCGCAAACGAAGATATCCAATATAAAATTACCCGACTGCACCATAACAGATATATTGTTTATTGAGCGAATATTTGTATTTAGAGCACCCTTTGAAATGTTTAAGGGCTTTAACGCGGCTTATCGGATTTGAGCTTGGAAATCATGAGGTGTGTGAGTAAAGAGGTACTATCAGAGAAATTAATTCATATTATGCAGGTGGCGGACCTCTGTAATTTGGTCAAGTTGTATTAAGCCTAGTCAAGAATGTTACCTCAACTAACATAACTTGATTAAATAATTCCGCCATTGCCTCTGAATTAATTTATGTTATGGTAGGTAGGTACATTGAAATCGCTTGGATATTTTTAGAAAAAATAAGGCTTCATTATAATAATAATATTATTTAACTTTTCGAAAACTGGTTATGGATTGAAATATAATTTGAGGTTGTTATTGAATAAAATAACGAGCAACGACGAAGCGGCCAGCGATCGAACGGCGGGCCGGCTCAAATTACCATTCGGAGGAATCGTTGTTCTTATCATAAATAAATATTTACCGGCAAGAGATGCTCGAATCGTTTTAATTTTAAATGAATTGAAAGGCTTTAGTGTCGGCCATCTTGCGATTAATTTGGCGGAGTCAATCAGAACGGCCCCGAGACTAAATTTACGACAATAGTAGAAGGGAATTGAATTTTGTTACTTGTTTATTTGTGAGTGCCGATGGAAAACTTAATTTTCTGTTTGAATAACGGCCCGAGGATTGTTAAATTTTATTATGCCGTCCTATTGTCGAGCTGTTAAATGGAGATTTAGTTTTATATTCCGTTCGTCTCCAATTTATTCCTAGCATAAGCAGATGCAACTGGTAATTTAAATTTGATTTCGGCTGGCCGCATACTATGATTTCATTTAGGTTTTCCGTACATGGTTTCCTAATGTGGAATTACGATTTGGGATTCGTTCGTTTTTTTCACGCACAAACTGGCCGGTATTTGAAACGTAGATTCGTGCGGAATTCGTTCTGTTCGGAAAAAAGTAAAGTTAATGTTGTAATTTCTACTGATTCCATGAATTTGGATTTTTAAATACGGAAAAAGAATTCTCAAATCGAGCACGGAAAACGTGCGGCCAGCCTTATTTACATTCACCTATTTCAGGATTTTCTAATAACAGAAACAAATAAGACTGGCCGCATACGCAATACGCACACTTTCCGTGTTCATTTTAAGAATTCGTTTTCGATTTTTGGAAATCCGAATGCATGGAATCAGTAGAAATTATATCAAGTACCAGACACGTTCGTTTTCCTCCATATGGAACGAATTCGGAAATCTAATATGAAAAGCGTATATAATATTATGCGGCTAGCCTAAAAATAAAGCAAACTCGATCTAGACGCGCGGTAGCGTGTCAAGCCGAGTTCCAGCGAAGCGAGCCGCACCGTGTGTAATATTACACGAACCATTTGCAGCTACTTTTGACCCCCTCATAATTCAGAAACTATTTCACACAAACGTTTCAAATTTAGCTCATATAATGATACTTGCAAGATAAATACATGCTTTAAATTTCATAAGCACAGCTTAAACGGTTATTGAGATATTAGCGTCCGAAAATCTAAATTTTTATCACTGACTGACTGACCTATAGATCAAAATTCTAACCCACTTCTAGATGACCTAGAAGGCTGAAATTTGGAATCCAGATCGGTAATGGGCATTGTCCAAAAAAAATCACATGTACTTTTTATATTTTTTTTCGTTAGAATAGGGTATTTTAAGAATATAAATTAAATAATTTTGTAATTCATTGGCTAGTTTTTTCTCAATAAATTTTTAAAGTTTCGCTCTGACGTCATCATCGGCGGCCAATTGACCTCTGCAGTATGTTTTTTTTTCCTTTCAATCTTATTTATAATGGTTGGTTCGTCAAATATAAGTTATCATTATGTGAAAGCTGATACGAGAAGCTTACCAAAAGTTCGACACGTAATGTTGGTCGAATTTATTGCTAATTTAACGCCATTGAAGGTCAAACTAAGGTTAAACATATTTGTTCAAAAATATAAGTAACTAATGGGTATTTTTTTCGTTTATATACAGAAAAGCGATCACTGACCTTATTCCTCGAAATGTTTTTGTAATGAGCAAAATTAAAAAAAAAATGGACAATCCCCATTGTGTGTAACCGTAGGAAAAAATCCGAAAACAAAAAAAAAATGGTCAAGTGCGAGTCGTACAGAGCAAAATTTTTTTTGTATGCAGACCCCCCTTAAATATTTATTTTATTTAATTTTTATTATTTGTTATGAAAGAAGAAATATAATTAAGGATTTTGTGAACATTTCAAGTACCTTTCGGCTGCCATTATTGATTTAGAGCAAGAAAGGCCAAAAAATCACGTTTATTGTATGGGCGCTCCCCGTAAACAGTTATAATTTGTGAATTGAAAAAACTTGAAATGAATAGAAGGCGACTTTATGAAGTGTGTCTGTCAGTCTGTTACGTCTTCACGCCCAAACTGCTTGTACCGATTGTTCTTTGGTATGGAGATATAGTTTGAGTCCCGAGAATAGACATAGAATTATTTCAATATGTCTGTCCGTTTGTCTGTCCGTCCGTCCGTTTGTCTGTAGACAGCTATAATAATAGCTACTTAACTTCCGCATAGTAAGTTGTACACAATATAGTTAATGGTTAGAAAATGGAAATACTCTTGTGTTATACCGTATTATTCCAATGCTTTCTTATGGTAGCTGCATTTTCCATTCGCTTGAATTTTCTTTGTTTTATTCGTCTGATACTCAAGTCTCAACAAGGCTTAGGGGCTGTTTCCCCACTTCCTGATACGTTTCAGAAAGGCTATCCACAACATATCTGATAGATAAAGTATCTGCCAGATATGTTGCGGATAGCATAGCCAACACTTGTCGGGAAGTGGTGAAACGACACCTTAAGGTTGCGAATTGCCATTGAATATAGTCGAATATTATGGATGTTTGAACTGGGAAGATGAAGGTGTCTACCCTTGCTCAGAAAGTTTTCTTTACAAAAAGTAGTGATATCCCACCAAAAACATAAATGTAAAAATGCTGAGCCAAGTTCCATACAAACATTATATTTATTGTCTATGGACTTCGCCGTAAAAAGGATGGAGATCTAAATGGGTGCCAAGTTCCATGGAAAATCGAAATAAGTACGTATAGGAACCAAATAACATTATGAACAAATAATAGCTAGTCTATTTTTTTGCTTTATTGAATATCTATAACAATTGATGTTATTTAAATAATTTGAGATCTTAAACTAGATTAGATTTTACTTGGCTAGTTTTCATCAGAATTAAATTAATGTTCAATAACTTTATGAAAAATGACTGACGTAATGAAAACTGGCCAAGTTAGATCTAATCTAGTTTAAGATCGCATATTATATAACATCAATTGTTATAGATATTCAATAAAGCAAAGAAATAGACTAGCTATTATTTGTTCATAATATTATTTGGTTCCTATACGTACTTATTTCGATTTTCCATGGAACTTGGCACTCATTTAGATCTCCATCCTTTTTACGGCGAAATCCATAGACAAGAAATACAATGTTTGTATGGAACTTGGCTCAGCATTTTTACATTTATGTTTTTGGTGGGATACTTATATCGTTTTATTTCTTAACCGATTCGTTGCCACCTTCATTTCAACAAATTCTTACGACAGGCCAAGTACTTTGTTCGATGACGCACCATAAGCGTCATCGGCCCTGCTAAACGATGACGCGCCACGTGCGGCATTGGCCACTGGTTGTGTTTTATGCATATTTTATTGTAAATAGGCGTAAATCAGAGAGGGAAAAGATAAATGTTGTGTGCAGTGTTCGTATTAGTTGTAATTCAAAGCTGATATGGCGTATAAAAGTAGTAATTCATACTGTTAACAAAATGTGTAAGTAGTCGTCAACCTTTGGCACAAATTTTGCTCATACGAGTATGTACGTATTAATGATTTTAATTAGTGCTGGTTACTAAAAGCCGAGCTTTGTGAGGGCTCACGTCGTCACACCTTGACTGACTGATGATAACACATATAACACGGACTCGCGCATGAAGGGTTCCGTACCATTATAGAGCAAAATTATGCCGAAAATTATGTTTTTGTATGGGAGTCCTCCTTCATTTTTTATTTAATTTTATTTTGTTTTTAGTAGTTGTTATTATAGCTGCAACAGATATTTGTAATCCGTGAAAATTTCAATTCTATTACCGTTCTTGAGTTGCGGCCTGGAGACAGACAGACAGACAGACAGACAGACAGACAGACAGACGGACAGACAACGAAGTCTTAGGCTGGCCTCACACAGCCGGAATGTCTTTCTGAATTCATATTATTAATTCAGAAAGACTGGAATTCCATACAATATCAGTAAGTATGCTCCACGTACACATTCTGATTTTTTTCAGATTATGTTTCTCAGATCGATCTGTAAGAATGATACTGACGAGCGTTCTGAATTCCGGATCGATAAATTTAAGATTATGATTTCATAACGCGCGTATTCCCATACATTTTAATAGAGCGGCACACACATACTGGAATCAGATTATGAATTATTTCAGTTGACACTGCAAGAAGCTAACCCCTGGACGTGTTGTGACCTGATGGCGTGATGTCTGACACGGAAAATTTAATCTTATGCATTGAAATATAGGACACATCCATTGAGGATTACCATGACAGGGAAAAAAACATAGCGTGGTTGGAAATTCTTAAAAGTTTAATTCCAAATTGGGAAACATTAAGTGAAAACGAAAGTAAAAGAAAAATAATATTTATCTTATATCTTTAAACGAGCAATTCTTGTATATAATTGGAATCTCGGAATCGGCTCCAACGATTTTCATGAAATTTAGTATATAGGGTGTTTCGGGGGCGATAAATCGATCTAGCTAGGAATCATTTTCATAAAATGTCATTTTATGTGTGTTTTTTGAATTTTTTGAATCCCGAGCGAAGCTCGGTCATATAGCTAGTTAGTATTAATTCTTCTTCCATAAAGACGTTTAAATATGTGCCAGGAATCATGAGACTACTGATCAATCTTATTTTCAAAGATGTGTGTGAGGCAAGGTGTCGAAATTTAGATTATGAATTTCCGATTATGAATTATTTAGAGAGACGTTCCGGCTGTGTGAGGCCAGCCTTAGTAATAGGGTCCCGTATTTATCTTTTGGATACGGAAGTTAGAACCCTAATTACATGTTAAAGCACAAATCAATAGGCATGATAGTTTTTCCGTAAAGGTTGTGGGATTTATTATGACTAGCAACTTCATCTATTTTAGTTGAAGAATAAATAACTTAGAGTAGTTGTGTAGCTATGACAATATAAATTTGTATTAAAATTTAAGAGCTCTCAGAAAATCGTTTATTTAAACAAATGAAATACGTTTGTTTTGGATAATCAGCAGGAATATAACGACTTTCCTGAATATAGTCAGCCACGATTTACAAACATACTCAAATGAAAATTGCCTGGAAAACGACAATAAGGAGAATGAAAGTTTTCCAGAATATAGTCACTCAATATTGCAAAACGTTACATTGAAAAGGACATTAAGTAATTGAAAGTTCTCGTATTTGTCATGACGCAAAAAATAACTCAACCGACAGTAGCATCGAAGCTAAATTACTGACGCTGATGAAGATGAGTGTTAATAAGAAAAAAAAAGTTTCATAAATACGCTAATCGCAGAAAAGTAAGGATTCTTCGAGTGAACCAATGATTGACGATCTCTGACTAGTAGCCTTTAATTCTAAAATAAACGGCCACGCATAAAATTGAGTTCAACATGTATATTTAGACAAGGGAATTGAAATTACAGTATAATAAATTAGTTTTAACGTGTTTTTTAACAATTCTTATATGCCGCGTCTGGCGCGTCATCGGCCTCACTAAAACTTTTTGAATGACGCGCTGGGCGCGGCATTGGCCACGAATCGGTTAATAAGGATACTTACATAATACTTATTTTTAGACTCAAAGACCCTTGAGTTAAAAAATAGATTTTCTAACTAAGAAAACTGTAAAGTACAAAGAAACCTCATCATCGGTAACCGTTGTGTATTTTATTGTAAGTTGTTATTTTAAAAATAATCAAGACGTGAGTGGAAAAATAAAGTAAGTTACATGAAAAAAATTCCCGGTTTTTTGCTTAAATGGAGGGTTTAGGGCCGGAAAAATTATTTGAAATAGAAAAACTATGGATTATATGTGTAGCCAGATACATTAGCTAGGTTATGAAGTAGATAAGTTACAAGTTTTATTTAAATAATTAGGGAAAAAAATTGTTATTGTTCGAATGTTACGAAATGTTACTTGTTCGATTCTTCCACTCACGTCTTCTATTGTTATAATATTATAACAATTGAAACCCGACTTACCCTTGTTAGGACTACAAACAATGAAGCTATTTTACCAAGGGTTCTTGATCTTGATTTCAAACTATTAAAAAAAATATTGGGGTCCGTAGCCAACGGACGGCCATTTATGCAAAAATGCGACAGTTTTAAAATTGCTGCTTATCTACTCGATCCACTCGTGTCTCCAAAATTATTATTTTATATAATTAGTTCTACTATATTTTGTACATTTTTTTTATCAAATCAAAAATTTTATTCATAGTAATTTTTTTACAAAATATTTTCTGAACGTCGAAACTATGTTCAATATCAATCAGTATCAATTTTTAATATTCAGTATTAATTTGTAATGATACTAGGTATCAGATTCCAATAAAGTCCCTGAAATTTTGCATTCAAAAAGTGATTATTGGATTCCGAGAATGTACGAGTATTGATATAGGCTCGTATTGGATAGCACGCCCTTTGTACAGCTTCCTGGAAATACTCTAATGCCTCAAATACTTGCTTAAAGTGCATGTCGCTATTCACACTCAATCTAACATAGTAATTTCTAAAGTAGTCCAGACCCCTGGTGGCTTGGCTTCTACTAATTATATTGATAGAAGCCAAGCCAGCTATATTACAGGTACATAATATGTGCCTATGTTGGTCGCTAAGCTAAATCACAATAAAATTATTATGTAAAGAAGCAAAGAGACTTAAAAAAATGCATTTTTACATTACTAGGTGACCCTGTGAACTTCGTATCACTTCGGATCCTAATACATATAAACCCTCCTTGGACTGGACAGCCAAGTCGGTAACATATTATTATGCTTAGAATACTTCGCACGTAACCGAAGTCACCGCATGACGTTTCCATATTATACATTTTGAGGAGTTCCCTCGATTACTTGTATCAACAACCCTTCATCAAACCACAACGTTTGTGAACATGGTACCAATTTGGAATCATACTCTATACACCAAAAGAAAAGTTTTGATGAAAATTGAATCGGGCACCGCATAAACCAAAAGAGTTTTGGAACCTCTGATTTAACGCAACGTGTAAAAATCTGCACATTTCCGTCGAATTTTTAAATGTTTATATATATGTCGCAGATTCAAATGGATGAACATCCGCACGGTCACCATCGGTGTCCAACATATTTAAGGGCGTTCCGTCCGGAGATTCCGTAATTGACCGTATTTAAAACCTTATAAACTCATAATCTGAAAGCTACAAAGTTATAATAAAAATACAGCAATAATCTTCAGTATATCAACATTACTTTTGTCGTTTTAAATTTTCTATTTTTGTTTCTTATACTCATGATATCAGCTTCCAAAGTAATACCAATTTGTTAAAATTCAAGCATACATTCAGCATCTCCTTAGGATTTACAAATTACTTTTATTTGAAACTCACGCCAATAGATCGACAATATCATTAACTACATATTCGCCGTTTTAAATTTTTTTAGGACAATTTTGAACTAATATTTTGATCTCGGCAATGCGGCAAATGTATGGCCAAGGTCGTTTGCTCGGGGGACGGCCTTAAGCCGGCTGTACACTCTCGCCGAGACACAGCGAGGCGGCCCGAGTGCGAGAGTGTAAATGGGTGCGCTCGCCTCGTCTCGCGTGTCTCGGACCCTCTCGGTCCGTTGTCGGTATTTTGCGCCCGAGACAAAGGGTCTCGCGAGGAAAACGAGCGCACTACTGTACACTCTCGCATCTTTCAGTACTAGTCCCGCCGTTGGACAGTGTAGAACAGAAAAATAACAATAATAAACGACAATATCAGTCATTATCTGTGAGAAATAAAATTAATTATGATTATAAATCTTTGGATTACAATGATATCTTTCGATGCATGGTGAATGGTGAATGGTCGTTTTCGTCCATCTTGTCTGAGTTCTTAACTGCGATTGAACCAAGCGAGAATGTACATGATTGCACTCGGGTAAGGGGCTCTCGCACGAGACTCTCGCCCGAGAGCTCTCGGCGAGAGTGTACAGCGGGCATAAAGTTTTAACACTTTCCAACACAGTCAGTGCGCACACCCGGCGCAGGCGATGTTCTCCGAGCAAGAGAGGTCTCGACTAATGAACAAACGCACCACTGACAGTTATAATGACGTTGACATCTGACAAGTTGTCAAGTTGACAGATGACAGTTGAAGTCTGCATAGTACTTCCAGTACAATTAATTTTACAATTATTTATTAGGGTTAGAGATAGCTCCTTATGTGAATGCGGCCTTTTTCAGCCGCTCCTTTCATTCTTCCCAAGTCTTGCACAGCGGATACGAACGTATCGCCCATTTCTTGGCACGGCCCTGCAGGCGAATAAAAGCCGCATTCCTGTTTTCATAATCCGTCCACGAGTTGCGCTGTTTGTGGTTCTCAATCTCGTCGCACCATGCATTGTGCCGCAGTGAATTGACACTCGTCCGGATCAAAAGAGGGTAGATAAATTTCGCTAGCTTTCAGTTTTCTAGATTCTACGGCGCTTGTTGAAGACGATTTGGAGTTTTGAAAGCCCGCCATCATATTCTGGAAGAACACAGCCCAGTTTTCCGGTGAAGGGACTGTGTTTTCTTTGTTCTTCGATGTTGAGGGGCCCGCCACATTGTCATCTTGATCTTCGCGTTCCGGTCAAAAATATTCTTTGTTATGAGTAGTAGCCATTGCGGTAGGCATGTGGGATGATTTTGAGATCAATCCCACCGCTGCTGTCGCAGATTCAAATGGATGTACATCCGCACGGTCGCCATCGGTGTCCGACATATTTAAGTTTTAACACTTTTCAACACAGTCAGTGCGCACACCCGGCACAGGCGATGTTCTCCGAGCAAAATAGGTCTCGACTAACGAACAAACGCACCACTGACAGTTATAATGACGTTGACATCTGACAAGTTGTCAAGTTGACAGCTGACAGTTGAAGTCTGTACAGTACTTCCGGTACAATTAATTTTAAAATTATTTATTATCTCTGATATATATAAAATAATAATCAAAATATTTTTTCTGTCTAATAATTATTTCTGTTGTATAAATAAATTGAGACAATACAAAACGGCGGGCTCGTGTTAAGTAGTCAATAAAAAATAATACAGCTCACTGAGTGGGGCACATTACCGCCGGAATTAATGGCGGATACGTGACGTCACTGCTAATGCCGTGACGTCATACACTGACTAGACATGTGTACGATTCTCTTGGAGATAGGTCGATTTCGTAAAGGTCATAAAGACCTTAAGCCTGCTTTAAAATCAGTCAAGATCATACTTAGGCACACTTTTTATGCATCCAAATAAATTATTGAGTACTAGATAATTATTGCAAATTGCAACATCGTTTATCGCGGGAGAACTATAAGTTTTTCCAGAAAAATAAGTATGGTATGTCCTTTCACAGGACTCAATATATTTCCATACCAAATTTTGAACACCAATAAAACACACTTTTCTTGCACTTTTTCCACTATATTAAGATATTATAACTTTTAACAAATTACACGACCGGCTTCGAAATAATTCATCATCAGGTTTAAGTTTAACGTCGGTACTTTTAAATTATTAAATATAATCAAAACAAACGTTAGGGTTGTCAGCATCATGGTATTTTTTACAATTTGGTAGAATTTTTGTTCCAAATAAGACTATTTTCTACTAATGTTAAAATTAATATTTAGTTGGATTTACCCAGTTTTATATTGATAAATTAATAATGTTATGCTGGTAATGTCACATAATATACAGATTTCAGAGCCCAAAATTAAGTAATAATTGTTAAATTTCCAAATTCAAATTAAAATAATATGTCACAAAATTTCTATAAAATTTTTAAATGTCAAATAAATTAATATAAACAATGTCAAACTACCCATAATAAAACTTAATAAGACGATACAATTGTCTAATAATTAAATCACCAATAATTTAATTGAATTGTCCATAATATGAATGTCAATAAATTAAACTAAATTAAATCATGTCAATAAAATTATATAAAATTAATAAATATCATGTCAATAAATTAAATTAGCGGTGAAATGTAAATTTAAGTTCATGTATAAGCAATAATAAATGATCAAACGAACTTACCAAGTGAAGTTCGATCATTATTATATGAGTCGCTTCATTCGAAGATATATAATTATTAACCAGTAGTACCCCTGTATCTGCTAGGCAATCGCGTTTTTTCAAAGACGTATGTGGGTAGTTGAAAAATTACCCGCACGCTCCGGCGACGTTCCGGCATGTCTCATTATGTTTAGAGAGAAGTAATGCAAAAAATCTTTCTTTCTTTCTTTCTTTGGGTACTGCAGCAAACATAGTTTCGTGCAGACTGGGTGGGAGGGAGATTATATCTTCGAATGAAGCGTTGATCATTTATTATATTTCTTCGCTTCATTCTTCGATATATAATTAGTAACCAGTAGATTTTCAGAGTAACGAAAGAAAGTTTTTTTTACGAAATACCATATTCATTATGAATAGTAATCATTATTATATTGGAGAAAGAATTTAACAATAAATAATAATAATAGTCAGAAACGAAACGTAAGAGACCTCTATGGTTTGTGATTTAAATGATAACATATTGGGATCATGGTGAAAGTACATAATATTATCATTGATTCAGCGAAACTTTGTTCGTCGATAAAATTATGGCTAAGGAAAATATCGAAAGTTTTGGAGTCGCTAGTCCTGCCTTTCGACTGTCGTCTTACTAATCGTCATTAATCGTGTCCAGTTTCAGTCCCCGTGTCTACGCTCATGTCGATGCTCGTGTTGACGCTCGTGTCGACGCTGCGCCGATCTCGCACAGCACCTGCTTTATCCTATTTAATATAATCTTGAATAACCATCGCACGGCGTAATAACTTAAATATAACTTGAAACTTCTTTTTTAATAAAAAGGAATTACATAAATTAATAACATCACCGATCCAATCACGCCCGGGAGTTGATGTCTTTGTAATATAAATTTCGATACCGCTATTCAAAACCGTAATTTTTTATTTTGCCGAGTTTTATTAGGCAGAAAGTTGTAAGTCAATGACCAGTATTCAGTTGGTACGGAGTGCAAGAAAAAAACAAATAATTTATAAGAGGATCCCGGGTACTATACTACTCAGGTATGTATTTATTATACAGGTATTTTTACCGGAAAGCTTCTTTCGAAAGACGCTTCAGTCTTCACACATTCATCTGAGCCAAATATGTCACCAACCAATAAAGTCAACATTGTTCATAAACAATGACAGTTCACAGTGATGGCTGTAGAAGATAATATCGTGATTCGTATTACAGCCATTGTCAAATTCTAAGGCTAAGGTTCCGATGGAGCGGACGAAGATCTCTGTAATAAGTCTATTAATTAGTTAATAAGATTAAACAGAGTATTTATCTAAAATCTAAGTTGAAGTAAAGTATTTTAGAATAAATTTTAAGAAGTCTACTGCTTTAACTGGGTCCAGCTCTGTGGTCGTCGATAATGTGATTATTGCATATTAATACGATTAAAAGTCGAGAATATTGTGTTCTCGGTCCACCAGGCTGAATATTTTAACAATTATTATTCAAGAATAAGTGTGATTCTGCTATCGTATTTATCATTGCATATTTTATTTATTATTAAATATTTTAATCGCTTAAAACTAGTTGCATTCCGCGGCGGTGGTCAGGAATCAGGATATGAAGGTGTCAAAATATCTATCAGTTGAGATAGCTCACGAGTACATTGATTTAACTTTTCTATATTATTTCGTTTTTTAATATGCATATAATATTATTATGTAATATATCTAATAATATATAAAATTCTCATGTCACGGTGTGCGTGGTTGAACTCCTCTGAAACGGCTCGACCGACTTTCTTGAATCTTAGCGAGCTAGGGTTGAGAATCGGGCAACATCTACTCTTTTATTTTATATTAATAAGTGTATTCATTTGTTGAGTAAATATTAGTGAATTGTTACAACTCGAGACTGACGGCGACTATTGTTTGTGCGACGGGATAGCAATTATGAACTTTGCCATGGTGACATACTCACTTACATGGTGACACTTTAGTAGGTATAGTCACTTTAATAAAATAATAATATTATGTATGTATGTATGTAATATTACAATTAATATTTTCCCGTCTTTTATCTTGATACTGACAGCGATAAGTGATGACTAACCAAGGCTATTATAATATTATGTATTAAGCCGTAGCACTTATTACAAAAAAAAAATGTTCTCTTTGGTTTCGGATTCATTCTCGCGACGGAAAGTTAGTGAATCGCTTCAATACTGACAGAATAATGAGAAGTTTTCACGTGAGATCTTTCCGAAGATCGTGAATCGGGGGGCAGGATCGCATTTCTTGGAACGGGAACATCTTGAATTTTATTTATTAATTCTAGACAATTACTTATTGCATATTTGGGCTTAAATTTTGATAAATTTTTAAAAATAGTATTTGCCTTCTTAGCGAGTTTGTAAGCTGGTGCCGTTGTGTATGAAACCACTGGTCTTATAGGTTCCCCTTGCTTGTGTAGTTTGTAAAATCCATACAATCGCGGTGGCAAGGGGTTCATGGATAAAATCGATGCTAGGTTAATATTTTTAAGTACACTGTCCGTAGAGCGAATTATGCCTTTGACCTCGTTATTATATGTTTCAGTTGGATCTTTTCTTAAAATGTCAAAATCATTGTTATTTAGGAAATCCATTATTTTATTGTCATAATCTGTTTTTAACAATTACTACTGTGTTGCCTCTGTCTGCTTTTGTGATTACTAAGTCATTTTTGTTAATCTTCCTCTTAAGACCTTTTATCAAACCAGACTCATCAGGGATGGTTGTGAATGCTCGATCATTTTTTATTTTATGTAAGGTAAGAGCGCATGACTGTTTTACAATTTTATTATCTTTTGATGCTATTTCAAGATCAGCTGCGAGATTGTTGCGAAAAAAAATAATAGACTTAAAGGCCATATTGAGGGTTTGCCTAGATCAAAATTATTTTATTTATAATGGTAAAACTTATAAACAGAAGGATGGATTGGCGATGGGTAGCCCCTTGTCTCCTCTCTGTGCAGACATTTTTATGGATAATTTTGAATCAATGATATTAGAAACCTCATAAAAAGAAAATATTATTTATTGGTACAGATACGTAGATGATATAATATGTTTATGGAACGGTAAAGTTGAAATTTTAAATGATTTTTTTTAATTATTTGAATACAATTAATAATAAAATACAAATAACATTAGAAATAGGCAATAAAGTTCAAACATATAGTGAAAATGTCCTTCACGCTAACTCCTCTCATCCGCGCCAACACAAACACGCCGCTTTTCACGCTTTTGTTCACCGGTTGTTAAATGTACCCCTAGAAAGAAATGATTTCAGGACAGAACTAGACACGATAAAACATATCGCTGTAAGTAATGGTTACAAAAGGGAACTTATTGACACAATCCTTAAAAAAGCTAGGAGAAGGATGGCGGAAAGACTGCTATACGATCATTCAGGACTTAAGGAAAAAGTAAATAGCACTTGGGTTAAAATACCTTATATTGGCCCTTTGTCGTATAGGTTTCAAAGGATTGTATAAAACAAGGAGACCAGAGTAGCATTCTACACTACAGGTTCCCTAAAAAGTATGTTGTGTAACAACAAGAACAAGTTTAACGTCACGGACAATAGCGGAATATTATACAGCCTTTGTTGTGAAACATGTGGAGGTATATATATAGGTCAGACAGGGAGGAAATTTAAAACCAGGATAAAAGAACATATCACAGCTTGGAAAAGGAAAACAGAAAGATCTACGTTTGCTGAGCATTTAAATAATAATGACCATAATTTTGAACCTGACAAGAACATTAAATACCTACATGTTTTACCCAAAAGCAAGAACTGGACGCACTGGAAGCACTCGAAGTCAACAGACACAAAAAATATGGGAACTTGTTAAACGACCAGACATGCCTATCAAATCCAATATTATTACAGGATATTTAAACTATTATTGCTTAAACATGAATTTAAATTTACATTTCACCGCTAATTTAATTTATTGACATGATATTTATTAATTTTATATAATTTTATTGACATGATTTAATTTAGTTTAACTTATTGACATTCATATAGATATTAATTTTTATAATTTTAATATTATGGACAATTCAATTAAATTATTGGTGATGTAATTATTAGACAATTGTATCGTCTTATTAAGTTTTATTATTGGTAGTTTGATATTGTTTATATTAATTTATTTGACATTTAATAATTTTATAGAAATTTTGTGACATATTATTTTAATTTGAATTTGGAAATTTAACAATCATTACTTAATTTTGGGCTCTGAAATCTGTATATTATGTGACATTACCAGCATAAAATTATTAATTTATCAATATAAAACTGGGTAAATCCAACTAAATATTAATTTTAACATTAGTAGAAAATAGTCTTATTTGGAACAAAAATTCTACCAAATTGTAAAAAATACCATGATGCTGACAACCCTAATGTTTGTTTTGATTATATTTAATAATTTAAAAGTACCGACGTTAAACTTACACCTGATGATGAATTATTTCGAAACCGGTCGTGTAATTTGTTAAAAGTTATAATATAATATCTTAATATAGTGGAAAAAGTGCAAGTAAAGTGTGTTTTATTAGTGTTCAACATGAATTTCCATCAAGAACCGACAGTACAATCAATTACATATACCAAATTTTATCAAAACTGGTTCAGAGGTTTCAGCATAAATTACACTTTGGTTTATTATGTTGGAGAACTTATTAATAAATATTTCTTGTTCGTGAAATTCCTCGTATCCTTGGATTGAGATATTTTGTAGATTCGTATTTTGAACGGTCACCAAATGTTATGTTTTCTTGGTTGGTTAATAGTAAACTAAAGATAGATTTGACAAAATTAGTTTATTGTAATTTGAAACTTGCTTGGGCGAACAAAGAAAATTGAATGGAAATGAATAAAATAACGAATAAATACGTAAAAATTTACGATATGTAGGGTATTTTAAATATTAATTTGTCGGTGGTAGTAAATATTATAAGCTCTTGCTATTTAGAAACGGTAACAAAGAAATCGCTCCAAGCACATTATTATTTTGTAATGGTACAGAGAAGCCTGGCATCTCTCCCTTAGAATGGTTATAAAATAAAGCTTACAAATTAGTAGAATTACAACCTGGTAGACACAAAGCATTGTCAAGCACATCTCATCATATTAGATTATATTAAAGCAAGAGCTAACTTCAGAGCAAGTGAATTTGGCCTTAAAAAGTAACGTTAAACAATTACTGTTTTGTTTTAATTAAATAATTGTTTTGTAAACGTTAAATAATCCGCGGACCTATCCCAAGTTTAACTACTGGCTTTGACAGTTCTGCGAATAAGAACATGAAATCTTGAAGTGGGCACAGAACTCGACCGTCTGCTTCGCCAAGTTTTTCCGAACTTCGAATCGATAATTATGAAATATTTCCCGAAGTTTCAGTAGATATTGCATTTTTTTCACTGAATTTAATTGCAAAGCGAAATATGGACGAAAATGGTCATGTTGAACGTAATAAACGCAAGCAATTTCGTGACATTTCTTTTGTTTTTCACAACAATGAATTTTTATATCCATACTTACACTTTAATATAAAAAATTCGAAAGTGTGTCTGTTTATCTATGTGTCTGTCTGTCACTTCTTCACACCCAAACCACTGAACCGATTTTGCTGAAATTTGATATGGAAATACTTTGAGGACAGGACGTAGGATACTTTTTATCCCAAAATAATGTACGGTTCCCACGCGATAAACGAATTTTGTCGCATCGGTGTTGCGTACGTCATCTAGTTATTTATAAATACTGCTTTTTAATAACTTAACTAAAATTACTTTATTAATCAATCTATCATATAATAATACACAATATAGTCCAAACCAATAATAATTAAATTACAATATGATCTGTTGCTCCGTAACATTCTATAAGATCTTCCATGAAATTTTAATCGACATGATATTACTACTAGGCCACAGTGGCGGTAATTACAGTTCTAAGAAATTTGCTCATCTGATCACTGAATAATATTGTGTTATTGATCTTGGTTGAGTATGATATTGGTGTTTGTATTCAAGTTACTGCGATTTCCCTCGGGAACAGTACATTTAGCTATACAAACAATTAAATACTTCCTTTGAAAAATATGAATAATAAGTTTATTGCAATTGTTAGGGTACGGCCTACGATATCTACTCTCGTAGCTCCTTGGCGTAAAGCCGCTACGGACCACGTAGTATAAGGGACGTCACGTCGTTCACTACAATAGTGAATTCTTTATTCTAAAATAAGTAATGAAATAAGTAATACCATCTTTACATGGGAGAGCCATGCTTCGGCACGAATGGGCCAGCTCAAACGGAGAAATACCGCGGGCTCTCAGAAAACCGGCGTGAAACAGCGCTTGCACTGTGTTTCGCCGAGTGAGTGAGTTTACCGGAGGCCCAATCCCCTACCCTTTTCCTTTCTTAACCCTTCCTTATCCTATTGCCCTATTCCCTTTTAAAAGGCCGGAAACGCACCTGCAGCTCTTCTGATGTTGCGAGTGTCCATGGGCGACGGAAGTTGCTTTCTATCAGGTGACCCGTATGCTCTTTTTATTTCATAGAAAAAAATATACCAAATATGCCATTTTCGCGTCCTTCTTCGCTGTGTTTAATTATGCAATAATGGGTCTTCCGGTATTTTAAAACCGTCACACAAAGGTGTAAGTCAGTATGCCGAGTTATATTCTGCTGGCATAATGGTGTAATTACAGTCAGAGTGGTCCATTGTCGGCGTATTGGAGGCTGCATTAGCGCGGTTCTGTGCTAATTAAGCGAGAGAGTTTACAATAATCTCGCTAGGCTTGTAATGAATGATGAAAAATGCGTTGTTGATAAATATGTTGAAACGGGAGAAATGTTTACAAGCTACACTAATGTTTATAGGAAAGACTTGTTTCTAAGTTGCTACAAATGTAGGGATCATCTAGTAACCAAGGTATTTGAACATAAAGAAGACCCAATGTTACCACAAATAATCTTATCTATCTATATATATATATATATATATATATATATATATAAAACTCAAAGGTGACTGACATGGTGATCTATCAACGCACAGCCCAAACCACTGGACGGATCAGGCTGAAATTTGTCATGCAGGTAGATGTTATGACGTAGGCATCTGCTAAGAAAGGAGTTTGATAAATTCCAACCCCAAGGGGTTAAAATAGGGGATGAAAGTTTGTATATAATAATACTTCTTAACGCGAGCGAAGCCGCGGGCAAAAGCTCGTACATTATAAAATTCTCGAGTAAAATAAAATAAAAATAAAATAAAAATCGTTTTATTTCTGAATAAATTTGAATCAAATGTTTTCAGAACGTTGAGCTACATGTTGCCTACCACCGGTTCGGGAACTAACCCGGCGAGAAGAACCGGCGTAAGAAACTCGCACGGGGCCACTTTTTACTAAAAAAGTGGAAAATTAGTCTTTTAAAAAAATAAAATTTACAATGTAAATAACTTAATCTAATACTTTATAGAAAGTCAACATGAATTGTAAGTCACATATAATAAATGGAGAAGCAGCAGCAAGCAGCCATCCTACTCCCAAGATGTGCCATCGTTTAGGAAATCATTGACCGTATAGTAGGCTTTGGCACACAAACGTTCTTTAATTACTTTTTTAAATTTATTAATTGATAGATTTTGAACGTTTTTCGGGATTTTATTGTAAAGGCGTATACATTGACCTTTAAAAGATTTACTTATTTTGCTAAGTCTGATCACTGGCATTTCCAGCTTGTGCCTATTTCTAGTGTAGTTAGTAACAATGTTAGTTACCGTACTCCTCCGAAACGGCTGTACTGATTTTTACCAAATTTTATATGCATATTCAGTAAGTCTGATAATCGGCTACTGGATACTTTTTATATTGACAAGTGCATTCGTTGAATAAATAATTAATAGTAAATTATTACAAGTCGAGACTGACGGTGACCATTGTTTGTGCGACGGGATAGCTATGGCCATTGCCATGGTGACCTACTTATAGTCACTTAAATAAAATAGTAAAGAACCATTATGGCAAACCAACGTTTGCTGGATCAGCTAGTAATAATATTATTATGTTACCGCAATAATGTTAAAACCAGCATGGCAAAAATAATGTAATATCGGCGAAACTAACCCTTCTCCGGCAAAGTTAGTGACAGGGTCGAACGTGGAGACCTTTCATGTTAATAGCCCGACTATTTTAACATTAATTAATGCGTCACGATGAATATTTATATACCGATAACTTTATTAAAGTTCAAAGTTAAAAATGTGAAGATTATTATATATATACATACAGCGCGACAGCATTCCCCGTCCGAAGCCCACTGACGTCATTTCAGACGTTGTATATTATATATCCGCCATTCTCAGTAGCTGGATGATAATAATAATAATCTATGGACGCTTCACACCACGCCAGTGTGGCCCCGCGCTAAGTACTATCAGAGAAGTTGATTCCTTTACGTCAAACCCAGCCGACAGATCACAATTAACATTGAATTGACATATTCGACCAAATAACGTTGGTCTATCAATTGCATAGGAATCAACTTCCTCGATGGTACCTAAAGGACTTGTGTTACAGGTACCAGACAACGGAAATATATTTAATACTTTTATACTAAGTATACATATTATATTTAAGATTGTTATTATATCACACACATCCAGAACTGGGAATATTGAAAACTTTTTGTTCCGTCAGCGGGATTCGAACCCGCGACCCTCGGCTTGAGCTACCAACGCGCTCACCACTGAGCCACAGAGGTCGTCGATGGATGCAGGATTGTGGCGCTAATTGTGGGTACTGCTTGTTAGATCCGGGATATCCCTCCTCCATACGGCTGAAGGCGAACCGTAGGTGGTTTTAGTGAGTAGGAGTCTCACATACCCCCGGGGTGCTTCAGCAGGCTGGTAGATTAGTGTGAGGGCCCAACAAAAACTAAAATGGCTGCCATCTTACAACTGTGAGAGAGAAAAGAAAAAATGTGAGAGCCAATTTGTCGATAAAATACGCCTGACATTAAAGGATCGGATACTGGTGTAACACTCTGAGTTATAGATATTATAATATATGGGATATCATAATATATGTACATACATACATCATAATTATTTCGAAGACAGAACATTAAAAAAACGCTTGCCATACTTACTAAATAGCTTACCTGAAAACATTAGACTGGAACCTAATTTATGTAAATTTAAAATTATGTTGAGGGATTTTTGTGGGGGACGCTTTAGTTTTGTATTTCATTACGATACCTAGCACTTCACTAGCAGAAGCGACTTTTTAACAAAAGTGTATATTTATTTATATAAAAGTTTAAAGAGACTGTAACTTGCAGTTAAACTGCGTAAGCAGTTTTGCAGGAAATGTTTATTTGGTAAGTTTACTATAAGACAAAAAAAATAATACCATACTATTGTATTTTGTACTCTGAACCAATTCCAGTAATAAGGCACGTAATTGTGATGGCCTGGTATTATTGTTTTTCTAATCTCGCACGTCAGTAAAAGGAAAAGATAGCGTGATATCGTTTATCGAATATTTTCCTCGCTATCTGAGATGTTTGGTCTTATGAAACATATTTTAGGGGTCTCTGCCCGTATTATTTTGTCGTAAGTACTAAGCATTTCGAATAACACATACTAACCGAGATAACTAGAATAATATGGCCTAACTATAGGAATAATGTTTAAGTTTACATAATTATTTTGTAATAAAAAAGGATAAGAATAAAAAAGGATTTGAAAATAATAACTAACATACTATGGTCTACTTGTCCCAGGGTTATCAACCGTACACCTCATGACTGTAACGATTTCGCACTTTGCAGTATTCTTCTACTTTATATATATATATATATATATATATATATATATATATATATATTAAAACGAAAAGGACATCAAATATTTATATTATTTCACCGTCACGTTCACCTTATCAGAAGGTCCGCTTTATTAATTCATCACGCTAGTTAAGCTCTCGGAGGCTTTAATGAAAAGGACATTTAAATTGTAAACCAATTTCCATCAAAAACCTTCGAGCAAAGGCCAAGAGGATTTGAGTAGAGATTTTAAAACAAACTTGGCAATTAAGAAAGGTTTCGTCCCTAATTGCCACTGTAAATATAAATTGGCTTAGCCCGCTGTTAACACGGCTCGGTTAATAACGCTCGGGGCGCTCCCGAGCCGCCCCGAGCCGCCCTGAGCCACGCCGAACCGCCTTAGGGTCTATTCAGACCGCAACCTGACGAGGCGAGGCGAGGCGCGGCGCGGCATTTTGTATGGATTTGACAGATTTCAACAACGTTTTGTGAATCTGTCAAATCTATATAAATTTAGAAATGCATATCTACGCGTCGCGTTGCGGTCTGAATCAACTCTTAATCGCGCCAAACCACCCCAATCCGCTCCGAACAGCACCAAGTCGCCCCGAGCAGTGCCGAGCGTCCCCGAGCGAGCCCGAACATACAGGATTATGATATACGCAAAAGAATTACCACAGAAATAAAGCGAACTTGTTAGCGAGTGATGGTTATCCGTCGGAGCAATCAGTTTAATTAATAACTCTGCAATCAGTATGCAGTGCTCAGATCGAGCAAAAAAAGAAAAGGCTTTGTCAAACAAAACTGAGGGCATTTATGCACAAAATATCATCTTGCTAAAAATGCATTCGTGCCAAAGTTAGGTGCCTACATGCTCTAGAGTCTAGTGTAAATATAGGCTATTTTTCAGTTCGTAGATTAATCCTTCGATCGCGGATTCTTGGAAATGCTATTATATTCTATTGTTGTCGCGATTACCGGTGCTCTTATCATGGGGCTTAAAGAATTAAATAAAAAAACAAAAATGCACAAGTTAAATAATCTTATTTCTTTCCTACAAGACCATTAATTAAACGTGTAGTTATAGGAACCTAAAGCTACTACGTGGTTGTTTCTCTGTTCATCGATATAATAATATTTTTACTCTATGGTCTATCTATCTAGTTTATAATACACACGGTGCAACAGTGCGAGCGATGCCGATGTCTTGTGTTCTCGTCATCTAGTGCATGTGATTCGATAGACACGTATGATTTTAATTAGTTATACCGTCTATTGTATTGTATGTCTGTCTCGCCTTTCTCTATATTCCATTTACGTTTTATTTAAAGAGAGAACTTTTTCGCTTTTCACTACATACTTATTAAAATTAAACATAATATAAAATATCTTAGTAAATGCATTGTATAAGAAACATCTCAAGAAAAGTTCAAACAATTCCAGTCTGACTTTTAACAACTTTAAAATTACATGAAGCCATACTTTCGGATCAGTTCAATAACTTGATATTCCTCTTGAAAGTGCACTGACTTAAGTGACTATCATAAGATGTCGATTGTGGTGAGAGAGGCCACTTTACTCAACTACGTAGCGGCGTCTCCAAGGGATTCACGCATCGTATTATTATCGTATATACACGCATCGTATATATTTTCAGCGCAACCACAATAATTATTATTGCATAGTATAACAGCTTACGGCATGGAGAGACTAAACCAAAAGTGATAATACATTTTAAAAGTGTTCAACAAAACTTGATATATGGTTGACTAAATCTAAATATCTAATATATTATAAAATTCTCGTGTCACAGTGTTTGTGCGCGAACTCCTCAAAAACGGTTCAAATATAATTTTGTATGTACTTTTTTTAGGCCTGAGAGTAGGTTTTTATCATGTTTTTATCTACTTTTTATATTGATACTAGAAATAAATTATATGATAAAACAACATTTGCCAGGTCAGCTAATACAGTGTGTCAGTGTAAACACCGTTATCCTTGAAACCATCAAAAGGAGCCCGTCAAAATAAACAACTTTTTTATGAGAACAATGCTGGGAACTCAAAAAATGGGTACGAAGACGGATTTTTTTGAGTTCCCAGTATTGTTCTCATATAAAAAGTTGTTCATTTTGACGGGCTTATTTGATGGTTTCAAGGATAACGGTTTTACACTAACACACTGTATAAAATGTGGATGGGACTTACGAGACTATATTCACTAGATGGTGATAGCTATGCGCGTCCTCGTCAATTACCCTACAATTTTTTCATCTCGTGTCTATCGTAGCAATTGGTTTGTCTAAAACCTGGACTTTGAACTCCGACGTCTCAACAAGTGTCATATCATAAAATATGTGTGTAGATCATTGGTGCGTCGCTACTCGCGTCGTTGCGATATCGCAACGCAGCGTTGCATCGTGGCCTCGCTTTGGGTCGGTGCTTCATAAGCCACATACACAAGGCTTTGATAAGTTCTGTCGTCGAGCGGCGGCCAACTATTACAGTATTAGCATTACTCAGAGGTTTAGAATACGAATAAGCTTGAGCTACACGGATTGCCGAGACTTCTTACTAAATGTGGTTAGTGCGAAAGTTCATTTGAAGTAGGATTAAGTAGCTTTTAAATATAATGATCCATTTGCATAAATGCAAGGCTTAAAAGTATATATTCTGTGCTACGTAATAATATTATTATATTAAGTATAAAGTATTGGGTAAAATCGATATATAACAATTGATTGTATTGGGCATTATTGAAGTAAAAAATTCTTTAGTGGTGTGGTACTGGTGCACATTTTATAGCAATTTTTGGAGTTTACTCCTTAAGAATCGATTTTCATATATAAGGCGCTCGGTATGAGAAAAATCCGAGGGGTAAAACCTACTAACAAGTAACGAAAATGTGTCACGTTTTTGGTGCGCACCTTTAGTGCGCAACTTTCTAATTTGGCTGTGAGTGTATTAAGTGTATTATGTAATATACGTATCGGAATATTATATTATATCATTTTATAATTATATTATTAAATTATTATATTATTATATAATATTATATTCCGATAGGTATATTAACTTTATGATTAAGACGTACATATGGTATGCTGTATAGGCGACTATACCTATATACTATATGTTATTGGGCTTGTTTATTTCTATCAGTGTCGATCTATTTATATTGCTATTTTTGTTATAAATATCAATAATTAATATTGTTATTGTGAAGTTATAATTTTTATCATTATACTGGCTAAAGTGAACTAAAAGTATTTTAAAATAACTATGGCAAAAACACCTGATTTCATACGATATTAATCTTTTTTCAGTTGAATAAACTCTTTTTGCGTATGGTTAGATACTCGTACTTAAGGAGTAAACTCCAGTCGTGCGTCGGAGCTGACACACTTTTTTTTAATATGTTAAATTGCCCACGCCCCTAATTTCGTTTTTACTCCTACAATAACTGAGCAACCTATTGGTTTTAGAAACCTCCACACTCATATTATTTATAAATGCGAAAGTGTGTCGGTCTATCTGTCTGTTACTCGTCACGCCCAAACTGCTGAACCGATTTAACCATGCAGTGGTTGCGCCCCTGAATGTGACGGGAGTGGTCGCGCGGACTACATACGTAGTCCAATTTGAAATAAAGATAAAAACATGTTAAATAACAGTTAATTTATTGTATTTATTAAAATATACTAAGTATATACATCTTAATCAGAAAAATCAATTAAAATTAATCACTACCTCTGTATTAAAAGTAATTAAAATAAGAAAAATAAAGAGCTTGACTACGCTTGATACTCTTCCCTATCGCCATCGACTTCATTCAACCACCCCTCAATGTATGCAGCTAGCCGTTCGGCTATTTTTTGTCTTAAAATATAAATTAGTATTATTTTAAAACAAATCGAAATTATAAAACAGAGTTTATTTTACTAGTATGTACTAATATAATATTTAAATACTTATACAAAATACTAAAAAATTGAACCAAAAAAATACTTACGTAAAAGGTCGCGCGGACTACACCTGTAGTCCACAATATTTGAGGGACTATTGGGCGTTTTCACACTGCGACGATAACGACACGACACGATACTGTTGTGTCGTCTACTCGGACGACAACGATATCGTCCGACGATATCGACACGGTATAAACTAACAGCTTGTCATGCAGTAGTCCACAGCGCGGCGGTCGTATTGCGCCAGCGGTAACCGCGCGATTCCAAAAGCGTAGAATATTCGAGTGGTAAAATCCCGCCCGCGATAGCGTAATAATATTGTGTTTTATACATTGAGATATCAATGGTTTTTTATTATCTAATATAATATGTAAATCTCCTGTCACGATGTTTGTCCGCGATGGATTCCTAAACTACTTAACCGATTTTAATGTTGGTTTTTTAAATGTGTGCTTTTTTCCAACTTGAGAGATAGGATTAAGATCTTTAATTACAGTCGCAATTTTATTTTATTGCAAATTATTTGTCTATAAAGAGCAACCATTATTTATGCGACGCGGGTCACGGGATAGCGATGGACTTTGCCATAGTGACATACTTATTTAGTCACTAATTCAATAAAATAATACGGGCGATATACTTTATATAATATGGCAATTGGCAAAGAAACGTTTGCCGGGACAGCTAGTGTTTTATATAATCTGTTCTACATTTTGTGTATTTGTAGTATGTGTATGTAGAGTACTAGGAATAAAACAAAAAAATATATATATTATACTTAGTATTAATGAAAAGTTTTATTATAAAAAATACAAATACGTATACAAAAGCTCAGGATTCGAATGATATAATATTATATAATAATAATAATAATATCTATGGACGCTTCACACCACGTCAGTCTGGCCCCGTGCTAAGTACCTGAAGGACTTGTGTTACAGGTACCAGACAACGGAAATATATTTAATACTTTTATACTACACATATATTTAAGATTTTTATTACATCATACACATATTTAATACAACAACCAGACCCAGGAACATTGAAAAACTTTTTGTTCCGTCGGCGGGATTCGAACCCGCGACCCCCGGTTTGAGCTACCAACGCGCTCACCACTGAGCCACAGAGGTCGTATAAATTGATATAATAATATAATATTATATATTATATATACGGATATATATATCAATTGAAAATTTTATGCTTGGTATAATATATAAGTACCTATCAAAATAGATATTTATATTAAAAAATGTAAAATAATGTTTTAAATGTACAAAATCTTACATCAAGTCAATTACATAGTCTAAATACACAGGTCTTATTTTCCAAGACTTTCACAAGCCTAGGTCATTAAAAAACTTGCTATTTATATAGTTCTTGCAATCTACGAGTGCGCGTAGCCTTTATTTGTAGTTGGAAATGTGAATAGACATTTTCGTTAGTGTGCGTACCCGACGGAGCAGTCAGTAGCGAGTGAGCCATGTACGCGTGTATAGATATGGTCACTCACACAACTAAGGGCGACGCGCACTCGTAGATTGCAAGAACTATAACTCAAACGAAGCACTGTCGCAAACTACTTAAAACAATCAAATTAAAAGCGTCAACCCGGGCTGACGTGTCCCAAGCGAGTGTATGGACTAAGGCAGCTTGGGGCTTGAGCAGTGGGCTCGCTACCGCTCTCTCACTCCGCACGCCCCGCACGATTGCTCTATCTAGACGTGTCCGTTGGCCTACTGTACGTTCCATATACTGTGATCCCGCATACAAAAACTCCCGATAACGTCCCGATATCGGCGCGACAATATGTCGGCGACGATATCGTTGACTGCAACGACACAGTGTGAAAGCGTTTAGTAGTGTATGAAACTACCAGTCCGACGATATCGTGTCGTGTCGTTATCGTTGCAGTGTGAAAACGCCCATTGCGTTACGACAATACGCGACAGGGGCTTGCGCTGCACTGAATGTGTAGCCAGATAGGTCATTTGAAAGTACCTACTCGTACAGGCGCAACAGTCGCACGCTTACAGTTTTTGAGAAATTTTTGATTTTGTTTACGTGGACTACATAATATTATGTAGTCCACGCGACCACTCCAGGGTTAAGTACTTGATATGGGGATACTTTGACTCCCGGAAAAATGTACGGTTCCTGCGCGAAAAAAAAAACTTTGCAACGGAGTTGCGGGTGTCGTCTAGTTAGTAACCGTACACTATAACAAGAAGTCGTGCTGCACGAAGATGTATTGCATTTTAATTTTTAATATTATAAAATAACATTCTTGGCAGTCGGGTAAAAATAAAAGGACCAGCCACATGGCTCGCTTACCAGATGTCCAGAGCTACGCGAGTGAATTTTTGATTCGTCGTACGTCGTGTGTCTCTGATGACAGAACGATCTTTGATATTAATTTGGGACAACTTTTTGTTGGAAAACTTAAAAGTCTAATATGTAACCGCTCTGAATAAACCATTGATGCTCACTAGAGCGATGTTACACTTAATACGACGCCCATTAGTGATCTCTTTCTCTTGGTTTTTCTCGCCGGGTTCCCGATCCGGGGCCGCGGTGGTAGGAACCATGTAGACTTTCTGAAAACGTTCGTCTCAAATTTATTCGGAAATAAAATATTTTTGAAGTGAAAACTTCTTTAGCGGCGTTGAGCACTTTTGTGGGTTGGGTAACAACTGTTAGTACGGGATCCCTAGAACTAATTTTTTTGTGACTATTAACAAGCAAATTTTTTGTGAATAGCTACATTTCGATATGACGAACAACATTTTTATTTTCGAAAATTCTCGAAAGTGGTAGCTAACAGAGATAGAAAGGATTTCATACTTTGACTTGATGCTCCTAAAATATATATTGTTTTATTTGTAGGACAAGGTTATTCTTAAATTATATAACTAATAACCTACCAATATGCAAAAAATCAGCTAGTTAGGGTTCCGTTTTAGGGTTCAGTAATCAACAAAAGTTGGTTGACTACTGTACCCTAAAACGGTACTGTATCCCAAAACTCGCGTCAGATTTTCGTGTTGATCGAAAAACCATAGAAAAACCGTAAGACGGTTGGACAGTAGTGTTTTGTGTTGAACTCGAACTCGAAAACTCGAAAACTCGAAAATTCGAAAATTCGAAAACTCGAAAACTCAAAAGATCGAAAACTCGAAAACTCGAACTCGAACTCGAATTGTAAGGGTTACGATTAATTAAAAAAAAATAGAAAAATAGATTTTTTATGAACATCGATTATTATCGATTTTCATAAAAAATGGGTTAAAAAATGCACAACGTTAATAATCAAGTTTTCACTTCTGCCGGCACTCCCGGAGTGCAACCCGTCTTTTTTTTAATAAACACGTAAAACAGGGAATATCAAGTTTTGAATTTAGCTTGAAACGTCATGAAAATGATAATATTATGAAGAATGATAAAGAAGAAAAAAAGGGACATTCTCGAAATGAAATTTCCTAGAAAATCACTTAAACAAATCGCTTATTAATGACGATGTTTTTCACAGAGACATAGTCGAAAGGGCCGACAATTTGCTAAGAGCTTTTTTTCCTATTTTAAATCACTCAGCAAACTTGATCAAAGGCGTCTTATTTATTCACGAGGGTCTCAAATCCCAGACATTGTTCCCTTGGATTTGCGCCGTATATTTAATTTTATTTGATTTGTCGTCACTCGGAGCGATCTCATTAGCTCTGCTCATTACCTGTCGAAAAACAGAATATCACGCTCGCACGAGTACTCATTCATAAAATAATGAATTATTATAAGGTGAAAAAACACTGTTTTATTATCTACAGAGAGATGTGCGCACTCGTTTGGAGATGTCGAATTCAATTCTATATAATAAGATTATTAAGCGTTGTGGATGACCTGGCCCTGGTTTAACTAATATATTATTTATATTATACTGTATTTTTTTTTTAATTTAATTCGCTTGCAACTATCAGGTCGGTCAGCGAAAGTACTTCGTACGTTTTAGGGAAGGTATCATATTAATTTCTTTTTTATGACTTCTTCATATTAGTAATTATTTTGTTAACTTTGAATTACTTTTAAAAAATATATTTTTAAAAATAAGTACTTTTTTCATAGTAAAAATACTTTGACTTGTTTCATAGTAATACTTTTTTAGCGTGGTAAAATGTGCGAAGTTTTTCTTCTTGTGGATCTGGTTATCATACATCTGGAGTGGCAGCGTCCGGCTAGAATGCGGTTGCTTATATATTCCATTTTCCAACAGGTGCCGCTATTAGCCTTAGGATCTATCGTGTCAAACTGCTGTCATATATCGCGATAATATGTGTATCTGACACGATATACCCTAAGGCTACATAGCGCCGGCCGCCGCCGACATCATTTTCGAAAAGGTGTAACTCGAAAACGGTAGGACATTTTAAAAATGTTTTAGGTGCAGTTTGTAGATAATTTAATGGTCTTTCAACTATTCTTTGAAAGTTTTTCTCTAGAATGCACCAATTTTGAGATATGACTGAAAAACACAAAAATGGGCAATTTACCCCTACTTTTCGAAAAGGTTAAACTCGAAAACGGTAGGACATTTTAAAAATGTTTTAGGTGCAATTTGTAGATAATTTTATGGTCTTTTATCTACTCTTTGAAAGTTTTTCTCTAGAACGCACCAATTTTGAGATATAAGCGAAAAACACAAAAATGGGCCCTTTCCCCCCCTCCCCCCACTCCGCCAGTACCCCTAGTGTCCAGGACTTTTAGTATGTTTATGAACTAGTTACTCTGTACACGTTTCCGTAAAAAAATCTCACGATCCCGCAAACGCACTCTAGAATTGCTTTATTCGATGGACTACATTGGACGGTAATAAAACATTAAGTGCGTTTCAAGTTGCCTCTAACAGGAATCTTATTCCGATGGTATAAGAGTATTTTTGATACAAACTTTGACGTAAATATAGTGTGTTGATTGTTTCTGATCGCTCGTTATTTGGGGCCGTAATTACTAGCGTGATTACAGATACATCTAGAAATAATTGGCGATTTCAGCGTCTGTATGGTTTAATATTTACTTCGTGTGTTTGTTTTTTCTACGTGTGAACCATTTTAAATTTTAAGCTTTGGAGTTAATTTGGGTCCTGAACTTATAGCTCAATATGCAAAACAACAAAATGCATGGTTTTCGTGCAATAGAGGAATTTCTGCGTAAACACACCAGTCTATTGGAAAAGCGACAATTGCTAGTAACACAAGAAATGCATTATCAGCCGCGTACTGACCAAGCGAGCTGCCTCGTTGCCCAGCCCGAGCGTGCCGCGGCCGAGCCAAAAGTTGTCGGTTTTTTGTCGATGCTAGGCGCCTCGGACGTTTGCCGCGCGCTCGCACGTACTGACCGACCGAGCAACTGCGCGCGAGGCTGCCGCGACGAGGCAGCTCGCTTGGTCAGTACGCGGCTAATGGTGTTTAGAAAAAAAGAACTTTATTGAATGTGTAAAATTGGCTGATATTTTTTTTATCGACGAGATTCGAATTGTATAAATTTTTAAAACATAGTGATTTACCATCAAAATTATTTGTCTTGAAGCATTTCCGCCAAAGTCTGAAATAAATCTTTAACATAATAAAATTGTAAAGTGTAAACAAACTAGCCCCGAGATAAAATTTAAATTGTTATTTCAAAGTAATATTATATTTTGGATTTTAGAATAATATCCAAATTGATCTCTATTTGGGCCATTCTAGTTTTGAGCCGAAAAACATAAATCAAAAAAATTTGGTGAAATTTAACATTTTTAGTATTTAAAATTAATAATTATAATGTAATAAAACTATTAAAAATAGTTTCAGAAATCGTTTGCCCATACTTATTTAAAAAATCAAGAATTTAAGTTTTCACTTGGTAACAGAAATGACGCTGTGCCAAACAGGAGTGATGAACATTAAAATAAATCGTAATTGTCAAAATTTATAACGACAATCTGATGCATATTTAAAACCTGTAATGTAGATTAGCGATAGTAAAAAACAGATTTGGCAAAGCTCTAAAATTTTAAGAGAAAAAAATTTATATCCTTATGTTAACAGAAGTGATGCACCACTTCTGTTATCAATACGATGGGTTATTTCTATTTACTAAATACTATAATGTATTTGATTTATTAAATTTATTTCATTTTTAACCATTATTAATTTTGACCGAAATTAGGATTTTGTTAAAAACTGTAAAAAAATACGGTCTACATTAAACATATTATTATGTAACACAACAAAATGGTGTATCTTTAAACAAATTTTTAAAAATCTGTAATTATGCAACATAAGAAACTTCCGAAAAATATGTTTAAAGAAATATGTAACATCAATTTACAACGCTTTAAGAAAAAAATAATAATCCAAAATTTGTTTCATCTGAGGAATCACAGGATTTTATTTGCTCTAGGATCGGTGTCGTTTAATGGCCTACATAAAATTTTTGAGTCACTTTTCTGTCTTTTATTTAATCTTTTCTAACTATAAAAAAATAAAAGAAGTTATAATTTTTATTATAAGTTTAACAAAACACTGCAATAATATTAAAATGATAACTTCTGTTATCAAAATGATTATTCCTGTTATCAATAATTTAGATACTTAAAATTTCTTGTAATTAAAAAAAAACTTGACAAAAATGTTATAAATAATAAAATTAACATGTTTTATACAGAGTAAATACCAAAAAGTATTGACTTTACTATAATTTAATAAGAAAAACGTCATTTCTGTGAACAAAAATCACTTCTGTTATCACATAGTTAACAGAAGTGATGTTATAGTTCACACCGGTTACTATTATTTACACTCATAAATTTATTGATACAAGATTGTTAAAAGTACTTTTTTGTCAAGTAACAGATTTTTCGCTGTAGAATAGAATGACCCATTTACAAAGTTAGGTGTTTTTAAAACTTGCACATTTACGGGTTATTAAATTCAAAGAATAATGTCATGTTGATTTTAGCCATTTTAAGCCATTCAAAGAATAATGTCATGTTGATTTTAGCAAAGTAATTTGTTGAAAAAATAAATCAATTATTTACCAAACTGAAACTGAAACATTGCCTTCCCTTAATGTTTAATTATAATTATTGATGCAATTATGTATTATAGGGTGGCAAAAGGCTTTTTATTAATCTTTGAGTTCTGGAATGAAGTTTCTTATCGCGCGTTGCGAAAGGAGGCTAGACGGAAAAAGTTGTAACGACACATTTTTATTAGTTCCTGCGCTATAGGGGCAGAGGGCTTTGATAGTATTCCTAGACGTCAACTATACTCGGCGCGGGGAACCCTGGTCCCTATGACATTGACAGTTGATAACATTGTAGTGGCGTCACCATTAAATTAGGATCATATTGGAGGTGTCTAAAAATGCCATTTATATCATTTATTTTAGACGCCTCCAATATGATCCTAATTTAATGGTGACGCCACTACCGCCACTACAATGTTATATGGCGTGATTAACTGTCAGTGTCATAGGGACCAAGGTTCGCCGCGCCGAGTATAGATGACGTTTTTGAGAATAAACAGTGACATCTACCGGACGTTTAAATACATTTTATTACAATTCCGTAAAAGTGTCATTGTTAGTATTCCTGGACGTCAATAGATGACGTTTTTTTTTAAACGTCGTTCCATCCAGTTGTCCCTTGACAACTCTCAAGTTTTTTATTCATAGACAGACACACATATACAAACATTTTATTACACACCACTTTTTTGGCGGGGGTTAAATATATAAATATCCACCATACGGAAACTCTCGAACCATCGACTAATACGAAACAAACGCCTAAAGTACCTCAGTACTTGTGGGATTCACTTTTATCGACGAGCAATATGATACGGTAATATATAGGCCCACGGAGGCCATTAGGGTCGGAACGATATCGTAAGGAACATCAGCGATATAATATCGTTTCGTAGGAAACGGAATATGGAATCGCCGATGGGACGATTTAGGGAAATTACGATTGTAACGCGGTAAAAGATCGTGTGATTTAAATGGAAATAATTAACATATTGTTATGGTGTTGTTTTACAATTTTAGTTTCAGGAAGACGTAAGGCGAATGTAAAGAGGGCGATTATTATACGATGACTAAGAAATTAACCTACAAACACAAAATATTATATAGAGTAATACTTTGAATAAATATAATATTTATTGCTAGTAAACTGTAGTATACGCGTCGCGTTGTGGTCTGACTTGACCCTAAGGGTGAATTCAGATCGCAACGCGTAGATGCATTTCTAAATTTGTATGGATTTGACAGATTTGCAAGACGTCTCATGCAATTGAAATCTGTTAATTCAGTACAAAAATGCTGCATCTACGCGTCGCGTTGCAGTCTGAATTGACCCATGGTGAACTTTTTGGCTGTAGCTTATGGCTACTGCCAAAAGTTGCGCTAGCCAAACAATAGCGCTAAGTGTTCATACATCTATCAAAAAGTCTCAGAAACTGGTCATGTCACACGCATTTTATTTATCTGGAGGAATTGTTATTAGCCTTCTGATAAAAACTTTAGTTATCTGGTTCTTTCTTCACATCTTTAATTATGAAAGTAATACATATTTAACAATATCCGGTGGTAACTCGCTCTCGCAAGTTGTAATATACGAGGCCATAAGCACCGGCGGTATAATTCCCGTATAATCTGCCAACTTGATACCACACTCCGGTATAATGAGATTACACGTACTTTGGGTTCCGAGGAATCAACGTACTTTTAAGGATCTGTTACTTTTGTTTATTCAAAAACGCGCTTTTGCTATAAACTTCTTAAGCCCGTCACAGACTTAGCTATAATATATATTAATATATTTATAGCAAAGCATATTAATCTATACTAAATCCACATGACACAGAAATATATATTATAGCTGAGTGTGTGGTCACGCGAAAATTAGTATAGAAAATATATATTAATATGCCTAGCTATAAACATATTAATATATATTATAGCTAGGTCTGTGACGGGCTTTAAGCGGCGTTTCACCATTTCAGGATGATAGAAAGAAATTAAACTCGCGTCAGGAGTCAGACACGTGACCTAATCGCAAATTCTCCGTTTTATGGTGCGTACTGACCAACGTTACGAGGTGTAATGTAACACAGCGAGCATTCGTGCAGTCAGTTCGTCGTGTAACGGGTACTACGGGTACGATTATACGAATGCTCGCTGTGTAATAACTAATAAGTTACATTACACCTCGTAACCTTGGTCGGTACCCACCTTTACTTCATTCATTTATTTAAATTCAATTTCAATTTCGAGCTTTCATTCTTTCGTTTTCACTTTTGCCCGCAGTCTCGCAGTGAAACCTGTTAGTTTTTAAAGTATTTCTTGATTCACACTAAAATCACTTATTACACCCATAATACGGCTACGACACCCGATACTGAGTTATAGATTGGATTGAAACACACGGACGGAAGTTATAACTATAAGTAAAAGACATGTAACTTATACTCAATGCCGGAAAAGCTAACGAGACAAGAGTAACTTCCTTACCTTCTGTCCAGATCTATAAATAAGACTCAAAGAAGCGAAGGATTTATCCTGATGTTTCAAAGTATACAAAACAATCGCGTAACATTTTTTCCGACTATAAACGGTATTGTTCATAACTGTAGTCCAGCAAATATAATGAAATAATCTGCGCTACAGTCATCACAATTAGCAGCCTCATCTCGGCTCATCTCTGCTCAGCCTGACGAGTAAGGCTAAGCGCTCGCCTAAGACACGACAGTCTAAGTAACTCTTGACTATGTGAGATAAATCAATCTCATGAATGTATTAAAAAAGTCGTCAAGCAGTTGACAAGCTCAGCAACGCTTAGCGCTAGCCTACGATACGGCAGATTTTGGTGAGTCTTGACTATCTAAGACAAAATATCAGTCTTACCTTTCTCGAATCTGTCGACAAGCTTTAGTCCGACTCGTCGTGGGACATTTTTCACGCTATGAGGCTGGATTCATATGCGTCAGCCCGAACGCGTGGTTTGGCGGCCACACCGCGTGTTCGGGCGGACGTACATAAATCCAGGTTAAGAGCCAGTCCACACGGCGCAGTCAGCGTTGCGTCGACGCAGCGCTGCCGTTGCGTTGTTTTAAACACAAATAACCAAGGTATTCACACGGCGCACCGCTTCGTCGCAACGCACACATATCGGACAGCAGTCCCCGAGACAAAGCGGGAGGGAGTATTGACGTTGAATGCTTCCGAGTAATAACGCTGCGATGACGCAGCACCCGTGTGGACGGCTATATGCGTCAAGATATTTGCGATGCGACGATGCAACGCAACGCACCGTGTGAACTGGCTCTTAGGCTATGAGACGTTATTGTTACTAGTGTGTTCACCGTCATGAATCACCTACTTCGTATAGCAATAGTATAGCGGATGTATTGTCGCAGATGAGTGCTAAGCCTAAATGTCGGTGAAAGCCGTAATAAGTGTTCCGGCATTAGCGTCTCTTCAATTACGCGACTGCCGACTCCGCTGCGGAGATAAAAACTTTCCATTAAATATTTCATTTTTACGACTCGTTTGAGTCTTGTATTCCGGAGCGTGAAACAGGCTGCATTAGTCGCTACAGGCAGTGATATAGCTGCACACTTTGAACGTTATAATATTGTATGTTCGATTCTTCAATCATAATTTTTTATTCCGTTTCGAATACTAAACTGTCTGAAACGGCGGCGACGCGGGAATCTTGTATGACCATTATAATTGTATAACAATATTATGCTGAAATGTGCAGTTAAATGAATTGCAGTATAGACGAAGTGCTACAGAGCGATTCCTATTCAATCGTAAATACGGATAGGAAAGTAAAGTGTAACAACGACAAAACTAGCGTGCGGCCAATTATAGTTGTGTGGGAATATATTAAGGGCGTTCCTTACGGAGATACCGTAATTTACCGTATTTAATTAAACTCATAATTTAAAAGCTACAAAGTTAAAATAAAAATGCAGCAATAATCTTCAGCATATCAACATTCCTTGCCCCGTTTTAAATTTTCTATTTTTGTTTATTATACTCATGATACTAGCATCCAAAGTAAAACCAGTTTATTAAAAATCAAGCACTCCTCATTCAGCATCTCCTTAGGATTTACAAATTACTTTTATTTGAAACACACGCCAATATATTGACAATATCATAAACTACATATTCCCCGTTTTAATTTTTTTAGCACAATTTTGAACTAAGATAAGTAAAAAAACCGGCCGCGTGTCGGGCCACGCGCAATATAGGGTTCCGTAGTACCGCAAGTTTTTGATAATTTTTATGAATGAATGAATGAATGAATATTCTTTATTGCATTTACACATAACATTTAAAGAAATATCTACAAACTTATCACTATTAATAAACTATATATAAACACAAAAGGCGGCTTTATTGCTATGCAGCAATTTCTTCCAAGCAACCGAAAAGCAGGAAATTATTTTATTTTATAAAAAGCAAATAGGCAATGCGCAAAAAAAATAATAATAATAATCTAGGTACATCCTACAACTAATTACTAACATCTAGAAAGATAAGATTAAAAAAATATGTATTAAGTAAATAATAATAAAAAGATAAAAAAAAAATATTAACAATAACAGTTATGTATTCTAATTTATAAACCATAATATTTAGACAAATAAATATGATGCATTATAATAAATATTATAAATATCCATAAATAATACACTACTTAATAATATGTATACAAATACAATACCTATACATAATATTATATAAAATAACATACCAAATATATATTTTTATATATAATTATTTATTATTATTTAGATAGTAGTCTTTGACGAGTCTTTTAAAAACGTCTACACTTTTAGCCTGCCTGATGTTAACAGGCAAAGAATTCCATAGCAGAATTGATTTTACCGTGAAGGAAGACCTAAAAAAGTTTGTTTTAAATAACGGTATGTCCAACAGTAATCTTGAAGACGACCGCAAGTATTTTACGCTCGGTATACGGAAGACGAAATTCTCTTTTAGGTAAGAAGGTGTTCTGGGATCATGCAGCAGCGAGTACAGAAAAGAGAGCACTCGATAATTACGCCTTAAGCGTATAGGTAGCCAAGAGAGCTTAGTGCGATATTCCGACACGTGATCATATTTTCTTAAACCGAATACAAAGCGAATAGCCAAATTTTGCAGGCGCTCAAGCTTGTTAAGTTTGTCCTCGGTAAGATCTACGAAGCACGTATCGGCATAATCCAACATGGGCAAAAATAGGGACTCGGCAAGTAGGACCTTGGTCTTAATCGGAAGCAAATTCTTCCACCTTCCTAAGGAATGCCATACCGCATGTACCTTCTTACTGACCGCCGCTACATGATCTGACCAAGATAAGTGCTCATCTATGTAAACACCCAAATTACGAACACTTTTTGAATAGGGCACGTGTATACCACAAACGAGCACAGGGGGAAGATTCACCCAGTCAACCCTTGAAACTAAAGCAGAGCTACCTATAATAATAACCTGAGATTTATTGGGATTAATAGCAATGCCATTACGCTTACTCCAGTCAAAAATAATACTCAGGTCATTATTAATATCTCCAATTTTTCTCAAGAGATCTTCCAAGGTTGACTGGATATAGATCTGTAGATCATCTGCATACAAGTGAAAGAGAGACGAGATGGATTCACAAATTGTGTTTATGAATAACGCAAAGAGAAGAGGAGATAGCACACCACCCTGCGGAACACCAACAGTGTTGCTTGACCACGACGAGAACTCGTCGCCCACACGAACACGTTGTCGGCGCCCCGAGAGATAGTTTGCTAGCCAATTAATTACTGAAGGCGATAAATTAAGCGTCCTAAGCCTGCCTATAAGAATGTCATGGTCAATAGTATTGAAAGCGTTGCTGAAATCCAACAAAACCAATATAGTTAACAACCTACTGTCCATAGCATGGCGTATGTCATCTGTGACTTTTACTAGAGCCGTAGTAGTGCTATGTCCGGGTCGGAAGCCTGATTGGAATGGAGTCAAAAGGTTGTGTTTATTAACATATGAGAACAGCTGTTGATGGATTAACTTTTCAAGAACCTTTGACAGGAATGGCAAAATTGATATAGGTCGAAAATCAGCAGGCGAATTGGGTTTGTTACATTTCGGCAAGGGTATTATATGTGCACTTTTCCAGACTGACGGGACTTTACCATTCTCAAGAGAAAAATTAAAAATATGAGTCAGTATTGGAGCAATTGCGTCTATAACTAAAATTATCATCTTACGACTTATATTATCTTCACCAACAGCATTTGATGATATGGACATGACATTCTTTTTAATATCGCCAACAGTAAGCGGACTTAAATGGAATGGAGGGAATTTAGGTAACGGTGTAGATGCAAGTTTGTTAATTGTTTGTAATTTAGAGTGGGGATCATAATTTAAATTATTAGGAGAGGAAAAAAAGGAATTAAGATTATTTTTATCAAAAGGAATCTGTGAAGGAGATGGACTCGAAATTTTGCCTACACCCATGGACTTCAAGAATTTCCATGTCTTGGAAGTGTTAGTATTGTCGACAGAGGAATGGATGAAGCGTCTCTGTGCATCTCTGACCATTGTATTACAGCGATTTCTTAGTCTAATATATTTCTCCCGGTGCTCGAGTGTATTTGTTTTTTTATATTTAGCTTTTGCCCTATGTTTTTTTGCAATCATCGTTTTGATTTCAGCCGTAAGCCATGGGGCAGGTAAATGCTTGACCTTGACTGGCCTGATAGGTGCATGATCGTCAAACAGTCGTAGTATCAATTTATTAAATATCTCTACCTTATGATCAATATCAGTGGCTTCAACTAACTCAGACCAATCGATGTTATGGGCATCTTTAAGCAATTTATCGCTATTAACTTTGTTGAAATTTCGCTGCAGTTTAATAGTTGGCTTTGCTTTTGGCGGGCGTATGCTGTAAGATAAAAAGATGATATCGTGATATGAGAAGATATCTGCTGAACATTGGCCTCCTTTAACGACAAAACTCGGAGAGGATACTACAATTAAGTCCAGCAAAGAGGGGGTGCAACCGGGTGCACAGTGAGTAGCCTGCAGAGGTAGCATAGTTAGATTTTGACTATCTAGGATAGACTTGAGCTTCTTTGTTCTACGGTCACCTTTAATCATACATGTATTAAAGTCACCCATGATTATGTTATGTAAGTAAGAAGGAGTATGATCTTCAAGTATTTGCTCAAACGTTGAAAAATAATCTATGTGGAGTGATGGGCAATAAAACACTCCCAATAAAATTTTTGTCCTAGATAATGATACCTCCACAAGCATATACTCCAAGTCTTCAGATGAATGGCTAGATGATGCTATTACAGTGTACGGTATTTGAGATCGCAAATAAATGGCAACACCACCTCCTCCCTTATGAACTCGATCATTCCGTATAAGTCGGAAACCTGGTAAACTGTAATTAGTCGATGGCAAACACGGTTTCAGCCACGTCTCTGACACCAAAATAGCATCCACATTAGCGTTTTCAAAAGAAGCAAGCATGTCTGGATAATGAGCTGGAACACTTTGGGCGTTAAAGTGAAGAACGTTAAAATGCTTTTTGGTGTCAACAAAATTTGCTAAAAGTGTATCTTTTAAACAACAAAACGAATTAGTACTATGAAAACTATCATCTTCAGACTCACCAGAGGAAACAGAGAAAAAGTCATCATTGAAGGCATCTTCAATAGTAGACTCATCCATAGTTTGTACTTGGTATGAAATAATAATAATAATACCTAATTAATATAATAATATTTAAATATTATAATAATATAATAAAATACTATGATATAAAATTAAAAATAATTAACAAAAATTAATACCCACTTATGTCAATACCAAACCAGTACGTAAACTATTCGTAAACCAAAAAAAAAAAAAAAAAAGTTTCTATCTATAATTTCTATCGCCTTACATCATTCACAAATCACAACCAAATCATTGTATGGAGAGAAAAAAAAAATATTTTGACGTTCAAATGTCAGAATTGTCATCTGTCAAGTTTCTAACTTTCTAAACGTCTAAATATGTTTTGTTGTTATAATATTTTGATAACATTTTGAAATTTACAGGTAGTAGGTAGAAAGTACAAAAAAATAATTAATATAAAGCGTTACCTTCATTCTTAAAGTATAAGCTTATTAAATAATACACAAATATTCCAAATGTAATATATAGATATAGAAGCATATAAGTACCTAGTACCTACATACCAAAGAGCTATAAAATACTAATAATTACAAACTACAATCTTCATTCCCAAAAGCTTTCATATAAGCAATTATTGTACAACAGCCACTTATTCTCAATAATCAAGCAATATAAGGCTAGAAATGAGGAGAACAGAGACTTTTGTAATGAAAAAGGCTTGTGCATACTACAGACAGTGATGAAGGTAAGCAAATAATCAAAAAGATAAAGCATTAATCCTGATATATATACTTTCTAAACTATATTATCTACTTAGCTTTAATATTCCTTTTTGTTCTAGGTCCTACTCGTCCAGCATTAACTTCAGCTTTGGAGGCCTGAAGAACAGGTTGGCTTGATCCTGGCGCTGCCGGGCTTTTAATGGCATTAAGGTCAACCATGCTATGCACACGGTGTCTAGAGCCATCAGGACCAATAACCAGAATAGTGCCATTGCTCGTCCAGCACTTAGCTATTCCATAGCGTTGACGAGCAGCCAGAAAGACATGGTGCCGTTTTCTAGTCAAGAATTCAGATAAAGTTATTCCTGTTTGTTTTAAATTTGTCTTCGAGCTCCAAATCCTTGTACGAACATCCTGATCATGAAACTTGACAACTATTGGTCTGGGCTTCTCCTTATTTTGCCGGCCCAGCCTACTGCAGTACTTGATGCATGACTCATCTACGTCAGATACGCGGAGTTGTGAACTTATTATATTATATATTGAAGCACGTAGATTGCTAGAATCTTCAGAGACACCATGAAATAGGAGGGTTTTCTTCCGCTGTCTCATTTCCATTTGATCGCTTAGATCAGACAGCATCTGGACCTGAGCTTGTAGTGACTGCAAAGCACTGACAACAAATGTTTTAAAAGTGTTGAACTCACGGTTAAGCTTTGCTGAAGGACCCTCACTATGTTCAGAAGTTGCCGCAGACTGCAGATCCTGCTGGAAGGTGGCCATCCGTGAATTAAACATTTGTGTCATCTCTTCAATTGACTGTTTTAGTGACTCCATAGTTGCAACCGGAATGTTAACAAGTGCAGCAGTTGTGATGAGGTGATAAGGTGGCAGTGAGAGTGATTATTATAGGAGATTAATATACTGGTGGGTACAGACTATTATTTTAATACATAACCAGGCAAAAAAAAGTTAAGATTAATATTAAATTACAGTTAATAATTAAATAACTAAGCAAAGTATGTGTTGTCTTTTTTACACATCTACCCGAAAAAAAAAAAGTTTTATGGTCAACGATCATACATTTAAAGAGTGTTTTATACTACTAACAACATCATCTCAGTTACTTTCAAAGGAATTTGAACGAAAAGTTCCTTTATACTTCGCCGAATACATTTTTTTTAGTTAATCGTCTATTACTCAATAACTTATGATGTCTTCTTAGCCGTGATAGTTTTCCTTTTAAATTCAGCATATTTCCTACTTCCGTGAATTTTTTCATATTTCCAGAACCAACCGTTTAGCTGGTAGAAGGGGGGGACACTGGACTCTAACGATTTTTTCCACTTTAAAACTTAATATTTCACAAACGGATCCCTAAATTGGAAAATGATCTATGAAAACTCGCAATATTTTTAAAAAACCTATTCAACGACACCCCACACGATGGGGTGGGCGCAAAAAAAAATATTCATCCCCGCTTGATGTGTAGGGGAGATACCATAAAAAAAAAAATTACGATTTCATGTACCATTTTGTTGCCATCATTAATATGTGTATTCATGCTTAATTACAGCTTTGTAGGTCGTATAGTCTCGGAGTAAAACCGCGGACAGACAGACAGACAGACGGACGGACAGACGGAAACGGAACCCTAAAAATAGGGTTTTGATGCGATCTCGGCAACGCGGCAAATGTATGGCCAAGGTCGTTTGCTCTTCTGACCGAGCGAGGTGGTATGCTCGGTCAGGCCGGAGCCCACGTGATACATTTCAGCTGTCGTATATATACCGACGCGCTCAGAAAACTTCGATAGCACGTTGCAGGAATGTTAGGCGAATAATTGTGGGTACCGCCAATAGATGCACGATCTCTTTCTCTATTTATAGGGAGCGGTCAACTTTATTCGGGTACTAGCTATTGCCTGCGACTCCGTCCTCGTGGACTTCAGTTTATAGCCCTTTGGTTCCCGTTTCAGTGGGATGGCCGGGATAAAATGTAAATCGGTTAAGTTATTTTGGTGAGAAAGTAAGACAGACAGAAAGTCAGAGATACTATCGCATTTTTAATAAGTATGGATTGCTCAGTCCGTTTTTTTAAGTCCGTGTCCTATACCTGCTAAGCTACACACGTATCAACAGACTGCAATCGTCTCAAATCGTATTCGACTTCGATGTCTAATAATAGTACGGGAGCCCAAGAACATTTTTTTATTACTATGAAGCAAATTTTTAGTGAGTAGCTTCATTTTGATAAGACGAACAACATTTTTATCTGCGCAAAATCTTGAAAGTGGTAGCTAACAGAAATAGAAAGAATTTCATACTTTGAATTATTGATGGTACTAAAATATGGACTGTTTTATTTGCAGGACAATGTTACTTTTAAATTAAATGACTAAATATAATTAGTCTATCAATATATAAAAAATCTGCTCATTAGGATTCTGTAATCAACAAAACTTGGTTGACTACTGAACCCTTAAATGAAATAACAACGAAATATAATTTAAGAGTAAGTAACATTGTCCTACAAATAGAAGAATCCATATTTTAGGACCATCAAATGAAAGTATGAAATCTTTTCTATTTCTGTTAGCTACCACTTTCAAGATTTTTCGCAGATAAAAGAGTTGTTCATCTTATCAAAATGAAGCTACTCACAAAAAATGAGCTTGATAGTAATAAAAAAAATGTTCTAGGGCTCCCTTACTATAAAGTTCAGGAGCACGTCAACAAATATAAACTTGACGCGCTTCCGTAATCGAGTACCAAACGAATTAGGTTTCTTTCGGAAACTTCGCAGTGAACAGAATATATAGAGCAAAACAAAGCTATCGCCAGCTAGATACGTTATTTGTGAAAAAAAAACAATCCCGCAAAAACTGTTCATTTTCCAACGATAGTTGTAGTGTTTCACTCTACATTAGTGCCAAACCTCATCTGTATGTCTCAAAAATCAGTCATAGAGTCTAAGCAAACTATGCCGAATTTCCGCGGCGGAAGTTCGGCTTGATTCCGCCTGCAATGTATTTTAAATTACCGGTGAGTGGTGACACACCTTGCTGAAATTCCGTCGCGATTGTATTCGTTTGACATTGCTGACGTAATCATGCGGAATTTTCGCCGCGGAAATTCGGCATAGTATTTTCAGACACTAGACATAAAAATAAGGATATGAACCATTTGTAAAATAAAATTTCAAAATGAATATTTGATAGAAAGATCTACGATCTTTGTAAATCCAAAATGAAATTGCGTATTGTAAGCGTAATACCTAATATTATGAACAATATACAATTATATACATAGGTATATTCATTACTTGCATAATACTGTAGTCTGTAACTATTAAATATTATTAATATTAGTATATTGCGAGAGATTGTATTTGTAATGTCAATCACTAAGGGTCAGTTCACATCGAAACGCAACTCGACGCCGCGGAAATACTCACTCAGCTCGTCTCTTCATTGAGTCAATAAAAAAAAGTTTACAACTGAAATACAGCTGCGCCGCGTAGCGTATTGTCTTGTCTCGTAAAACAGCACAGTGAAGTGAGACAGAAGAAGAGAAAGTTGTTTTACTGAAGAAAAATTTATTTCTTCAGCAAAACAACTTGCGTCAGATTTTTGTTGACCTAGTTTAGATAAATTAATAAAGTTGAATTTTTAATCGTTATCTTAAAAATGTTACTGGCGTCACGTGTAATTTCAGTGTGACCCACCCTAAAACTTGTTCACAATATTAGTCGAATTATTATGAGCCCTTATTTCGATTAATTTCAATTAATCGAAGATATTCCAAGAATTAATGTGTTTGATGTATACAGTATCATTTAGTGTGCAAATGTGATTTTAATTATAACTCTGTAGCTACTTGATACCTACACGGTTATGATCATAGATTATTATCAAAAAGTGTTCAAAAGAATGGTGTCAAAAATAATAATTATAGTAATATCACTTGTGATGCCAGAGTTTTGTGCATCTACGGGTCTACGGGACAGTTTATATTAGACCGTAGTCCGTAGCACGTCCTGCATTCGCTCATTTCGATAGCGATGTTAGGATAATATTATGATATAACATGTCGCTAAGTGACTTGCCGCTTGCGCTGTCCCATCCATTTTAAATATCTAACTTCAGGGTAAAAATGTTCGAATCCGTTAGTTTAGTAACTGCAAGTTTTCGAATGCGCGTTGAACGACAACTGTGCATAACCCCGCTTTAAGGACGCGTCCCCATAAAACACGATGCGGCGTCGTCATCGTGCCACGACATGACACGACGTCGCCACCGTGACACGGCGCGGCGCCGCGAACGGTGCGCCCCCCCGTGCCCCTATTCAGTTTGATTGACATCAGCTGACAAGATTTACATTACGCGACTTCGACAAGTATTTTTATATGCCTCGTTTAAATTTAGAACGCAATAGGGATGATGACAAGATCAAAGATTAGCAAATTTTGTTAATAAAATAAAGAAAGCACGGTAAAAAATAAGCGTTACCAAAGTTCAGCTCCATAGCATTTGTATTTTTTTTGTTAGGCGCCTTCAAAGTTGGATAATCAAGTCGATTTTTTTTTCAATTAAATTTCTTAATATTTGTATACCATTCGATAAGTTATGTAATTAAAAGCAACTTTTGGTATGAAACTACTTTCATAAACACAATATTTAATATACCTATCGAACAAAGTTCTCTCCCGATCCGTACTAACTAAGAAAGACTGACGTCAGTCTTTCGTAGCATTTTGTATGGAGCGTTTCGGGCAGGTCTATTTTATGAGATGTTTGAATTGTTCATATCTTGGTGAATTTTTAAGCTGTGAGAGTCATTCTTTCAGCAATGTTTCTATTTTTTAAGGGTCTTTCAATTACTAATAAGAAAAAAAATTAGTCATCAAGCCTATTATTGTTCGGAAGTTTCACCCTGAATAGGGGCGCACGGGGATTTTTGCCGGGAATGTTAAAGTGTGCTGTTGTGTTTTTATATTATTTTCCTAAAATTGTGTTAGCTGGGTTTTTAATGTGTAATATTGGTAGAATATTAACCATTAGATATTCGTGTTCATGCACAAGTGTAGGAAAGTGATGTAATATCCAGAAACGTGCTATTTTGTGTTCCCTCCAAAACTCCATCGAAAGTTTCAGTAAAGTTCGTGCTTACTCGCACGATCGAAAACGCTCATTCAAAAAGTGCAGAATGCGTGTAGTAGGTATTGTTGTGACATCCCCCCGCGTACTCACGTAACTCCTTATATAAATAAACTACGATGGCTCAAAATGGACGGTAGGAGACAATTGCATTTTGCCACCCTCCTATTTGGAGTAGTCAAATTTAAAACACCGGCCTATCTCTATGATAAATTACAGAGGGCATGCGATAAACACCTGACGATGACCACCAGGGGATCTAACTATCGGATGATCACTCCGCTTCACCGCACTTCCAAGTTCCAAGGCAGCTTCAAATACCTCGCAAGCAAAGTCTGGAACAATCTTCTGCCGCCGCAAATTCGAACTCTGCAAACAGTAAAGAATTTTAAATTAAGACTCAAATCCTATCTACTAACTGAACAACTTGCAGTAATTTAACTATAAATTATAAATATAATTATTGACTAATGATATGCTCAAATATATTAACATTATTATTATTTATTTACAATTGGTTTTATACAATTATTATTATTATTATTAATATTTTATGAACTTATAATGTTACGATGAAATATACCGATAAAGTTGTAAGCCGGCGCAAGGCCGTTTACGGATGTTCCAGAGTCGCTTGCAAAGTCAAACACTATCCTTCAAGCCCGATCCCCCATGCCTCGGGTTGTTAGGTAAAAAATAGAAAGGCACTGTTTTTACAAGCGTTGTAGACGTATCATATCCATACTCCCTGCAAATTATAAAATTATATTATCTATTAATTGGTCTACACATTAAAAGGATTAATTTTGAAAAATCTAGTTATTATTTATCCAATTTTTAGTGTAATTTATGTATGAATTATAACAAATATATCAAGTACACATAATATTTTAAATACCTTTAAAAATTATAACAAACTCACAACTTACCTGAATCCTGCACTGCGATGATAATATATTATTATACAAGTAGTAGGTATATCTCGTTGTACCATAAGTCATTACCATACATAATATTATTATTATTATTACTGTTTATGTATTACGTAAGTATATCGCTCATTGCTACGGTCAGGTGTATAGCGGTGGCCGTAGTCCTGCGCGCGCGGCGCTCCTACCCCATGGGACAACCGTTTGCGTTATGGTGAGAGCACGGGTTTTACGAGGGGCGCGGGCGGCAGGTGGAAGGGTCCGCCGCATAACTATTCCATAGCATTGAGATTTGAGTCACACACACAACTCATAATATTATAGTACTTATTTTATATTATATTTTCATATTAATTAACGTATCTTGTAACTTGTAGAATTCCATATATTTTATATAAAAAATAATATTTTGTATGTTATAATGTATTGCTGAGTGCTTATCTGTTCCTGTTTCCAGATGACGGCTTACTAGGAACCACATAATACCAGGCACTGTGGTGTACGTCACGGTGATACGCCTGAGTGGTGTCCTTTTTGGCAGTAGACATGACAATGCACTACTTGTACCGTCCCTCATGCTATTATAATGCTATTATTTTTGTAATTACATATTTTTCTTTTACTTTTTCTTTACGAATTGTAATGTGTATTGTAATGTGTATGTGTATTGTAGTGTAATGTGATGTCTTATTGTTAAATAAACGTTATTATTATTATTATTATTATAAAGCGTCTACCACTTTACTGAATCGACCGACTTGACTCCTTGACTGTATTGACTTTTACTTAGACTTTGACTAGACTTTAGACCTGACGATACATGAAAACGATGATGAAAATTATAATAGGAGGAATATGGTTTTCCCGCCATATTCCTTACCTTTTTACCTTGTCTTTGGCACAACATACACATCCTTTGTGTCAAGTTGCTAAAAAAGAAGAAAAAGAAAGAAAGGGGCGCACGGCCCGTCGAGTCGAGTCGTGGTACGGCGACGACGCTGCGCCGTTTTCGATGGAGACGCGCTGTAACTTCCTGCATAATAATTAACCACAGCATATCCGACATACGAACTACAGCTTAAGACTCAAGTGACGTCAGTCTAGCTCATAATTGGTCAGATTAAGCTGGCTCACGTCCCGCGCTAGGGTGTGTGATTATTGCTGAATTACCACGTAAATTGCGTTTTTACGTGATGTGCAGCTTGATACGTGATATAAGCGAAACTTTATAGGCTGTTATGGTCTACAGACTACACTTATTTGACTGAAAGACAGGTACTACTTATAATGACATGTTTGTTGTCTCGATAAGTATGTGTAAATGAAAGTTATAATTTTACTAAATTGATGTCCCTCTTTCTTCCTTACTACGCAGTTGTCATAATAAATTTATATTCGTTTAGAGAACAATCCTTAACCATTGATATTATCAACTGAAAACGATAGCAAAATAAGACGAAAATGCTATTACTTAATTAAAACTCAACTTGATTACACGCAAAACAGCTTAGAGCAAAATATAAGATGAAATACAATTTGAAGTACAAACAAGGTTAATTTGGACAACATTTTTAAGCTCGTGGCTCGTAATATTCTTGTTAATTATTAAAAGTTTGAGAAAAATTAGGCGCTCTCATAACTTTGTGCGAAGCCAACTTTTAATTATCACCATGAAGAACATAATTGTATTATATATTAACTGAATTTAGGCGGTGCTTCATCTTAAATAATAAGGTGTGTATATCAAATTTTTACTTGAAAAATCTTTTAGCATCATACAAACCATTATCCAAAACTGGCTGTTTCGGACGATTTTCAGGCACTTGGATGACATTGACTGTAAAACATTGCATCCCCCAAACATCCTTGTTGGACTGAAAAACTGATGAGATGTAATTTGTAAATGATTTTATGTCATATCTTATTATGAAAAATTCTTATGATAGGTATTCTTCTGGAAGAATAGGTCAAAATAAACGTATATTTTCTCATCATTCTTCGAATAATTGCTGTCCATAGGGATCACACAAAAGTCTAGAATACTAAAAATCCAAAGGAAGGAGGCTCCAAAATGAATCGAACCCATGGGAAGTTTCACCCGCGACCTTTATCCTAAAAACATACGCCCACGGAGCTAAAACAGATGTATGCAAATTCAGCACTTATCAACTCTATTGGGACGAAATAACACCTGAAAATGTATTTGGCGTCATTGAAAATTGGAAAAAACCTTTCATGAGGCTGCTCTGCTAGTGGATAGTGAAAGTGGTTAAATTTAGGTTGGTGGTTTAGGATGAAATGAAAGCACTAAATGCTTAATTAAGACTGTCTTATTGAATATAAAATAAACAATATATAGGTAAGTTGTGATATAATGATTTTAATGGAATTTTGGATACTATAGTTTGTTCGTTCTAAGATGATATAGGTGACAGTTCTCATATTCCTTGCTACGGAATTTTTTTACAAGAAAACAAAAAAAAACAGAATGTGATAAATTATATTCCATCTACAAAAATAAATGTTTCCTGTAATTGTAAATGATAAAAAATGAAAAGTTGCTAAATGCTAACTTATTGATATAAAATTATAAATATTAACTCTGAAATAGGAGTATAAAATTATTGTTACGAAAATATTTGAAAAATGTCAGATCCATGAAACGGAACTTATGTCAATAGAGATTGACACAGTTGAATCGAAATCAAATCGATAAAAAAGGGCGGCCATCTTAAATCGCCGGCGTCACTCTGAAACATCAGTACGAAATCGATAATTTCGATTGCAATTCCTTTACGAGGTGATTCGATATTTTTAAATTATTCGATTAATTTTTTTAGGTAACTACTATTGTCAATTATAATGTGTCACGCATATCATCATAAAACGCACAAACTATAGTTGGTTACTAAAGCCTAGTTATATTATTATGTTTATCCAACTTAGACTATTTCAACCTACATGGCTATGAAGGGCTCTGCACGAATTTTGCAATTAGTGTTTATATCAGTGGTACTCAACCTTTTTTTCAAACGGGCCACATAAACGATTTGGTCTTGTGTCGCGAACCGCGATCAACATTTTGGTTAAAAAATGACGTTCTTAAAAAATTTCAATTTAAAAGTGGAATAATTTTCATGACTTTCACAACGACTTTTTTGTTGGTAGGCCTGAATGTCAAAATAATTTAACTTCACGCGGGCCACTGATGAAGTCCCGGCGGGCCGCAAGTTGAGGATAGCTTGTTTACATTATCTGCTGAATCGATTTTAATGAAATTTGGTAAACCTTTTATGCCTTAGATAGAACCAGAGGTTAGTGATTATATTACTGAAAAACGTACATATTAATACATTGGGCGCGATGTGGTGTGACAAGTATGCGTTCACCTTAATCATGTATTTCCAAAGCAAATATTTCGATTGGATTAATGACGGCTGTAATAATGGGCCGTGATTTGGTTATCATGTTTGTACAATTATATATCACCATCAAATACACCAGATTATAAGTTCTATTACTATCCAAAATTCAACCTATACAAAATGCTTGATGACTATTTTTTTTTCTTATTTGTAATTGAAAGACCCTTAAAAAATAGAAACATCGCTGAAAGAATGACTCTTATAGCTTAAAAATTCACCAAGATATGAACAATTCAAACATCTCATAAAATAGATCTGCCCGAAACGCTCCATACAAAGTGCTACGAAAGACTGACGTCAGTCTTTCGTAGTTTGTACGGATCGGGAGAGAAGTTTGTTCGATAGGTATAATATTAAATATTGCGTTTATGAAAGTGGTTTCATACCAAAAGTTGCTTTTAATTGCATAAGTTATCGAATTGTATACAAATATTAAGAAATTTAATTGAAAAAAAAATCGACTTGATTATCCAACTTTGAAGGCGCCTAACAAAAAAAATACAAATGCTATCGAGCTGAAATTTTGGTAACGCTTATTTTTTACCGTGCTTTCTTTATTTTATTCACAAAATTCGCTAATTTTTGACCTTGTCATCATCCCATTTTTCTCCTAGATGTTGCCTGCAACATCGTTGCACTAAAACTTATGGCGCGGGAATCGTATGTTTTTCTAGGATAACAAGACTTTAGTATCCTAGAATCCTGGAAGCTTACTGTGAGTCCTGGGAAAGAATATAGGATACTTAGTATCCTATATTCTCACAGTTCCAAAGAGATATTGCAGCTTCCCTTAGTATTATAATATGAATTTAGTTCATAAATGAACTAAGCTACTATGAATGAAAATGTATTAAGAATCCTTACCATAAGAATATGTGTTAGTAGCATAACAACTTGCAGATTCTGCGAGAAGGAATAGAATAGAATAAACGTTTATTTGCAGCTATAAGATACATAATAATATTTAAAAATATATACTAATTTTTAATATTTTCACTATTTTGTAATATTTCTACTTTTAAAAAAATATAAATATTACAAAATAGTGAATTAACATAATATAGGTAGGTACATTAGCCGCAAATTGGGCCAAGCTCGGCATTGTTGGCACATCCAGCAGGCAACCAACGCCGGTCTTCCACTTGACCCATTCCGTGACCTCACAACCATCCCAACTTCTAAGTAACAAGCCTTACATATGACATAACTCATGAATAATTAATTATTTGCAATAATTTACAATCAAGTGTAAACATGCCTCATTAAACATAAAACAACAAGTAATTTGATTTCAGTTTTCACCAACAATTGTATTAAAAGTACTCAATTTTCACTAGACTAAGATATTATTACATAATTATTTATACCTATTCATATTATTATGACAAATAAAACCTAGTGCATTGAATTAAAATAGTAAAAAAGGAAAATAGTAGAAGGAGGAGGCATATATACACCTTCACCTCGACTGTCCCGCACTACAGAGTAGGAACAGACAACTTGGTCGCTATGAATACTCATTGATAGATTCGTGGCACCAAGTACCCCAACCACATCTTCAATTTATGAGCAGCACTGGATTGGGAACAGTACTCTCATGCGAAGGAGTCACAATATATTCTCAAGGGTCGCAGTGACTTCAGGGCTACAACAACCTGCCTTCAGGAAAAATACAGCTTAGATATAGCACCAAAGACAGTTTCGATCAAATATTGTAGAAAAACCATAAAGATTTCTGTGTGGTTTTTCACGAAGGCAGGTTTTATGTCATGTGATGTTACAAAAGCAAGTGCGCTGCAGGCGACAGTGTTTTGATTAATTAAATTCAAGTGTTTACAAAGGAAAATATGGAAGTGCAATATTATTTCGTCAGCGCGGTTCGTAAATGGAATCAAATAACATTTATTTTTAAATGCAATAAATCGCTCGCCTTTGATGTAGGAGCCTAATCGGAGGTTTATCGGAATTAAAAAGTTGTGAGTCGTCGGGTTATTGTGGAGCCCCCGCCGCACCCCGCCGCGTCGCGCAGCCTCCCCCGGGAAAAATTATTGGCTTCAGATTAACTTTGATCGGCAGTTTCGTAACTAAAATTAACTTTCTCAAATAACACAATCGGATTCCTTCCTCGTTTCGGTTTCCGTAAACGAGTTTATTTTCAACTTTCAGCGTATTATATTCGAATTATTTGGAATTTTTTGCAGCAGCCTAGCGAAGAAAGCGTGGGGCCCATCATAAATCATGTTTGATCACGGGGTGGGCCGGCGGCAGCGCAAAAACAGATCTAGCGCCCATTTGTATGCCGACCCTTATGCATAGGGATGGACAGCAGCAAGAAAAATGATTTGTATACCCCGCCGTCCCATTTCTATTAGGCAAATACCCCACTATTCTAAACGGCCGTTCGCGGAATGTATTTTTGAATGATAGCGGCTAAAAGCCCCGGTTGATATAATGGATTTTGCCCCTTTTTGCGATCCTTTGAAAAAACATTACGATTTTGCGGATACGAGATATATCTATCACCACACGATGATAATATTATCACCAAACACTTACATCGTACATTGGAGTACTCGTATGACTGGTATTAGAGACATGTAGACTGTAGAGCTTTTAGCTTTACTTATAATATTTTACTCCATATATTTTTGGCATCACAATATAAATACACATTTTCATGAATGATGTTACATACTTAACATACTCTCCGAAAATTACTGTGCTCTATAGCACGATAACTAGCTGTAAGTCCTACCATGGATCAATTCTTAATCAGCCAATATTCACTGAAACTCTTATATTTTTTTAAACCAATAACATGTACGTTATGAAAACTTACAATCAAATCGTTCCAATAGTGAATAGCATATTTAATACATTTTTAGTAAACAAACGGTGATGCTCGCTAAGATTCCCCGCATCGCCGGAGTGACAATGCAAAATACTCCCCCGCGCTCTGTTCTAACTTACGACTTCACTACTTGTTTACTTCGCGCCAGAGACGAATAAATTTCCACAAGAAATAACTCTATTGTATATCTCGCCCCTCGAGAGTGCCGCAGAGGTTGAATACACTTAAGATTCTATTTGTTTTTTTTTTAATAAATACGTAGTCTTAGAGAAATTGATGCGTAGGCAGATGAGTCTATATTTGGTTGGTCAAAACCAGCAGCCGGCTGACAGATCACGAGTAACTTCGACTTTGGCAGATTTTGATTAAAACATCAAGCATAAAGCAAGTAGCAAGAGTATGATATTTTTATCGCTTGAAAATGCACCGCGGTTTATCGTTTTAAGCGGGAAATAAATATTTTTTCTTCTAAAAACAGGTTTGCAAGTTACCGTTGGTTTTTCACCGGCGACCCACGACGTGATTTATCCTCTCGTACGTCGATTTACAAGATCGCGCAATTTTCAGGGCCGCTGCGAACTGATGAGCCCATTCACTGTGTAATTCGCCCTTAATACCAACATTTTGTAAACACATTCCCCGACATCGACTTTCTTAAGACCTAGGGTTGGCGGCTCGGAAATTTTTCGCATAATCTCTCCGTTCCAAACGTTTAAAAGTTTTTAGATATAGCCTCGTGTAAAGATTCTTAAAAACGGTTCATTTTGCGGGAATGTATTAACACAATGCGTCTGTTAATATCGTAATTATTGTGCTTTAAATTTCTCACGATTGTCAGCCCTGAATGAGGCGTCAGGGTGAGAAATGCCGGTCAGAGGTCGGGGTATAAATAACAGCTAATGTGCATCCGGCGCTGGACGATCATTGACGTTACTGGTTGAGGCGGAGGGGGGGATACTATTACCACGCCAAAGAGTAGGAAATAATGTTTGTAAAAGCTTGTGTACCTACAGATTGTCAAACATTTACTTTTGGGGGAGAGGATTAATAACTATGACCCAAACAAAAGGCGGATTATATTTTTGTATGAAATATGACTAATTTTGTGGATTGGATAATACACGTAAATGACAGATGGATGAAGTTGAAATAAAATATATGTTAGACGCGTATCATAATAATTAATAACACATCTTCTGTAGTTTACTCCCCACAGGTGCTCCCCCTGAAAGCTACTTCTGTAAAGGCAGCAGGAGAACGATTACGCTAATAACATTTTAAAATAATATTGTAAATACCCATATCATAGATGTAAAGTTAACCATAGGAAAGGACAATGGACTTATTTTAACTGTTCTTCGTTATTGTTCTTTGAACAGACGAATTAGCGGCCACATATTGTAATAATTCGCTCAATCATGAAATAATCATGTTCCAGGGTTTTTTATGCCAGGTTAATTACAGACAATAAACGCAGAATCTCATCATAAAAAGCCTCCGTTTTATGCTCAGGTTCAATTGCGATCGTAAAATATATTTCACCCGTTTCTTGTTTATTTGCAAAATACTCCGCCTTGGGATATGAATAACTTATCCGACTGAGAACAGAAGATAATTCGCTGACAGGGACCATAAAGCTGGACTTAATAGGATATTATGTAGCAGTAGTCTGTTCCGATGCCATAATAAATTATTATATTTGAAATGTAATCAAAAACGGGCTTTGGCCCACCACACATTCCCACCACTGTATCTCCTGTGTCGCCAGGATCGACAGCAATATCCAACCACGAAAACCCTTTGATATGATCTCAGGGAGCCCGAGGGACATGCTAAAGCTGTTTTGGGACCCGCAACGAATTCAATCAGAAGAAGATAGGAGGAGTAGGAAATATACAATTTTTCCCTCCCCATAAAAAGCGGGAGACAGCACAAACTTGAAATGACCGAAAGTCAAAGAACTAAAGGGAAAATTTGAAATGTAAGTTTACAATAGTACATTACGCACCTAGGGCAGGAAAATAAGAAATGTCTCAGATCACATGTAATTGTTTGCCGAGGCGAAGCCGGCCTACAATCATTACAATATGTGATCTGAGACATTTCTTATGTTCCTGCCCTAGGTGCATTATGTACTGTAATAGTCAGTCATGTTTGAGGCTTATTAAATTTCACATTACTTATTACCAATTCAGGTGAAATTTTAATATAATAGGTAAAAGTATCTTAACTAATTAGGTGAAAATTAACAATTTAGATATAGTTATTGTTTCAAAAATATTCAAATTCATACCATGGCATATTATATGTATTACGTGAACAATAACAATTTACACCCCGATTCATAAATTGGTCCTTATTAGCTTTGTAAGCTTACGATATTGGTTTCCATGTTTCATCATAGCTTATAGGGAATGTTCTATATAAATACCATCTTTGTGGTGGGGCTCTTTGAGATATCCTAGGATTCCTTGGACCAAGACTATCGCCTGCGACCTGAGATAGGTAGGTATAAAGTGAAAATTTAATTTAGGTGAACTATATTTTATTATCTATGTTTTGTTAAACTAAGAACTTCTTTAGCAGCGTTGTGAATTTTTTAGACAGAAGGAGAACAGCGGGGCTAAAATGGTCACATTTAGCAATTCCTCTCAATCAATTCAGCAAATGAATTGTCAAAACTGTCAAACTGACAAATGTCAAATCAGTACAAAAATACAGAAATGAATTGCAAGCAGAGTTGCATTTTGCGATTTTATAATTCTTCAAAGCGACCATTTTAGCCCCGCAGGCCGCCGGCGCGGTGTCGGACGGGAAGTAATAATTTGCACCACTTTTTCTGCTGCGGGTTGAAAATTTGCAACCCGTTGAAAGTAGTAACGTGTATACCTGTTAATATTTTAATGCAACACTTTGAGAGTAGTTTAGGAAATATAACAAGTGTCACGTTCAAGCCCATGCACGTCCAATGTATTTATTTAAAACAGTGGTTCTTAACCAGTGGTCCGCGGACCACTGGTGGTTCCTGGGGGCATTCCAAGTGGTCCGCGAAGCCATCCGAATAATATTATGTGACGTCACGTAAGAAGTCGAGTCGTAATAACTTTTAGATTTTTGCCAAATAAAAAATAAATGAGTGCTAATTATAAAGTTGTGCCTTAAATAAAACAATTCTTTACTAAAGTAAACCAACTTGGTGGTCCCCGGCAATACAGACATTTGGTAAAATGGTCCTTCATGATTAAAGGTTAAGAACCGCTGATTTAAAATATGCACTTATTTCATTAAATAGTACTTATATGCTTACAATCACGAAGGCACTATGTAGTTATCCATATCAGTCGCTATGTATTAACAATTAATTAATGCTCTTCGTATTTACTATTCTATGTAAAATTGATTGAACTAAATATTGGGCTTGAAACTAAATTCCATTTCAACATTAATTTGGAACATTAATTTAGAACATCGGGTATTAAGAGTCCATATACGAAATTTTGTCGATTTTGCCGAAATTGCAAGGGTTCGCTACAGAAATATTATTAGGTTTTAGCTAAAAAAATATATATTAATTATTAGATTTAAAATATATTTAAGCGCGGAAAGCCGACTCGAACTTGCGGCGAATAATACAATGTGAGATTTAGGTTGTTTTGAATCGTGTTTTTTGGCACAATTTGTTTTCTTTTTTTTCTTTTTTCTCGAATTGGATAGAATTTTATCTATAGATTATTTCTGTCGTTTTCTTTTTATGAATTACAGCTCCAAGTTGCCGAAATTAACAGCAATTCTTTTCCCATTTTCTGTAAAATTTTGCCGAGTTACATATTTTTTTACTCAACTATTTCATATGATAGTGGTAAAAAGTAATTCCAACATTGTATAGACGACTTTCTCAACAGTACATTGTATTTTTTTCATACCGTTAAGACGTCAATACAATCCATAAAAAGGTGATATTCTAAACCTTTTACAGCAAAAATCACTAAACTGTCGCGGGTTTGAGTTGGATTATTTAAAAATACTTAAAAAAATAAAATAATTAATAAATTAATTATCATATTTTTTTATTTTTTTAATAAATTATAAAAATATATTATTGAAATGATCTTACATGTTGTGAATTAAAACTTATAGAAATACTGTATTTTAACTGTTAAATCACGTCTGTAAAATCAGCGAAATCGGCAAATTTCGTATACGAACTCTTAATTATTAACATTATGTGCTTATATAATTATATACGTATCATTCGTACATTTTATTTTTGTTTAGTTAATTAATTACAGCACTGGAATGAAAAATCAATTAAACTGTTAGATCATAATATAGTACATTCGCACCTAGGGCAGGAAAATAAGAAATGTCTCAGATCACAATAATTATGTAATCGCCGAGGTCTACAAACATATTGTGATCTGAGGCTTTCTTATTTACAGCCTATTTTTCTCATCGACGGAGGCGGAAAACGGCAACATCGGTAAGCCTAGCGGGAAGAAAGCTGACGCTTTCCGCCCGGAGGTAAGAAAAATAATATTTTCATAAGACGTGATCCTTACTAACAAAAATGTTATAACAATACAAGATTTGCAAGCCCTTGTCAATAATGTTAAAAACTTCATAGGCAAAGAAGGTTACTTATAAGCTTTGTCCATACTGTGCCTTTTTCTGTTCGTCAAGGGCATGCGTTTTAGCGCTGTCAACAGCGAACGTAAGGCATGGCCGCGGGCCCTCTAACCGTCTAAAACTTTCGCTTTGTTATTAAAAATGACAGTTGGCGTTGCGTTCTTTGACGCATTCAATTATTGAATGCGGCAAAACGACAGTTGAATGAAAGAAGATGACGAAAATTGAAGACGAAAGCGCATAATGTGATTTTAGTGTATGTATATTGTATATATATATAATAATATAGTGTATAAAAATTTTCAAGTTATAATACAAAATCACGACAAAATCGAAAATGTATTTCGACAATAATGTAGTGTGAAAACACTTTAATACAATAAAAACAATTACACCGCCACAATGAAAATAACAACAGCGTACAATGAAAACAATGGGGACGAAATCGGCGGAAATGCGGACAGTATCGAGCGGATCGGCAGAAACGGTCCCAATGAACTGAAAATGGCCAGATAATGTCCGCGAGCAGCTGCGGGTTAAATTAAACACGTCGCTGCCGCCTGTGAGCCCGCCCCCGCTGCCGCTCGTGAGACCGCTACCGCTTGTGCCTCGCACCGCTCGGGTAGTAGGCTTTTATTGCCAGTTAAATACGTTGTATACTGTATTAACATAATATACCCGTATTACAACACGTCTTCCGACTGGTATATTGTTTGTTAAGGTCAATATTTTGTTCGAGTAAATAGTTGATTACTTTGTAGGTTTATTACGTCACAAATTGTACAAGTCAACTCTACGTGTATGAACTCGCACTTGGCTTTTCAATGTTAGGTAAAGATTAAATCAAACTACTTAGGGTCAATTCAGTCTGTTGCAGTCTTAATTGACCCTTAAATGCTTACCTTATACAGTCCTACAAGGCTTTTCTAGCGTGGTCATTTGAAGAATTCAATTTGCAAAGTAAAGAGAGGGAAACAGCCTGTCATTTATGAGAAAAAGAATTCAGGTAATAATATTAAATCTACGAATAAAAATACTCGGTAATAATCTCTTTATCGAGTGAAATCGGGTTATCGTAAAGCGAAACACAAACGCAATTAAAGCGTTCGAAATCGATAGAATTAATAACAAACGGCCAATATTTACGGCAAACAACAAGTGCCTTCGCGATTTATAGTCCCAGAGCCCGAGGAGCGAGAATAGTCCGAGAGCCAAGAGTTAATTAATTCAGCCCTATCTGCCCTTCGATTGAAATGAATTGAACTGATAGCAAAAGTGAACAGTCGCTTTCGGATACACACGGACCAACATTGTACCAAAAATCGCTAAAAGTTGTTGCCAGGAACATCGGTTTGCAATTTTTTTTGCTACATTGTAGTAGTATGGTCTGGAAAAGTAAGATATAATAAGTTGTGTTTAAATAAATGAGGAAAATTGCCCTTTTTATTTCGTTATACAAATTATTGCCTTTTTAATAATTTTATATATTATATTATCTTAATATCTATAGAATCTAGTTATAGACTAAGAAGGTGACATGTGCTGTCACCAAGGCAGATTTTCTTCAATATCTATATATATATATATATATATATATATATATATATATATATATATATATATATATATATATATATATATATATATATATATATATATATATATATATATATATATATATATATATATATATATATATATATAAAAGAAAGTTGTGTTAGTTACACTACTTATAACTCAAGAACGGATGAACCGATTTGGCTAAAAATTGGTGGAGAGGTAGCTTAGAACCAGGAATAGGACATAGGATACATTTTGTCTCGGAAAAATGTACGGTTCCTGCACAACATACTTTTATGATTTGCGCGTAAATTATTCAATCGATTTTGATGAATTTTGGTATGGAGATACTTAGAGTCTCGGGAAAGGACAAGGGATACTTTTGCTCCCGGAAAATATACGGTTCCCGCACAATAAACTTTTATCTCAAGATCGGATAAACCGATTTGGCTGAAAATTGGTGGAGAGGTAGCTTAGAACCAGGAATAGGACATAGGATACATTTTGTCCCGGAAAATGTACGGTTACTGCACAACATACATTTATGACAGAACAACGTCTGTCGGGTCAGCTAGTCTTTAATAAACTGTAGCTTATGTACTTAATATTAACCCTGCGAAACTCGTGTATAGTAATAGTCCCTGCAACACATTCATAATATTGTAGAGGGCAAGTCCAATTATGTTACCAATTTATTTCTCGTGTGTTCCCATTAGGATCTAATTCGATATTTGAAAGGTCCGCGCCCGCTTCCGCCTCCGCGCCCGCTTCCGTTCCCGCGCCCGCTTCCCGCTCCGTCCGTACTCGCATAATCCACCACTTCTGTTTTCATTTGCATTAGCCGAGGGACATATTGAAATTTTTGAAATGAATTCGATCGGTAATGTATAAATTATTATAATTTTCTAATCCAAAGTCATTAATACTCTTAGTCCAAATACTATACTTGTAAAGTAATTTTATTAAGTCTCCAAGTTATTAAATCAATATCTAGTTAGGTCGACTCCTATCAAAAAGTCTATCACGAGTGAACCCAAATGTTAAGTTTAATTATACAAAAAGCTTTTAATGTAAATTAAATGCAAAATTAATCACAAGGACGGAAAATCGGCGTTAAATCAATTAAAAATCTCAAAGTAACGGCTACTTTTTAATTAGTACGCAATTAATTTGATTGATAGTCCCGCCACTAATTACTACAGGCGTCCCGGCTCCCCTGTAAAGCGGGAGGGGAGGGGGTGCCCACTCTCCTCTGGCGCTTGTTTTATAGGCGACCCCTGAATGCATTCCGCCCAATACCCCACGCATAGTGTTTTTGTAATCCACCGTCACGTAGAGTGGTAAATGCTAGATGTGGGCAAGTAGAATGATGAGTGAAAGGTGGACTAATGTACAGATAGACTTAGGGTAGCGGTACTCATCCTTTTTAGGGTTCCGTACCCAAAGGGTAAAAACGGGACCCTCTTACTGACACTTCGATGTCCGTCTGTCTGCCTGTCTCATAGAACCGCTATAGTTGGATTTTTGATTTTTTTACAGATTGTGTATTTCTATTGCCGCTACACATATAACACATTACTGTACAACAAATACTAAAAACAAAATAAAATTAATAATTAAGAGGGGCTACAACAAACGTGATGTTTTGGCAATCAATAATGGCAACAGGTAGGGACATGAAGTTTTTACAAAGTCCTTAATTATATATAATATATTGTGCTTTAATGATTAATTATAATATTAAAATAAAATAAAAATTTAAGGGGGGATCCCATACAAAAAAAACCCAATTTTTGGCCTAATTTTGCTCTATAATGGAACTCTTCGTGCGCGAGTCCGGATTGCACTTGGCCGATTACTTTTGTACGTGTCACAAACACTTTTCTGTCTTGATGTCACGGGCCACAAGTCACAACTAATTTGATATGTGTGTAAATAATAACGCTGCTTAAAATTATCGATGTATAGCCAAAAACGAAGACCACACTATAATATTATAAATGCGAAAGTGTGTCTGTCTGTCTGTCTGTCTGTTACCTCTTCACGCCCAAACCGCTGAACCGATTTTGCTGAAATTTGGCATGGAGATACTTTGAGTCCCGGAAAAGCACATAGGATACTTTTTATTACGAAAAAATGTACGGTTCCCGCGAGATAAACAAGTTTTGGCGCAACGGAGTTGCGGGCACCATCTAGTAAGTTATAAGTTAAACTAAACATTTTAAACGATATTATTAAAAAATATTCAATTGCCCAATGCTCATTCACCTTCACAGTAATTTATATCTTACGCGGGCCACCGACAAAGTCCCGGCGGTCCGCATGCCGCAGATGGCTAGTAAAGCTTATTAATTAGAGGCATACAGCTCAGTTAAGGCTCTTGCAATTTATAGAAAGCACTTCCGCTAACTGCTAAGAGCATTATGATTTACAAATTAGCAGAAATAATATAATTTTTATTGGGTCTACGAAAAGCATGATTTAGATAAGATCTATTGGAACTTTAAGAGCTAATTGTTTAATAAAGCCAATTAACTGATATATCAACACGCTGGCCAAACCCTTAGAGCTTAGAGCTAGCTCAACCGTAAACTTAGAATTTTGCAATCAAACTTCTTCTTCTGATGGCATTCACTATTAAAAAAAAGATTTTTCAATTACCCCTAATAAGAATAAATAGGGGATTAAAGTTCATAATATACTAGAAATACTATTTCACGAGAGCAGTCATTTATGTATTATTTTTAGCCATCCCTGTCTACACGTAACTATTTATATCTTACACGATGTAAAGCATTTTAACTACGTTTTAATAATGGGGCTTAATAAGGCCTACTAAACATTAAAAGCACGAATATCTCTATTTCGTGTGCCGCATCTATAACTTCTGTTCTATGGCGACTTTATAGTGGTCAGCAGTCTTTGGTATACTAACGAACCACCGAGATTTGAATGAAGATGTTCGGAAAACAAGAAAAAAGGCGGAAAGTCTTTGACTCGGTGTTATTATGCAATGCTTCGTTGAACTATAGAATATTTGCGAGGGAAATAACTTTTTGCCTATAAAATGTTAAAATTGTAATGTAATTACTAATTAATTAATTATATTTAAATTATAAATAGAAATCTGAAATAGTATCTATTATACGAAGTATCTTAATATTGATTATTCCAGATGCTTTTACATAACACGTCAAGTTAACTGGTCATAATATTATGTTCTAAGGCCATAATACCTATTTTGTAATTATTTGTTCATTACTGTATGAAAAATAGATGTTAGCATTTATAGTACGGGAGCCCTAGAACAAACTTTTTTTTTATTACTATCATGCTATTTTTTTGTGAGTATATAGCTATATTTTGATAAGACAAACAACATTTTTATTTGCCAAAAATCTTAAAGTGGTTTCTAACAGAAATAGAAAGGATTTCATACTTTGACTTGATGATCCTAAAATATGGATTGTAATACGATCAAATTAATAAAATCAGCGGAAATATTTCGTGTAGTTTTGAAAATCGCTACAGTTATTCCTTGTGATATCCAGATGAACATGTCAAAAGTCCTCAAGGGTGGGGGGTGAGCTAAGAGTGTAGGGGGGGGTCAAAGGACCCTTTTTTTAGGTTTTTGCTCATAAGTAAAAAACCTGCACAAATAGCATTACGGTTACTTCTAGGAAAATTTTCTACATAAAATTTCCTCTAAATTATGTCCTATAATTTTTTTTGTACGGTCGATACTTTAGGAACTACAGGGGGGGTCAAATTCCTCATAAGTGCGAATCGCGAAAATAACACGCATCGAACGTCCGAGACTAAGAAAACAACTTATTCTGATTCAAATACCTGCTATTCACAGATAATTATTTGTCCTAGCTGCTATTATTACAAAACGTTAGACTAGTCACCATGGAATTAGGAAGTACTGTACAGCTGGAAGGCTTACTTCATCATTTTGAAATATTAAAATGAACCTTACTTCCATGTGCTAAAGTATTATTTTTATTAACTAATATCTCCTTATAGTAGCGAGCACGAGCGAGAAATCGATTTTCTTGGTTTGTCCCTTTCGCACAATTGCCATGTAAAATATACGATAATACATGGGTAGTAAATTGAAAAAAGCATTTTTCGTAGAAAACGATAAAATAAGGCATAAATATTATATAAACGACATGTTTTAATACTGCGCTTTCCTGCTTCAGTTTAATATTATTTAATTTCAATAATTGTTATTAAACTGAGCTTCTCAGTTGTGCGATTTTCTTTTAAAATGTCTTAAGATTTACACATAGGCAAGAAGCATGGTTACACTAGTTCTTTGTGAAGCCAGGAAGAGGTAAAGTGGAAATGCAAATATTTTCCTCACAAGAACTCCAAAAACTCTCATTTTGCTCTTCCATTCTTTTCCTACATAGCTTCAGCGGTTGCGACACAACTTCAGCTATTTACAGGAAAGGCAAAGTGTCAGTTGTTAAGCTATTTGATCAAAAACCAAAAATCAAGGATATTGCCGCCATCTTCTACAATCCAACATCAACATCTGAAGAAATAGCAGTCAGGAGAAAGGATGTTTTTGACGATGTATCGTGCAGCCACTGATCAGCTTGATCTTAACAGACATCGATACTCAGTTTTTGTCAAATCCAGCACCAAATCCAAACCAGATCTTTCCTCTCTCCCACCTACAAAAGGATCAGCAAAATTTCACTCATTCCGAGTGTTCCACCAAGTACAAGAGTGGTTAGGTAACGCACTGCCTCCTGAAATGTGGGGATGGAAGCGAGGAGCTGATGGAAACCTCGAGCCTGTTACCACTCATGATCCTCCAGCTCCTGACACCGTGCTGAAGTCAATATTTTGTCGCTGCAAAAGTGATTGCACTGGTAATTGTGGATGCCGAAAAGCTGGTATCACGTGCAGTCTAGTATGCAACGGCTGCTTGGGTTCGTGTACAAATGGCGTACCTGTAGATTTGGTAAATATAAGGTGAAGATGATGATGATGTAGTAGAAGAAAATTATTGATTTAATTAAGACTGTCTAATTATTATTTTCTAGTTTTGAATACATTTTGAAAACATACCAATTTTATTTTATTTATAAAACCGTCTCATTTTTTATACCTATATAAAGTTGAACACTCTGTAACTTCTAAAGTATCGACCATACAAAAAAAATTATAGGATCAAATTTAAAGGAAATTTTATGTAGAATGTTTTCCTAGAAGTAACCGTTACGCTATTTGTGCAGGTTTTAGACTTATGAGCTAAAATCTAAAAAAAGGGTCCTTTGACCCCCCCCTACACCTTTAGCTCACCCCCCACCCTTGGGGATTTTCGATATGTTTATCTGGATATCTCAAGGAATAACTGTAGCGATTTTCAAAACTACACGAATTATTTCCGCTGATCGTCCATTTTCGGCTTAATTTTCTTAGGCTATTGTTCTATTTGTATGGCATTTTTGTGACCTACCCAATAATCATATTTTGACGACCTCTGTGGGTGGGCTGTTGGCAGCTCAAGCCGGGGGTCGCGGGTTCGTTTCCCGCCGACGGAACAAAAAGTTTTCAAAGTTCCTGGGTCATGGATGTGTATTAAATATGTGTATGATATAATAAAAATCTTAAATACATGTATAGTATAAAAGTATTAAATATATTTCCGTTGTCTGGTACGTAACACAAGTCCTTCAGGTACTTACCACGGGGCCAGACTGACGTGGTGTGAAGCGTCCATAGATACTAAATATTATTATTATTATTAAAATCATACAAAATTTAAACAAAATTGTCAAGGCAACAAGCATTGCGACTCGTGAATTTTATATATTGAATTGTACTAATGAAATATAATATTCAATGTGAATACTCGTAATATAAAACAGAATTCCATATTTTGCAATATCCGCTTTTTATTTTCTAAAGACCATTCTGTATACAGAGTTCTATTGTTTTTCGTATTTTCCCCATCAATACAATGTGTTTACAATGATATTTTACATTTTAGTTTGTAACGTCGGAAATAGTACCATAAAAGCCGGTACATTAAATTCGGTGCATATTTTTATTGCATAATAATCCTCAACTATCGAGTATAGAAGCACCTATAATGTTAAGCTATGTATTCCGAAATGTAGCTTTCATCACTCATATCTATACTAATATTATAAATGTGAAAGTGCGTCTGTGTTGCCTCTTCACGCCCAGAGTTGATATTCAATAAAATATGACAAATTACGCACGCACTGACCAATAGCTGCGCGGTCGTTATAGATTTGACCAATCAGAGCGTAGTGCAAAGTTTTAACTGCATTGTTTTTCATACAAAGTACATTACATATTTCCCCCTCCTCCTCAACATACTTCCATAACCATACAATCGTAAACCCCAACCTATTGCGATCCTGACACACTTCTTTTGTTCCAACTACATTCGCGAGACCTTTCATACGAATGCGGGGGGCCTCGAGAGCCATACGAGACTATCTCCGGCGGCTTAGCTTCATCTCGGAGGATTAAGTGTTTTATTCTTACGTGAACAGGAATTAGCCTGAATTTAACCATCTGAATGCACGTGAATTCCATGCATTGATGTAGCTTCTGGAATATTAAACTGCAGCTGTTTTGTATAAATATTGCATAATATCCAAAATATCTAAGTTAAGTTTATTAAGTTTAGCGTGATTATTGTCGTTGTGTTTTTGGCTCAGGATTTCACTAATAAATGCGGATAATATTCATATAACTGTCGATAGCTACTAAAATTGTCTTCAAAACTCCTGATAACTATTTTACTTGAAGTAAAAAATTGAGAGTCGTTTACATGATATTATCAGAGTAAACAGAACTAACGAGTAGGTCGACTGAAGAGATCTCGATACGTTTGATGTATCGAGATTTCTTCGGCCGGCGCGCACCGTACTATAATGCGTTACTTTACTCAACATTGTGAAACATGTAGAAAGTGAACTTTGTTTGAAGTTGAGGTACTCCTTAGTTCTGTCTACTCTGATATTATTTTGTATGTAGCAGCAACATAAGTATTCAGTTTGCGATCTCAAATAACTACAATATTATAAAAATCGATAAAATCGACTTGAGGCGCCGTGCTGCACTTTTAACACTCCAAATGCCATATCGTGACGTCACGTTAAGGGTTGATTCAGACCGCAACGCGACGAGGCGAGGCAAGGCGCTGTGCGGCATAAATTTGTATGGATTTGAAAGATTTCAATTGCGCGAGACGCCTTACGAATCTGTCAAATCCATATAAACTTAGAAATGCATCTACGCGTCGCGTTGCAGTCTGAAATGACCCTAAGAAGTCTGACTTTGACGCGTGATGGTATACAAACTATCAAGACTTTAATTAGTCTGTAACAGCATTAGGCTTAGCAATTGTAAAGTACATAAAACGTGGTATAATAAGTACGTTTGCGCCATTTAAAGTATTGTCCGAACAAAAAGGTCTCAAAAGGGTTTGGAGATTTATCGGGGTCCCCGGGAGTCGGAGTTTAATGCGGAGATAATATTAGATCTGCCGCTCCTGTGATTTACGCCGGTACACTTATTTACTGAACGTTACAAATTAAATTTATTTTAGCAGGGACGCATTTGAACAACCAAGTAATGCAATTTTGTGTCCACTTATCAAATTATACGATGTAAAACCTACAGGTTTCAATTCAGAATATTATAATTTAGAATCTTCAAATAACATCTCGTCTTCCGCAGTCCTTATATCGTGGATTATAGCAGAAGAGACTTGCAACGACATGGGGCAGCGCATAAGCCATTTGAAATGTTGAATAGGCATAAGGCAACCTAATACCGCGAGCAGCAAGTCTGTCAATTTAATGTATAACTGTGTCAGCCCGGAGTCGAGGAGACGGTTCCTCACCTGCTATTCGAGTGTCCAATTTTTGCTAGCAATAGATACGATATTGAGCAAAAGTTGAGCACATCGATGACGGGTGAGAATCTGCCATCCATCCTGGGGGGGAAAAAGCGGGACATCTTCCTAGCTTTTTGCAGGAAGATCGTGGATGTAGTTTATAAGAGAAATAGCAATATTATAATCTGTGATACTAAGTAGGTTCTATTGATAGCTGTGATAATATTAGGATAGTTTTTTGTATTGTGCCGCTGTTTTATTGAGTTTTTTATACTATTGATATTGTATTTAATTTTAGAAATTTTATTTGTAATTATTAATTTAAATAGGTATTAAAATTAATCATGTGAAAAAAAAAAATTGTGAATTAACAAGCCCTGATAATGTTAGGGGGAGGATTAAAAAAAAATGTATAACTTCTTATGTAGTAAATAAAGTTTATCTTTAACTAGGCCGGTTAAAAATGCATTGACGCGTAAAGTTGCACTGTGAACTGATCTCGAGTCGTGTACTTGAAACCAGTGATTTTTCTATACGTTTTACGTTTCACAGATTCTGCATTACATATTTTATGGAGTCCGCCCCACTGCACACCGCTGGTATTTAGTTACTAATAAATGTTGCACTGTCTAAACTGCGGTCGCGATATTACACCAGGACTAATGAACACTAATAGAAATTCGTTTGAAGCCGCACGCCGATATAAATTAATGATAGTTCTGCGGTGCGGCGGTCAGCGCTTTGTGCATACTCGCGCAGAACGCTATTGTAATTGTTTAATATTCGGCCGCGGTAATAGACGGGTTAAATCAAATTGTGGGATACTTAAACGTAACTAGACATGGTAAAACCACGTAGCGATACTTAAATAGCAATTTCTCATGATGAAGAGCTGCTTTAAGTGTCAAAAACACAAACACGTCATTCGCTTTGGCGCCTCTACTCATACATGCAAAACTTACTCCAGTAAACTATGTGTTACTGTAAATGTGCTGTGTTACTTTTACACACAATATATTAAATGAATATTATTATGATTATGTGTGTAAAAGTAACGAGTAATTGTGGCGATTCTCTTTGTTCGAACAAAGAGAAATAAAAACACTGGCCTTAGCGACTTGTAATTTCACAGACTGAAGGAGATTTCGGAATATTGTACGTACTTACTCGATTCTTACGAGGAAGCCAGTGTGAACACGCCTTTACTGGAATATGAATCTGTAAGCTCAGTGAGACGGGCGAGTTCTCGAGTTCGTATCTATCAGTTTGAGTTTATAACTACTGCTACCTCCACTATACAAATATGTATTGAGTAGAACTTGGAAGCGGTAATGCTATATCAACAGGTATAATAATAGCTTGGCTATAATAATAAAGGTAAGTACCGCATTAGGCGAAATTTCCTAGCACAATATTATCTCGGATTCAAAGAACGTAAAGATTAACATATCGCTATTAATTTTAATGATTATTATTGTTATTTCTTTCACATGCGCTGTTCGGTCAGGTCGGCCTATGATCCGACCTGAACGATCGGCCTCACTGTATATGAGGGCCTTAAACATCCAAGGTGTTGAATTAGCTAGCCCATTCGGCTGACTGCGACGTATCTAAAATGTAACTATCTCGAGGTGAAATTGAATGTGCAGTAAAATATCGTGGGCGTCGCATTTTTAGTAAAATATTAAATTTTTCCATCTCCGAAGACACTCCGGTCTCCGAGTGAGCTTAGAATCGAATTAGTCATATTTGAATATCGAATAGGTTTCCCGCCAGGGTCGCAATTCTCTTTGAACGTCACTTTGATTGCAAGGTGTCTTATTCGAGTACACATACGTGGTTTCACGCGCAAATAAAACAGCGTTAGATTAAAGAGATTGAGGTGTGCCGTGTGAAAATCGGGCACCATGAGGGCCTGAATTTCGCTTCCAGTGCAGGCCAGTCTAACTCGCACGAGACAACATTTATGTGCACACGAATAAGGGTCAAACCAGCCGCATACCGCAACGCGACGCGTAGATGCATTTCTAAATTTGTATGGATTTGACAGATTTCAATTGCGTGAGAGGACATGCAAATCTGTCAATTCAGTACAAATTTAGAAATGCATCTGCATGTTTTAAAAATAATTGCATTTAACCCTTATTAGACAACGTGCACTCGAAGCGACATTTAAGTCATGAGAATAAGTCCCCAGGCACCGGGAGACTTCACAGTTCATAATGTCTGTAGAAAATTGGTGTCATGCAAAATGTATGAAAGGGTTACGAATGTGGATGAAGCGAGAGAATATTTATTTTTACGTTTCATTTTCATATTAATTTTTGAGTTTCGATACTTTACGCCGGGACTCGGGAGGCATAAATTATCACAAACATCAGGAAAATAAATGAAAATATACCGCGATGAAATCCACTACAGTTTTATACGCAACTCGTGTTTGTACGCGGCTTCGCTTGCGTATACTTCAAACGTTTTAAACAATCTCATCTAACTAAAAAATATTATTCTTACTACATGCACCTTTATACATTTCAAATCTAAAGTAAAATTACAAAGGCAAAACCCCCCTTGTACCAACACCACAACAAGGAGCCCCCCCCCCCAGTTTTAGAGCTACTCACCTTTCTTAATTCTTATTTTCTAAATTTTATCAAGAAACCTTGGATTATACGAGTATTATAGTTTTGGAATGATAAAATAATCATTCCCCACTTATGACAGCCCACTTATGTCTTAAAAACACTTATGTCTTAAAAACACTTCGTTAACATCAAAAAACAGATGATCTTATCTGAAGATTACAAAAATCTCAAATGCGAATTTCTTCTAAACGGAGAGTGTCCTGGCGGTGGAAACGGTAAGTAGGAGTTTTTCTCACCCAAAACAACCCTCCTTGACCCATATCACCAACATTTAATTCACGTAGGTTTCTAAACCTTAGCCATATTTTGCTATAATTGTGATTGAATTCATACTATTATGTGCTTGTATCCTACTATTCTGTGCTTATATCATACTATTCTGTGCTTACATCATACTGTGCTTATCAATAATTAATTATCATCTCCTTTTCTGTACCTTCTATAATTTTCCCGATATGAACTTAGTGTGTGTGTGCTTGGGACAATATAGTTTGCTTGAACTGTAAGTCTGAATTTTTATAAACTATGGACCTCTGCTAATAGTGCTCATTATTTATATATACCTATCCACACTAGTGAGTAGTGACCCATCATAATATTATTAGGATTGCGTTGCGTTGAAATTCATTAATCGCTCAGAAATGATAATTTTATTTTGGAATGAACATTATTATAATTATTATGTCTTTACTCTTTTGTGGGACCTCTCTTTTCATCGGTCTCTCAGTTAAGATGTAAAAAAGGAACAGACAAAAACCTTTTCGCATTTATAATAATGAAATGGATTCTGGATGCATGTTTAATGGCACAGAGCAATAATTTCTATTGAATCACTCGGTACTAATTAAAGCCACGTGGCAATGCGTAATTTCAAAGATCTAAGCATCGATTGCTATTAATTATTGAGTTTCTATATGAAAAGAGAATAATTGTAGCATGTATACATCTCCTATGTACTTATACCTAATGAGGTGTCTATATTTATTGAGTTGCACTGAGCGCAATTCGCAAGCCGACCTGACAGGACTCACGCGCATACAAGGTACAAAACGAGTACGGTTAGTTCGCCCTGGGATCAGTTTGATCGAATTAATCGGCGTCACCGTATACGGGAACCATAAGGTCGGCCGCATACATACTTTTCCCGTATGCGATTTTCGACGGAATGAATTCCGTGCAAGCCGGCACGTTCGCGCGTGAAAATAACGAACTTTTGCGCTAGACTCATGGAATTTCGAATACGGAAAACGAATTCGGAATCCGACTCCAAATAACTTGAGTGTGCGGCCGGCCTAGTGCCATGCCACACGATGCGGTGCGGCGGCGGTGCGGCGCCTGATCGGTTCCTACATATAAAAATGTATGGTAAGGCACACGGCGCCGTCCGGTGCACTCTGGCGCTGCACCGCACGCGCACCGGAGTCGAGACGAGGCGGGGATATATCGAGGGGTGTATGTATTGGTGGAGCTCGAGTCTGTCGCTGATGCTACACTACTGCTAAATATTGCGGCGCCGCAGTTCACAGTGTGGCCGGAAGTCCGGCGAGATGACCTCCGGTGCGGCGCCGCATCGCGTAGTGTGTTAGGGTCAGGTCGAACCGAAACGAGAACTTGTGGGCCACATTTTGTTTAAGGTCTTTCTTTATGAACAGATCCTTTACATCAAAATATTTCACACAGTTCTCTGTCTATCCCTTTGTGGAGCAATAAAGCTAATATAAAGTTGAGTATTCCATTCCAAATATCTATGAAACCGAACACGAGCTGAAAGCATGAAAACTTGTGTTTGAGTTGCAGTACATTTCCTCGATCGGTTCAGTTCTATACTCTGTACTTCCACGAACTAAGTCGAATCAATGCCAGCCACCACTCAATATTATATTTTATGTGTAATGTGAATATAATGTAATACTTAGCCATCTTTAAATGGAGTTGGGCGGGGAATGTAACTCCGATGCTGATTATATAGATGAGGACATCACGGTAGGCCTCATGTAGACGTTCTAAAAGTGTTAATTAACTTTGTTAATCTATTGTCTATATTGACCGAGTAGCTACCGAGTGGTCGGCGGAACACAGGCAGGCGATAAAAATGTTGACTAAACGAATTGGATGACTTCGATGAGGACTGGCCGGCAAAAAAAGTATTTAAATTTTAAATAAACAGACGAACAAATTATAATTCTCCTTTTTGGAACTCGTTTAAAATGTGACGGATCGCGATTTATAGAAAAAAAGTGGAGGCTTTTCCCTAGCAGTGAGATACGAAAGGCTCATAATAATAATGAAAATAAAATAATATTTACAGTGGGTGGCCAAATTAATATACTCAGTGTGAGATTTTTACATAGATTCGTATTGGTTGATTATTTAGCCATATTTTTGTGCTGTTAGTTTTAGTTACATTAGGGGTTACTTTAGGCTGTCTTCTACATTTTGTGAGTTAGTAACATTTATTTTTCAATAATAATCTTGTAGTAATAACACCATTCAGTACGACAGTCACTTATGTCATATTTTCCTGTGTTAAGTGCGCGCAATAGGGAGTTAGACACGGGCGCTAAAAATGTTTTTTGCGTGAAACGTGTCATAAAAAGCAATACTTAAGTCTTATCTATTTTATTATAATGTATAAATAATAGGTATTAACACATGATGTTTTTTGGTTATTTTTTGTGATAATGTAATTTTAAGTTAAAATAATGAAAGATGTAGCCATGGGAAAGAATTCAGATATTTCAGCTAGAAATAAATCTAAAATTTAGATACCTTCGAGTCATATCAATCATACCCGGAGAGAAATTGCGAGATTAGTAGGCGTCCAGTCTACACTTTGAAATATAAAAAAGTCATGAACCTAAAAAAATCTTTCTCCCCATAGCGAGTTGATAAATGTGGTAGAAAACGTCTTTCGACTGCTTGAACAGGAGAGGAAACAAGGCGTTTTATTGTTGAAAACAAAATAAAACCCCTGAAAGTTATAAAAGTTTTGTTAGATGATGCTGGCGTAGCTTTATCTAACAGGCCTCCGCCAGGAGCACGACTCCGTGTTGGAGGCGAGGAGATAAGGGTGAGCCCCACCATCAAATATCTTGGGCTTACTCTGGATGGAAGGTGGACCTTCGGTACCCATTTCCAGCAGCTGGTACCGAGGGTAATAAGAGCGGCATCCTCTTTGGGTCGGCTCCTGCCGAATGTAGGAGGGCCCAGTCAAGCCTGCCGGCAGCTGTACTCCGGGGTGTGTCGGAGTATAGCTCTGTACGGTGCCCCAATTTGGGTGGATGCTCTCACTGCACGTAATAGGACCCTGCTGCATAGAGCGCAGCGGGTCATTGCGGTGAGAGTCATCAGAGGCTACCGTACAGTCTCTTGGGCGGCAGCGACTGCTCTGGCGGGGGAACCGCCATGGGAGCTTACGGCGAGGGTGCTCGCCGAGCTGAATCTCCTCATCGCTGAGGGGAGGATGAACGGAGAAGCTCCTTCGTTGGAGGAAATCAGGCGGTTCCGGAGACTCGGAGAGCAGTGGCTGCTGAGGAGGTGGGAAGAGGATCTGGCGCAGACCCGGTACGGTAAGCGTACCGTTGAGTCTCTGCGTCCAGTTCTTGTGGCGTGGATGCGCCGCAAGAAGAAACCCCTCACCTTCCGCCTTACACAGGTACTCACCGGGCACGGGTGCTTCGGTGAGTACCTGTGTAGGGTTGCCAGGAGAGAGCCAACGCCAGCCTGCCATGAATGTGGCGCTGCGGAGGACACGGCCCAGCATACCCTTGAGGTGTGCGATCGTTGGGCCGTGCAGCGCCGCGATCTCGTGGCGGTGCTAGGTGGAGACCTCTCACTCCCGAGCATGGTGCGCTGCATGCTCGAGAGTGACGAGGCTTGGCAGGCGGCGGTCTCTTTCTGCGAACTAGTTATGTCGCAGAAAGAGGCCACGGAGCGGGACAGAGAGAACGATCCCACCTCTCTGCCGCTCCGCCGGCGTAGGATGGGAGTGCGGAGGCGTCGCTACGCGAACCTCCTAACTTCTGTCTAACGGGGCTCCGGGTCAGGATGGGAACCTACCCGGCTTTGTCAGTCCCGGCGCCGAGGGGAATGCTTTAGTTCGCCTAAGCGTTCCCTCCCTTTGGTGGAAGTCCGGTCCGTAGACCGGCCAGTCGTGGTGGGAGTCCTGTGTTTGGTAGATCCGGGATTTCCCTCCGTTATACGGCTGAAGGCGAACCGCAGGTGGTTTTAGTGAGTAAGAGTCTCACATACCCCCGGGGTACCCAACCCGGGGCACCCATGATGGGTTTCCCCTGCGACATCAAAGAAACTGAAGAAACTGAATTTCAGTTGTTTCCGTTCTTCGAAAAACCTAAGTTTACCCCAGATGCATGCGATTGGCGTTTGCTACAATGTAAAACACTGGTCTGAGGAATACTGAATGGAGGAAAACAAGTTATTTTAATTTCTTTTTTTTTTAATTTTGAAGCTAAAGGCGTGACCTTAATATGACCCAATTGATTCAGATCCTCCAGGACCATCCCTAGTTTGTTCACCAAAGGCGACATGAAATTTTTTATAAAAGCTCAGGTGTTATTGAACGAGTGAAAGCTTCTTCGTCGGTTACGGAATGATCGACTCTACACGTGGTTGAAGGAACCATGCGTTATGAGTTATGACCAATATCTGCTAGTTTTACCAAGTCATCTCCATCCCCAGATGGCTGAATAGCAGCCAGACGGGACCTGCATATGTATGCAGGACTCTGCGCCTTACCATAAGGCTAAAAAATTATTAACTTTTTTAAAGATATTTTTTTTTCCTTATGAGGCACAAAAACGTATTGTTTTTCAAGTGAATATAATGTACTGTACTTTTATTGTACTTTTATTTTAATTTATATTTTATTTTATTTTTATATTACACTTATTATTTTAAACTTGTCACTTTTTAAATTTATTTTATATATAATTTTAAACTTGTAAGTTATAGGTACACTCAATCTTACTGCACCAAAGTTTGAATTACGTAGATAAAATGATGTAATTAAAATTTATGATTACAGATTAATACAGACTTCATTAAACGCGGCACTATTGATGTACAGTATCGGCTGATCATTAGTGCCCAATAATTACCGTACACACTACACACACATATACTATAGTATACATATTAATACCTATGGACGCTTTACACCTTATCAGTCAGGCGCTGTGTTGAGTACCTGAAGGAAGGATATATATTTAATACTTTCATTCTGTACATTATTATTTAAGTTTTTATTATACTCATATATTTTAATATACATTCATGACCCAGGAACATTGAAAACTTTTGTTCAGTTGGCGGGATTCGAACCCGCGACCTCCGGCTTGAGCTTCCACTACAAACCATAAAATGATATTGCGTACCATCAGATAAATTACTACGCTTGCCGCGTTAGTTGGTTGCGTTACATCAAGTCAATCATTTTAGTCGTATACTCATAATCCGACAAAATTACGTAGATCTGTCATTTTACTTACCTCCTTATTTTATTTATTTATTTAAATCAGGCATCTTGGACAATTTATTATAAATACCTTATAGACTAACATACATACAATTTTACTAAAACTAACACTAACACTAAGTACGTACATGAACATGGTTATAGCATTAAAAATCGCAAATTTCTCAGAATCAATGTTTGTAAAGTATATTACTAAACGCGTCAGAAAAATTTCGCATCGCAAAGCAAGATCATTATACTCATTTTCAATCAGAAGCCTCAATAGGATTTTCTTTTACGAGAATATTTCAATGGCAGCCTCCAAAGGTTTCCTTTACAGCTCCGGAGCGAGTGTTTCACTAATTTCATAAAGCATTTGTAAGGTATAAACAAGCAGAAGGATTGCCTGCTAGATGGTTGAAAATGTCTGTACCATCTAAGAATATAATATTACACCACTAACTGTTCCGGCAAAATATGTTGTTTTGCCATATAAAGTATTTCGTCCATATTATTTTATTGAAGTGACTAAATAAGTATGGAACCATGGCAACGTCCATCGCTATCCCATTGGCCGTTGCACAAACAATGGTCACCATCAGTCTCGAGTTGTAATAATTTACTATTATTTATTCCAGAAATGCACATATCAATATAAAAGTTTGCCAGTAGCCGATCCTTCTGAATATGCATATAAAATTTGGTAAAATTCACTTAAGCTGTTTCGGAGGAGTACGGTAACAAACATTTTGACACAAGAATTTTATATATATTAAGATTAAGATGGTTCATGCATGTGTCTTAGCACGACACCAAGAATTATATTTTAATGATACTTTTCGTAAAGACTTTTTGTAATATTAATCACTACGACGAATCAAGCAAATTATTATTTATTTACAGCAGAGCGGGTCGCACTTTCTAATTTTATATAATACTAGCCACCCGCCCCGGCGTCGCACGGGTATAAAATATATATAGCCACTAAAAAAATTATGCCTAAAGCCTTCCTCAATAAATGCGCTATCTAACACTGAAATATTTTTTGAAATGGACCATAGTAGTTCCTGAGATTAGCGCATTCAAGTTAGCCCTTTCAAATAATTTTCCCCATTTTTGCCACATTTTCCTCTATTTCTTCGCTCCTATTAGTCTTAGCGTGATAAAATATAGCCTATAACCTTCCTCGATAAATGGGCTATCTAACACTGAAAGAATCATCAAAATCCGCTACGTATTTTTAAAGATTAAAGGGAACAAAGGGACATGAGGGAAAAAAAAGCGACTTTGTTTTATAATAAGTATAGATTATCAATCTGCAGTTTTCTCCTCTGCGGCTCGTCATAAGGGGCACGTCCCCTTAGAAAACAAAAACCTCCCCACTCGCTATGAATATGGAGCTCTTCGTTAGAACTAACGGCCATTGTTTGCGTCAAAGTTTTGATTGCCGTAACACAATACAGAAAAAACTATCGACAACAACCGTTTTCCTGGATCTTATAACAGTGTATTAGTCAGAATAATATTATCAATACAGGATATAACAAAACTAAGTGATAATACTTTAGGGTGTGTATGTGTCCCATAAATAGGGTTCACAGTGAAAATAGCACTGCCGAGAGACCAAAATTTGTTTTGTGATCTGTATGGGCAAGCGTCCCAGCGCCATGAGTGTTCCCATACAAACGTTTAAAAATTTTTTGCTCTTCCTCCCCTATATTGAGTTCATTGTCAAATTATTCAGCGCTGAAAGAAGCGCTGAGTAATTTGACAATGAACTCAATATAGGGGATCATCATCATCATTTCATCGTATTATACAATATCCTAAACTCTAAAATATTATCACTCAGTTTTTTTACACCTTATATAATATATTATTTTATAGACTTTGCAATACTATTAACCCTTCATACATCAATAAAATTAAAAAAAGTCATGGTAGTACTAATTGCTAACTTTATAATGGCACTATAATATTATTGCTTCTTTAGATTTAAACATATAATAATAATTCGTAATCGTAAATACTATAATCGGTAGAGCTTTCAAGCACGGTATCTCTGTTGCTTGTTAGCTGTGTCGCTTGCGTAAACTATGAGGTATGCGTTCTTTTTCCTGGTGCCTAATTCTCGTTCTACTTGAACTTTACAATTGATTCAGAATTCGAAATTCGAATCACCAGAATCGGGCCCCAGAGCTGGCGCTATCAGTTATCAGTAACGGTAGAGATAGCGCGCTCACGTACTCGATTTACGTCTAGTCGAATTACTTTTGTTCGTAACGATCACGACTCGAATTCGCTTTAATTATAACGTCTACTGAAAGGTTGGCTTCCTGATTCAATCTTATCTGCTAATTAAAAATTGCGTTTGTGGCTCTAAATATTTTTAACTACCTGTGCCCCGTGGTGTTAGTGTTACCTACGGTTTACAAGGGAAAATAAATTGTGATTAGTGTGATTTGTGGGCTATAAAGATTGTATTTGAAAGAAGAAGCTTAAAGATGATATTTTTGAGTATTTTGTATGACAAATATCATTAACAATATGAACAGAAAAAACTAGGTTTTTACCTTCAAAGATTTTTAAAGAACTTACTAATTATTACAAATTAAGCATTTTAATATAAATGTCACCTTTACAAACTTATTCTTGTACTTTTCTAAATAATACTAAGCTCTCAGAGATACACAAAAAACATTTTAATGAAATGTTGTCAGACATTAGCCCCAAAATAAATACAACATTCGGTAATCGAAGGCGAAAGGGGAGCACATCTCATTGATTGAATGGGACTCGAAGACCCTGCAGATTTAATCTTCATCTGGCAAGATGTACGGTGTAATTGGGATCCGAAATCGAACAAAACGCCATTGTGGGGAAGCCACGCGAGCCGGGATGTTAAGTATGCGATCGTCATTTGAGTAAAAACGCGTGAAATAATATTGGTCGCGTCTTGGAGCAAACCACAGCTTGACTAGTGCGCGATGTCGTGCTGACATTATTATCTATAATGCATTACTCAATACTCATCTACTCCCAAGCGGCACCCGGGTGCCGCATAACAATTGAATATCTACTGTGTCTGTGATTCCCACGATCGAGGTTAATACTTCGGCATCGTTCTTGTTGCAAACAAATCTATTGACAAATAATGAAATATTTGCATTGTAAAGTACAATAATATTATGCTTAAATGGAATCGGCAACCGACTATGTATGTATGGAACGCGACAACCGTTGTCGTGTTACATAATCGTAATTTAGTTGTACCTAATAAACATTTTATGAGCAAAGCAGCAAAACTGAAATATTAGGGAAACTGACTAGAGTAGCGGCACCTTTCTCCTTTCTTCAGAAGAATTTTATCAAACACAAAGCGCGTTTTCACTCGTACGTCGATCACTCCACAACGAGTATTCAATTCGACTGACGAGCACAATACGTGTGCTTTGTTCGTTAGAAAATTCCCGACGAGTACCGTCAGATTATATTAGCAGCTCTTTTCCCTTATTTTGCTTATTTAATTTTGAAGTAGGTCCCAATTCTCGTGTTCGGTTCCGGAGTGACATAGACTAAACGAAATGAAATTCATGCTAAGAAGTTGGGTCCCGGAAATGAAAATTTGATGTAGGTATTCAAACTATTGTACTTTTGTTTGAAACAGCACTGCAGTACGAAAGCCGATGTAACCTTTATTAATAAATTATTTTAGTTGTAAAATGTAAGACTGAATGAACATAATATACTCGTATACAGTGCCAAATTAATAGAATAGAATATAATATTTAATTTTTATATTAAACCTTCAATTTTTTAATGATAACTTCTTTTCACTGGCAAGAAAGTGTACGATCTGTGAGCGTACTTTGATCAGCTAAGTGCAGGACAATTTATGCCCTCGGCACAAGAAAATACGGCTCAGCGATAAATAAACATAACAAGAGTTATGGCCGCTTCATATACAATATACTTTTTTGTACCCTACTGTGAAAAACATTTGGTCACTGAATATATTGGGATATAAAACGTATTTGTTATTCAGGTTTTCAGCTCTCTTTTGTTGTTCTGTAAGTCTAGTTAAAGCTACAACCCACAGCTACAACCATTTATTGGCACTAAATCTTTTTGATCTATCGCAAATGAACTAGCAGAACTTTTTTTTTCAATTGAGATTAAGCCCCATTGAAGACCTAGTAAGTTCAGCTAGTGTTACAAACAAAGTGGTTTATGAATTGCATTTTAGTTGCACATTGAAGAGAAACATTACTCGTGTTGCTGAATAAAATTAAATATAATCCTACACAGTATGGTAGTACATAACAATACTACGGTGGGAAGGAAAGACTTATTTGACAGACGACAGCATTATTCAAATGATTGTTTAAGGCTCCTCATCTTGAGAGTGCGGCTTCTAATGGCTGCCATTAAAACGTTGGCGGTTGATCCCGAACTCGCAGTATGAGCAGTTAATCATTCCCAAGTCGTCGTACGCCATACATCATCGCTTATTTCGTACGGTTAATTTATATGACAAAATTGCGTACGCTCCGGCGCTTAGTAAATACATAAATATGCATGAATTACGAGGGAGTTTCTTTATTTCGCGCTCGCGGTTAGATTTATTCGGCGGAATAAATTGAAACGCTATCTTTGTGCGAAAACGCCGAATCAAAACGTAATCTGAATTATTACCGAAACGGTACAGAAATTAAACATAATTCCGGTATTGTTTCGTGCCAAGATTAGCTTAAATTGGTATTAAATTGCAACTTTTTGTTACTGGACTGTACTTGGAATGACACCCTAACACATTCCTTTTCTAGAAACAACGGTTAACTTTTTAGTTTTAATAATATTATGGTTTCTTCCCGACGTGATAAGGTGATGTTGAAAACAATGACTATAATAATGATAGCACAATTCTAGTAACTCTGAGATATTATTTTAATCATAATCGTGTATAGAAACAACCATGCACGTGAGGTGATACTGCATCTTATTCTCGACAGAGTTATAATCTCTGTCTGAAATCACGCTTATTTAGCGCTCGATTCTGGCGGTCTAGAATGCAAAAGGTCTATATTTTTATTACAGTTACCACTAAGATTTAACTTCTAGCTTTTTAAAAGCTAGCATTATAGTTATATTATATATTATAGAGCTGTAACTCTGCTAGTTGAGTAAATTCGGTTGTGTCTGTGCGTTCACAAAAGTAAAAACATTCTGTACCGTAATTCGAAGGGCACCGTTATCTCTTTGACAAGATATATTAAACGTGACGTCACTTGTAGTTTTCCTTATGACATAGTTTTTCTGAAACCCGCTTGTATCTGTCGAAAGAATCTGTAAGTCATCTTGCTTAGAGGAGATTTGATTCCAATTGATGCTTCAAGTTGCTTAACCCTAGTGTACTACTCTATGCCTCAAAGGCGCCAACGAAACACAAAAATTCTTGCCTCTTTTTTGTTTTCGCTCGTATTGTATCATGCTTCTTGTACATATCCCATTTTATAGATACGGTCAGTATGGCAACCAAGCCAAAACGGTAGGTTTATTAGTTTTACTAGTACTATCATCCTGTGCGCTCCATAAGCGTATGAGTAGTTTAAGTGCAACTTTTACGCGGCCCAAACATTTGCGGCATTTTTATTTATTTCAATATTAATGTAATTTTTATTGGATAAACTGTACTTTACGGGACGCTGCTCTGGCGTTTCATATTTATTTGTTAGAAACTACACAATGCAAGAAGTCTTTCGGTGAAGTCGGTTTTTGAAGCAACCTAGTAGTTTTCGAGAAATAAATTATTAAAAATCTCAAAATTAGATCAAAATTTTTGATTAATTTACGTCACTACCATCACTACTATAACTGTCTATGACTGACTACCAACCTTATAACACTACGATCTGTCATTTGCGTTTCTTTACGTGAAAGTTAATTCTATGCAGTCAATGTATACAAAATTTTGGGGTCTTTTTGGGGTATTTATGTTGTAAATACATTTGAAATGTAAAATTTTATGTATTTACGTGTAATTTGTTGAAAATATTAATAATTTAATTTTAAATGAAATATCGTGTTTCTACTTTCTACTGTGCAACAACGAAACGCAACGACGCCATTTTGTTTTATGCGTCGTGTATCTGGAAATGTTAGTCATCGTTTGTTGCTCTTGCAGTCGAGATCGTTTTACGTACTCCTGTCTGACTACATTTGTATGACTACCATGGCGTCTCCGAAGCCCCAGTCTTCGAGTTCCGCTGAATCGTCTGAAAAGTTGAGTGAAGTGCAAGTGTTGGACTCAACAGAGCCGCTTGTTACGGCCTCCTTTTCAGTGCCTTTGTGTAGTGCGCAAGTGATGGACTCTAGTGAGCCGCTTGTGCCTACTTCGCCTGCTGGTCCTAGTGGGATGGCTGGTCCTAGTGGGATGGCTGGTCCTTGTGGGATCGCTGGTCCTAGTAGGATCGCTGGTCCTAGTGGGATGGCAGATCTCGTCATGCCAGTTTCCACATCATCTGAAGACTTGCATGAGCCAGCAACCCCTTCTGGTTCATCGGGAAGGCGAATCCATTATTACTCGGAAGAGTTGAGGTTAGTAGGCTAAAGTTTACAATCATGCCCAACAATTTAAGTAGGTTTAAATGTAATAATTAATTTATTAATGATTCTTATAATACATATATAAATATATTTCATGTTATTTGTTTTAAATGATAATAATATAAATATTTTTAACAACAAATATTCATATGATAAAATGAGAAAAGTCGGCAAACATCTTTTGTCAAATGACAGAAAAACGATCAAAAACATCAGTCTTACTTAACTACTTAGCCACGGATACCGCAGCGGGGGGGGCGGGGGGGCGCAGCCCCTCCTAAAGGGGGGCTCGGGGGGCGCAGCCCCCCGCCAAAACAAAAATAAACAATCCAGAAAGTCCAAAAGTAGGTTAGGTTAGGTTGGAACGTAGACCACAACACCCAGAAATAGGAGCCCCGCGCAGCGGGGCTCCGTCAACTGATAATTGAAGCTAGTTGTGCCAAATTGAGGGTCATTGGTCTCTATGTATGAGACGGATGGTATGAGGTATGAGACGGAGACGTGACAGACGGACATAGTCCCAAGAATTGTACTCTATATTGTAATATATATATATACAATATACATCCTTCACTCAACCACAGCCTTGTGATGCTTCAAAAACACTTCGTAAACACCCAAGAACAGTTATTGTACTTTGGGTAGCTGGGAGTTGTGTGAATCTCTTTCAACTTGTCATTCAACTTGCTTTATTTTTGTTTTAGGTCTATGTGGAACTGGAAAAAAATCTTCACAAGACTTGGGACGGTACAGCAGTGTATCCAGTTTGCTGAGGAGAGAGGATTTATTCCTAAGCAGAAAATGTGTCATATACACCACAAGCCAATGACGCTGTCTACTGAAACCCAGTTTGGCAGATTCCGCTGCAGAAAGAGCAACTGCAGGAACAGGAGTGTGAGCCGGGTACAAGGAACCTGGTTTGAAAATGTGAGGTTATGCATCACATTAGCATTTCAAATAATGTATGCTTTTAGCGAGGGCTTGTCTTATATGCAAGTACAAAAACAACTTGCTACCGAAGATGAGCCTGTGATTTCGATGAAAACCGTGGCGGACTGGTACAGCTATTGCCGAGAAACAATTGTTATTTATGAGCTGGAAAATAACCAAGCAAGTGAGAAAATAGGAGGACCAGGAAAAATAGTACAAATAGACGAATCCAAATTTGGCAAAAGAAAATATAACCGTGGTCGACAGATCGAAGGTCATTGGGTGATAGGGATGATCGAAGATGGGAGCGATGATCTTCGGCTGGAAGTGTGTCCTGACAATGAGAGGTCTGCGGAAATATTGGTGCCACTCATCAAGAAGCATGTTCAGGAAGGTTCTATCATCCATACTGATTATTGGAGAGCTTACATGAGCCTTCCTGAGCATGGATATACACATAAGAGGGTGAATCACAGTGATCCTACAAACAAATTTGTGGCACCAGATGGGACACACACACAGCGCATTGAGAGCCAGTGGAGGGGATTGAAAAAGCAATTCAGGCAGGAACAAAATAAAGCAGATTTCACGGATTGGCTATGCGAATATCTATGGAGGCGAAAAATAAGGGTCAACCATACCGATCCATTTGAAGAATTATTAAAGGCAATTAAGTATGTGTATGTGGACAATACAAATTAATTAAAAGTATTGTCAACTAAATTTTTTTGTTTTATTTAGTTTGCCAAAGTCCTGTAGATCACGTGATAGGTTAGGAATTTTGTTGTTATTTTTTCTAACAGACAACAGTAATCTCTTTATACCCCTGAAAGGCAATTTTGTAGGAAATAGGCAAGTCCCCCCTCCACTCCCCCCCTTCATTTGATGATCCAAAACTGAATTTCAACACTTTTAGTGCAGTTATAACCTCAAACTTCAATCATGAATATCTCAGAAACCAAGAGCTTGCTTCAAGTGGGGGGGGTATCAGGGGGTACCCCCCTTTCCCCCCCCCTCCCCCCACCCCCCCCGCCCCCCCGTAAACCGCGTCCTTTAAAGTACAGTTTTTCCTTTTTATTTGATATATTTATTTTATAGGTAACGTTTTATTTAATTTCTTGTATTTTTATAAATTCTATTAATAGAAAGCCTCAAAATAAATAAATGAATGGCGTGTTGTAAGAATGTGGACCTCCAAAGACTATGTGTACGATAAATTTTAAATTGAATATTATTTTAATGAAAATTGTCTAAAACGAAGGTTTAATGAAATATTGTAGCTAAAATATAATAATAATAATATGTTTTTTCATCATTCGTCGTTCGTATTCGGTTGAGAGTGGATGTGTTACTTGTTATTCTAACTTAATACCGTATTTAAAACTACAACTGTGAACCCTATTTACCGAACTAATTAAGTATCTTATCGCCTGCATAGTGTTCTGTTGTGCGAAAACCTTATCTACTAGGACTTGTGTTGCCGTCCCTGTTCTGACATTGTGTTACCCGTGAGTTGAAGTGAGTCAGCACTATCGTACCCAAACATGTCGCTGCAGCGTACGCCACCTACCCATTTCTCATCTGATCCAGATTTACAAAATATAAAAGAAAAAACGGATTATGTGAATGTACGCAAGGGATACAAACGCAAGCAATTTGATTATGATGACATACTTGAATCCATCGATAATAAATTTGATTCACATATGAAAAGTTTAAACGAGAAAATTACTCAGAATATCAACCAATGTGTCTCTGAGGCCGTAACTTCTACAATTTCTCAACAATTGTCTCTTATAACCAGCACCTTGGAAAGTTTAAATTCAAACATGCAAAAAATAACTGCCGATAACGTAATCATTCATAATACACTGTCTGAATTGCATAAACGAGTATCGGAAACTGAGAAGTCCCTCCAATTCACCCTGGATACTGAACAGGAGCTTGAGAACCGGCTAAAAACGGTTGAGAGTAATGTCTCTTTAGTCTGAACCTCCCGCGACCAATTCGTAGACCTTGAAAATAAAATCTCATCACTTGAGCAACAAGCCCGAATGTGCAATATCGAGGTATGTAACGTTCAAGAAAGACGGGGAGAAAATTTACTCCAATTAATCGTACTAATAGCTAAAGAGATAAAACATCCGATACAGCACTCGGACATAGTTTCCATTCACCGTGTCCCTCATGCAGACTCAAAAAACTCCAGACCGAAAAACATAATAGTAAAGTTCACTACTCGCGTTCTTCGTGACAATTTTATTGCTTCGTATCGCGCCGCAGGTGGCCTGAGCTCAACACAACTATCTATGCCCGGGACTGCACATGCTATTTACATAAATGAACATTTAACCTTGAAGAACAAACAATTATTTCGCCAGTGTCGGGATGCTGCTAGAAAGTATGAATATAAATACGTGTGGATCAAGCATGGTACAATACTTGCACGTAAAACTGACACCTCTCCTGTTGTGGCGATACGATCGCATAGTGAAATTGCCAAAATTAAATAAAATATTGGCCTTTTGTAGAATTATAATAGGACTTTCGGGTAATCACATGATTTATTTAATTTTATGTCTTTCACTTCTCCTAAGCTTCAACTTTGTATCTGAATATAATGTTAAGTTACACATAATAATATTATCTAACATGTTTCTTTGGATAGTTATAATATCAGCCTCAATGTATATTGAAATTATTGAAAACGTTTATTTACTAAAACTGTTACTACAATATATTGGTATTATCAGTAAAATATGTACAAAGAGTAAAAAATATTGTGTGTTATGTGTAGTTGTACTAATATTAATAGTTCTCATAGTTTATAACAGTTTAAAACGAAAATTATTAAATAACCTGCTACACCACATAATTTTAGCATTGGTAATGATAAACTTAGGATCAAATAATAAATATGGTACAGCTGTTAAATATAGTCGCTATTTCAATATAAACTACATGTCATTATCAATTAATATTAAGACTGCAGTAGCAATATTATATACGTCTAAAGATTTCTGGGGCCTGAATTTCAAATCAAAACGACTAGGTAGGCTATATTATTATATAAAACGTTACAACAATACCAATTATTCTCTGATTCTAACATATTATATTACTGTATTTTATGTTTACACATTTTATATTATCCTAGAAGAAGTAAAGTTATCACATTTCGTAATAAAATTAATAATACCTTATACTACAATATCCTGTAATGTACTTAATTGTCACTTTTTTATGGGTTATAAAGTAATAATATTTATAAAACCTAAATTATTAAATTACCTAACTGAACATACTAACATTTTTATTGTACTACTATATTTTATAACACAGTTGGTTTGTATCCCCCACATTTGTAAACAATATCAAAAACATTATATTATTATATTTAATATTTTGATGATGTGGGCAATGAAACTATTTGTTACAGGAACTTTAAAATCTGTTATGATCTTTCTTATAAAGCTGGCATACACAATGTAGAATAAGATGTGTGTGGTAATGTGTATTTTAATGTTGTTATATTGTGCTGACTCTGTCTTTAACTATTATTGTGAAACACAAAACTGGGAGCAAAATATTATGTGTCTTCACATCTTAAAACCTATATCATCATTTGACTATGATGCGAAACCTAGAACTAACAAAATAATGTATTCGTATACTGTTACAACATGGAGTAAATTTTGTATTCCACTAATTAATAAATATTATGGTACCCACTATAATAACAAAGTTGTATGTTTGTCCGATGCCCACTTGCCGTGTGATATTATAATATCTTTAAACCTAATATCCTTTATTATTTACCCTCAAACTAACCATGAGTAATACTACTAACGTTTTATCAGTTTACTATCAAAATTGTGGTGGACTAAGAACTAAAACTCATACTCTTTATATGAATATTTTATTACATAACTATGACATCATAATCTTGACAGAGACTTGGCTGAATGACAACATCTCTGATAACGAAATAGTAGATAGCCGCTACAGAGTATTCAGGTGCGACAGAAATCATAACAAATGTCGACGGAAGGACGGCGGTGGAGTATTGGTGGCAGTGCGGCGCGAGCTCCCGGCTTCGAGGCGTCTCGCGGCCGGGTCCCACGCGCCGCGCCCCACCGACCCCACTTACCTAGTCGATCATGTTATGGTGCAAATAAATATGAATAACTCTTGCTGGATTATCAGTGCAACGTATTTACCACCCGCTGTCAGTCCTGAAATATATTACAATCACCTGAACTACTTAGGATGTATTCTGCAGATGTCGGATGTGGATAAATTTATTATAGCGGGAGACTTTAATCTCCCGACTTTAGGTTGGCGAAAAGGCAGCTTACATTTGGAACCATTAATAAATAATATTCGTCTTAACCTTGCTGAGTCTCATATGGTAAACTTTGTATCTCTTTTTAACTGTGTACAGGTGAATACATTTAAGAATGAACGAGACCGAATACTAGACCTGTTTCTAACTAATATATCCGACTGTGGTAGCTCAATTGAACCCGTTCCTTTAGTACAAGTAGTACCACATCACCCACCATTTTATGTTCTCGTTCCTGTAAATGACACCCTTAAAACTATGAAAATCCTCCCAAGTAAATTACATAATTACAATAGTGCAGATTACTCAGTTATAAGAAATAAAATTGACGAAATAAATTGGGTAGAACTCTTCCAAAACGTTAAGGCTGAGAGTGCTGTTTCAATATTATACGAAACTCTGTACTCAATTATTAAAAATAATATACCAACAAAAATACACAAAACGTCGCACTTTCCTATATGGTTCACACCTGCTCTTATTCACATCTTTAAAAACAAAAAAAAAAGTTGGATACAATGGAAAACATACAAAAATATATCAGATTACAGAGTATTTGCTATGTACAGGGAACGTTTTAAATATTACTCACATAAATGTTATAGGCAGTACTTAAATAATGTGGAAAATGGTATACATAAAAATATAAATTATTTCTGGACTTACATACATAATTTGAAACGTAATGGAGACATACCCAGCACAATGACATACAAAAACTTCGCCACCTCTGATCCTTACCAAGTTTGTAATTTATTCTCAGATTTTTTCCTGTCCGTATTTGAGCCTCGTGAAGTAAATGATGACTTTGATGCAGATCATATCAATAATAAGACAGATTCAGATTTAATATTAGGTAATATTAGTCTGTCTCAGGCAGAAATACTCAGAGAGCTACGAGCTTTGGATTCCTCTAAAGGTGCTGGTGTCGACGGTATACCGCCACTTTTTTTCAAGGAGACTGCGTCTGTAATTTATAAGCCACTACATCTCATTTTTAACACCTGCTTACAAGAAGGATACTTTCCCACAATCTGGAAATCAGCCAGAATTGTACCGGTACACAAGGGCGGTGATAGGAATAATATCGAAAATTACAGGCCAATCTCTATTCTACCCACTCTGTCGAAGCTTTTCGAAAGGCTTGTTCATAACAATATATATCCTTCACTCCATAAGCACATAATTGGCGAACAGCACGGGTTTGTACTCCGACGCTCAACAACAACAAATTTATTAGTTTATGTCTCAGATTTATTTGATGCACTGGATCAAAAGCAACAGATAGATAGTGTGTACACCGACTTTCGAAAAGCTTTCGACAGAGTGGATCATAAAATACTCCTTGAAAAACTAGCCTATAACGGTATCCGAGGAAATTTGTGGCGCTGGTTCAGGTCCTACATAACGAATCGTACACAGAAAGTAATGCTGAATGGATATGAATCTAATTATGTACCCATTAGCTCTGGAGTGCCCCAAGGATCCATTCTGGGGCCATTACTATTTATACTTTTTATAAATGACGTGAATAACTGTTTTAAATTCTGTAAATTTCTCATGTACGCTGATGACCTAAAAATATATAAAATAATACAGTGTGCTGAAGATCATTTCAAATTTCAAGAAGATCTTAACAGATTTTCTAGGTATTGCGAAAACAATAAACTATCATTAAGCTTAAATAAATGTAAATTAATAACTTTTTCTAAAAAACAAAATATTAGTACATTTTCTTATAAACTCTGTAATGAAAATTTGGAAAAAGTTGATTCTATTAGAGATCTTGGGGTAACACTCGATACAAAACTACATTTGGATATACACATAGATAATATTGTAAGTAAGGCTTACAGAATGTACGGATTCGTTATGAGGTCCTGTAAAGGCTTTGTGCAATCTTCAACATATCTGCATTTATACAAATCCCTCATACGCTCACAGCTCGAATACGCTGTAGCTATTTGGAACCCTTATTATAAAAAATACATTGACTCGATCGAAATGGTCCAAAAAAAATTTCTACGCGCAATGCATTACAGATGTAGTCATTCCCGAGAATCTTATAGCACACTTCTTGAAATATATAATCTCCTTCCACTAACATCTAGACGTATTCAGCTAGAAATGATGCTCCTTTATGACCTTTGCCATAATAGATACGATTGTATATCTTTAAATAATAAATTATGCTACAGGATACCCATAACAACACATAGTCGAAGGCCTCATCAAATATTTGCTACTGCAGTCAGTCGAACTAATGTTGGTAAACGTTCTCCATTCAATAGATTAGCTAGTACCTACAACAAGAACTTTGTTCCCATTGATATTTTCAGCTGTAAAATAACTAAATATAAAGAAGAAATCATGAAATTACTTAATGATATTACTTAGTGGCAATGTTATATTCTATCTATAATTAAGATTAATCAATCTCTAGTAATAAAATTGTTATGCTTGTATGAGAAGTCACAACACGCTGTTACAAATGTTAGAAAATATTATGTATTAAAATTACCAAAATTAAAAAAAGTGAAACATCAAAATAGTATAATAAGTAAGTACTTATTAAAGTTCAGAAATGATAATGTTTTAAAATATTAGTACGTTAGCTACGAATATAATATATTAGTATATTACTTAATCTCAACTGGATGACTAGAATTTAAGTTACTTAATTAATTTGTAGTTAACGCTGTTGGTTCCGTAGTTACTAAGTTTTTGTTTAAACTTAAACAATATTTATAATAATTATATACCATGGTTACTGTTTGTTAACTTCAATAAATAAAAAATAAAAAAAAAATAAATGTTTAGGACTAGAATGCGAAATGCGAAAATTCCATATATTGGAAACATAAAATTGATTATTGTTTTAAATGCTTTTAAACTTTGTGAATTATTTTACAAATTAGTTTTTTTTAATATTTATTGTTTTATATCTATGAAAAAATATATGGTGCAGACTGTATTATTTGCTTTAATGGACCTTTTTATGAACTACTGTAAAATTGATAAGTTTTCGTAAGGGCTATGGTATTTATTAATTTATGAAGTGAAAATATTTTGAATTTGATTAAGTTTTGTGTTTTTATTAAAGAAAACATTCGTAGGTATGTCATTAAAAAAGAAAAACACGCTTAGCTTTTTCAGTTTTGCAAAAAATAGCGTTACAATCCGAGGCGCCTTTAAAGCGTATGAGTAGTTCGAACGTACCAAGAAGAGTAGTTCACTAGGGTTAAGTAAAAAACGGCTCTTTAATCTTCTAATACATAAAAGCTAAATACCACATAAATAAACAAAACAGCTAAACACCTTTAAACTTGAAAGGAAGCTGAGGTTCTTATAGGGGATAGACAACAAGACATTCGTACAATATTTATTAAAAAATAAAATATACTATTTTTAGAAACTCACCCGGAGGTACACCGGGGATAAGAAGTTTGAAGGAAGAGGCTTTATAACTAGTTGGCAGGTTTCTTATAGATAGTAGACATCTGCATAACGTGCGAAAACACAAAAAATGTATACACCTATATACGGTTAGGCTTCATGGGCGTGCAGTCTTTGTAGGCAAAAAGGCAGTGCTTACCATTCACAGATAACAGATATTTTAATTTAACTTTCGTATTTTTTAAATGACTCATGACGTTAATAATAGTAAAAAATATAGTAAAAAAATAAATATACACATTTAAAACGCCTCAATTTATAAAATAGCAATATGTAATCAGGTACACGCGCGAACGGGTTCACGAGAGGTCAAGATAGGCTCAGTGTTGAGGTGCCTGCCTTGCGCGTATGTGTGAGTGCGTCCGTGGACAGCCGAAAACGCACACAACCATGAATATCGAATGCGATTATGTACTGCAAGCTCTGCGGCAGACCCCAGCAGTGTTGCCAACTATAGGGATATCCCACTTTTAGACTTTAGTAGGGAAAAATTAAATATATAGTGCGTATTTTAGGGAGTAAAAATATTATATTATATTCATGGGCGTGAAATTTTTTAAGCAAAAATGTATATTTATTTGGTTTTTATTACTGTTTTTATATAAATAATGACATGTTTTTGCCGCAAACACAATAATTGCGGTCGGCTGAAGTAGTATTTTCAGCGTTTTGATCTCTCAGTGGAAAGTACCCCAAGTAATAAATAATATATTTAAATAATAGTAGGGGAGTTCTGGTTAAAATTCAATGTGTTTTCAAGTTAATTTAAGGGGGAAATTTTTGAACAGTTGGCATCACTGGCGCCGAGGCCGGCGCGGGCGCCCGCGCCATGCCGACGGTGATCGGTACTACTCGTGAATAGTCGTGAGCAATCGGATATAATCCGAGTAAAATGAATAGACGCAAATCTAACTAATTACGTATAATATGTACATTATGCATTTTTGTTTTGTGAGGTTTATAATATTTGTTTACATTTTACATAGCTGATTTTTTTTGTTTTGGGAGGTCATTTGCTTTTTTCATGTGATCGAGCACTTACTATATTATATTATTATTTTTGGTTTTATAGTTTTCTAAGAATATTTAAGATTTTAATATTTAAAAGTTTGTATAATATTTAACAGTTTAACATTAATAATTGCGTACATTCATAACTATCACTCACTTGGATAAGATAATTTGTGGTGGCCGAAATTTTGCATTTATTTACATCATATTATGGATCGGATCTCAAGTAACCGGAACCTTGATTATGTGAAAAGACAAAAGTTAAGCTGATTAGGTGAGTACTTAAAATATACTAGATATAAAAATGAAAAAAGTTTTTGTTTTGTTTTGTTTCACGCCAAAACTAATGAACCGATTGTAATAAAATTTTGAACACAGTTAGTCTAGAGCCTGAGAGAGCCATAGGCTACATTATGATGAGGCAAAGATATATTATCTAATTTCCATGGAAATATCGATTAAAATAAATTCACATTGTATTTCTAATAAGTAACAATAGATGGCGTTTTTATTTATTTTAGCTTAGCGCACAATATTATGTTGTATGGTAATTGGTATATTTCCATGGAAACATCGATGAAATAAACTCTCATTGTAGTTCCAACGCGTGAGAACAGATGGTGTTTTTTTATTTCTTCATAACAGACTGTAATTATAATAATTAGTTTAGAAAACAGTTTTCAATTTATTTCCACACTATTATTATAATTTATGCGAAAATATCTCTTTTTGTCCGTTTGTCTGTCTGTTTTGCTTTCACACCAAAACTACTGACCGATATCGCTGCATTACCAGTGTCAAAATCTTGTGCACGCCCCTGTTAGGCTTATTATATATAATTCTGGTATATGTTAATTACTACTCAAGTACATAGATAACAATAATCAAGGATATTTTAATTACGGCTTAGTAAGATATAAAATACACGTACCTATGTTGAATTCACATAATATTATACCGAACTCTAAAGTCCACGTTACTGTATACACTAAAACGAATCCCCACAATATAATGGAAAACGCTAAAATGAAACGGAAGCTGTTTTTAGAATGTACGAGAAGCCATATTGGCAACATTCCGATATTAAATAAGGCGGTCATGTGAAAAAATGGCGGCTTTAAATTTTATAGACCGCTATTGTAGCCATTGAGAATCATGACACATTTTATATTATGTTTGCAGATTAGTCGGGTCGGGTCGGGCAGAGGCGTAATTCAGCTTTATAGGGGAAAAACGCGACATTGTGCCTGTTGTTAGTTGCCCGCGCCTCCGCTCGTCGTATGAACACGCCACTGCGCCGCGAATTGAATTTCGTAATCGATTGTTTTAGGAAATCTGTAATATTTTATTAAAATTCGAATATAACATGTGTTATTTAATTTCTTTTTTGACGAAAGACCAGACTACTTAATAATTTCTAAGCGGCAGTTGCCATTTCCAGAAATTCAGTAGTTCATAATAATTTATTTATTATGAGCTACTAAATTACCTAACGTGTATCAGGAAACAGGAAAACGCTATAATATTAAGTTTCCCGAGGGCTTAATGATCAACAGATTACGCATAACTAACAAAAACGAAAAAAAACAAAATGACAAGTTAAGGGGGCGACTAAAGCGAAATAGATGATATTATTTATTATTATACTTGATAATAAGACTGTTTCATTTTTAAACATAGATACCACAATAATAAATTTGAAAGGAGCTCTACTAGTGGAAACACGATATCTTAAAATGTTCTCGATAGAAAAAAATAACAAAGATGCTTCTACACACGAATATTTCATTTCTTTTAAAAAAAAATGCGTTCAAATGAGTCAATATTTTTAAACATAATGTAAAATTCAATTACAGTAGTTATTGAGTTATTAAAAAAAACTAACTTGGCGCTGATTCCGCATCGTTCTTATTCACCTGGCATATGAATTACTGGCATAAGAGCGAGGAGATAAGGACTATGTTATATTTTTTTGCTTTATTCACCCTCTTAATCCTCGATCGCGGACTCTTGGAAATCTATTGTTATTCTATTGTTGTCGCGAACACCGGTGATTATTCTTATGGGGCTTGAGAAGTAGATAAGATTTGGTAGGTAGGATATATCAACATAAATTACGCATCACAACAAACAAAAGCGAAAAATTAATACAAAGTGACAAGTTAAGCGATTAATTTCAATGTTAATTAAGAGGATTGTAAACAAAGGCCGGCGCAGCGCTGTCGGGGCCTAAAATATGTCTGTCCTTTTAAATAAAGTCAACAATTTTCGCGGAACAAAAAAACTTTTTCAATTATTGCCCGGGGCAGATGAAAATGGAGTCATTAAAACTCGGGAAACCGTACCTGTGAATAACTTGGCCATTTTTGTTTTGGACGTCCGGTGTAAAATAATATTATAATAGAGAATAGAATAATTATATAATATTATGTGATATGACTTACTTTCAGTGTAATGTTTACTGTAGTTTGTGATACCAATTACTGCCAGTAAGTGACCCAATGGTTAGATTATAGTTAGGTGTTGAGTTACATTATAAGGAAGGAAGCTTATCTTGCCATCGAATATCATATTGAATGGTGCTTATATTTTTAACTGTGACAATTTAAATTCTGTTTTTAAAATGACCGCGACGACACTGACAAAAGGGAGTGTTACGATCGTCTTTGTTGCTACTAAACTCAGGTGTCTCACAACCTGAGCATTTTTGTGGTTTACAGAAAAATTAGCACGCTTATTGATTTGTGCTTTAACAAAGTATTTTTTTTTTTAATTATGTAGATGTGTCATCATCGGTCAGCCAAGGTTTGGTTACCATTAAAATATAAAAAAAAAAAACTGCCTTAAAGATTATTATAAAATAAATAAACAACGACTTTACTTCAAAGGATCTTGCTCAACAGCATCACGCTTATTTGGGGAGATGGAAGCAGAAGTGGAAATAAAAATCATGAAAATATAAGGTGGACATTACTGTCCTTCGCGCTACGCCGCGCCGGTGGTCGACTCTCCATCTATTTTTAACCGACTTCCAAAAAACGAGGAGGTTATATGTTCGGCTGTGGATATTTTTTTTTTTTTTTTTTTTTTTTTTATTTTTTTTTTTATTTTTGTATGTTCAACGATTACTCCGCCGTTTGTGAACCGATTTTCGAAATTTTTGCTTTGTTGTATTTGGTTTTACTCCAATTTGGTACCATGTTCACAAAGTGGTGACCTGATGATGGGATCCAGGAGTAATCGAGGGAACTCCTCGAAATTTATATGGAAACATATGGTGATTTTGGTTTTATGTGAAGTGTACTAAGAATATGCTACCAAAAAGTCAAATATTGGGTCAAGGTATACCATGGTTTCGAAGATGCTGAGAGAACTCCTGACTCCTTATAGATACACGTTTGGGAGTTTCGGCGTTGTTTTAAGAACAGAAAGCATATGCTACTATGCAACTCATATTCATCATCATAATCATCATCATCATCATCGTCTTCATCATTACCACGTCGTGTTAAGGTCACCAATGTCTCATGGCACAGAATAGATAATAGTTCAAGGCATAGGTGTGGATATACTAATAATAATAATAATTTTATACTGTATAACAACACTTTGTTTAAATATAGACGGCGGTCAGCACCGCGGAGGCGACGGTATCGCGGCGCCGCCGCGCGGCGAGTGGCGGAAGATCGAATATACTTTACTACTTTATATACAGATCGAATACTTTACTAACTACTTTATAAAATTTTAATAGACAAAATATAGAATTAAAATAAAGTTATTTTAAAAAGAGCATTTAAACAAAAAAAAGTCAATAAGTGTCTTTTTAATTAGTTATACTTATTAATCGATAGATGGCGCACTAAGTATCGATTTGAATGGATTTGAAATTGAATTCTTGATTACAAGAACAGCTGTCAATAATTATGATAATATTATATTACTAGCTGTCCCGGCAAACGTTGTTTTGCCAAATAAATAATTTTTGGTATTAGATGAGTAGCTACGCTACATCCAATGCAAGTTTATACAGTTTTTTATCTGATAGATCCTTCGATCGTGGAAAAACGAGACACAATAGCCTTTCTATTGTTATCGCAATCGCCGGTGACCGCTTGGGGTTTGAAGTATTAAAATTGTTAAATTACTTAGCACAATATGTTCACTTCACTGATAATATATTATTTTGTGAGTGTGAACTGTGACTCTTAACAAATTGTAATAAGATACGTAAAATATACGCGAAGGTTTACCTACCAGTGTAACTAAAAAGAGTGAAATTATTATTATTTTTAACAAAAAATTAAAACCGACTTCCAAGGTAAAAATAATATTAACTAAAAATATATAAACTAAAAAATAATATGAACTAAAAAGTATTAAATAATTTTTGCTATCTAATAGTGCCTTTTTCCGAATTCGGCTAAACCTCAACTATTTCTGTACTCAATCTTCATAATTTTGAAGTCGGTGCCAGTTCCAAAAGTTTCAAATATTCTGTCAGAGGACTGAAGATTCAGCTATCTGGTACCGACTTCAAAATAATGAAGATTGAGTACAGAAATAGTTGAGGTTTAGCCGAATTCGGAAAAAGGCACTATTAGATAGCAAAAATTATTTAATACTTTTTAGTTCATATTATTTTTTAGTTTATATATTTTTAGTTAATATTCTTTTTACCTTGGAAGTCGGTTTTAATTTTTTGTTAATGCATCGTTTAAGTCATAGTTTTCTGGCGCGAGTTTAAAGAAAAATGAATGTCCAATTTTGACGTCCAAAGTGTATTTTAATAAAATAAACAATACCCTACAAGTTTTGCATAGACTATAGAGTATCGAACTTGTGCACGAGGCGTAGAAAATGCCTCCGAGTAAAGAGAGTCCGCTACATTTGGGGCCGCGCTCGAAATAATGACTTTAAGCTAAGATAATACGGCGCGCTTGCCAAGACATATTTTTGTTTTTAAACTAGTTCGGGCTCGCAATACATGCGCTGAATGCATTTCACATTATTTTCGTGACAGTTATAGCCGACGACCGCTATATGAGTTTCTTTTAATGTTTCCAAAATGAACGTACTTTTAGAGAACTATTTACATTTCTGTTTAACTCGGATTAATCTTTCTGTTGGTGAATTAAGATCATTTGTTTTGAAAGAAGTTTAATATTTCTTAATTTATATTACAATCATAAAGTGTAGCCATTACTATTAAACAATTTCTTAGTAGCATAACTTCATTCAAAATCATGTTAACATGTTTAGTTATTTAAAAATTTGACTTTGGCTTTAATTACTAAAACATATCTTTGGCAATATACAGTGGGTGGCCAAATTAATATACTCAGTGTGAGATTTTTACATTTTATTTTATTTTATTTTATTTATTATTACAAAAACTTACATCTAATACAATTTAAGGTTAGATATGCCTAAAAACTCTTGTCGAGTTTGTCCAGGCATAACGTTCTCAACAACAATTCTTATAGTTAATCTAGTAAGTAATAACAATCATAGGTAAAATATCAAATATACTCGTAAGTTGTCAATATTCAAGCATCGAGCGGCCAGATGGGACTTCATAACAGCTGATAAGAAAAAACCATTCATATTCGCTGCACCGCTTGGTGCGTATACCTATTTATATTTTATGGGTAAACAAGTTACAATAGTTAATATACAGAATGTTTTGTTTTTACACTTAATTATATTAACTTTTAAGTTCACTAAAATAATGTGTTTTCAATACATTTTTAATATTTTTGTTAGTAATCTTATTTTTAGTTGTTAATTAGGTTAGGAATTATATAATTAGAGGTTCTTTTGCCATATTCGTTGTTAAATTTAGGTATACATAGTTTTTTATTTGCGTGTAAACTTATGGTGATTTTTAAATGATTGAATATCACTACGAAAATATTGTTCAGTAAGCAATGCATAATCAACTTTATTATGTATGGGCAGGACACCACAATATTTAAACAGACCTTGAGGGTTGTCCGGGTATAGATTTTTAATTTTAGGGGATACAATCAATTTTAAAAGCCTGTACTGAATGTGATATATATGGTCTAGGTATGTTTTATAGGTGCGTCCGTAACTACTTAAACCATAAGCTATTACACTTTCTACTAATGTTTTATAAGTAACTAATAATATATTACGCGGTACAGAATATTGTATTATATAAAATTTTGACAATATAATTCTTAATTTATCACAAAATTTGTTTATATGGTTCTCCCAATTAAATTTGTGGTCAATAATGAGGCCTAAATAGGTGTGTTCCGTGACTTGATTTATTTTAATGCAGTCTTTACAGAGTAAGTTGGGTGTATGAAGATATTTATGACAATGTGCTGTAATCTCAATATTTTCTTCCTTTTTATGTTTAGACCTTACGTGAATTAGTTTTGTTTTATTAGGATTCAGTACTAGGCCTGAATCGTGAGACCATTTACAGATTGCTGAGAAATCCTTTTGAATTTTATTTTTCGCTAATGTTATGTCATCGTCCGACGCAATAAGACTTGAGACTAAGCTAAGACTAAGCTTGCAGTGTTTCACGACATTTCTTAGGTCATTTACGTAAGCTAGGTAGTGTTTAGGTCCTATTACTGATCCCTGAGCGGTTCCATCCTCAACTGGAATAATATCACTAAATATATTGTCAATTAGTACTTGATAGCTTCTATCATCAAGGTAGTTTTTACACCACTCTAAGATTTTACCTCTTAATCCACTACTCTCTAATCTCTTAATTAGCAACTCGTGACGCAAAGTATCGAAGGCTTTGCTGTAATCTATAAAAATTAATATTACATGCTGTCTTTTGTTTAAACAGAAGTTAATTTCATCGGTGAAGCGAGATAGTAAATTTTTTGTACTTTTATTTGGTTGAAACCCGAACTGCTCAGTGCATAAGATGTCATTTATAGTATAGAATTGTTGTATTTTATCGCAAATAAACTTTTCCACTATCTTGTCTAATACGGGTAAGATGGTAATCGGCATATTATATTGAGCGTAATCTTGGGTACTTCCACCTTTGTGTATAGGACGGATAATCCCCGTTTTTAGTACGTTCGGGTAACGTCCGGTGTTAATACTCGTATTAATGAATCTTTTAATCGAGTCCACTATTCGATCTGATAACCTTATAATATTCGCGGCACGTATATTATCAAGCCCTGGCGATTTATAGGGATTCATTTTCTTAATTATATTGTGTACATCCCTATTAGTTGCTTTTGGAAAATACATTGATCTATCAACTTTCGTTGTATAATCCTCTTCATCAAGAAGCTTTTGTGTACAGTTCGGTATTAAGGCTTTAAACATTTGATTGAAATTGGTAAGCAAAATTGTTAACTAAAATTTTTGTATCTTTTACACTGTTAAATGCTTTTAATATAAATTTATCAATAGAATTAATAGTTTTCCCTGTGATATTATTAGTAATTTGCCATAACTTTCTCCCGTTGTTTTTATATTTAATTATTTCAGATTTTAGAAAGCAATTTTTAGTTTTATTAATTATTTTATTAGTTTTATTTCTTATTTTATTATATTCTAATCTTAATTGTTTATTTCCCATATCTTTTATCCAATTCGAATATAATTGATCCCTTTTTTTGATTAGTATTTTAATATTTTTATTCATCCACTTATTATTGTTTCTATTTGAGTTTGATTACATAGATTCGTATTGGTTGATTGTTTAGCCATTTCGTGTTGTTAGTTTTTTCTTTTATTTTTTGTTACTTTATGCTGTCTTCTACATTTTGTGAGTCATTGATATTTATTATTCAATAATCATCTTTTAATAATAACACCATTTAGTACGACAGTCACTATTGCCATATTTTCTTGTGCGAAGTGCGTGCAATAGGGAGTTAGACACAGGCGCTAAAAATGTTTTTTGCGTGAAACGTGTTATAAAAAGCAACACTTAAGTCTTATCTATTTTATTATAATGCATGAATAATAGGTATTAACACATGATTCTAGTGTTTCTTGGTTATTTTTTGTGACAGTGTAATTTTAAGTTAAAATAATGAAAAATGTAGCCATGGGAAAGAATTCAGCTAGAAATAAATCTAAAATTTAGACACCTTCGAGTCATATCAATCATACCCATAGAGAAGTTGCGAGATTAGTAGGCGTTTTCCAGTCTACACTTTGAAATATAAAAAAGTGATGAACCTAAAAAAATCTTTGTCCCCATAGCGAGTTGATAAATGTGGTAGAAAACGTCTTTCGACTGCTTGAGCAGGAGAGGAAACACGGCGTTTTATTGTTTAGAACAGAAGAAAACCCCTGAAAGTCATAAAAGTTTTGTTAGATGATGCTGGCGTAGCTTTATCTAACAGAATGTTAAGGCGAAACTGAAGAAACTGAATTTCAGTTGTTTCCGTCCTTCGAAAAACCTAAGTTTACCCCAGATGCATGCATGCTAAGCGATTGGCGTTTGCTACAATGTAAAACACTGGTCTGAGGAATACTGAAAGGAGGAAAACAAGTTATTTTAATTTCATTTTTTTTTAATTATGGAGATAAAGGCGTGACCTTAATATGACCCAATTGATTCAGATCCTCCAGGACAATCCCTAGTTTGCTCACCGACATGAAAATTTTTATAAAAGCTATGTTATTGAACGAGTGAAACCTCCTTCGTCGGTTACGACATGGGGCGAGATTAGCTCAAACGGGAATGGTTGAAGGAACCATGCGTTAAGACCAATATCTGCTAGTTTTACAAAGTCATCTCCATCCCCAGATAGCTGAATAGCAGCCAGACGGGACCTGCATATGCATGCAGGACTCTGCACCTTACCATAAGGCTAAAATAAATATTAACTTTTTTAAAGATAAAAATTTTTCCTTATGAGGCACAAAAACGTATTGTTTTTCAAGTGAGTATAATAATTTGGCCACCGACGGTACAATATGGCGGGTTTATTTAACCACAAGATAATGTTATTAACGGAGATAATCAATGAATACCTGAATATCTTGATCCTTATTCCCAATACTAACAAGATTAGACGCATACAGATCATCACTTAGACTAATACGGGCTGCGCCGTTTCCGATGCAAATGTATGCGGCCGCAGACATGCGTAACATGCAGCTGATATACCGCATATGCGATGTTGACGGAGCCTGTTTATCTTGCATATGCATAGCAAATGTGAAAGATATGCGGTACAGCTTCGACGACAGTTTGAAAAACTGTTGCGTATGTGTATGCGTAGGTTGGTGTTAGTGATGACATTGATAGTTTCTGACGCCGGATTTTCTTGCCGTAATAGTTTTTGAACTAGTGGTATTTGGATACATCAAGAAAAATTTTATAAAACCTTTTGTATAATTTTTTTCTGAATGAAAATGTTTGAGTTTCAGTGAGGTTGAGAATTAGTACAGTAAGTAGTAGCAGGCGTCAAATACTGGATGGTGGAATTAATTTTGCATATTTATATATAAGTTACAACTATATAATGCTGATAAATGAAAATACGATGATTTACGATCAAATAACGGCATTAAAATATAGTATTAAATACTAGCGACCCGCCCCGGCGTCGCACGGGTATAAAATATATATCCACTGAAAAAATGATTAAAATCGATAGCCTATCACGATCCTTCATGTGGTCTACTTCTTATCTTATTCTTATTTGGCACACCAAATAACATAAAAATTGCTCCAGTAGTTCGCGAGATAAACCCTTTCAAATAATTTCCCCCGTTTTTTTCACATTCTCCTAATAGTCTTAGCGTGATAAAATATAATATAGCCCTATAGCCTTCCTCAATAAATGGTCTATCTAAAACGGAAAGAATTTTTCAAATCGGACCAGTAGTTCCTGAGATTAGCGCGTTCAAGTTAGCACTTTCAAATAATTTCCCCCGTTTTTCCATATTTTCCTCTATTTCTTCGCTTCTATTAATCTTAGCGTGATAAGATATAGCCTATAACCTTCCTCGATAAATGGGCTATCTAACACTGAAAGAATCATCAGAATCCGTTGCGTAGTTTTGAAGATTAAAGGGAACAAAGGGACATGAGGGAAAAAAGTGACTTTGTTTTATTATAAGTATAGATAAAGAAATATATTTTACTTTGTGTCGAAAGGAAACATTTACTATAGCCGTCTAAATACCATGTGTCTTACTATGTGATATTGTAGAATAATTATAGTCTAATTATTGTGCCATTTTCCTCGAAACCTGATCTCATTCACCGAAAATTATGATATTGGTCTCATTCGATTCGGAATACCATCTAGAACATTCTGTCAAAATTCCAAGAGGGGCTGAAAAAAATGCAATAGTTATAAACAATTAAGTAAACATAAAAAGAAGGGTTTGGATTTTTTTTTAATATTTCGAAAACTATCTAAGATAATCAAAACTTAAAAATAGATCCTTAAAGAAAAGGAAATTTCCTCAAAAAAATCTTAGATCCTGGAACCTTACCAATAATCCTTATAGCTTTAAATGAGCTGCAAAAGTAACGGTAAAAACTACGCGTAGTTCGAGTTTCGCGTGAATTTTGAAAATCGGACCACAAACGGCTGAGTAATTGTTGAACATACATAAAAAAAAATACATACAGCCGAACGTATTACCTCCTCCTTTTTGGAAGTCGGTCAAAAATAGAAGGAGTTATTGTTTCGATCTCTTAGAAACTTTATGCCCTGGTTGGGGAGGAGCCTGGCCCGGTAAAGCGCCTCGCTGTAGCCTGTAGCCAGCCATAAAAGTGATCCAGTAGTAAAAATCATCCAGGAAAAGTGGTTTTCTTGGACAATTTTTTTTTCATAATTATAAATATTATAATTATTCTGACGTGGGAGAGCCATGCTCTGCCTTGTTACGCGCAAGTATGCTATTTTAAAATAGACGAGTTACGCCTAACCACTGCAAAATAGTCTTAATCAGTACAGTCTATATGGCACTATAGACAATTTCAAAAAAATATTTATCAGTGAGTCAGAATCTCTTATGACAAATTCGTATAACTTTATTTTTGTTTGTTTCAGTTACGCATTACTCATTCAATTTAAGTTAATACAGATGGGCAGAATGTATCAATAAATTCTGTAACTCAAACTAAGTCTGTTATCTTAGAGTTAAAATAGTTACGCGTGGCCACTCGTTGAAACAGTGAGCGCGGCCGGCGCGCGGCGGCCGCACCGACGTGTAGGCAAAGCCGGGGGTGAGCGGGGGCGCGGGCAGTGTCTCCCGCGGCTCGTTTGTTTGACATTATATCCGCGTGTTATTACTTATTATTATTTATTTATTTATTTATAGCCATTGTTACAGAGCATAACACTACTTAACTACTACATTACTATATTATTACATTATTTTCTATATTATATCTAATCTTACTTCTAAATAATAATTATAGTTTATTAGGCATATTGCTCCGTATGCCATTCGGCAAAGGCCTCCTCGAACCTCCATTCAACTCTGTCCCTGGCTACTCTACTCCAAGTAACTCCCGCTATGAGTTTAAAGTCATCGGCCCATCTTTTGTTTTGTTTTCCTCTTTGTCTTTTGCCGTTTCTAGGGTACCATTCTGTGACTTTTTTACTGCATTTGTCTTTGTCCCTTATCAAATGTCCTGACCATTTCCATTTCAGCATTTTCAGCCGTTTAATTTTCACCGTAATGTCTTGTACTTTAGTTATATTTCTGATATCATCGTTTCTTAGTCGATCCATTTTCTTTATGCCAAGCATGCTACGCTCCATTGCTCGTTGACAGGAGGTTAATTTGGCTAAGTTTTGGTTGGTAAGGGACCAGGTTTGGCTTCCATAGATTAAAACAGGGAGTACGCAGATATCAAATAATGTGCTTTTAAGTTTAATGTGTATATTTGGATTTATCATCACCTCTTTTAAAATCCAGTAACTCTTCCAAGCATTTCCGACTCTTCTTTCCAGTTCCTTATTCATTGTATGATGGGCTGATATTACTTGACCCAGATATATGTACTCTTCCTCAATCGTCAATAATTGTAACATCGTGTTTAGGACCATTCGTCATTACTTTTGTTTTGTCTAAGTTTAATTCCAGACCGACCGCTTTGCTTTCAGTAGCCAATTGATTTATCATTATATTCATATCTTCTGAAGTTGTAGCAGACAGAGTAATGTCATCGGCAAATCTGAGATGTGTTAATCTGGTGCCATTAATATTTAATCCGAAGCAAGCCCATTTCATGCCTCTAAACACCTTTTCTAATACAGCTGCAAAAAGATTTGGTGATAGGGGGTCACCTTGACGTACTCCTTTGTGTATGTTAAAAGGTTCCCCTTTTCTTTTAAGCTGTATTCTAGTTGCACTTTTTTTCAGATAGTTTTTAAAATTGTAATGTATTTGTCATCTATTCCTTGTTCTTCAAGTGCCTCCCATATTTTTATTTGCAGTAGGATATCAAATATAGTCAATAAACGCTATATAGTAAGTTAAGCTGTATTTTTTGTATTTCTCAATCACTTGTCTCAATGGTCATATGGTCTAATACTGAGTATCCGCAACGGAAACCAGCTTGTTCCTCCGGTTGATTTTCATCAAGCACTTTTTCTATCCTAGCTAATATGACTTTAGCAAAAACTTTATAGATGTTTGGAGATAGGCTTATTGGTCGATAGTTATTGATTTGGTCTTTATCTCCTTTCTTATGCATTAGTTTAATTGTGGAAGAGGTCCATTGTGTCGGGATATATTCGTTTATAAGAATTTCATTAAATAGCCTTGTTAGTGGAGTTACAATATTATTTATTATTGTAATGTCCCTTTTAAAAGTTCGTTGGACATCTTATCATCTCCGGTTGCTTTTTTATTTTTCTGGCTTAGTATTGCCTTCTCTACTTCACAATTTAGGATCGAAGGGACTTTGTCATGGTTTTCTGATATTTTTTGACTTGTGTAATCTGAACAGAGTATTGTAATGATATAAAGACTTAAAAAAGTTTGTAGCTACATATATTCAGAATATTTTTTCTAGCAGTTTCTGCTTTTTCGTTCTTTCCTTTAATTTTGGGAATCCATGATGTATAATCTCACAGATCTCTTAGAGCCCTTTTAATACCTCCTGAATTTTCTATGTAGTGTTTTATTTTATTTGTTCTTTCTTCATTTCTATGTTGCCTGATATTTTTATTAATTGCTTTGCTAATTTTAGTTATTTCAGTTTTGTTATCTCTCCTGTTTCTTAACAATTCTTTGCTTCTCACAAGTCATTCTCTAGCTCTTTGTCCTATTTTTTCTTGACGTGTAGGTTGATTGATTATTTCGCAGTTATTATACTGCAGACTTTTTTTGTCATTTCTTTGTTGTCATAACTTGTATATCATAAAGTTCGTTGTTTTTATTGAGACCTGTCAAATGTTTAGATAATATGTTATCAGGTATAGATGGTGGTATTTATTTTCTGTGCGATTTAAAATGTTTCCTCGGTAATTTAGTGTTTAGAAAACTCAGTTTTGCTCGTACAAGGCGATGATTTGTGTTAAAATTTAGATTATTGATTGTTTTAACATTCTTACATCTTTGTAACTTATTGATGAGGATAAAATCTATTTCATTTTCGTGTTTTGTATCTGGCAAGATACAAAATACAACTTTTTGTTTTTCCTTTTTTTGAAGTATGTATTTGCGATGTATAGATTATTCTGAAGAGCAAAACTATCTATAAGTCTTTGTCCATTATCGTTACGTTTTCCTGTGCCAAACTTCCCTATTACCGGCATCTTAACTCCATTGTATTTGCCAATTTGAGCATTAAAATCACCCATAACTATGACGTTTTTGTGTGTATTTTCGAGGGCTTTGCCTAATTGGTTATAAAAACCTCTTTTTGGCTATTTTTGGAGGCCTCAGTTGGTGCATATATTTGTATTATTGCCCCGCAAACGATCAAATTGTTTGTCAAATTTTACGTGTTTGTCAAACAATTTGATAGTGTACAGCTTTGTTTGAAGCGTTTGTCAAACAATTTACAATGAAAACGTAAATTACATCAAACGTGTTTGTCAAACAAATTTGATCGTTTGCGGGGTACTGTGCCGATGTTAGTGACGTCACTGACGCCGCGTCAGTGTCTCTGTGCTCGAATTTTTTATAATAGAATACCATTGGCTCGAATGATGTTCTCTAGAATTTCATAATTATTCAGCATACCTAGATCATGTATCTATCGCTCTGTCGCGGCGACACTTAACGCGGTGTCACTGACGCTTTATAGTCTCAGATCGAGGCATTTCTAAATTTGTACTGATTTGACAGATCTCAATTACGTGAGACGTCTTTGAAGTTATCAAATCCATACAAAGACGCTCACATCTGGCGACATAACGCCGCCACAGTATAGCAATATATCCCTACAGTAGTGAAACGAATGTACTTGCGCAGAGCAACGGAGGGGTACCCGCGGGGAAGCGGGCGGCGCGGATCCGCGTACACAAACTCGCGGAGTTTGTGTACCTGCCCGCGCAGGGGTGACGTTGGCGCGTTGTCTACGAATTTTGTGTTGTAATTATTGTTAAACGATAACTTATCTTATAAACATGGGATATTATAAGGTTTCAGACTTCAGTGTACGGATGTAAATCTGATTAAAAAACAAAAAGGGTTTAAATTTTTATAAATATCGGCTCACAGCTGTTAACACTAATATTGTGTTGATCTTGGCGGCATTTATTTGCATCTCTGTTTAATTGTAACTCACGTTGTAAAAAGTGTAACTTGAAGAGAAACAATATAGAATACAATAAAAATTTGTCAAATACCCTGTTACAACTTACATTCTAATTAGTACCTACCTAGCGAGGTACACAGGGCCACACATCAAGTGTAACATGTTGACCTTTGGACCGCCCTTACCGCGCACGTAATATGAGCGAGTTTTGAAGCGTTTCTGAGTTCTGTTACACCTGATGTGTGGCGGCCTGGCGGGTGGCCTACCGTACCTACCAATTATGTGATTTATAAATAATTATTGGATATTTTATAGAATGCGTCTTCATTATTTTAATCCTTCGATCGTGGAGTCTTGAAAATCTATTGCTATTATATTGTGTCTCGCTCACCGGTGAGCTTATGGGGCTTGATGGGTGAATTAAATTTTTAAATAGAGAACTAAATCATCTAAAAATAAAGTTTCACGTAAATATCTGGCAGTACGACTTATGTAAATATAACACGCTGATTATAATAATATCTATGGACGCTTCACACCACGTCAGTCTGGCCCCGTGCTAAGTACCTGAAGGACTTGTACTACAGGTACCAGACAAAGGAAATATATTTAATACTTTTGTACTATACAATATACATGTATTTAAGATTTTTTTATTATATCATACACATATTTAATACACATCCATGACCCAGGAACATTGAAAAACTTTTTTGTTGCGTCGGCGGGATTCGAACCCGCGACCCCCGGCTTGAGTTGCCACACACTCTAACCATTGAGCCACGAAGGTCGTCAAATTTATACAGATTATATATTATATGATAACATTACAAGCACAATATTTTATTTTTATTTTATTTCCCGTTTCGTGGCAACCCTGGCATATCTGCTCGGTACCTACACCGGTGGCGGCATCGTGCGACATCAAAGGCGTTTCGTTACTGTAGGGATATAATATTGCTATACTGTGACGCCGCGTCGAAATGCAGAGGTTTTTACCACCTTTCGGCAGCACTCGTCAAACACATCTAATACAACTATTAGATAACATAGATAAGTTTTCCACCCATCGCGTGCTTCTGATTGCACGCAACTCTTCTAACTTAAATTATCACACGACGCGTAACCACGTTTCTATGAAGTGATGGTTATTCATAACTCGTTTAACTCTATTTAAATATTAAGTATTACAAATATTTAAAAAATGTATATGACAATATGTTCTAGAAACATTCAACAAAGTCAATCAAACAGTTTTAAGTTTATAGCACATTTTTATTAATACAATACAAGCAAATGTTTATTTAAAACTTTAGAGCCGTTTTTCTCAAATTGGAGTTTTTTGAGATAGCATACTTGTGCGTAACAGGGCAGTGCTTCGGCACGAATGGGCCGGCTCGACCGGAGAAATACCACGTCCTCACAGAAAACCGGCGTGAAACAGCGCTTGCGCTGTGTTTCGCCGAGTGAGTGAGTTTACCGGAGGCCCAATCCCCTACCCTATTTCTTTCCCTACTCTCCCCTACATCCTTCCCTACCCTTACCGGCCTTTTAAGGAGTAATAGGGGAGGGAATAGGTCCCTCCCCTATTAGTCCTTAAAAGGCCGGCAACGCTCCTGCAGCTCTTCTGATGCTGCGAGTGTTCATGGGCGACGGAAGTTGCTTTCCATCTGGTGACCCGTTAGCTCGTTTGCCCCCTTATTTCATAAAAAAAAAATATATGAAAGTGGTATGTGGCGCTATGTACGTTATTTTGTCCAATCACTTATATACAGAACTAGGCCATAGTAAAAGGAGGGGACTAGGCTTCGCACGTGTTAAGAAGTATTATTATTAATTAGGATCAAAGTCTTAGCCCGATCAGTTTAAAATTGATAAATAAAATTTATATAAACTTTTATTCTTAATTTTTATACCCTTGGGGATAGAATTGATCAATCATCATTTCTTAGCGGATGTCTACAACATGACATATACGGTATACCTGCATGCCCAGCCCGATCCGTCCAGTGGTTTGGGCTGTGCGTTGATAGATCACTATGTCAGTCAGTCAGTTGGTCACCTTTGAGTTATATAATATATTTAGATAAAAGGGAACGGATTACTGTTATATTTAGCCACACAATAAACCCACTTATCGAAGAACATGCTTCCGAAAATAACATAGTATTAATATCCAGTTATTTTTTCATCAAGTGTGTGTCCGGAACAAAAATCTCGTGTAAACAAACGTGTTTTCCTCGGCCAGGGTCGATGCCGACGTGAGCCGACGTAGAACGACGTAAACCGACGTAGACCGACGTAATTGGAAGATATATCGCAAAATGTCCGCTGTATACTGACAAAATGGCGATGGAACTAATACTTTGGGCTTAAAGTACTTAAGGATTTTCACGGAGAACTTTTCTTATTCTCGACGTTTCATCTGCTTTTCAGCTTCGCAAAAAATTTAATAACACTATTATACTAATAACAGTGTTATTCACTTTTTTATTATTTTTAAGATTTACGCGAATTTTGTTGATAATTTTAGCACCTATTATTATAATTATTATTGTATTTAAAACTATAAAGTTTAAAGTAGATAAATACGTACTTAAAACTATGAATAAAATTTGCGTAGAAATCTAAAACATCATTAGAATGAATTTGTTTTCTTTTATCAGCATCGCACGGCAGTTAACACCCTTGCTCAGGGTTGCCACATAACATAAACCACACACAGATTTATCGCTGGAAATGCTTCAAAACTTTCCAGAATCGCCAACCCTTGGTCATTAGCGGCAATGAGATTTATATCCCAGCGCACGCGATGGAGGTGCGAGAAATTTTTGCTTTAACACTTAACCTTGTATTGTTATGTTCACAATGAGTTTTGTATTGTGGTCAGCCATTGTAGCCAATGGTGTGAATTATTTCAAAGAAAAAATGCGATTCAGCAAAAAAATATTTGAGGGTGTGATGTGAAAATTAATAGTGAGTTCAATAGAATTCTGTAGAAAGGTTTTCTGTAGAAAGAAATAAAACCATGAGTAGTTATAAAAAAGTGTCACGTATTTTAGAAACTAGTGACTGATACATAAAATCCATTTCTTACAATGATTTACTATGACAATAATACACTTTTCATGTAAACCCACTGAATCAACAATAACAAGGTTTAAGAATTTTTGACGAACATAATATTTTCACTAGATCTTCATCCATGGGCAACAATATATTATTTAAATAATCCATAATATTGTAAATACAAAAGCGTTTTGTCTGTTACTAACCCCTGCCTCGTCAAACCATTGAACCGGTTTAGATAAAATTTGATAAGAAATTGCTTATTCGCCGCATAATAAATATATTGTAGTACCGTGGAACCAATGATATTATATAAAAAAACTCAAAGCAGATATGTTACTACCGCGCGCGTTGTGAAGCCATTAAATACGGGCCAATTGACCCGTCTTTTGTATGGTCTGTCTCTTTTATGTAAATGTCATTTCGTATCTTTTGTTTCACTTATCTGTCAAATTTGACAATTGAATTTGAAAATTGTTCGGAAGCAATTTAAACCGGAAAATAGTATGAACGTAACAGATCTGTATTTAGTTGAATATCATTGCGTGGAACTAAAAAACTTCTGCAAATAAATATTATTATTATTCAAATATTATTATAAATAATAATAAAAAAAAACAAGTTTAATATTAATTTAAAGAAAATGCTGCACTTTTCCGGGCCACACAGGGGGTACAATGTACATCTGCGACGCGGGGAGGGGGAGGGGTGTATGAAGTCTCAACCTTCTCAAGAACGCTCTGAAGCCGTTTAAAATTCTGCAGCTCAATCCTATTCCCTTTACAGAGTGTTTTCGTTCAGCTTTATCCGTTTCAAAAGAAATAAACAATTTGAAATGGAAACCTACGCGGAGCGTTTGACTTTATTTTGCTTCTAATAGCACCCTTATGACCTAGACGTAAAGGCCACATTCATGAAGTTAGCTGAATGATATACGTGGAGCACCTAGACAGGAATTTTCGGGGAGCCGTTTCGATTGAATGTACGAGAGAGGTGTTCTGGAGTGTGACGGTGGCGAAGTTACTCGTCGCAATACGAGATTTTCCTAAATTGTTTCAATTTTGAAATATTATTTTTTCGATGATTGTTTAAAACTCTGTTTCGCTAAAATTCGTCAAGCAGACAGACAGACACAGACACACTCTTTCGAGTAAATAATATCAATACGAGTAAGGTTTAGTGGATAACATGTGTGTACTGCAGTGTAAGGAGTGTTTAATGCTCATAGAATACTAGCTGTCCCGGCAAACGTTTCTTTGCCATATTAAGTATATAAAGTATTTTTTTTAGTTTGGTTGCAGCGCTAACTGTCGGGACAGACTAAAATTTAAATTCGAATTCGAATATTATTTAAAATTTGACACTGCGATGGTAGCGCTGTCTGTCGGATCCAGTGTAAAACATTCCAAAATCAACAACTACTAATAAATTAAAAATTAATTAAAAAAACATTGTCCAGCGGACAAAATTGTGAATCTAAACCATTCCCAGATCCCCTTGAACACACACAAAAAATTTCATCAAAATCAGTCCAGTCGTTTGAGAGAAGTTCAGTGACATACACACTCACAGAAGAATTATATATATTAAGATGTTTAATATTCACAAATCATAACACCTAATATGGTACATATTTTGCGAAACATCGCATGTAAAAATTCGGACCTTCGCCTCATCTCTCGCCAGTCGTGTCGGTCATATTCTGTCCCAATGAGTTATGAGCATAAAAGAAGAGTATTTTAGCTGTGCACTCAGACAAGCAATATAAAGTCACAGCTGCGCACACAGAGCATTATAAAACCACTCCTTCTGGCGTGGTTTCTCGGATACCAGCCACTGTCACCGAAACTTCATTCATTTTATTCACAATATTACCAGATATATAATAACCAGCACAGAGCTATATTCTAATAAATTCTATGTTTTCCCAGGTAGATAGGATCTTTTCAAACAAATACAATGAAAGAAAGCATCACTTTTCAATTATTATGCAATAGAAGTTAAGTTGAGCTCAAACACAAAGCATTCTAATTAATTGTCGTTCAGTGGATGGCTTAAATAAACCCCCCCCCCTCCCCCCCAGCGTATTTGTGGAATCTCGTGGACACCGTACATTTTTAATAAATTGACAGCAAAATAATTTTACAATTCTTAACTAGTTTATGTTTTATAGCTGTTACAGCTAATGCAGATACTAAAACAATTTAATATCATGCTGGTTTTTACAATTATATTAAGTACTTTAATGTCATAAGCGCAAAACTTTACTTTGCTCATTTAATTTTTGTGTATTCGATTAGTTTACCCTGTATAGTGTATACTATTAGTACAGATTCCCTAGAACAAATTTTAGGGCTAACCAGCAGATTTTTGCATATTGATAGGTTCATAGTTACTTATATAATTTAAGAGTAATACTCGTATGGTCCTATAATTTACAAATAGAACAATCCATATATTTTTAGGACCCAGTAATCGAAATATTAAATCCTTTCCATCTCTGTTAGCTACTTTCCAGATTTTTCACGGAAGAAATTGTTGTTCGTCTTATCAAAATGAATCTACTCATGAAAAATTAGGTTGATAGTTATAAAAAAAAGAATTGTTCTAGGGAACGTGTACCATAATTATATTAAAATATTGTGTAAAATGGTACTCGCGTAGTGCATCTACCCCGTCGTAGGCGTGCTACGCGATTTCATTTAGGGCCGTGACACACCGGAATGGCAGCGGCGCGACGAGCACTTTCAGTGTCATAATATTATGATTTTAAACTTTATCTTCATTATATTACAATACATAGTATCGCTTGAGAAATCGCGGCCGCCAGGGGCCACAAGCAGCCACGAGCGGCTACGGGCGGCTGTAGACTTCTCAAGCGGTACTATGTATGACAATAATGAAGATAAATATTGAAATAATCAGCCAAGTGCGAGTCGGACTCGCGCACGAAGGGTTCCGTACCGTTATAGACCAAAAATAGGCCAAAAATTGCGTGTTTTGTGGGAAGCCCCCCTTAAATTATTATTTTATTTAAATATTATTTTTAATTATTAAAGTACACATATAATTAAGGCTTTTGTGAAAATTTCCAGTGCCTACTTATTGTCATCGTTGATACCGAGCAAAAAATGTTTGAAAAATTACGTTTGTTGTATGGGAGCCCCCCTTAAATATTTAATTTATTTTGTTTTTAGTATTTGATGTTATAGCGGCAACAGAAATACATAATCTGTGAAAATTTCAACTCTCTAGCTATTACCGTTCTTGAGTTACAGTCTGGAGACAGACGGACAGACATCGAAGTCTCAGTAATAGAGTCACGTTTTTACCCTTTGGGTACGGAACCCTAAAAAATCATATGACACTGAAAGTGCTCGCCGCGCCGCTGTCATTCCGGTTTGGCGCGGGCCGTGGCCCTACACGCTACGCTCTGCGATTGAGTACAATACTAGGGGTTTTATCACTGCTAATTGCTTAAATTATAATTATTATAATATAGCTGTTTGACAAAAAACATAAATGGAAAAGAGCAGGAGCAAGCACAATATATTTTTATATAAGACTTTCCTACGCAACGCCGGCGCAATTTTACGTTTTCTGACGCGAGTTCCACATTTTTTATCCATTCCTAAAAAGTGCACAACACCCGTAAAGAAGTTCTTACTTCAAAAATTAAAATAGTCACACGATTTCATTACGTAATTAAATAAGCAATTACTCGAAGCATATAATGAAGTGTAACTTATCATTAAAATGGAACGTTTCCAACCATTACCAGTTTTTCCATCACAATTAAGTCGTACTTAGAGTATAATTTTGATTGGTCTATTAATCTCAATTAACGGAGCACTTATTTTTACGATAAGATCGCTTAATAAAAATATTTTCAAAGTTAAATTGGAGTGTTCTTCAAATGAACGAGCGAAATTCCGGTCCATTCCCCAATTAAAATGTTAATTACTAATGAGAAGGTACCCAGAATATCGGAGCCTTAAGCGCCTCTTATTTTAATGATAATTATTTCTCACCGACGTCGAGTACACGGAAACAGGTAACAATAATTGTTTTGTCTTGGTTTGTTGTTGAGTAGTTCAATCTCATTTTCTCTGGGCCAGCTATAATATAATCTTCGTGGTTTATTCAGAAGTTTTTCTGTACATACTACATACGAGTAGTACATACTATGAATCTATTTCCTTCACAATGAAATATTATATTGATCACAATGTATTATTTCAATAATTTGTGGTTTAATGTAAAGAGAATATTTTTAATGTTTTGTCACAGCAGCAATTACTTCTGTCTGCGATCATCGTCAGTTTTATTGTCAATGCCTTAGTAATGCTCTAGCTCCAGTATGAGATATTGGTTCCAACATGTTTTCACACAATCACAAGACATATCGGATCGTTTATGAAAACGCTTCTAAAATTGTAAAAAAATATTTAAATTATTACTTTTAGCAATTTTATTCCATAACAAACATTATACAATATACAAGATCTTCAAACTTATGTGATAGAACTAATCTGTAAAACTGAGGAGTTTCAAATGTATAAACCGGTGGTGCACTTTCCAGATTAATCCTTAGATTTACAGGTCTAGACTAAATTAGCCGCTAGGCACTAATTACTTTAATACGAAGAGATTTAAGCATAACGTTTTGAGGGAGCTTTTCATTATGTCGCGGCGGAACTTTCATCTGGAGCTTATGAAATTCAGTGGTCTTTGAGAAACTTGCGCGGTGTAACCTCAATAGATCATTATAAACAACAAGATGGCGCCCGCAACTCCGTCCAAAATTCGTTGATCGCGCGGAAACAATATAAATAATAAAATAATAAGAAATAATAAAAAGTATCCTATGACCTTTCTTGGGACTTAAAGTGTATATACATAAAATTTAAACAAAATCAGTTCAGTGGTTTGGACGTGAAGATAGGTAACAGACAGACAGACAGACATAGACACTTTTTCATTTATAATATAAGTTAATTTTATACGTGGGAGAGCCATGCTTCGGCACGAATGGGCCGGCTCGACCGGAGAAATACCACGTTCTCACAGAAAACCGGCGTGAAACAGCGCTTGCGCTGTGTTTCGTCGAGTGAGTGAGTTTACCGGAGGCCCGATCCCCTACCCTATTCCTATCCCTACCCTCCCCTATTCCCTTCCCATCCCTACCCTCCCCTATTACCCTATTCCCTCTTAAAAGGCCGGCAACGCACCTGCAGCTCTTCTGATGCTGCGAGTGTCCATGGGCGATGGAAGTTGCTTTCCATCAGGTGACCCGTTTGCTCGTTTGCCCCCTTATTACATAAAAAAAAAGATTTTTTGTGAATTTTACTATGGTGTTAATAAAAGTAATGGAACACATTACAGGTAGACAAGTGGGTGCTCTTCGCTCCGAGAGTGCCAGCAGAACTGAAAATTATCAGGTAAGGGCATGCTTTTTTATTCAAAGAGAGATATTCTTCTCTCACACCGCGCCGGTGGTCTTCTCCGTCTCTGTCTTACGAATGTTCAAAATTTTTTCAAACATGTTCGAATGTTTTTGTGGCGAGTTTATCACTTTTTACTCATCCAAATAGCGCAGAGCTAATTTACATACCTAATTATTATTATCACTTTATATACTTGTTTGTTAATTTACATTTACATTTTTTTTTTTTTTTTTTTTTATGTTAGTAATCTTAAATTTAAATTCAAGCTTAGATAAATTTAAATTTTTTAATTGTAGATGCTATAGAAACAGGGGGTCCTATTTTCTATATTGAACAAATACAACAATATTTAACTATACATGTACAAAGAACACTGAAATGGAAAACCAAAAGCCTCTCAATTTGGAATACTTTGGTTATTAATTCGCTGAACTATGTCTTTGATGGAAAAATGTATTCGGCGCTCGGCGGCGGCGCATAATGCAATAAATTTCCCAACTCCGGGAAACTTCCCCACGGGAATTCCCCGGCCACTGGCGTTTTTCAAAATTAAATCATATAATTTTTGAGAACATTAATATTCTGGAAGTATTCCAAAACCCTTGAATTATGTGATAACTAGCGACCCGCCCCGGCGTCGCACGGGTATAAAATATATAGCCATTAGCCACTGAAAAAAATATTGAAATCGATAGCCGATCCTTCATGTGGTCTACTTCTTATATGTGCCAAATAACATAAAAAATTGCTCCAGTAGTTCGCGAGATAAACCCTTTCAAATAATTTCCCCCGTTTTTCCACATTCTCCTATTAGTCTTAGCGTAATAAAATATAACCTATAGCCTTCCTCAATAAATGGGCTATCTAACACTGAAAGAATTTTTCAAATCGGATAAGTAGTTCCTAAGATTAGCGCGTTCAAGTTAGCCCTTTCAAATAATTTTCCACGTTTTTTCCACATTTTCCTCTATTTCTTCGCTTCTATTAGTCTTAGCGTGATAAAATATAACCTATAACCTTCCTCGATAAATGGGCTATCTAACACTGAAAGAATCATCAAAATCCGTTGCGTAGTTTTAAAGATTAAAGGGAACAAAGGGACATGAGGGAAAAAAAGCGACTTTGTTTTATAATAAGTATAGCTAGACATAGAATTTTTATGGGCTCTCTGATACGTCTTAGAAACGTTATGAAAATTGCAGCGCTAGTGAAAACTGCTGGGTGGCGAAATCTGATTTTTAAACAACTATTGTAATAGTTACATGATCATTGTTTGGAACCTCCCTCAATCCCTCATCGAATAGAATTACATTACATAAAAAAAATATATATTTCAACTATAAATAAAAGGAAAATGTTTAAGATTGATAAATGAAAATTTTCATTTAATCCGATTATGTTTTTTTTCGAATTTCAAAAGTCGTTTCAATCTTAATAAAGTTAAAATATTATAACGTCAAAGACTGAATAACTGCTAGAACTTACGGCTTCACTCAGTCATATTTAAAGATGAATTATTTGGCTATATTAACTAAGGTTTTGATTTAAACTCCACACACAATCTGTTAATTTAAAGTAAGTTATCATTAAACCTCTCCTAGGGTGGCCTTTACGGTATTTTGTTATTTTCTACTCTTAACAGTGTTAACGAATAACCACAACCACGTTGATAAATCTACGGGAAAAACGCTAAGTATACAAAATTCAAGCAAATTCCTCGGCGAACCATTACGAATGATATATTGGTGTCTTGAGCTAAGGGCGAGCGTGCACTTGCGGCAGTTTTTAGACAGTAAAATATAGTATGAAGACGCACCCGCTTGAAACAAAACGTCTCATAGAAGGTGTGACATATCAACTTATGCTCTGCTTTAGACCCAGGCGATATAAGCAAAGTTTGGCTGTGGCAAATGAACTGGATATACCGTGCCCCCGCCAAGACGAGCCAAGCGAAGCGAGCAAGGGCACTACCTACCTATTCTGGAAACATTTCGTCGTATTTTTGAACCCTCGTAACTTTGGTTTGGATAATACCAGATAGTTCAAAATTTTAAGGGTAATAGTTTACGTTATTTTTAATACTAGATTTGATACTAGCTTCAGCGCAAATTTTTACGTAAATTCTCCATACGTAATAATCAATATCCTCAAATTGTAACATTACGCGTGTAGCCACTATCTAGTCGTCAGAATTACCTATCCTGACGACTGACTGACTTGAGACTTGACGAGAGTCACACAATTAAGTCTGTCTAGCGACTGTCGTGTATAAAGTGTGCACTCGCCCTAACACAAGAAGCTCAGACGTCTTAACCCTCTAATCACCGCAGTTAACATCAATCAGCCGCCGCCTTGCACTTAAATATACTGAATTACAAGGTGAACTTATGCACCCAACTCGGAGAATATACGGATACTGTTATTATAGTTTCGAACTAAATAGTTCTGATACTCTCGTCTACTTTGATACGTTTAAGGGAGTTTCTGAGATGTTTCGGACTTTCTACTTATTTTGTGTTAGTGCTAAAAATATTCGATTGGATATTGTCAATTCGGTGACTGGTTTGATGTCAAATTTAAGCTTGGAGTAGGAGCAATCTGGGCATTATAATTTATAGGACAAGTGTGTATACTGAAAATGATTACTGCTTTATTCTCGTAATAAAAAAATCAACTTTTGAACTCGTTTGTTTGATGCAAGAATCGAATCCGTAACCTTTAAGTCAATGGAAACGGTCTAAATTCTAAAAGATTGCGGTGATATAATATTATAAGGTCAGTGAATGTTAAAGTAAATTAACGGTATAATAAAGTGCCGGGTAGGTTATGCACAACTTATTTGACAGATTCTCTATTATACTCTATCTGTCAAGTAAAGTGGTGGATAGCCTATCCGGCACTTATCAGGAATTGGTGATACAGGCCCTTAAATAGTTAGTGTTGAAATAAAGTAACAAAAGTTTCATGGTAGGTACCCAGTAAACAGAAAAAACTTGCATTTAACATGCATAATATTGTACAAGATTTTTTCACAAGAATAAAAGGAAAACTTTTAACAAAACTCTCAGTAATATCGACCGGGAGTTGGCCTGTAAGTTGCACAGATACCATTACCAGGAAATAGGAAAACAAAAGTTTCAAATTACGATAGTCGATGAAACGAGTCTCTTAACTAGATTGCTTGTTTTAAATGCATGAAAGTTTACAAATTGTAGGTTTTCAGTGTTCGTGGCCCGAGGGCTGAATGTCAGTTTATGTCACTTCTAGCCATGAGGACGTAAACTAAAGTTTATGTGGGATTATAAAAGCGCCCATAATGGCAAACGATAGTAAGTAACTCATTGCTTAACAACTTTATGTTAAATGATGAATGAAAAAACACACACACTCGGCGATTGACGATATTGTACAGTTTCTACGAAGTGTCAAGATAATATATTTATAGACTATTCTAATAATTGTAGTTACCTTTTTTTGTTGTCACATGGATCTAGTTTAGATTGAAAGAGGACAAAAAAATAAGTGTGGCACTCGGGACTGCCGCGGTAAAGCAATTGCATTGTATATTCAGCAACTTATGCAATAATTATAATTCGCTATACGTATAGTCTCACTAACATAAACTGAGCCGAGGTCTGCCGAACTGAAACGACGTTAGACGAATGTTAGCTGTTTTTGTAGTAAAAATTTCTTGATTCAGTCGCCACGCTTAAAGTCTGTGATAAAAGCTAGACAATAGCTTAAAAATAATTGTACAAAATCCTTCGAGATGGTAGTTAGCTAAGATGGCTGCCGATGATGAATCTCCGGTCTCAAAGCGTCCAACTATCCGGCACCTGAAGTATTCCAACAGTTTTAATCCGGCGCCAGTCGCAGGATCCAATAAGTCGGTCTACGTGACTCGTTTGACTACGACCGAATTCCACCAACTCCTATTACCTAGTTGCTGCCTGATCGAGTTAGCACTAATAACGAACTTGGTGAATTTCGTGTCATCGTGGTTTTTATTAGGTGTTTAATTCTATGGGTTTTAATCATAATTAAAAGTACAGGCATCAGCTTCTCACTTTTCTCTTATGAATGAAAAAATATTAGGAGATATTTTGAATAGTTCATTCAACTCTTTGTTTTTTCTCGTACTTTTAATTTCTTGAAAACTCCTATGGTTGACCGCAACAAATGCCGCTAAAGCTAGTCCCTTTTTGCGCTAATATAAATCCTATGCAAATCGTAGCCTTTTTCGTAGTTGGTGTTAGTTTGAAATTAATATGTCACATTCATTTATCACGAAAATGTCGTTCAAAATGAAAGTTAAATCAATATTATTAATACCGCACTAATGCCGCTATAGCTGGGAAATAATTAGTTAATTTTGACATGAATGACATGCATTATGACTCGTTCACCCGCGGGCTGACCGCACGTTAGCATTTCAAATGAAAACAGTTTTGTCAAAATTAAATATAATGTTGCTACACTAATTTATCAATTACTATTTAGTATTAACGAAATTCAAAACATAGTTTAACAGTTAGCGAGATGATAATCATAGCCAAGAATACAGCAATAAAATGCAGAATCAAGATCACGTATTCCTCCTTTTGGTAGTTACGATGTCAAGGATAGATCTTACATTTATTACTATAGTTACGTCAGCATAATAATATCACGCCTCGGTTTTCATCAAAGATATACGTGTTGCATTCCGGAAGTGCCGCAAGAAGAGCCAACTAATCATTAGGATTGAAACATTAGAAGTGAACTGTGTCAAATTCCTATGCGCTTAATTTCCACAATACGTCTAAATATTTCACCAGCATTCGCTTTAATCTCCGTAGTTGTGCTAAATTCAACGATTTTAATAAAATAAAACTCACGAATCTAATATATTTAGAGAATATTTCTAGCGGGCTGCCTTTGCGCTTTAGAGTGTCCAATTTCGTGACGTCACTCGCATAAAACATATTTCCGACTTGGCAATTACAGACTTGACTCCAACTTTTCTCGAGCATCTCCCGGAACTTTCCAGATTTTTATTTGAGATATCATTTTAATTTCACTTAACTTCTGTTCGAAAGTTTTAAGTTGTGACATTCTTGAAAACTCCTCGAGACATTTTCACCGAGTTCTCCGAAAGAATTATCATTTTAGGTCATGTTACGAATCACGTTAATTAAAAGAGTAAAAGTTAAATATAAATTTGTTAAATATAGTACCATAACATTATAATAATATAATTTTATTATATGCCTTATTATTAAACAAGGGCTAAAGGATCTAGGTTAATAACTTGTCCATTGTTACAAAAAAAATTTTTAACCTCTGTTAAATTGGGTAACTATAAAAAAATAAAAACACTTTGAATGTTTTACTTTCATCTGTTTCACTCGCGTCCACAGATAACTAAGTTTGTGTCGGATCGGGATAAAGTCCATCCCGTCTACTTTCATCTCAATCCCATATCCCGTATCGTATCCCATCACGTATTAACAAATCTGCCCGCCGATTGCATCTCACTACCCTTTATTTACTTTTATCTTTGGTAAAATTCCCCATTTACAGGCAATTGATCGGATCGAAATGATCGCAGGCCGATCTACCCGGAGGGGTGCACATACAGGAATGCAGAACACAAGTCCGGTCAGGTACTGGCCTGCAATCAGTCCGACCGTGTCAAACGGCCTTCCCGTATACGGGTGCCTTTATAGATCTTTTGGTACTGTATATTTGAGATATAGAAAAAAAGACAATATCATATTATGTATATTATGATAATATAGCGCGTTAACCTATTTTAAAATCCATTTTTGTTCTTATGAAATACTTGATGACGCCGTCAAAACTCGTTTGTCGCGCGGGAACCGTACATTTTTCCGGGATAAAAGCATCCTATGTGCTTTCCCGGGACTCAAAGTATCTCCATGCCAAACAGCAAAATGGGTTCAGCGGTTTGGGCGTGAAGAGGTAACAGACAGACAGACAGACACACTTTCTCATTTATAATATTAGTATGGATTAATAAACTTTCTATCTCTATCGATCCTCACAAAGCATGGCAGGGGGACTCCCTTCTTTCTTCAATCTTTACTATTTACACATTTTCCTTGTGTATTATAATGTCAAACTATTACCTGTAAGTGTTTTCTATGTGCAATATGTAATGAATTTTGATGATTCAATAAATTATTATTAGTATTATTTTTCTTGTGCAAATAGTTTTACATCAACTTATTTTATTGAATAGTCAGGCTAATATTTGTGCTTCAATTAATTTACCGATACTGTATAAATAGTAAATATTATATTTTTGCTGTTACGTATTATATTTTTACATATTATATTCTTTGTAAAGAATCATGGCGTATTCCCAGAAACACTATTGTGTGCGCGGGACCGCACAAAATTATTTCTATGAATATAATTATCTTCCTTTTATTATTTACCTTTGACGCTGTATTCGTTTAGCTATATTTTGATGTCCGTTTTTTAAATATTTCGCGGAAGTTTCTCATTCCTGTGTTTTTAGTTTATTTTACAGGGTATTTTTATGTTGACTCGTTTTCCGCTTTGGCTCCATGTTATATTTTATAGTTACTTAAATGTATTTTATTTGTCTATGCTTACAATTCCTGGAAAGTCTTTAGAATTTTTGCAAAACACAGTTTAGGTTCTATAGACCATTTTATAGACAATCCTATTATTCTTTTAATTACAGTATATAAGAAGAATGGAATTTATTATTTTGATTCTCGCGTTGCTAAATCTACTTGAGATGTACTGTAATAACCTACTGTTACAACGAGGTTACAACCTAAGCCATGCCTTCAGCACTTGTAGAAATAGCTTTGCGTCAACAGACGGCTTACAACTACGTACTCATTTTAGAGTAATGTTGATAGCAATATAAGTAATTTGAGTTGCATCATTAACAAAATCATAAATAATGTATACAAAATAAATATACAAAAGCAATTCGGTAGCCCTCAGTGCCCTTTGGCCTTTAATTTTCCTTCGAAGACTTCGCTTTATGAAAATTTAAACGCCAGAAATACAGGCTTCGGAGAGTGAAAGCCAATAAATAATACAGCGGCCCCGCGCCGCCACCCGCGCGCCGCAACCAAATCCGCTTTGCATAATCGATAATTTATTCCGGAACTGAAATAGTTGCAAACGGGGCTCATTTGATACATTTTAATTAGGGTCTAGTACTAACTACATGACGCCCGCAATTCCGTTGCGCCAAAATATCGCGTGGGATCCGTACATTTTTCCGGGATAAAAAGTATCCCATGTCTCTCTGCCAGCAAAATTGCTTCACACCACGTCAGTCTTGTCCCGTGGTAAGTACCTAAAGGACTTGTGTTACGGGTACAAGACAACGGAAACATATTAAAAACTTTTATTCTATACATATTATATTATGTATTTTAGATTTTATTATGTATATTATGATGCACATACTTAATAGTTAATACACATCCATTACCTAGGAACTTTGAAAACTTTTTGTTCCGTCGGCGGGATTCAAAACCCGCGAACCCCGGCGTGAGCTACCAACGCGCTCATCCACTGAGCCACAGAGGTCTTGAAAATTGAAAATATTTATGGATTCTTGTGATTATATAAAAAGGCCAGACGAAAAAGCTACTTCTATTTTCGAAGTTTTTTTTAAAGCGACTTGGCTTTTACCGCACACTAATTACACATTGGATTTTTCTCCTGTTTGTGGCGAGCCATGCTTCTTTATTCAAAGATTGCCACAACGTATTTTTGTGCACTTGCAAGCTTTAGTATAATTTCACGTATAGTTGAAATGCCAACTACTAGGTAAACTATTCATATTCTCCCATATAAAGTAACTTCTTCATAAATCATATTGCAATAAAATATAAATTCCATACTATTTTCCCGGTAAGATCATACGATCTACATTCGCAAATTGAATATCGCCGGGAACATCGAGTCTCGTAAATCTAAAGAAAATAAGAAAAAACTATGTTATTGATCCCATATCTCAAGACAAAGGCCGCGGAACATAAATTGAGTTCGCGCCCTTGGCGTTGCTTAGCCGTTTACTGAAGTCAATTCTGTTTTATGGCTATTGTTGTAATGACTACCTGGCCTGTATAGACACGACGTAAATTATGAATATGTAGCATTAGACGCCCGCGACTAAGTTGAGCAAAACCTAGTTTACCGTGCGGGAACCGTACAGTTTGTATAAAAAGTATCCTATGTCCTTTTCCGGGACTCGAAGTATTTTCGTACCGATTTCAGCAAAATCAGCCCAGGAAAGACAGATAGACAGATGGTCACACTATCGCATTTAACTAAAATCACGCACCAACTGCTTACGTCCGCGGTCCGACTACGTACCGCTCTGTTGAGGCTTATACTCGTATTTTTATACGAGAAGGCCGATCAAATGCGGTCAGACTGATCGCAGGCCGACCGAATCGATCTCCCGGTATATGGGGCCACCATCATCCTTCCTATTTTATATTTTGTTAAAATAATAATAAATAAAATAAAATAAAATTTATTAGACACTACATACAAATCAAGTGAGGTGAAGCGCCTGCTACCCTATATAGGTTAGGAAACCTGTGGTTAGGGCTAGCAGTCTCTTTTCCCCTGAAGTACAGAACATACAATTTTTATACAATACTTATATTAGCATAGTTCCATAATTAATTTTACAATTTGTTTTTGTATTATAAACTTATGTATTCTATATGGCACAGAATTTGACTCAGTATAAGAATTATGAATTTATCTATCTATTTACCTTTAATATATACAATACAATTAAATATTTATCTTATTTTATCTTAATTTTAAAATTACACAATATGGAAGTGAAAGAGTAGACAAGAGTTTGTGGGTTTGTGAGTATTATGTGCAATTATTATTGAGGTCTGATTAGTTATTGTATATTTACGAATTCTATTATACCATGAAATTTTCAGTTTCATCATAAGACATTTTGTGAAGATAGGCACGGATGAGATTTTTGCAGGTGGAAAAGGGTGTTTCATATATAGGTACATTTAGATTGATTTTGTTATAGAGATATGGGCCTAGATAGAAGAAAAAACGTTTGGTGAATGATACCCTTGGTTTTGGAATCAGACATATTTTATCTTTGCGTCGCTTGCTGAGTTCTACAAAAGGGGTCTTTCTATGTTGTAAGAGTACTGTATGAGAAATAAACAACTGGCGAATGTTAAGGACGTTAAATTGTTCATACAGAAGAGAAGTTGGGAAACGTATTGGTTGATAGGAAGCAACCTTTAGGACGGCTCGATGGGCGATTTCCAGAGGACTGAGTATGGTTTTTGCTGAACCGCCCCAGCTGGTGATGCAATATGTGATTACTGGTAGACACAGAGCGTGATAAACTTTGCGGATTATTACCTGGTTCGCAACATGTCGCAAGGTTTTAAATATGTAAATTAATTTTCGCACACGGGCTACCAAGGTATTTATGTGGCTTTTAAAGTTTAGAAATTGGTCGATATTAACTCCTAAGTATTTGATGTTTTCAACTGGCTCCAATTTTTGACAGTCACATGTTTGGATTGAATTAGGTTGATGGATGCAGCAGTGAGATTTTATTGTGAGTGGTGATGTTGGACGGGATTTTGAACTAACAGAATATACTATGTATTTGGTTTTAGTAGTGTTAAGTGTTAGGGTGTTGGACTGGAGCCAAGTTAAGGTCATTGAAAAGCCATATTGTGCTGTTTGTTCTAGATCCTTCCAGGTATCTGCGACAAAGGTGAGTGCGGTGTCGTCCGCGTAGCAGGTCACTTTAGCATTGGGTATTTTGAGGTTACACAAGTCGTTTATGAATACGAGGAATAATGTAGGCCCTAATATGCTGCCTTGTGGAACGCCGTGGTGTATGGGAAGTTCATCACTCCTGTGCCCGCCGATACTAACCAGCTGAGAACGATCCGTTAGGTAACTTTTGAAGAGTTTAAGCTGTTTGCCCCTAACACCCATGTGCTCCAGTTTTTTAAGGAGTAAGGCTATAGGAACGGTGTCAAACGCTTTCGTTAGGTCGATAAATATAGTTAAGACCTTCTTATTTAGGTTTAATTTATCAACCACAAAATCAAGCAATTCGTGAACAGCATTACTGGTAGATTTTTGGTGTCGAAATCCAAATTGATATTTAGATAAGAGTTCAAACGTTTCGAGATAATTAACCAAGCGTTTGTTAATGAGTTTTTCGAGGACTTTGGATAGGGCAGTCAAGACGGCAATAGGACGATAATTGTTTGGCAGAGACTTGTCTCCCTCTTTGAATATGGGATGTATAACTGCTTTTTTAAAAGCAGTGGGAAACACCCCCATGTCAAAGCAGAGATTAAACAGGTGACAAAGAATGGGTGCCAGAATAACAGAATATCTTTTAAGAAAAGAGGAAGTAATACCATCCCAACCGGCAGCTGCGTTTGTTCTTAATGAATTAATAGTACTTATAATTTCGTCTGTATCCGTGTGTTCAAGGGTAAAGGAAGAGCAAGTGGGTACTGAGAAGGATGAGATGGTATTTTGTGTCTGCATCATGGCAGGTATGTTATCGGCGAGATTTTTTCCTATATTAACAAAGAATTTATTTACATTGTTACAGGATTCAGTAATCGTGGAAGAAGTATCTAGAAGATCCAAAGAGGGGTTTGTTGGTTTTGTCGAGTTAGTAACTTGTCTGATGGTATCCCATAGTAATTTTGGATTCTTACTCGCTTTTGAAATTTGATATGCGTCGTGGGTCCTCTTGCACCTTTGTAAAATTTTTGTGCAAAATTTTCGATATCGCTTGTATGAGTTGATAAGAATTTCATTATTTGGTGACTGTTTACATTTCTTGTGCAATGCGTCTCGATGTTTTATACAGCGTAGGAGACCGGGAGTAATCCACGGTTTTAAAATCTTTTTGTGACTCGGTTTTTGTTTAAATGTTGTGTTAGCTTTAATTGCATTCGTTAATAGTTCAACAATGTTATGCGCTAATATGTTGGGGTCTGAGATAAGGAAGTAACGTTCCAAATTTATTTGGGATATCGAGGTGTCAAGTGATTCGTAATTGATTCTGTAGACGGGGTCAGTTGGGACTCTTTTAGCCAAAAGATAACTTACACAAAATAGCATTGTGTAGTGATCCGTTACTGTGGACTCAAAGACGAACGAGAGTGATTGAGACTTAGTTCGTATGAAAGTGTGATCTAGACAATTGCTATCTCGCGTCGGAAGAGTATGAGTGGGCAGAAATCCATTTGCGGCTAGGGTGTTTAGATATTCGTTTGCTCGGGAGTCAGTTGTATTTGGCTTAATATCAATGTTCATGTCTCCGGTTACAATAACAGTTTTAAAATTGGAGAAGTTACGGAGTATGAGGCTGAGACTCGTAAGAAAGACTGTTATATTTTCACTAGCCGGTGAGCGATAAATGCATATTATTGCAGTGGTTCCCTCAATATTTATTGCGATACCTGATGCTGTGTAATTAAAGTCGAGTTGTTGGTAAGTGGCAGATAGGGTTGATTTGACGTAGGCAACAACGCCGTCACTTTGGTTAAAATGATTAGTTGTCTTAAAAGTAGAATAATGATCAAGAAGTGGTAAGTTAGTATTACTGGAGCAGGACAACCAACATTCCGTCAGTAATATGAGGTCGCACTGAAAGGAAAGACGCTGTAGATACGCTTGTAAGCTCAGGAAATTACAATTAATAGAGCGAATATTTTGTGTTATTATTTTTAAATAGTTGTGTGGGTTTTTCATAATACTCAAAGTTTGTTCAGGGGCACAGGAGTTATAGACCTCAGAAGTGGTCAGTAGGTCAATACTGTCTATTAAATCGTTTGTATCATTAGCCATTCGGAAGTTGTTTTAAAACAGTCACACATAAGATAATTTGGCGGGCAAGGTTTACATTTAGGGTTGAGTAAATACAACGTAAGGGTATATGATAGTATAGTGAAATTGTTGTATGATCATTAGTTATACATAAGTTTTGAGTGTTATGTTGAAAATTAACTACAAAATTACGATGAGTGGGTTGATTCCATGTTAGGATTTCGTAGGATTTAATAAAGTATCTAATAATTTTAATTAAACAAATTATGAAACTAAAATAGCATGCATATAAAATTATTATTAAGTTTGATGAATTTAAGTAATCGAACATTCCAATCATGCGATACAAGATAAATCTAAATATAACAATAAAAGAGTCTAGTCAGTCCTTAGGGCACAATTTTTCAATCTGAGCCATGGATTTTAGGACAATCGTTTGTTCACCATCAGCTTTTTTAATCAACACCTTCCCATCAGAAATCCAACAGTATTTGATCTTTTTACATTTTCTGAGTTCTCGAGCATGGTAGAAAAGTTGCCTTGCATTTGGGGTGAGGTTTTCTGCTATATAGATTGGCTCGTTGCCAGCTAATCCTGCGTGGCACGCATTAAGTTTATTGTTCGGATGCGTTATATTAAAGGTTTTTGCGGCCTTTAACATAGTGTGTCGCATAAATATGTCTGAGAACTTAACTATTATGGGCTTCTTCAAGTTCGGTTTCCCAGGAAGTCGATATATATCGCGAATGTTAGATTTTTGGTAGTCAATTTCTAGATTTTTAGAAATATTAGAGACATATGATAGAAGGTCTTCTTTACTCTCTTTGTCCTTTCGGGGTATATTTCTAATTTCTATGGTAGACATATTCGCGTGGCGTTCCAAGTTTTCCACTTTTTCTTGAAGGATTAGAATGCTTGACTGACTTGTTCTACATTCTTGTTCTAAGTTTTTTATTTTGACTTCTAACTCCTCTTGTTGTTGGCTCCTAAATTCAATATTTTTTTCTATGTTTAATAAGGTATCGGTAATTCTGTCGTAATTAGATTTAAAAGTATTTAGCATTAGCCGAATTTCTTCCTTAAAGTCCTCAAAATCTTCTCGAGTTATTTCTTCCAACCGTCTTTTAATTTTTCGCTGGTTTAAAAATGAGGTTGGTGTTAAAGTAGTTTCCTTGGAGCTGGAAGAGGTTTCAGTACCCGTTTTATTCGGGGAGCGGGTCATTTTACCAGGCTTCTTCAGTGTATGTCTGACAGTATAAAGCTTATTTTGTAGGTTAATTGGTTGCGCCTTCTCAAAAAGGTTAGCAACACGTGTTGGTGCAGGACAAGGCGCCTACTCAAAATGTGTAACTTGTTGATATAACCGGTAGGCAATTTCGGTCGCGGAGCGCCTGTCGTGGTGGCTTAGCGGCGCAGGAACTCAGTCACCGCTCGGCGGAGCCGGGTTCGATCCCCGCCAGCGCTCAAGCAACATTTATTACGTATCAGCTATGTCACCTCTGGGGGCTCCGAAGACAGCGCAGGGACACTCCTTTGGTACGGGATCCGACGGGGCGAAGCACCAAAGACGCTCGACACCAGGACAGGATCAACTTGAAAATTTCACAGAGCACCGATAACACGTCCGCACCAATATGTTCTCAAATGTCTTCATTTACGTATTACTTATACGTGTAACAATACAAATCGTAAGCAGTTAATTTTAGCTGGCGTTTGTGTCATTAACTTTGCAAAACACTGTTAAAAGTAGTCAATCTACGAGTTATGATGTTTGTTGTTTTCAATAATCCGCTTATACAACTATGAGCAACGGAATACTCAGTTGAATTCATCTCTTGTTGACAAGTTTAAGTTGTCTTTAACAATAGGCTTTTGTAGACTCGTAACTTAGAGGTGTATTTTAACCGCACAACGATGATGATCGAGGACTACCGCACTGCATAGTAAACTATTATTATTTAAGAAATCAATCAAGCTTTCAGTACTAATTATATTAATATAATAATAATAAAATATTTAAATTACAATTAAATTCCTTGCTGGAAGGGATCTCATAAAAAGATAAGTACACCACTGCATTAATTCTTGTGAATAAGTCCTTGTTAATTTTGTGCATAAAGAATAAAATAAAAATAAATAAAAATATTGAAATAAATATTATCAGCATTATTACATTGGAATATATTATGGTTGTAGGATAAGAACAAAACATTGTGTAAAGGGAATAGTCATGACAATCACGTCTTGTTAATCAGAGGTTTCAATAAAGCTTTACTTATTTGTTCTTCCTAATCAATGATTTCATAACGTTCGCGCTGCAGATTGTTTTATGTTGGTATACCTTAGGATTTAAATAAGTTATTTAAAATTAACTGTTTTATACTAGCCTTAGGCTAGAATCTTTTATATTTAATTTAATTTTAGCACTAAGCATTGTAAAATTACATTGAAAGGCAAAACTAAATCTACAGTTTATAAATTAAAATCATAAAATGTATCCTTTATCACTATTAATGTAGACTCATCGAATTGAAAAGTAAAATGTGTATTCAGTTCTCATTTCCTTTTTCTTCGAACATAAAATTATATATTTTGTCTATTTTAAGTAAAAATAGATTATCGGCAAGATTAATGGTGATAATAATCTTATTTGTAGGTTCAATTTTTACCCTTTAAAAGCCCGTTCGATGGCCTTACCAGCTAGTCGTGGCATGCATTATATTCGTATGTAGATTCAGATTAATCCTTCGATTGGGGATTCTTGAAAATGCTATTGTATTCTATTATTGTCGCGATCACCGGTGCTCCATCGTATAGGGCTTGATGGGTTAGTTATTATATACTAGGTAGGTATGTAACTAACGACCAGATTAAGAGATAATAATCAATAATTACTTAATTTTTATAAATTTTCGGATGGCGGCAGCGAATACTAGAAATATACTAATAAAACACGCGTAGTGGTTTCTGCACAACTGACAACTATATTTCTTTGACAGGAAGCATCGACATGAGACATCAATCATCATTGATTATAGATAATACAACATGACATTCATACATACAATCACACAGATGGCGCTGGTTGTTATTATTTTGATATTATAATTATTCTAAATTCTAACAAACCATACTTAAAACTACTTTAAATATCTATACTTATAAAATTACATGTCCTGACTGACTGACTGACTGATTCATCATCGCTGAGCAAAAACTGTTAAAGTTACAGCCACGAAATTTGGTCAGTAGAATTGTTTTATTAAGTAGACACCCACTAAGAAAGGAATTTTCAAAATTTTACCCCGAAAGGTGTGAAATAAGGGTTGAAAGTTTAAATGAAAGTCCGTCATTTCTTAAGTTAGGAACATGAAACTTCGTTTTTGGATTACTAATTAAAAATAAATGAATACGTATTTAAGCGTTTTTGGAAATTATACCCCCAAAGGGGTGAAATTGGGGTTGAAAGTATGAATGAAAGTCCATTATTTCTTAAGTTAGAAACATGAAACTTTCTTTTTGGGCTAATAATTAAAAATTATTGGATATGTATTTAAGCGTTTCTGGAAATTATATCCCCAAGGGGGTGAAATTGGGGTTGACAGTTATTATACTATGCTAACGCGGACGACGTCGCAAGCAACAGCTAGTTACTCAATATGATGCCATCTAGACTACATTCTTACCTTATTTTTTTATTACCATTTACCGTAACAATTTATTAATGTTCTCAAGTTGGGACTATACAAAAATTCAAATGCTAAGATCCACTGAATCGATTACCCTGGTAATTAATCTCCATGAATTCTCTCCATTAGGACGCTCACCTCAGTCAGAGCGGATTTATCTCTCAGCTGCAATAAATACTTAGATAATACCGTTTTACTGTAATATTATGCGGCGCGGTGTGGAAACGTTCCTTGTTGAATGTTTTTACTGTAATGAAGTTAACTCTAGGTGTTTTATTGTAATGTTTTGTGTTGCTGCTACAATCATAATAATTGTCTGTGTCAATTTATCTTTCACAAAGATGAATACGTATGTGTCAATTTATCTTTCACCTCATCTTTCACAAAGATGAAAAGTATTTTTTTCTCATTTTAACTAGGTATGTCATCAACGTCTTCCACACACACGCGGCGCGACTTGCGGCCGAGATTCACGGGTGCTACGCGCCCTGAACACGACGCGAACAAATACGTCCCTCTACACATGCAATCTTCGCATTTACGTTCGCGCATTTGAGTAAAATGGACGTTGTAGTCACTGTTGCTGCTGCTCTGACATTGTGTGCGATAGCGAATAAAAGCGAGTGTGAATGATATTCGCCTTCGCGCTTTGCAAGCCCTTTGTCGCGGGCCGAAAAACCGACACCGGCCGAGGAAAGCCGCAAAGCGCAAACGCGAAGCCGCAAAACCCTCCATACTCGCGGTCGGCGGTCTACGCGGGCTTTCGCGCTGCGAGATGTGTGGAGCCCGCTTTATGTTTCTTACCTTTCATTTCAGTTAGTTAAGAACTTACCTAGTGAAATAAATGTTGCGGTGAAAGTATACCTAGTCACAAATCTAGTGTAAAGGAGCTCAATAAAAAGTCATTTAATTTCCAAACTTTATTTTTTACAACAAAACATTTGATACATTCCTTTATTTATCCTATCAATGTACATTTGCGAGTAATTAGCATAAAAATTGTACACAAAACGTTAAGCTTTAAACCAACTTAGCATAGAGATTATTGTTGCTCGAGAGAAACTTACCACTAACTATGTACATTATAACGAAGGTGTCATAGTAACTAGAAACTAAATACTATTACATAGGCAATTCCTTTAAAATGGTGAATGTGACACCGCACATAATAAAACAGGTTCATAATCAAGAAATATAGTTCAGAATAATATTAGGTAGGGTTTCTGATGGATGAAGAAGCTATTTTTTACTTTATACTTCTATTGTATCCAACGTAACTTATACAACAAAAACGATAAAATTTCTAAGTTTCTACCTAAATTCCTCGCTAACAGCTATTTCTTTTGCGGTATTCATAAACAAAGAAATAAACGGAGAGCTAGACCCCATAAATTATACAATAAAGTATGTAAATGAGTCTCTAAATACTTTGGGAAGTGTTTTCGAAACATTATTCTTATACAGGCCATTTAAGTCGCAAGCAAAACTTCCAACTTTTGATATGACTACTTCGTGCTAAATTATTTACAGCGGAGTTGTATGTACAATGCGCGACCGAACAACACAAAACTTACTGGAATGTTAAGCTATATTCAATATTTTATTATGAGTGCTATGAGATCGCACTATCATTTGAATTTCTTGTTACATTGTTACAGTGAAATAAAGCTATATTTATGTGGTCTTTGACAAATACAGAGGATATTTGATGGGTTACGTATTTATTAGTAAGAATAAAACAGAACGTAAGTACGCAGACTGCAAAGTTGTACAATAATTCTAGTTATCCGCTATTGAAGCAATTTTATAGAAAAAGTTCAGTTGAAATAGAGTTGAATAAACAAAAAGCTTCTAACGTTCGTAAAATTTCAGGTTAGTATTTTCAAGTCGACAGCGTCCGAGCGACAGTTTGATGAATGTACGTTATCACAGTTTTTGCCACTTCCGCGTCCGAAAACGACGCCAATGGGAATTCCTTTCGACGAGCGAAACAATAAAAATTATGCGGAGGTTCGTTGAAGTTAAAAATTCAATCAATCCTCCCAAATGAATTGTTAAAAGAAAGAACGGGGAAATATTATATATTCTTTCTTATTTTCTCAAAATATATCAGAGGAGATGGAGAGCAAACAAAATTGTAACATTTTCCTCAAACGTATCAAAAAGCTTTTAGCTACTTCACAAAAATCCATTAACTGCACATCAGCTACATGGAACTAAATTATAATAAATCTTTTGTGTGTGGTGTAGCAATATCGACTTTACAAAATAATAATCATGTGTATATTGTACAAGATATACATAAAACTACAGATAAAATCAAGATTGCAGGCTGTTGAGAAAAGCCGATTTCCGATGGAAACTTACAAATAACTTGGTTTATTGAATAGTATTAGAACAGTCACTATTTCTACAGTGCACAATGGGCATTGTCCAAAAAAATGACATGTACTTTTTTTTTTTTTTTTTTTGTTAAATTAGGGTATTTTAAGAATATAAATTAAAAAATTTTGAAATTCATTGGCTAGTTTTGTCTCAATAAATTTTTAAAGTTTCGCTCTGACGTCATCATCGGCGGCCAGCTGACCTCTAGTATATTTTAAATTTCCTTTCAATCTTATTTATAATGGCTGGTTCGTCAAATGCAAGTTTTCATTATGTGAAAGCTGATACGAGAAGCTTACCAAAAGTTCGAAACGTAATGTTAGTCGAATTTATTCCTAATTTAACGCCATTGAAGGTCAAACTAAGGTTAAACATATTTCTTCAAAAATATAAGTAACTAATGGGTATTTTTTCGTTTATATACAGAAAACCGATCACTGACCTTATTCCTCGAAATGTTTTTGTAATGAACAAATTAAAAAAAAAAAATGGACAATCCCTATTGTACAGCTAGGGAAAACAGATTAGTGCGATCCACAGCACATTTAACGATAGATTCTTGATTTTAACACGTATTTTACTGAGTCTTAACAACCTTATTCACACATAGTTCAGGCTGGTCACGCGTGGGCTAGCGCAGCCCACAGGCCCAGAAGGGGGCTCAGTCCCAGCAGGGGGCTCGCGTCCGTGAGCGGGGGCCAGCCGTCCGACCATGGGGACTCGCCGCGCCCCCGCACCTCCGGTCAAATTGTTGTCACCATTTCTGTTGAAAGTAAACCTTCGTTAACACACGTAACAAAATTATAATAACTTGTGGCTGTTAAGGTGTCGGTAGCGGACAAACTTCCTCAAGAGTACATCGGTATTTTAAATTTCCGTAAAAATATATTTCATTTACGTTAGAAACTTCTGGAATAGACCGTTAATTATGATGTCTACAACCAGCTTGGGAACTGACCCAGTGAGAAGAACCGGTAAAAAGATCAAATGACTTGTTTCTAAATGCATGCTTATCATATTAAGAACATCAGATCTACAACGAGGTTGTTATCGAAAAAATATTTAGAAATATTGCGATATAAAACCACATCGTAAGGAATCACTTCGAATATTGAAACTTAGTAGCTCCGCTTCTAAATTACAATACCTCCATTCAGACCAATATTCAACAATACCAAACATCAATTATTGTTATTGTTTATTGTTGATTGTCGGCTTCGCTAATGCCTTAGTTATGTCCGCTATTTACGAAGGGCGAGGGCCCGGCGATAAGCCCTGAGTTACTGCGAATTGATTCGCGCCCGCGTTTATCACGCTGAAGTATTCCCGCAGCGCGTCATAATACTAAATTATTTCAGGGATCTAAGATTTCGGTATAAAATGTCATGATTACATATTATTGCAATTACGAAATCGTTATTGCGCTTGCTTTTATCGTTAAATTACGAGCATAATATTATCATTACTTATAATTTTATATTCATTTCTAAACAGGAAAAACAGCAATTATATTTGGTAGTCTTTTCTGTGTCCTACGAGTCATTTTATGATTGCTTTTTTAACATTTTGCCGTCGTTTAGCACGTCGGTACGGCGTGGAACGTTTTACGTGTTTCGTATACATCGATCGATCGTATCGTATACAGACGCTTTTTACTTGACGCCAAGCCGTGAACGGCAAAGGCCTACAAGAACCTGACACGTCCGCGATATGGTACGGTGCCAATTCAAATCATAAAAACGTCCATTACTGATGTTCGTGACTCACCAAGGTTCTGCATTTGGTGCTGGCTGAGCACGATGTAGGGGTCGACGGCCGGGTCCTCCAGCACGCCTCGGTGCAGCTGCTCCAGGTGACCATCGTCGACTGAGAAGCAAAGAAATAAGGTAATACCGGCGTAAGATACTTGCACTGGGCTTCTTTTTACCATAACTGTTGTAAAGTAATTTTTTATCTCAATCATCATAATAATTTATTTTAGTAAAAAATTGGTTGTTAGCTCAGAGAGATAACAGAAGTAAAAAACCAATAGCAGGCATTCGTTTGCCGCTCGGGGTAAATAATTATTCCCCCTTATATTAAGAGAGAGACCCTCTATCTTTCTCTCCTACGCGCCGCTCTACACTTTCTTACTTTCTAAATAATAGATAACGTGTCCTGACGCGAGGTAAACCTTTTTCTGTCATCCCGGTAAAAGTGGACAACCCTAAAATTATCTTTAAAAAAAATCTAAGAACGATTTTTACCTATTTTAAAAATGCACTCCGTAATTAACATAAAACAAGTCTTGATACTGTACCACATGACGAGACAATGATCAAGTCGGTCGACCGCAGCGGTACACCACTCCGGGTGAGAGCTGCGGAACAATGTACTGACCCTAATAACGCCGCCCCAAATGCTATTCCTTCAATTTGTTTGCCGAGCACATCGGAGCTTTCAGCTTGATGATGTGAGGAGAGCACGGCACGAATGGATCTTCCCGACATATATTATATAGGTGTAACAAATCTAAGTTATAATACTTTAGGGCGTGTGTTTCTTATATAGAGTTCACTGTGATAGTAGCTGCGCTAGAGGAGTAACTTTTGAATTAGAAAAATTATGACGCTGAGGCCATACAAATCATTTAAAAAATGCTCTTTCAGGGCCGCTACTTTCACAGTGAACTCTAAATACACATCCTATAGTGATAATCACTATTAATAAAAAGAACCACGGAGGTGTCAACCGAACACATAAAAGATTACAACATAAAAATGGCTATAAAAGGCAGAAACGATAAAGTCCTAAGCCACATAGCGGGTCATGACCTGCGATTCTCAGAGATCGGCAAAAATTAAATAACAATTAATAAAACGTAAACCTTATACCTATATAACCTGGCGATTCCACTGGCTGGCGTCTGGTAGATTCGACACAGAACGATATCCTTTTAACACCCTAGAAACTCCACCCAGCTTGAGTGACCCCTCTCCACCAAGCTAATGTCACAACATCTAAAGGCAAAGGGTGGAGCAGCATAAAATGTAAGGAAATCGAAAAATGTATGATCTACCAGCCGCCACACTGGGACCACATCGTTCAAAACAATAATATTATATTATTATTATTATTATATATATATATATATATATATATATATATATATATATATATATATATATATATATATATATATATATATATATAAAAGTCCATGGCGTGATGGACTGCAATTAATTAAAATTAATAATATTATATCATTGGTCATTGGTCATCCTTGGTGCGAAAAATCTAATAATAAAATAACAAAAAAAGGATATGGGCGAACAGCCCATAGACGGCCCCAATTTTATAATAAAAAAAAAAGGTATTATCACTAACTTTTACACCGGTATCGGTGACGGTACGCTGTTTCATAAAAACCAGATATGAATGATTATAATATAGTGTCAGGGTTAGTGCGATTTGCACAAGAGCAAAATAAGGGTGCGTTTTCATTAAAACCATATGGCAGTTGGAGGTGATTGTACTTATATAATATTAATGTGCCTGAGTTTGTGCGCAGTAGGTACACGAGAGCAATTAGGCATCGAACTTTAGTCTTTAAGGCCTCTATATCCGCCAATGACCTTGATCATTGTCTGTCAGTGCGAATATCGACGTAAATGACATTAAAATAACATTCATAACAGCGCGCCTTGCACGGTGGCGGTTACGACACTTGCCGCGTCCATGATAGGGCGAAATAGGAGAAAAAACCTTTTTAAGGCTTATTATTCTTGTGATAAATAATGAAGGAGTAAAGTGGTTTCATTCAACGATTGTTTTTTTTATTTCTTTATTATGTGATACCGATACAAAAAATATGGCAAAACCACGTTACGTATCATATCATGTAGATTACTAATTATTTTTTTCAGATATAATTTCTCTGTTAATGCCGATGAAAAGTGGTTTCATCTGCACGCTTTTTTCGCGAGAGGAGCCTTAAGACATTAACCGAGAAGTTACGCTTTTAGTTAAACCAAGAAGTCTTTTACCACTAAATATTAATATTAACAATAATATTTTAAACGTCTTGAATACAATAAGTTACAAATTGGATACATGGATTTCCTCACTGGTGCAGTCGATTTGATAAGCAACTTTTCGGCAGCGATCTTCAAAATATTGGAAAATAGCGGCGCGCACGCTGCGATCACGCGGAATCTCTGTTTTGATCACCAGTGTGTATTCACCCTAAAGGCTTTCAGAGCTTCATATCAGATTGAGCTATTAAATAGTCCATTATGTAATTAATTTACAATATTCAACATGCCGCATACGTTAAACAGTATCAAATAATAGCATTTGCGTTCATCAAACGCGTTTGATAACGTATCAATTATAGATTTACTTGCAAATGATATCCAAACATATAGAGCTTAATCAGATAAAAAGGCCTACATTATCAAAGGAATAATACAATTAGCATATAATGAGGTCATTAGTCTCGATTGTTCACATTAAACTCCGCCTATAAATTCACGCGATAAATTCTTTTCGTCTATATTGAGCAAAGTTAAACAGTAGGGTGCTAGGGGCGAATTGAAAAAGTTATTGCGATCCTTAAATATTTAGAATAGTAACTCATGGAAATTTATTACGCAGATAATTGAAATATCGAAGATATCTTCTGGTTATATGAAAAGCTACGTGATGTGAATTTTATTACAATCATCGATATTAATATTTCACGTCATGTAATGTAGCAAAAAGAGAGAAAATTTTGTTTCAGCTGTGCTTTTTACGTCCACACGTGTATGTCTATATTGCTCAAATATTATAATATAATATTATTTTTCAAAATATATAACATAATATATTATGTCTTCTCGCAGAATATATACATTCGTACTAGAAAATTATACGTAATTGAGAATTGAAATTCCGTATCTCAAAAACTACTGGATATTTTGATAAAACTTTCATTATTTCCTTAGTTACACAATATTTTTAATTATTATATATTATATTTTACCAACTTACATGTTATCACCGTTGGCGTTGACGGTGGCGTTGTCGTTGTCGTCGTAGTTGTTGTTGTAGTTGTCGTTGTTGTCGTCGTTGTCGTTGTTGTTAATACTGTTGAAGTAACAAATCTATATATATAAAAGAAAGTTGTGTTAGTTACGCCACTTATAACTCAAGAACGGATGAACCGATTTGGCTGAAAATTGGCTAAGAGGTAGCTTAGAACCAGGAATAGCAAATAGGATATATTTTGTCCCGAAAAAATGTACGGTTACTGCATATTTTTATGAAATTCGGTATGGAGATACTTTGAGTCTCGGGAAAGGACAAGGGATACTTTTTATCCCGGAAAATGTAAGGTTCCTGCACAATAAACTTTTATGATTTTCGCTTAAACTATTTATTAATCTATTTTGATGAAGTTTGGCATGAAGAAACTAATTTTAATCTATTGTTTTCTTAACTATACCAATTCGAATTAAATAATCATCGTTAAGACAGGACAACGTCTGTCGGCTCAGCTAGTAATTTATGAGTTAAAGAACTCGCTTATAAAACCTTTTTTTGCGTATAATATATAAGTGTACTTTTGTTACTTCCACTTTTAGAAAAATTCAAATACTAATGACTTGTTACTGAAGTCGAAAAACACGACATTATCTCAATTTATGAAGACTGTGGCATATAATAATTATTTAGCTAAGTAGCACATAATATGCTACATAAATAAACCTTTAGTATTTAGCCGTTACAGATTAAAATATAATAATTTAAAGTCCTAAAGCAAAACTAATTTATTTGCAATTTAACATCATAAGCAAAAACGAATGTGCCACCATTGACGGCACAATCTGTATTAGCAGACGATTTTATTAAGTAAATTGCTTTAATATTACATTTCCTGGAACTTCTGACTCCCACTTAATTTTACAGAGAGCTCGGATCGGAAGCCTCAAATCTCGATTACGGTTAGGGAAAATCAAATTTAATAACTTAAAGCCAACACGACTCCTCTTTTAAACTTCGAAAAAATGAAGTGTTGGAGCTTCGCAAAAGATGTCTTTTGTTACTGTACTAATGACGTTCAGCCAAGCCACACTGCTTTGTTGCATGAGTTGCGGTGCGTATAGCCGCCGCGTCGACGAGGTTTTACATAATATTTTGTGAACAAATATTATAGCACATTCACGCGTTGTGTCTGCCAACGTACCATAATATCATGTGGCTTTAAAACGGACAGATTAAGCTGAAGTATGATGGTAAATAGCCTGCTGCTTTGTCACGAGCTTGTATTAACAACTTAACAACAAACACGTAACGGAAATGAATACGCAACTTTTCAATTGCGTCGGATGTTCACTGATTATAATCACATTTCTGGCCCTTTTTCGTAAAAAAACGACGTCATTTTGCTGAATCCAAAATATAGAGATCCTAACCCTTTCGAGGGAGCACTTTAACATGCCCCGATACCTTTATCAAATGACATGTCATGACAAATGACGTCACATCAATAAATCGGCGAGTGGTGTCTTGACATATATTATTGGGGTGTCCTCAACCTTTTCAGGGCCTTATTATGTCCGTGTTCGGTCCCTTCATGGAAAATGCTTAGAGGGATTATTATAGACGGTCCGGCAGATATCCGGGGTAGGTTTGCGAATTCTATTCCCATTATCGCTCTCGTTTTTGTCCGATATTGACTTTTATATTATCATAAAATATAAAGGGATCGATGTGGTGTTATCTATGAATCGCTATGGCTGAAAATCATTGCTTACTTTAACTAGATTTTATTATTTTACACGCTTTTCCGCGAACAATGTTATTATATTTTGCTATAGTTAGTAATAATAAGCAATTAAATCCTTGTAATTTAAACAATTTACTATTACACGAGCATAATATATTCGTGTGTGGCAAGTAAGACAATAATTTGTGATCACTATTCGCGCCGCGTAACATTGTATCATTAGGCACCAAATAAAAAAAACTTACGGTGTAAGAAGAGCTCGGCTAGCGCTTTCCCTAGCGCGTTTTCGACGTGACAGCGGTAGGAGCCGGCGTCGGCGCGCGTCACGTCGTCCACCACCAGCGTGACAGCGTGACGGTAGCCGCGGGACGACCGGCTCAGTCGATGCTTGCTGCCTGTACACATGAGAATGTCACGTCAATCATTGTTAACTTAAGGTGTTTTCACATCGATGTCGCGAATCGCGAAAAAACGAAAGATATGCTTGACCTTTGCGTCGCTTTTTGTAATTCGCAGCATATTTTATGTGCAAACATAATATTAGGAGCTTTGGTTAAAGTGGCTGAATTTAAACAGAAAACGTGAAAGATCCTGGTGGCCTGAAATACAGGCTACGCCAAGTTTAGGCAACGGTCTCTCACAATATAAATAGAAAAAACATTGGAAAGTGTGTAAAACATTTTGTATCGTACCTGTGGTAAGATAAATAAATGAATTTTATTATTAAATTTTTGGTCATTCTGATAGAACTACGCATATAAAAGATCACAGGATTGATAATCGAATGATTTTTGAATAATTGACTACATTTTAAGACATTTAAAAACATAATATTTGTTGTAGACGAAGATAAATTAAGGCGTTTACTAAAATGTATTAACCCACGGGCAAAAGTCATAAAGGTAAGACGTCGAAAGATGGGCTAATCTCCCAGCCGTTATTCAGGCCCCAGACGCGCGGTCTTAACATAAATAAATTCGTACGTTCACCTGATCTTCTACGTGCACGCCGTATTACAATAGAGATAAGGTTTAGAGTATTTTGGGAAAATGTGCACGGTCGATAGAAGCTGAGAATATTTTCAAAAATCTTAATTTAAAATGAGTTTGTGATACAAATGGAGATTTAGAATTTATTCTGATATTTTCCTAAAAGATTATATTAATAATAATAATAATAAAGTTTATTTGCAATACACATATGATACAGATTTACATAAATAGTAATTTAATTCCAAACAGCAGACACAAATGCTCATGCTCGGCATGTGCCCGGATCCGGAGGCATATTCAGCGCCGGTCTTCCGCAAGAGCTATAAGTGACGACAAGGATATAATTATAAACTTAAAAATCATGGAAAATAGCCAGTACTCATGACGCCTAGAATCGATCGTAGTATGATGTCCTATTGTGTCAAACAAATATTTTTCTTTCACGCCTCAATACCATCGGTGGGCGAATATTAGACAAATAGAATACCGTGTTTAAAAACCTCCAAACACAGCTCACATTCATCTTCCCCCGACTTTTCAATTGAGAGTTTAGTGAGTGTATTCGGGGTGCGCTATCAGATCACCCGCCGCGCTCGCTCTTATCAGATGACGAACTTCTCTAGCTGTTCAACTGCATTTGTGATGAACAGGAAAATGGTTGAGACACTTCTTTGTTTTGATGTGTTTTAAGAGAAAAATTTCAATTTTTAAACATTTTTATTTCTTGTTTCTGTGGCTTAACTGCTATAGACTGGGACACGCAAATAATGGATTGAATCATAATAGTAATTTTAGTTTTTTCTCCATTATATTTTGGAATAATTTTTGTTTTTAATCGAGCATTTTTTGAAGTGAAAACTTCTTTAGCGGCGTTGAGCACTTTTGTGGGATGGGTAAAAACTGTGAAACTCGCGTCAGATTTTCGTGTTCATCGAAAAACCATAGAAAAACCGTAAGACGGTTTGAGAGTAGTGTTTTGTGTCGAACTTGAACTTGAACAGGAACTCGAACTCTAACTCGAACTCGAACTCGAAAATTCGAAACCTCGAAAACTCGAAAACTCGAAAACTCGAAAACACGAAAACTCGAAAACTCTAAAGCTCGAACTCGAAACTCGAACTCAAACTCGAATTGTAAGGGTTTCGATTAATTAAAAAAATCGATTTTTTTTAAAAATCGATTTTCATAAAAAATGGGTTAGGGCTGGTTTACACGTATTAAGTAGATAAGTAGTAACTAAATTTTAACTTAATTTGAAGTGCCTGCCCGAAATATGTTAAGTGACAAGCCCCGCCTGCTAATCTTACAGAAAATAGTCAATATGCTAATTTTCTTGTTTAGTACTTAACAAAATTTTAACTTACTACTTGCTACTAAATTTTTTGTTTACATGCAATAAATAACTTAAAATTAAGTTAAAATTTAGATAACTACTTATCTACTTAATACCAGCCATTAAAAATTTAATCGATTGTAAGGGTTTCGATTAATTAAAAAAATCGATTTTTTATTAATCGATTTTCATAAAAAATGGGTTAAAAAAATGCACAACGTTAATGATCGAGTTTTCACTTCTGCCAGCTCTCCCGGATTGCAACCCGTCTTTTTTTTTTGAGGAACTTGTCGCCACAGAATGTTTCGAAATACTTTATTCTTCCTGTAAAGTTTGTCTCAATATTATGTTTGTTAATAAGTGTCTAAATACACTAGGTCGAAAAAACGCGCCTGAAGTTCGGCATGTTGACGCCAGCAATGCGCTACGCATAATATGATATAACACGACGTAATTGACGTAATCATGCTATGCATGCAACTTTGGCCGCGTATTTTCGGCCTAGTGTGTTTGATACTATTTATAGTATTTGTTGAAAAAAGAAACAAAATAAAAACTTTTGTAACTTTCGAATGTGTATTATTCAGTGCAACTCAATCGAATGTAATGTTTACAAATTTATTCTGCGAGTAAAAGCATCATAGAAGTCATCACATCATCGTACTGTATACTATATAAGGTTCAGCTGGTTGGGCTCGTGTAAACAAGGCATAATGCGGAGTTCCGGGCGGCCATTACGTCCATTGTCCCAGCACTTACCCCATTGTAGCACATGGGGTAAGGGAAATTCGCCGACAAAATGTTCAACCAAATTCACACTAAACCTATTTTAAATCCAATAAATTTTGTTGAAGTTAAATTTTGAGGAAATATTTTGATGTATTGACGCAAATTTTGTCCACAAAGTGACTAACAACATTTCGTTTTAAACATTAAATGTTGTATAATATTTTGTGCCGGTTTCGAGGATAGTAATATTTATTAACAGTTTTTAACCTAGTTATACTGTGAAACAAATAACTGTAAATTGAGTAACAAATATGAGATCAGGAATTTAAAAAAATAATTCATAATACTTATAATGAACGCAATCCTAGGTCAAGCTAATCGAATAATCTAGAATGAGGAATGCAATAATATTATGATCCGTTTCCATTGAATCTGCTCGAATTATTACAGCTGCAGAAATTTCTAGTTATCTACTAGCTGATATCTCGCAATTAGTGTAGATAGATAAAACTTATTTTATGCGAAAGCTAGACTCAACATTACCATTAAAACTTTGATTAAATTCCGATTTTCTTAGAATCCTCGTCTTCTACTTTTAAGATATTTCTACAGCTGTACTGTGCATATTCGTCTACAATAATTGTCCATGATCAGTGCCGCTTGCACAATAAATGATGATGAAACATGAAACATGAGCAATGGCCAAGGGCTAATTATGCAATATTCTGTGATTGTCATCAATGGCAAAAAATGTAAGTGTGTGTACAACACAAAGAGTTTAGTCCATTAAACCAAAAGTAAAAAATATCTTTAGAGCATGTTTTTTTTTATGATTGTTATGATTGTTGTCTTGGTATACCTACCTACTACTCAACCTATTTGTGAATGATATACACACATGTTTTCATCACTCTAAGTTTCTTTTATATACTGACTATGAAGATTTTTAAAAATATCTTAACAATGACTGACTGCTACTTACTACAGGAGGACCTTAAGTGGCTTGAAAAATATTGTCGAGACAATAAGTTAGACTTGAATATCAATAAATGCTACGCGATAACGTTTAGTCGGGCTGATAAGAACGTAAAGAACCTCTCCTATTCATTGCGTGCCTTTAAGGCAAGTGTCAGAGATTCGTGACCTACACTAGGCGTCTTTCATGACTCGAAACTCTCATACTCCAAGCATATGAATCACATCATTTCGAAAGCCAACAAGTCACTTGGGTTTGTAATCAGAATGAGCTCACAATTCAAAAACATAAAAATCCTAAAAATACTGTACTGCTCGTATGTAAATACTCGTAGTGTCCTTGAATACTGCTCCCAAATTTGGAACCCTCAGTACATTACACATATTAACAGGCTAGAATCTATCCAAAACCGATTTTTAAGATTTTTACAGTACAAGTGCGGAACATCTGACATTGACTACGAGTCGAGATGCAGAAGATATCACATACTACCCCTGCATCTCAGACGTCAAGTAGCTGACACTTGCACATTTCTAAATATTGCCCAAAATAAAATAGATTCCTCCAGTCTTATTTCTAGAATAAACCTAAGGGTCCCTTCATGCTTACCCAGAATATGCTCATACAACCCCTTTTATATTCCTTGCTCCCACTCAAATTATAAGAAGAATTCATTTTTCGTTAGAACACCTGCTTGTATGAATGATTTGAGTAAACACCATGACATTGACATTTTTTATTTTTAAGTTATTATAAATTTCACATGTTGCACAAATTCTATTTTTAAGTTATTATATTGCTGTCGACGCTCTCAGCTATCTCTGTTAGTTGTTACATTATAAAATTAAACTGATGGCATATGATTTTTGATGTTACAGGTTTGCCAATCTGCTTTGTAATTAGTATTATTGTTTATTCATAAAATATTATGTTGTGGATCATTATCCACAACATAGTTCAATGCGTGTACCTAACACGCCTTTGACAACGACTAAACAGAAAGTTACTTACTCATCTCAATTCATCGGTTCAATTATCTATTCTAGTATATTAAAAAGAAAATTAATATCTACTATAAATTGTTTATCTTACGACTAGATGTGAATTCAATGCGTGTATAAACAATATTTTAATTTAAAATAAATCACACAACACCAGCGCGCACGGCGCATTCGCATATACTGTGGAGCGACGACGAGACAATGTGAGTGCACGGACGATTATTATAATTAACAATTTATCGACACACTCGAGAGTCGAGAGTCGAGACATACTGTGGTGTGGTGTGGTGTGGCCCACACGGATGGTGCAACTGGGGACATAGAATGTTATCAATTTAAAACTTAGGAGAGGTGAAGATTTGATTGATCGTAGGCCGATCAAACTTGTGCATACTCACGGAAATGTACAAAGGAGTCCGTTCGGGGTCAGGTGGGCATGCGATCATTCCGACCGGAACAGTCAGCTTCCCCGAATATAAGAGTATTATTTTTATCAAAAATACCTTTATCTACTATCTTTGAGTCTCGGGAATTACGCAACCAATAACAGGTAATTACGCAACCAACACCATTGTGTTGGTTGCGTAATTACCTGTTATTGTTTAATAAGTGTTAGAATTAAGTGTTAGTTTAAGTGTTAGAATTAAGCTTGTACGCAATTGTTTGTTATCCCAAATAAAATAATATAAATAAAATAAAAAAATAAAAAAATTTATACTTTTGTGTACCTAAATGTAAAGCAAATTCGTTAATGTTTATTGTTTAGTCTTCTAATTGTGGAAACATGTTAATAGTGCATAGAAATTAATCATTTTTAATCTTCATTCATGTTTATCACTTTATGTTTTCCGAGCAAATAAAAAATAAAATAATATTATGATAACAATCATAACACATTCTCTGTTCACAGCGGCTAAGTGTAAAGGCGGCATTAGCTTGGAATAGAACCCAAGTTTGGTCCATTAAACGAAAAGTATAAAAATTAAAAAGCTGTAAAGGAGAGCGTCTTAGTAAGAGTAATTGATCATCGCAGTCGTTAGCGTCTGGCCCGCTGCCAGCCGTCAATGATTGATCTGGCCCCGGGAGCCAACTCGTTATTTGGTCATTTCATCAAATGTCCATTTGCGCCTTTGTTTAAACTGCGATTGTGTGTGCGTTTATAGTGTGTTTGTGTGTATTTTTTAAACTGTGGCATAAAACTAATGTTTGTAATCCATACTTAAATTATAAAGTTATTAGAACGTTAGTTATTAGACGTGAATAACTGTTTTAAATTCTGTAAATTTCTCATGTACGCTGATGACCTAAAAATATATAAAATAATACAGTGTGCTGAAGATCATTTCAAATTTCAAGAAGATCTTAACAGATTTTCTAGGTATTGCGAAAACAATAAACTATCATTAAGCTTAAATAAATGTAAATTAATAACTTTTTCTAAAAAACGAAATATTAGTACATTTTCTTATAAACTCTGTAATGAAAATTTGGAAAAAGTTGATTCTATTAGAGATCTTGGGGTAACACTCGATACAAAACTACATTTGGATATACACATAGATAATATTGTAAGTAAGGCTTACAGAATGTACGGATTCGTTATGAGGTCCTGTAAAGGCTTTGTGCAATCTTCAACATATCTGCATGTATACAAATCCCTCATACGCTCACAGCTCGAATACGCTGTAGCTATTTGGAACCCTTATTATAAAAAATACATTGACTCGATCGAAATGGTCCAAAAAAAATTTCTACGCGCAATGCATTACAGATGTAGTCATTCCCGAGAATCTTATAGCACACTTCTTGAAATATATAATCTCCTTCCACTAACATCTAGACGTATTCAGCTAGAAATGATGCTCCTTTATGACCTTTGCCATAATAGATACGATTGTATATCTTTAAATAATAAATTATGCTATAGGATACCCATAACAACACATAGTCGAAGGCCTCATCAAATATTTGCTACTGCAGTCAGTCGAACTAATGTTGGTAAACGTTCTCCATTCAATAGATTAGCTAGTACCTACAACAAGAACTTTCTTCCCATTGATATTTTCAGCTGTAAAATAACTAAATATAAAGAAGAAATCATGAAATTACTTAATGATATTACTTAGTGGCAATGTTATATTCTATCTATAATTAAGATTAATCAATCTCTAGTAATAAAATTGTTATGCTTGTATGAGAAGTCACAACACGCTGTTACAAATGTTAGAAAATATTATGTATTAAAATTACCAAAATTAAAAAAAGTGAAACATCAAAATAGTATAATAAGTAAGTACTTATTAAAGTTCAGAAATGATAATGTTTTAAAATATTAGTACATTAGCTACGAATATAATATATTAGTATATTACTTAATCTCAACTGGATGACTAGAATTTAAGTTACTTAATTAATTTGTAGTTAACGCTGTTGGTTCCGTAGTTACTAAGTTTTTGTTTAAGCTTAAACAATATTTATAATAATTATATACTATGGTTACTGTTTGTTAACTTCAATAAATAAATAAAAAATAAAAAAAAAAATAGAAGAAGGTTAAAATTGTGGGTTTAGGAGTTTGTTGCGTTGACGCAAGTTGCAAGAGTTGACTGTATGCATTTAACTCCTTGCAACGCAATGTACAAATTATGAAGAGGAAAACTCTGTTTGTTAGCATCGAATAGGCTCCGAAACTACTGGGCCGATTTTTATGACATTCGGCGTAGACATAGAGTGGATTACGGGGAAGGACAGATATACTTACACAATATTTTTTATCATAGAATGTAGGTACGATCACCGCTTGTGATGTAATCGATACTCTTTTTTACGCGGGTGGATCCTCTCGGGAGTACTACAGTTTGTAATTAATTTGCGTTAAATATTTTCACCCACACGCTCGGCTTACTGTCTATTGAGTGATAATAACTATTTACTGAGTCTACTTACTGTTGACCAGCTTCTGCTCGCCATTCAGCACCCAATACACCTGGGGCGAGGGGAAGGCCTCCGCCGTGCACTGCAGCGACACCGCGCTCCCCGCCAACGCTCGCACTGCGACTCGCCCGGCCCACACGGATGGTGCAACTGGGGACATAGAATGTTATCAATTTAAAACTTAGGAGAGGTGAAGATTTGATTGATCGTAGGCCGATCAAACTTGTGCATACTCACGGAAATGTACAAAGGAGTCCGTTCGGGGTCAGGTCGACCTGCGATCATTCCGACCGGAACAGTCAGCTTCCCCGAATATAAGAGTATTATTTTTATCAAAAATACCTTTATCTACTATCTTTGAGTCTCGGGAAAGACTACACTTCCCACGTGATGAACGACTTTCGTTGCAAGGGAATTGCGGGCGTCATCTAATATAAATTTTATTATTTTTATGCAATTTTATTTATTCTCCGAGAGTAGGTAAGTGAGATTCAGTCAGTAACATTAAAAATATACATGTGAAGCAACTTTTATTTAAATAAAATGTGTTTGTCACAGTAAACTAAACGCTGTCACAACACATCCAAAAACAAATTGATCAACGCATCTGCCGTACCTAAGCTACATTCAATTAAAAGTTGCATGCGTTTTCGTTCCGCTGGCCACATTACCCAATTCGTATTCATTTTCACTCGTCAGTGGGTTTCGGCGCAATATCGGCCCGCACGAATTCATTTCATTTACAACATCACCATCATCACCTGACTCTATCAAAGGTAAAATGTTTTCTACTATGACCTACGAATAATAAAAAACTAACTATGACGCAATTTGCCTTCATAAATCATAGCTCGTATCGAAGTTATACCACAGCGTACTAAAGATAAGTTCCATAGACTGTGGTTATACTTTGTATTACAAATCAATTAGTATTAAATGTATTTTCAAGTGTACGTAGTGGTTTGTTACTCTTTATATCTCTATTTTATATTACTGAGTAAATTATTTTTATGCAAAAATTTATGAACAGATTGCGGTATTGGTGGTAATTTAACAAAATTGCTACGTTATATCCCAAAAATACAATATTCAAATGGGTAATGGGTATAGTATTCGATTAAATCCATAAAAGCCCAATAGCATATTTACCTAGAATTATTATTGACCTGCACACTCAACATTTTGATTTAATCGCTCAATCAATATATTATATAACCGCTGCTCCTACAATATAAGATTGTTTTTTAGGTAAATTCATAGAAGATATTTTTTTTCTTAGGCCTATTTGCAACTCACATGAGTTGCAAATAGGCCTAAGAACAACTAAGAACAAGACAATCACAGTGTCAAGAAACACTAGGAAGCAGGACCGAGAGAATAAACGTAATTTTTAATCCAGGGTTAACTTTTACCCTGACCGGGGCCAAGGCCTCTTCTTTTACTTACACATGACGTTAATCTGGATCCTCTTGCTGACTGATGGCGGGACCCCGTTCGTCGCTATACAGAGGTAAGCGCCCGACGTCGCACGTTCTATGTCAGTCAGGTTCAGCCATTCGCCGCTGTGTTTGGATACTGTAACAAGAACAAAATGTTAGGATTTTGTAAAATAGTTAAGACTTTAGTGTACCAAAATCGAAAAGATTTAAGAGGCCGGGTACCCTTGGAATTTCTCATACATACGTAATACCAAAATCATTTTCTCATACGAAAATATTCAACATGTTTGAGTTGTTTTTCAGTTTAAAATAGTAATTACCTAGGTTCCTGCACAAAAATTTACTTAAAAATATTTAAACACACAAAATATTTTTTTTGTTTAATATTTTTTTTAGTAAATTTACTACTAAATATTTAAACACTAAAAATAGAGTAAAACACTAAAAAATACTAAATAATAGTAAATTTACTACAAAATATTTAAATACTAAAAAATATTTTTTTGAGTTTAAATATTTTGTAGTAAATTTACTATTTATTTATATATTTTTAGTGTTTTACCCTATTTTTTAGTGTTTAAATATTTAGTAGTAAATTGTTGTGCAGGAACCTAGATAATTACTATTTTAAGCTGAAAAATAACTCAAACTTGTTAAATATTTTCGTATGAGAAAATGATTTTGGTATTACGTATGTATGAGAAATTCCAAGGGTACTCGGCCCCTTAAGCGGCGGGTAGGTATAGGGATTACCAAAAAAACTTTTAACTATCTAGCAAATAACGAATTTAATCTTTCAGAGAAATTGGTTCATGAAAAATATTATGTGGACCTACGGTTTTGGTAAGGTTAAGTCAATAGATCAAGACTAGCCAATGTCAGTCTTGATCTATTGACTTAAAGTTAAGGTCAAAGTATAAAGTCAATACTTTACATAACTTAACTAAAGAAGGCAAATGTCTGCTTTTTTTCTCTGAAGACCTTTATGTTTGTAAAAACGACTCCGTTTCTTTATTTCAGTCTTAAATCAACTTGAAACATAAAAATATTAGTCAGTATTCTAGCTGTGAATCTACAGCCAATTAACTTTAACGCTTATCTCGAGTCGTGGTGAACATAATACGGAATATTCCAGCAACTTAGCTGCATAATGCAGGTGTTAAATAATAGTTAAGGGCGAGTTGCGACGACAGCGCGGCAAAAACTGTCGCGATTGTTTATTACGTAACGAGAGACAAAGAGAACTTCGCTACAGCCTTATTTACTTGTATAAGGTCGGTGCAGACGGGCTGTAGATTCTGCGACTTGTTTGCCCCCTAATTTAAAAAAAAATTGTTAAATTATGTTTAACGTTCGCAGGCTCAGTTCCATTGCAACGAAACGCGATGACGCAACAATTTTTTAAACAACTTTTTTTTAATTAAACCCTAATTGACACATTAAATTGACTTAATATAATATGGCTTCCCGTCTGTTCCGAGCGGCTTTGACGTTGCAGTGTGATGTGAGTTAACTATATATTATGCATTCTTCAGATGTCTCTACAGCACGTAGACAGAATGTGAGAAACAGTTAATTGTACGATTGTACATCTGATTTCAGTGACTCCACAAAAGCGATTTTTAGTGACCTTTGCGGGAATCAGTAGCTCGTATGCGCCACAACTAATAAACTTATTTGCATGATAGTGTTTGTCATATTTATTTTATGGCTTATTATTTATGTTCTGCTGAACAAGACGGATTTTACGGGCTGGATACCGAATATTGGATATTTAAGTATTTTTATGGCGCTACTGAAATTGTGTTTAATATTTTTTGCATCCGTGATAAACAACAGTAGGAAAAATACGAGGTATTACAACGAAAATTAACAGGCATTAAATATAGAAATAGATCAGCCCACTTTTTGCTTTTGATTTCATAAAATTTTACAGAAACCAAACATTTATTTTACTGTTTATTTATAGCTAAAGGTCAAAACAAAATAAAAATAATGGTTTATTTTGTTTTGCACAAAATAATTCGATAAAACAGCAAAAGCTTTACAAAGCACCCGTACAAAAAATCACCTTTGCCATTTAAAAAAATACAAGGAAAGGTAATTCCTCCTTTTATTTAGTATTTTAATCACAACTGCTCCGGTACATCGGCGAACCCTTGTCACAGTTTACGCTCCACTTGCGCCCTTCGACAGCCCTTAGGCGATAACAGCCCTTAAGGGCTTATATACAATATTTCATATCGACAGGCTTGTACTTCCTTTGAGACGAAGTAAATTAACGGTCGTCAACAATGACGCACAAAACGGACGACTGAGCTGCCATGTGCACGCATGACAAAAATAGATGCTGCCACAACTTTGTTGCTCCAAAATCCATACTAAAAGTGTGTTTGTCTGTCTGTCTGTCTATCAGTTACCAAACCGCTGAACCGATTGTACTGAAATTTGGTATAAAGATACACTGAGTCCCGGGAAAGGACATAGGATACTTTTCATCCCGGAAAATTGTGCGGTTCCCCCGCGAATCGCGATATATTAATTTACTAATTGCGATTACTAATTTTTCATCTAGTAAAATAATAAAATGTACGTTTTCCGCGTGATAAAAGAATTTTTGAAACGGATCTTGGACGGCATACTAGTTCAGTTATAACGGCGAAAGTTTATTTGTACAAGTACAGTTTTATTTTCTTTCTCAGGACTTGAAGTATCTCCATACCAAGATTCATCTTATTCGATTAAGAATAGACGCTTTATAGCTTGATTTGATCCGTCACAGTGATTAGTTGCCCATTTGCGACAAGATGTTGGGTTAAAAATTAACACTGCGATTCAAGATTTACGCTACGCTAAGAAAGGATGTATTAAAATTAATTTATCACTTAGATATTCATAAGTTTCTTGATACCCAAACACCTCATTGAATATTAAACCGCTTATACTCTGCAAATTGATATCGGATTTCAGTATCAACATGTTACTACGCCGATATAAATAGAATTTAAGATCCGACAATACCTAGAAATACATTAAATATCTTAAATTATATCCCGTATATAGAGTTCACTGTAAAAGAAGCAGCGCTAAAAGAGTAATTTTTTCTCTTTTTTGTATGGGGAGACAGCGTCACGCGCTGGGGCGATTGTCCATACAAATAAAAATAAAATTGGTCTTTCAGCGCTACTACTTTTACAGTGAAATCTATACAAGGGGTACATTTACCCCTAAAGTATAATCACTTATTTTTGTTACAATCTGTAGTATATTCTCTAATATATAAAATTCTCGTGTCACAGTGTTTGTTCGCGAACTTCTCCAAAACGGCACAACCGATGTTAACGAAATTTTGTTGGTACATTCGTTAGGCCTGAAAATAGTGAGTATAGAAAATAATAGAGTTTTTATCCACTTTTCATATTGATACTAGAAATTATTTTTAAAGCAAAACAACATTTGCCGGGTCAGCTAATCTTACCAGAAGTCTTATTATTCAGCTTAAAGTGTCGCGAGTCCTCTCTCCGCCACGTGACGGTGGGCGGCGGGACTCCGGACGCGACGCAGCGTAGCGCCGCGCTCTCTCCCTCCTTCACCAGCACCTCGCCGCTACTCGCCTCGTCGTCGATATCGGGAGGAACTGGAAAGAGGACCTCATGTCATGTCATGATACTTGCAGGGACGATGATGACGCGGAAATGTGTTATCGGTGGTGTGATATGATATGTCATGTCATTCTTGCTGGTTAGATGCTGACATGGAAATGTATTATCGGTGGTATGATTTAATAGTTAAAGGGATGTAGTATTAAATGACTCTAAACAAGGTGTAACTAAAGTGTACATTTAGGGTGTTTTTTTGTCCCTTATATTGAGTTCCCTGTGAAAGTAGCAAAAGGGGAATTCTTTTGAAGCGTACCAGCATCGTAATATTTCCATACATAAGTAAAAAAAGTAACTAAGAACTCTATTTAAGGGATAAGTATTATCGTTCAGTTTTGTGACATTCTGTAGAAACTTAAAAGAACGCCATTTTCGTACAAGGCCAAATATTATGAAATTATAATTCGCATACGTCTAGTCGTACCAAACACCGTGCCCAGCGGTACGGTAACGCCGGTCATAGTGGGGAGTGTTAGGTTTATTTTCGTTACGGATTTTCTTAATTTGGTTACCGCACTCAAAACCCGTGATGAACTTAATATTATCATTATTATGGTATTTAACCGTATAAATTGTGAACAGCAATAGTTGCGTTCGAGCATCGCGTTTGACGATGCGAAATTACAAATCCAAACTAATGCAAGCTGCATCCACGTCGAGTTGATCTTGATCAGCATTAGTTATCTTAGTGGTTACATTACGAGTGAACCACTCACTCAGATTTAGTTCGAATAGCTTGTTTCTAAGTACTCATGGCTTAGACATTGTTATCAAGCTAATTACGAAATTATGTAGCCCATAATATTATTCGAGCTATTACTAGCAATCATAAGACATTTAAATACCCCACAAAATAAGATGAATGGCTGAGACACTACAAGTCTTCAATATTATTTAACCTATTTGGTTTTATTGTGTCGTTTATGACAAATTAAAGGGCGCCACAATCCTGAATCTCAGGATCGCCTTTTTCATTTTTGGAACGAAGTTCCTTATTTATAATTTAATAGGAATGAATGATGTGCCTTAGCCCAGTGGTTCTTAACCGGTGGTCCGCGGACCACTGGTGGTCCCTGGAGGCATTCCAAGTGGGATCCTAATCCGCGAAGCCATCCTAATAATAATATGTAAGATTTCCGAAGTTAGTAAAGAGTATGCACTATAATATGCAGTCACAAAAATCACATTTAATTAAAATCTGTGTCTTTTAGATTTTTGTCGAAAAAAAGAGTGCTAAGTGTAAATTTGCGCTTGTTTTTTTTTGTCAAACAACCCTTAGTTTAAGTAAACCAGCTGGGTGGTCCCCGGCTAGACAAACATTTGGTAAAATGCTCCTCATGACTAAAAGGTTAAGAACCACTGCCTTAGCCTGACCGAACACATCAATTATTACCATCTCATTCGATTGGAAGATATTTTGAGACTCTCAAGCATATACCCGCAGGTTCATTGTTATTATTTCACTAGCTGTCCCGGCAAACGTTGCTTTGCCATAATATGTATTTGTCATATTATTTTATTGAAGTGACTAAATAATAAATATGTATGTTACTATGGCAACGTCGATCGCTATCTCGTCGCATAAACAATGGTCGCCGTCAGTCTCAGGTTGTAAAATAATTTGCAATAAAATAAAACTGCGACTATAATTTAAGATCTAAGCTATCCTATCTCTCAAGTTGGAAAAAAGCACACATTTAAAAATAAACAACATTAAAATCGGTTAAGTAGTTTAGGAATCCATCGCGGACAAACATCGTGACAGGAGATTTATATATAACTAGCTGTTGCCCGCGACCTCGTCCGCGTTAACACAGTTGACTGACCGACCGAGCAAATGCGCGCGAGGCTACCGCGTCGAGGCGACTCGCTTGGTCAGTACGCGGCTAAACGCAAACGTCAATTAACTTTCATGTTTCTAACTTAAGAAATGACGGACTTTCATTGAAATTCTCTACCCCAATTTCAGCCCCTTGGGGATAAAATTTCTAAAAACACTTAAATACCTATCCATTCATTTTTAATCAGCAGTCCAAAAATAAACTTTCATGTTTCTAACTTAAGAAATGACGGACTTTCATTTAAACTTTCAACTATCTAGACACGCGGTAGCGTGTCAAGCCGAGTTCTAGCATAGCAGAATGGCGAGCCGCACCGTGTGTAATATCACACGAACCATTTGCGGCTACATTTGACCCCCTCATAATTCAGAAATAGATATACTAATTATATAGGTATTTAAGTGTTTTTAGATAGAATTTCTAAAAACACTTAAATACCTATCCATTCATTTTTAATCAGCAGTCCAAAAATAAACTTTCATGTTTCTAACTTAAGAAATGACGGACTTTCATTTAAACTTTCAACCCGTATTTCACCCATTTGGGGGCAGAATTTCCAAAAGCGCTTAAACACGTATCCAATCATTTTTAATTAGTAGCCCAAATATAAAATTTCAAGTTTCTAACTTAAGAAATAACGGACTTTAATTCAAACTTTCAACCCAAATTTCACTCCCTTGGGGGTAGAATTTCCAAAAACGCTTAAATACGTTTTACGTACGTTAATTTTTTATCAGTAACCCAAAAATAAAGATTCATGATTCTATCTCAAGAAATGACGGACTTTCATTCAAACTTTCAACCCCTATTTCACCCCCTTCGGGGTAATATTTTCTAAATTCCTTCCTTAATGGGTGTCTACTTAATAAAACAACCCTGCTCACCAAATTTCGTGGCTGTAACTTTAACAGTTTTTGCTCAGCGATGATGAATCAGTGAGTCAGTCAGTCAGTCAGTGATCAGGACATGTAATTTTACAATTATAGATAGATTTAAACGCAAGGGAAATTAAAATTACGTACACTATAAAAATATGAACTATTATAATACTCTGCATGCAAAATCTAAACTTGAAACCAATTTACATCTAAATTGTGCGAAATTATATATATTCGATACATTAGAGCAGATGGAATAGAATATAGAAATGGATAATGACATAATAAAATCGTGCGCGCTCTGAATTCAGCATTAGATAGTTCCGCCAGTAACAATATGTTGTAACGATACCGCCGCATAATTGTTATGTACATATCTTTATTGTTATTGTACTTTCATAAATACTGCTCTGTTGTTTAGTGCATTTGAGTTTCTTTCCGTGTTTAAGGTTTTCACACAGTAGAGAAAAGCATTCGACCTTACTGGTTTGAAGTGAAATACGGTGATTATTTTTGTTTAAATTAATTAATTGCATTTAGTTTCATTATTTACACATTATAAATTCACATTACAATAATTTACCAACGGAGAAATTGTTTCATACGCAGATGACTTTTGTGATTTGGTAAGTTTATCTCAATTCGTTGTTAGTCGTAATCTGTCGGATGGGTTTGATATTATGATACCAAAGTACGGAAGTCCGTCATATGCTTGTCTGATAGTACATACAACTCCCTTACGTCTAGAATAAAAAGGTACAAGTTTTAATATCTTACAAAATATTATTACGATATTGAATGTACTGTCACTTCTTGGTGGAAATTCATGTGAAATTCATTCTATAAAGTGGAATAAATGCAAGGAAAGTGTATAATTATTTAATTAAAATATTATTAGTATATCTATAGAATATTATGTTTGAGGGACGACTGTACACAATTTTAACACATTTAATTTTAATTCCCGTTCACTGGTTTATGTAAATCGCGTCACCATGGTAACGGACGTTCCGTTCAACTAGAATGAAGTTTCCGAGCCGGTAATTAATTACCTTAATTAGATAAGTACCGTAAAATTGAAAATCTTTTCTGCCTCGTCACATCGTATTAATGAGGAGACTTAATAGGCTTCAAGTTATTTATCATTAAATTAAACTTGACAGCCTCGTGATAAACAAATTATAACAATTTACGACATTTTATTACAGTTATTTTTACAGAGAAAGTATAACAATAGCTATAACTAGAGGGCCAGCTTGGGTACGTAAAAGCTACCGTAGCTGACATAAAAACTACTGTCGTTAACACGTAGTAACTAGTGAAGCATCATGATGTGAGGCGACTGGAGCTACACTAGTGCGTAGGCGTGTAGACAGTATCCGCGTAGGCGCGTTCACGTAGCCGCGCAGGCGCGTAGACGGTTAACTGCGTAGTGACCAGAGAGGCTACGCATCAACTGGTCTTAGTGTCTAAACACACTAGATCGAATTACGCCGGCGTAAATTCCGCCGCATTTACGCCGCGTTTCAAACGCATACAAAATACGGACGGAATGCGACGGACGACACATTATGCCGAAATTTCATCGCGAGCCGAACTTCCGTCGAGCCGAGTCGAGCGTAAAGTTCGGCAGCGATTCGGCGGTAATGTTTATGTATAGCAACACATATACGAGACGGAAGTTTGGTTCGATTGTCGCCGAAATGTCATGATGACTACAAATTTTGCAATCTGATATCAACTTCTACAAGCTTTTGATCCTACTTATATTCTAAATTCCGCCGCTAATACTAATATTCCGCCGCGTAATTTATAATGTGTCGTATCAGACGGATGCGGAGGAACGTAATTTCGGCCACGAAAATTACGCCGCGTAACTTCGGCATAGTTTGTTTAGACACATATAGCTACTATGTTGCTGCGTAGCAACCAGCTACTGCGTCACTACTAGCGTAGGCCGTAGCAACTATCGTAGCCGCGTAGCAAACTTACGTATTTGAAACTAGCGTAGCTAAAGATTTCTTTTGAGTTTTTTACTAATGAACTCGCACCAGCTTTTAAAGGTTGGTTAAAAAAGCTTTTAAAATTTTCGTTAGCTTATACATGAGACATAAGTTGTAAGGTAATACGTCACGTGAACACGCGCTCCGTGGCTCAGGATAACGAGCACTAAAACTACATAATAATTAGTATATTTTCTATTCAATACTCTAAACTTTAGAGTCTAAAGTCTCTTCATCATCATCTTATGCTTTGACTAATCTCTCCTCCATAATAACAATAATTCTCTGTATGAGCGGATATAGTGCTACAAAATTTAATGTTACAAAGTTGACTGCGTCCTTAACAAAATATATAATTGCATAATAATTTGGTCATGTTTCATTATTTTATTTACGTTTGGATTGAAATCAATAGGAATTAATACACTAGCATCAACAATAAAGTTTTACTCGGTTAACGATATTTTGTACTTTAAAAAACTTTTTTAACGTTTTATTTATCGGAAAATATATTTTTATCGAAAAATATATTTTAATTAATATAGCGTTGGTGATTGATTAATCGTTATAGACCGGCAGCCAATTATGAACTCATAACCGATCAAGTAAAACTACGTTATGTTGTTGTTGGAGGAACCAGATACCACCATCATCGTTAAAGTGAGTTTAACTGTCCGTGTACGAGGTGGGGTTATGACATACACCAGCGCTAAAAAAATTGATAGCATTTTTAAACGAAAAAAGTATGCGAGTTGGTTTCCTCAATAGCTGCAAATAAGACGTTGCTGCTTTAATTCCTACCAAATATTCAGTCCTATGTCTATCACCAATTCTGCTACATGTGCTTAAAGTCTTAAAGTGCGTCTGGGTATCACATACCCCACCTAGTACAGCACGTAGCTAAAAAAGTAAGTGTAACTTCTTTTGTTTTCATTTATTTGTATGTTTAATTTTGTGTTTAACTTGATGAAATAATATTTTCTGGTATTTAAGTTTTGCTAAAAATGTATCGGATATTGAAAAAATATATTATATTTTACGAGCACTGACTGAAGAAGATGATGATTGTGACGCTGAGCTAATGAATTCCGAACAAGAATCGGCTGGTAATGAAGATCAAATCAGTGATACCGGATATGGCCTATACCACAGAATATATATTAGTTGTACCAACAGAATTCCCACTAACGAAACCTGTTTAAAGAATTAACGACTCATGCTACGATACTATAAAGTTCAAATTCCGACCGCGCAATGCTAGGTGCCTACAATTATATTTGCCTACATCTCCGCTCTCTTTCTATCGCACAACTCGTACCTTTTCTGAAGAAATCAGGGTTATCTCTTTTTAAAAATAATATTATAATCTTTATATTTAATTAACTACATTTTATTTAACTCGAAATAATCTAAGATATTATGTCTTAGTACTATGTAGATTTAATTATCATAAATTCGCGTGTAACTAGTTACGCGTACTTAGATTCGACAGGTACCGTATCTTAATAATTATTGAAACCGGTCTTATATTACCTACTTAAAGTGTTAGTTATTTTTGTAAACAAATGAGGTTTCGAATAGTACGCATCGCGCAATATTTCTTTGCCCTTTTCTTTTCATTGTCCATTGTGAGATTAATATCAATTCTGTGATAGCGATCGAATAAGTTACGCAATACGCAGGTATGCAACGAACAACTCGTGCGCGTGCGTCACCGCTCGCTTGTGAGTCCCTACTGATTCGCCACCCGCGGGTGGTACTTACAGTTCGATGCCTATTCGCGCGAGTGGGACAGGCCTGCCTATACTTAATATATAGGAATACTGGGCACATTTGCAAAAAATATAATATATTATGTCCATATTATGTATTTTCCATACTAATTTTTGTGTCCAAATACCTGTCAATATTACGGAAACTTAAATGATCAAGATTTATTTCATATTGTTTATTTTAAATTGATATTATAAATGGGTTAAAACTAGATATACTATAGTCTTAGAAATTAATAAGAATTTGATCGTAATAGGTGTCATTTGATTTTTGCACAGAAGAGAAGATTTCATAGTTTATAGTTTGAAGAAAAGTTCAAGTTTTTGTACTTTTGCTTATAAAATGTATTTTATAATGTAAAATTGAATTTATTTCACTTAAACCAATTCATTATTAGGCATTTAAATATATTACTTATTATTTTACAATCACAAGGACGACGACCTCCGTGGCGCAGTGGTGAGCGCGTTGGTAGCTCAAGCCGGAGGTCGCGGGTTCGAGTCCTGCCGACGGAACAAAAAGTTTATAAAGTTCCTAGGTCATGGATGTATATTAAATATGTGTATCATATAATAAAAATCTTAAATACATGTATAGTATTAAATATATTTCCGTTGTCTGGTACCCGTAATACAAGTCCTTCAGGAACTTACCACGGGGCCAGACTGACGTGGTGTGAAGCGTCCATAGATATTATATTATTATATTTACAAGGAACAATTTTTCGAATTTAACTACCTTTTATTGTTGGGGTATGTCATACCCCACCTAGTACAGTATGGTGATATTAGTCACCTAGTACATGGAGGGTTAAGCAGAGTTGGAACTGCAGTGTAGCAGGGGCAATGTGGGCATACAATCGAAACTTTCTGATACTGCAGAATATGTCATTGTGATAAACAATAAACTAGATGACGTCCGCAATTCCGTACATATCCCAAGAAAACCGTACATTTTTCACGACAAAAGTGTGAAATCATTATTTATTTGAAAGCTGACGCTATAATCAAGAGTGTACTGAGCTATATTAATTTATTCATCAGCTCGCTCGGTGCTATAAAATAATTTTGTGATTATTTCATTTATAATTATTATTGAAATAAACATTTCTTTCATTTGATTGGTTCAATATTTTACATTCTGATTTTTCACACTTGTCGTTTTTTAATTAATAAATGTGTAAATTCTTATAATTCTTCATAACAACTGAATTTTAAATAATTACAAAGCTTAACTTGTGACATATTCCCAAGACAAAGCGGTACCTATTTTTAAATTTTATTTTGCAACAAATTTTCATGATACGTACATTATACAAGTACCATGCAGCTGTTTTCACCGAACATAAAATGAATTTTTAACGGTACTACATGAATATTTCAAGTTAATTTAACTTGCAAAAATAATACACGAAAACGTATGACGTTCTTTTTATTATGTAACAACGAAAAATAAAAATTTTATATCATTGAGGTAATTAAACTGATATGTGCAAAAATATCTAAAATACTCGTACTTTGCGATAATGGAATCAGAAAAGTTTTTTCGTGAATAATTAATTTTAACAGCGTGCAAACTATTAGTCAAAGTGTGTTGAAAGTTTACATATTACAAAATAATCATAATGTAAACATAAATGAAGTCGGTTAAAAACATAATAATATTTGTATTTTCCATAATATAAAATGTATTTTATAATATACTAGACGCCCGCAACTCCGCTGCGCCAAAATTAGTTTATCGCGTGTGAACCGTACATTTTTTCGGGATAAAAGGTATCCTATGTCCTTTCCCGTGACTCAAAGTATCTCTGTACCAAATTTCAGCCCAATCGGCTCAGTCGTTTAGGCGTGAAGAGGTAACAGACAGACAGACAGACAGACACACTTTCGCATTCATAATATTAGTATGGATTAAGTTACACACTATGTGCGTAAGTACCTAAGTACGTTATTAAAGTTTAATGGTTTAGTACGATCTGATCAACCCTTATTTGATCGGAAGGATGTAGTCACGAAGGGTTTACATCAATAACAACGACAAAACTCCTATCATCAAAAGCGTATAAACGCTTACACATAAGTGTAGTGCAGTGCAATCTCGGGTTTTATGTGTAGTTGCGAACTGATTTTTCGTACACACCTAGAATACGTCGTTATAATAAAGATGTGAAAATCGACATTTGTGGCACGTTATGAATGTTGATTTTGCCGCAGATTAGGATTTAAAATGTCTAAATAATATTACAAATGTATGTCTGTCTGTCCGATACCTCTTCACGCCAAAACCGCTGAACCGCTTAGGCTGTTTGTTATGGAGATACTTTGAGTCCCGGGAAAGGACATAGGATACATTTTATTCCGGAAAAATTAAAAATTCCGCGAGATAAACGAATTTGGCACGTTGTGGGCGTCATATTGTTGTACTATAGCTTAAGATTTTCAAACTTTCCACCCTGGCACGATCCACTGAACGTGAAAACTGAAACGCGAGTAAACGGTCCGTCATTAAAAACACTTCGCTTCTACTTCATTTTGAATTCAAAAAAGTCGAGTTTAAGTTTAATTGAGTCGCCGAGCTCCTGCAATGCCGTAAAACTAGTTTTGTAATGTTTAACTTTTTAACATTCACTTGAAAATTAAGTCCCGTGTTTAACAAGGCAATTTATAGGGATAGTCAATAATATTGTGTAACAGTCATTTTTTTCTTAATTACAAGTATTAATAGTAGTTGAGCATTTAAAGTTAAGTACGCCTGAAAAAAAACTACTTATAGAATCAGAGCCGTCAATTTGGACTTAATCTTTTTTATTTTTTGTTCATAAATTTAATGAACAGTTTTTAATTTTTATTTAAATATTGATACATGTATAGTCGAAATAATTTACAAAACATTTTCTTTTCTGTGTAGTACCTTTCAGATGCGTTTCCTCAGTAAGGGCCTGTTTCACCGCTTCCTGATAGGGCTATCCACCACTTAATTTGACAGATGGAGTATGGAAAATCTGTCAAATAACCCTATCGGGCACCTTATCAGGAAGCGGTGAAACAGGCCATAAGTCTCCTGACTTAAGTATCTTCAAAATAACACAATCTACAAAATACTAAGTAACACTCCGCTCAAGTCAAGCTTTCAATTGAACAAAACTCAAAATGTTACTTCCAAATAAACTAGTTTACACCAGTAACGCTACACAAACTAACTGATAAGGCGGAGTCAACGCGAACTAAAACTAGTCGGAAGTTTATTTAAGATAGCGCTCGTCGGTGGCTCCCAAAATATTTATCATCTACAACTTTCAGTTTCATGTGACTTCAGACGTGAAACAGCAAAAGTTGCCGGCGAAATCACGATTTCAAAAGACTGAGACAAAGTAGGTACGGACTGTGAAGAAGTAGCAACAGTGTTGTGCCTAGCTAACATTCGTATTATGTTTTATGAGTAGTATACAAGGTGTTATACTAAGTGATAATACCTAAGGGTGTGTATGAGTCCCCTGTATAGGCTTCACTGTAAAAGTAGCAGTGCTGAAATAGTACTTTGTTACACTGGGGCACTTGCCCATGAAAATCACAAAAACACTCCATAATTTAAGGGACACATACACATTACATCGTAAAGTATTATAAATTCTATGTGTTACATCCTGTATATTATGTTGTTTTAAAATCATCTTGATCAAGCCTTTAATCTACTGCTCAAGACGGTTAGTCTTGGGCAGATTTTACATGCCTGAAAGTTTCTTTTCTTCATACGGGCAAGTTTCTCTGGAGCAGCGAGTTATCCAGTAAACACCCTATCAGAGAAATCGTGATTAAGTAGTACATCCCAAAATTGAGAGGTATCTAAAGTAATTTATATAATATTATGTCTTATAATAAAACTGATTAAAACAATGTAATTATGTGCATACATTTTTTTGAATGTTATAAAATGATTGTTTTACTTTAGAATAGGAAAAAGAAGGTTGAAAATTTAACACAGCAATTTTTCACAGTTTCGTATAAAAATAGTAAATATCTGGGTATAGAGATAACGTTGTGGAAAACACCGAGGATTTTCGTGTTAAGTTTGAGGAAACATTCCAGCCGAAGGAAACGATTACTCATGCTCTCGTCTTCCGAACTATTTTTCAGCGCTGGCTTATTTGGTTGCGGTTGGCAAAATATATTATGATAAATAACAAAATTCCCCCCAAATGGCGGAGAAAAGTTTTTATTACAGTTTTCGATTGACGTTTCTTTGAATAATGATTTTTGTGAAACTACGAATAATGTTTTTGTGACGGAATTCGCAGGTATAAAATTGAGCTGTCACTTCTAGTTAAAAGCCGATACTCGTAGCCGATAGAAACTAAATTATTAATGTCACTCAATATACAGATCCAGTAATAAAATCAATTCGACGCATAACGTCAATAATTTAAATATGCGCGCCCGGCAGAATAAATAATGTATAAAAATCAAACAGCCATTACAATATTTATGATTTCATTTTCGATTAATCTTCTGGCGCGCATTCAAAAAAGGTTTTATATGGAATTTATTCGTGCCAATTGATACGTGGAATACGTAAATTATACTCGTGCGCCGACGACGGAGGCTTTATATTAAGGCTTTACTTTATAATCTGAAAATACTAGCAGTGAATTTCGTTGATTGCTAGATGGTGATTGTTCCTCCATTTTGTAAGTTCTGTTCTGAATACTACTTCATCTCATTTATTGTTTTAAAAACGCAATAGAAGTTAGAACCTTGAACTATCGAGGTTCCGATGTCTGTTGCCAATATCGTTATTAATTTATCTTGATTGTAATTCTATAAATTTATAAGAAATTATGATATATTATTAATTACTGTGGTACATAAAAAAAAACTAGGCCTTTGCATCCATTGTGGATGATTTATACAGCATTTTCAGAGCGAAGTAGCCACTCTTCAAATACTGTAGTGCCTGGGATAAGATTTTTAAATGCCTGTATGGTTGCCCAAGCGCATACGGCATTCTCGCGACATAGTCGGCCTAGTCCAGAGGAAAGAACTAGTCAATACGTCTGGGACCAACCATGTGCGGGTTTCCTCACGATGTTTTCCTTCACCGTACGAGCGTCCGTATTATGTACTTGAGATCAGAAACTCATTGGTACACGCCTCCACCCGGGATCGAACCTGCACCCTCTCCGAGTGCGAACCAAAGGTCTACCCAATAGGCCACGGACGCTCTGTGGTACATAGTAATGTTAAATATTGGTTGTTTTTATATTTTATTACCATTAAATATAGATATGAAAAAACTTGCTTGCTAAAAAAATAATGAATGGAAAAAATTACGACGCTAAAACATAAAACTTAACAATGTGGTATTTATACATAATATAATTATATTAGTTCGTTGGTTGTTGTAAATATTATTAACAATTTAGAAACCGCTCTCGAACAATGGTTTATTTCATCATCAAACGTTCAATATTAATTTTAAGCTACAAAATATCACGACATCCGATTTAAACTGCGGTACAATTCCCCGAAGCGTTGTGGACGGAACTTAGCGAGGTTGTAAAATCTTGGCCGTCCACAGTTTTGATATTCTAGGTGTAAGCAGTTTCTGAGCTCAGAATCGGCTTTTACAATTTAGCTTTATTTCCACTTGTATTCAGTTTATAGTTGTTAAAGGCTGTGGTTTGAGGTTCCAACTGCTCTTTTTAGGATAAGTTTAAACATAAAAAATAACACGCGTAAAGATGCTGCATATATGATTGATTCTTGTAAACCAAGCAAAATATAATATTAAGGCTGGATAATGGATATATATCCGCACGAATGAGCGGTTTCGCCGCATACCGTGAGATCACAATCATTAGTTTGTATAACGTTTAATCGTTAAATACTAACAAAAAAAAATATTTACAGTTGCTTATGATCTCGTGGTGTAGCCATAAAACCGCGCGTTTGGACGGACACAATATATAAATCGAGCCTTCTGCAATTTAAAACTGTTAGGCCAGGTTCACACGGCACAATCCTGCACGTTTCCTGCACGTTTTTTGCAGTATATGTCTTTACGAATACGAGTAAATAGGGGCGCTTACAATGTGTATATAAAATCATTCACACGTCGATTGTACTTCACGATTTGTTGCAGTACAATCGGCGTATGAATGTTAAGACGTATACTGCAAAAAACGTGCAGGATTGTGCCGTGTGAACCTACTCTTACATGCATTTATGTCTGTGATTGTTTAGAGATCGTATTGTTGTCTAGTTCCTAGAAAGTGCAACTATTTGCGTTTAATTTGCGAGTGAACCAAGTTGCATGTAAGTTTACTTGTGGCTTGCAACTTGCGCCCTAACTCACTGGGACACCACTGGTGTTGGAGTCGGCACAACTTAACTAATAATGTACACACTACACAGTATACAGGCTATTGCTATGTGAAGCTATTGGTTAGCTTTGGCAACTATGATAGCCGGCTTCTGTGAAGAACATTTAAGTTTGTTTTACCAACTTAAAAAAAGGTTTAAGTTCTTAAAAGAACTTTGCACAAATTATATAGTTTTCGTGTCTTGGGTCCATTGATAAGAATGTTTCTCTCTAGAAATAATCTATTAAGATCAAAATCTAATAAATAATTGCTATCTATAGTAATTACTTATTAGATTTTGATCTTAATAGATTATTCCTAGAGAGAAACATTCTTATCAATGGACCCAAGAGACGAAAACTATATAATTTGTGCAAAGTTCTTTTAAGAACTTAAACCTTTTAAAATAGGCGTTTAATGTCTTGCAAGTAAGCCATCGCCTACCAATAAACTTCTTTACTTGAGGTATGCAGCCAAAAAAGGTCGTTTGAAAATGCATCGCATGACTTTGTCACGTTGTATTCGGTCAGTTAGTGCGCGACGCTCACGCGGTGATCACGTGATCATGTAGGAGTCAGCATCACTCACCCACAACGTGCAGCACGTGCGTCTGGCTCATCATGGGCTCGGTGTTGACCTGGCACATGTACCGGCCGCCATCCGCCGGCGCCACGTCGCGCAGCCCCAACGTCCACGAGCCGTCGCCGTGCGCGACGCTCACGCGGTGGTTCTTGGTGATCACGTGGCCGGCGATCGTCAGGATCGTCTGCGTGTCCACCCGCAGCCACGCCACCTGGGGGAAGAAAAACCTTAAGTAGGAAATATAAGGAAACGAATGTGTGAAACGATACCTCTGTAATGTAACTCTCAAATTAATTATTCTATCTCTAGTCTCGTAAGAGGACAGTTATTGCAACTATGGTGAAACGTCAGATGGTGTAGCTATAAAAGGATAAACATTAAAAAGCAATTAAAAAGTTACTAAATAATTCGACATTATAGAAACAGAAGAGTGTACAACGTACTCGTAGTTAAATTAATCTGTAAGCAAATAAACTTCATTGCAGATACATTTAAACCGGAAAAGTCAATATGTTTAAACAGAGGGAGCTGTGACGTAATTAAAGGCTAGGCGAACCAATTTAGTAGTGGCGGTTTTTCGACGTGCAACACACATTTGTTCCGTGGACTTTAGTATTACTCAGCTGGAATTCAACTAGCATAGCATCGAGCTACTATTTACATTTCGTCTATTTAGAGACAAATTCAAAAGTTATATAAGTTTAACCCAATTGAGGACTGAATTCTCAATTGAGTTAAAAATAGCTTATACGAAATTTGTTACGGTTTAACTACGTTTTTGAGTAACAGAGGAACAATTTTCAGATAAGCTAATGTTCAATTGTTAATATATGCTAAAACCAGTACCTAAAATTACTCCTCATCATTTACATAGAAATACAAGACGTATTTAACGTGTATTTCTATGCTGACACTTAAATAAACCTTACGTGTTCTTTGCGTTTAAACAAAATTATATCTTAGCGACGTAATTGTGTAAGCCAGAAGGTGACACCACAAATGCATCGGACAAGTTTCGCAACAGTCCCCTGTGCTGTCCCCTGAGTAACGCTGTCAGTCCAGTCCCCTGTCCGGTCCAATCCCGTGCCTCTTGGCCACTAATCTCATTGTATGCAGGTCGCCTGACGCTAAAAGCTTTACCAGTTGCCTTGCAGTCGTTCTAGGGAATTACTAATGATAGCTGGAGTATTGAAGCTAAGTGTTATAAGTAGTAAATTAAAGTTCTGAATTAAAAAAAAAAAAAAAAAAACTAGATAACGCCCGCAATTCCGTTGCGCTAAAAGACCGTAACTGTGACGTGTCTAAACCATAAAGTTAATATACCTATCGGAATAGAGCAACAATCTCGAGCTGTCAAACGTAACCAAAATTGGTTTTCATCTGTGTGAAAAATATGTGTATGTATACACTTACACAAGCATGATTGAACATGAATTCTATGAGATTATATTGACAACGTGCGGCACGTGCCGACTGGACGTCAAAAAAAGAGTGCTGCTGTCATGTATCACACGTCTCTTTTTACCACGCGGTGATACTGATAGTGGCATCTCGCTTGCTCAGGCCTTTGTGTCTCTATTCCGCTAGGTATATTAACTTTATGGTCTAAACACACTAGGCTAAAATACGCGGCCGAAGTTCAGCATGATAGCGCTTGTAATGCACTACAAATACAATATAACGCGATGTGGTTTCGGCATGATGTGTCACTGGTAATTTAAAATACATTGCAGGCGTGATCATGCCGAACTTCGGCCGCGTATTTTCGGCCTAGTGTGTGACACACTAAGAACCGTACATTATCCCAGGACTCAAAGTATATTCAAACCAAATGTCAGCTAAATCTATTCAGCGTGACTCTTCACGCCCAAACCGCTTGTTACCTCTGTAACAGACTGACACACTTTCGCATTTATAACAATACTAGCTGTTTCCCGCAACTTCGTCCGCGTTAACATAGTATACCTATACATAATATAGACTTTCATTTAAACTTTCAAACCCTATTTCACCCCCTTGGGGGTAGAATTTTCAAAAATGCTTAAACACGTATTCAATCATTTTTAATCAGTAGCCGAAACATAAAATTTCATGCTTCTTACTCAAGAAATAACGGACTTCCATTGAAACTTTCAACTCCAATTTCACCCCCTTTGGGGAAGAATTTCCAAAAACGCTTAAATACGTATCCATTCATTTTTAATCAGTAACCCAATGATAAAGTTTGTTCCTAACTTAAGAAATGACTTTCATTCAGACTTTCAACCCCTATTTCACCCCCTTTAGGGTAAAATTTTCAAAATTCCTTCCTTAGTGGGTGTCTACTTAATAAAACAACCCTACTCACCAAATTTCGTGCCTGTAACTTTAACAGTTTTTGCTCAGCGATGATGAATCAGTCAGTTAGTCAGGACATGTAATTTTATAAGTATAGATTAAGTATGGATCAAGGGTACCGTAGCTAACGTTTGTATTATAATTTTGTACGAAAAGTCATAAGAAATATCACCATGAAAAATCGTCTGGCACAACAAGCCTTTCTATTTATAACCGACTTCCAAAAAGGAGAAGGTTTTATGTTCGATTGTATATTTTTTTATTCTCTCCTTACACTTGCACACATTACACACTCCACTGGAACTTTTTAATTTTCCTTCTTCCATACTTATCATGTGTATGGCTCAACTACTTTGCGCCAAGATCCGTTTATCACGTGGGAACCGTAAATTTTTCCGAGATTAAAAGTATCCTATGTCCTTTGCCAGGACTAAAAGTATCTCCATACCCAGCTAAATCAGTTTAGCAGTTTGGGCCTGAAAAGGTAACAAACAAACACACTTCTGCATTTTTAATATTATTAGTATACCAGTATGAATGGTTTATTAATTATTGCACGTCTTCTAATATTTTGCGACAACCTACATAATGTGGGACACTGGGATTAAGTGGGTTAAAGTTAATCAATACTATATTTCTCCATGGCGCTACACTTTGTGGCCAATATAGTTTTTATCATTGCTATTCCTGCACACTGCCCGCTTATCTATAATTGAATCTAAACTTTCTTGTTATATTTGGGTGCGAAATCCGATGGCATTTTATGTTTCGTTATAAACCAGGCACTATCGCGATAAGAAGCGTCCATTGTTTGGTCTATACTGATATTACAGAGTTTGTTTGTTTTTAGTTGTGAGGAACAGTTTATAAAGACCGCGGGAAAGGACATAATATTAGGGTGCGTCCACATTTGTATCATTTGCGCGATCAGATCTCCGATCAGATTTCCGTTGCGTATCATCGAAGCGTGTCAAAATGATACGCGTATCATGATACGCCCCGATCGCTATTAACCGCGTATCTGATACTTGTCATATCAAATACACGCATGATCGGCAGAATGATCTAATAGGCGTCCACTCTATGATACTCATACTTGATACGGCACAATGACCGCGACGGAGATCTGATCTGAGATCTGATCGCGCAAATGATACAAATGTGGACGCACCGTTATGCTCCTTTTTTACGGCAAAATGCACGGTTGCCGCGAGAATCTTACTTACGCGGACAGAGACGCGGGGCATTTCTAGTAGTAAATAACTGCGATTGTTGAATATTAAATTGAGAAAGTAATATAACTTGAGGTTTTAATGTAATGAAGATTTTGACGTAAACTTTACAGTATTTCTGTCGAACTTTCATTTAATTAAAGTTAAGTAACCATTCGCTAAGTGCGGTAGTGATATTGAAACTGGAGTCAGGTCAGCAGCAGCAGTAGCAGCAGTAGCAGCAGTAAAATTTAGAAGTACACTTTCAGCAATATCGCCTTTATTGGTCAGCTTCCACAAGCAGAGTGAACCCCTTTTTACCGTTACCACCCTTTTTATACATTCTATGATTATCAACAGTTACTTACATTTTTAATATATTCTGATTATTATTATTACAAGTATGACATTATTTTAAATTATATTTCATGATTTTATTAAATGATTTTATAGTTATTATTATACATTTGAACAAAACCGGAAGCCTAAATAGACAGGAACCAATCGTTATTAGGAAAATAATATTATAGGTGTCATCACAGGAAGTCAGTTTTGTAACAATAGTTACAAGAATTGGGTTCCTGGTCGATTAGTTGCGATGATGTTGATATTGGACAGCTTGTACACAGGGTGTTCCGTGTTCTAGTGTAGTGCTCAGTCACGGCGCGAGGTCAATTTTCGTTATAAATTACTCTGAAGTCTCGAGCCCCACCAACTGTCTGCCCGAAATGATTAATGAAACTCGCTCTCGAGTTTTTTCTTCTTAAAACTCCTGTCATGTTTTATTCAACTCCCCCGGATGTAATAAATGTTCTATATTTCTTTTATATTTAAATAAATCGCCATTTTATACGAAGTCCGAGGGTTGATATTTTACTTTTAAATGGTTATTCTAATTGAATGAATTAAATTGAGAATAGACGAATTAGAAGCGGCCCTTTACTTGCTGTTGGATTTTATTTTAATAGAGACTGAGGAAATTTAAATTACTTAATTGTTGTTGTTGTTTTGATATTTTTACTTCAGGTTGTCTGTAAAAACTGCCGCAGGTATAAGATTGCCTACCCGTACGGCTATAAGCACGGACAGAAAAAAAATATGTATGTTCAACTTTTTAGTATATTACCTTGAAAACAAGAATTATTCATTTGTTGTTAAAATCATGATAATAAGCTGTACAATGTATATTAAATCGTATTCCCTTTATTACACTAAGCGAAACTGTATGATGAATTTATTTCGCTTTAATTCATTGTGGTCGTAATAAATTTGATCACGTTACCTTGTCTCCCCGCAATAATATACAATCCCCGGAGTATAATTTCATCGGAAGGCTCAACAATGGTCTGTAAAAGGTTTCCATTTTGTTTTGAGTGCTAATTATATTATTAACTCGTTCTCGCGTTTCGCTCTATTGTTTTATGAATATATTGTGTACATAATAGGCACGTTTTGTGGTAACCGAGGCGATTTTCGCTTTGGTAATTAAAGCTGGTGGGGTATACCGTATAATATACATAATTTAATTTGGTTTAAATACATTCTAATTAAACTTTCTATCTAGTCCTTTGGTGGTTTATAACTTCTATTTATTTTCTCAACAAAAGCAACAAAACAAATAAATTGTGGAAACCACCGTTTCGTTCACAGATTGATGTGAATCGTGTATTGAATAAAATATATATATATAAGTAAGCGTTATACGATTGTCACTTCTATAACTGATTTTCACGCTATATTTTATATCAAGGTTTAATTTATCCTAAAATCCGCTAAAAAGTTATCTTTTGTTTAGTTGGAATTATTTTATTCGGGGCAGAATTTGGTGCCTTTCAACCGAGTACTTAGACAAATTGGTCACGTTCTTTTCAATTTTGACAGCACAGTTAGGATTGGTTCAGACCGCAACGCGACGCGTGAATGCATTTCTTAATTTATATGGATTTGATCTGGATTTGATAGATTCGTAAGGCGTCTCACGCAATTGAAATCTGTCAAATCCATACAAATGTATGCCGCGCCTCGTTGCGTTGCGGTCTGAATATGACCCTTAGATAAATTATAGTCCACAAGGCATGTTGCGTTGCGTTGCGTCGCCACAACGCAAATATTATTTTTTTACATAGCCGACCACACGGGCGCTGCGTCATCGCAGCGTTATTACGTAGCAGTCAGAACGTCAACAATTCTGCTTCGTCTCGGGGGCTGCTGTCCGTCATGTATGTGTTGCGACGACGCAGCGCGCCATATGAACACCTTATTTGTATGTAAAACAACCTAACAGCCGCTTTGCGTCGACGCAACTCGCCGTGAGGACTGTTTATTAGGTATCCATGTCGCTTAGCGACGCGTTATAGCAAACTTGATCTATGATTTCTTACTACACTGTCGAAATTACTTATGCAAGCTATCCGATGTTCTACTATTCTATGTACATGTAGCTTTGATTACCTTAAACCCCTGCAGATCATCGACGCGACAGGTGAGCGCGGCGTCGCGTCCCAGCGCCACCGTCACGTTCGACCCCGGACCCACGAAACGCGGGAGATCTGAAACAATTATAATATACTCTAAGTCATTAGGCATAAGTGTTACTTCCCTGTTGCACAATGTGTACCATGTAATGTCAGTACCGAACACACTTTGGTACTGAGAAACTAACTCACGTTGACCGAAGCAAAGATTGATCACTGTTATAACAAGTCAGACAAGTAAGTTAGCGTAGAGTCATTTATTGACTAGACAATGACCACATAACTATAAAAGTGGAATCAAAGTGGCTTCGGCTGTATTGATTTCGGTGAAATTGTTAAAACCATCGTTTTTCGTCTTATTTTAGAGTAGTTATATAGTTCAATAAAATACGGGCGTCCTCATTGTTAAGACGCAATGCAGTTACATTTTTAACCCTTTATTTTTCGGTACACAAAACGGTATTTTTTGTAAAGGATAACAACGCGTTGATTGTTAAAATATTGTGTCGGCCCCGCGTGCGACTGACAGACCGCCACAAAAGATATTCCCGATGTTAATAATTGGATTCAGGATTCGGATTTCATTAAAATTCCTCAAAGGTATAATGGCTCCAAAAATTGATTGTAAATATGTTGATCACGCAGATTTCGGACGTGTAAATTACGTATGAAATTTCATGGAAATCGTTCGCTACTCAAATTAAAAAGATTATTGAAAACATGGGATGTATGGACGTCGTATAAATACGTCAACGTAATTGGATATCTGCGAGCACGAGAACGCAAATCTCGAAACATTGCAAAACTACGCCAAAATGGAGGCGCTTCGATGTTTCAGAGCCTTTACTAAGGGTGCGTTTCCACAGCGATGCCCGAATTGACCAATCATGCTGTTCCATTGAAGCGGAGCGAAGATTTCGAGCATGGTGATAGGTCAATTCGGCACCGCTAAGCTCCTCTCCGCCCCGCTCTGCGTCAGTGGAAACGCACCCTTAGCGTAGTCTCGTATGTTCTCTTATGTTTGGAGAATACATAGCGACACTAAACTGCATACAGATGTTTAACTTCTACTAGCAACCTAAAATATAATTAGACGTGTATATAATAATGTGTAATCTACTGCAATACAATATTTTCATACAACACGATCTGAATCAGGCGTACACAATCATACGCACACGAGTACGACCAAATTACACTGCTGTGCATATTTGTATCGAGTTGAATAATAAAGTTGAAATAGAAAAATCCAATCTCGAAATCCGATAGCACGAGGAAACATCTAGAAAATACTGTTAGCTGTAGCCAGTTTTAAACAAAGTTGGCCGTTAATTGAATTAATCGGTGCGCACAAACAAAAGCGGAAAGTTGGTCGATCCGTCACGCGACGCGGCGCTGCGGAGTGCGGACCCCGCGCGACCCTTTGTGTGACTATTTATTATCTCCGGTGTCTTTTCGTTCGAAACTTTTCGTTTATTGTTCTTTAATTGAGTTGTGGTGAAATATGATTGGTGTTTTTATTTCAAAAAGAAGAGTTGATGTGGAATTTACACGGACTACAAAAGCCGCATGGTGAGAATCAAATATCCTGGAGGCAATTTAGTGGTTTGTGGCCACTCTGAATTTGCTTTTGTATCGTTTTAAGCTAAATCGTTAACCCATGTAGTTAGCTATGTTTTTAAATTGCTATGCAAATTGTTGAGTCCCGAGAAAGTACCTGGCATAGTCTTAGAACCGCCAAAAGTTCAGTTCCCGTGCTGTATTACTTTGCCATGACGACGAATAGAACTAATATTTAAAGAAACAATAAAGTTCATAGAATATTACACTATTATCAAACCCGCAGTTCTTTCTCCAATAAACTCGTTTCACAGAAGACCGCTTCAACCCAAAATGGAATAAAAGGTAAAAACCTGAAGAAATTTATAAACGTAACAGACGCTAATACATCCTGCATCGTGGAATCTTGATAGTTCCCTCGGCGTTATCATTTCTAGAGAAAACATTAAATAGATACGAGCAATTTACACCTCTATCGCCGCAGCATAAAGTCCCAAATGGTTCGACTGCAGCAAAACGGTACGACAACACTAAACGCTTTAAACATTTGTTTCGGAGTCCATTATTTTACGTTAGTGTGTTTTTTCCTATTTACATCCACATTTCGTATTTCTTTTCCTCTTTAGAGCATAATTGGTATCCTTTTTGATTACTTTTTCATATTGTTTTAATGTCACCGTGAATTTTGTCTACTCTGTTTTAATTTTGTAGGAAAAGCTCGCATCATACTTTTGGGAATAATTTTGAAATGTTTGTGCTGTTGTTAAAAGTTGAGCTTCATGTGCAAGTGTAATAAAGGAGGTCATTCATTTACGATTTATGCTTTCAAATGAGTGGTTAGTTGATAAAAACGTTTAATTTTATTGCCTAATTGGAGATTACATATTCTATAATGCTGAACATATAATATATGACAAAAACTCCCAAAAATATTCTAAATTGTTCGAACTTCCAACTCGATAATAGTAGGCTAAGAACGACATAGTACGATCTACTTGCCTAAATATTATAATATTTTGTTTTAAATGGGACTAGATTAAGCCAGGAAGCTGCAAAAATGTTGCATTAAAATATTATGGGAACAAGCATACAGGGTGAAAAACCATTGTTTGAAAAAATATGACCTTATTTCTTTTTGAGCATAGAAGATGCAAAATAATTACATTACTATTGAGTTCTAATAAAGGTAAATTAAGCATTCCGTTATTTTATAAACATTGTGTTTATTGAACTATTGCCAAAATGTAATATTGAAATAATATGAATACTATTAATAACGTAACGTAAACAGCCGATCCCATTTGATAATTAACCGACGTATCCGATACGCGATTAATTCGATATTTATTAATTGTGGATTACCCGGATATATCCGGATGTATCCGGATGTACCCGGATATGACGGTATCACTCACGGATATAAAACAAACAAATCGTACCTTTAGGAGTTGATTATATTTCAGGATTGTCCCTCGGGCTCTACAAAAGGTTCGAATAATAACCTCAACTGTAGGTAGTTGATAAATTCCACTGAGCCATAACTCAATAGCAAGTATTAATTGCTAAAAGGCGTTTGCCAGGATATATCAGATCAGGAAACTAGATTACTAACTTACTAAAGAATTTGACCTGATAGGCCTTTGCTTCCGACACGAGACTACACTTGTCTAAATCAAAGCAATAATTATTATTTTCGTAAGTTGTTCATTTTGTAAATCATCTTAATCTGTTTTTGCTGTATCGAGCATGCATTTTTAAGGATCGATCATTTCATATTATGACTATGAGACGCACAAAGCCCCTTAGAGTCCAGTTATTACATACGTTATTTTGTAAAAACTTTGTCCTAATTTAAAAATAAATTACTATGAAATTCGCTAACTTTAAAAAAAAATCTTATATTAAGTATAATAAAGATTTAGATTTCTAATAGAAGACTATAGAGGGAAGATAAAGACTAAAATGGCCTAAATTACCAAGCCGCTAGTTGTAAATTCCTCGTAAACAAAACTTCGTGCCAGATCAAATAAATGCATTTACCTTCTGAATGTGGTTTGTATTTAACATTCTCCGGTAATCACTTTAACTACATGCGCTAAGCTCATAGTAAACATTTTCATTAAGTGAAGTGAAAATACCATTCACAAATTCCCCGCTTTTTCATTTTCCTCCGGCGAGATGTGTTCAGTTTACAGGAATTTCTCCATTTTACGTCTTATTTAACGCCTTCAGTCTGTGATAATGCTTCAATTTTATTTATTTTTGTTTGGAATTTCTCAATTTCTACTTTGCAGGGCTCGAGACGTGGAAGTTCTCTTTTTAGCACTTATACTGCAAATACTTACTAGAAAATGTAAATAGTGTATTTATTAACATGTTTTGAAAGTAGTTCAATGCTAGAAAATACTGGAACCTTCAAATGTATCGAATTATATTTTCAATTTGTACAAAAAACAGACACGTATGCATCACAAGATGTTTTTCAATTACAGCTGAAAATAGTTCAAGTCGGGAAATACGTTTTCCAGCAGTCTGCGAGCTGCCAATACGAGTTCTGCCACAATGCTCACTCTTGACCCGTTTCGCCACATTTTATACGTCTCAGAACTATTCTTTCATATTACGAGTGTACCTAACAAAGAAAACGTTATATTACACGGACCTTCGCTAGGAATTACCTCCTTAAATTTTATGGAGCCCTAAACGTTCGGCCCGATGTTTTTACCTTTACTTTTACTACGAATATATTAAGGCAACAAAATTTATGTACGAATCGTGCGCTACCTTCACATAAAACGTGTTAGCACGATTGAAATTAATTATCTTAATTTCGTAGTATTTTTGGCATTTTATTACGGGCTTGTTAGATGAAAAGGTTTAATTTTCTTTATACTGCGTAACACACAATTTATTTATTCGATATTAAAAACTTGAATTTAAGCGTATAATCACAAACAGATTCCTGGTATATAAATAAAATAGTTCTAACTGAATTTTTACAACATTTAAATAAATAAAACCAAAGTCCATTTACAATTCATTGATAGTAAATTGAAAGTTAAGTTAAACAAGAGAATTGGTGTTCTCAATGTATATTCAATTTAATTAAATACATGATTGTATTGAATGTATGTGGTAGCTGGTAGCATCTGTCTGTCGCAGCGACGACGACCGCTCGCGTATTGCAATTTTAAATTCAATTTTGTTATTGATACCAATGTCGGATAAGATATTTGTAGTCGCTGAAGCTTTTGCTAGAAAATCTAATACCAGCAGCCCTTTTCTTGGGATAGAAGCTATAAGGATTCGTAATAGGTTGGAGATATCAACGGAATATACAGTATAGATCTCCCGGGTTTCAGGTAAGGAACGAACCTGAGCTATCCCACTTACACCCCAAAGTCTTCTTCTTCGCTTGACACAGAGTCGCCAGGCCCACCTACATAATAACAGTATGTATAATAGCAGTATGTGAAATATTATTCGAAATAGCAGTCAGTATGTATAATATTACAATAACTCAGTAGGTACATACATTGACAAAATCTATAAAATCCACCTATTCTTGGTTTTAAAAGACCGTTCATAGCGAACGAAGTAAATCCTACGTAGCGTTATATTTTAATATATCTTAGAAGATTATCTCAGACTTTTTTTGCTTGGTACAAAGATCCATAAGCTTTACATTCACGAGAGCTCTCCTTCCTTTCTTTAAAACGAAAACCGCGGCAAGTGTGTGGAAAATAAATTCGACAAAACATTCCGCCTTTCATTCCCCCCGCGATCCTACAACCAATTAACCTGGATCCAATGAAAGCCGATTTTTGTACGAGATTAAAAGAGAAATCCCCAAATTATGGAGTTTGGAGCGTTTTCCTTGAATTAATTAAAAGCCATACTATGCGAGACCCTCAAAAGCCATTAATGGCCACTAGAGGTCAAAGGACGTCATTATATTTTGTACATGAATTGTCATTAAATACCCGTCTGTAAGCGGTAATAAATCGGTTTTAAACAATACGGTATTATTTCAATTGGCCGTTTATGTACCCAATAATAATAGTTGCTAGAAAATCACTGTGATGACTGTAATTATTAGAGATCAACTACGACAACATGGCGCGCCCCCTTCGCGCCCCTCCAAAATTCAAAACGTTTGAAGTGCGTTGTCAAAACGTTTGAAGTGCGTTGTCTTGCGCGGTCGGCTGACGGCTAGTTATGATTAGTTGACCAACAAAATTAATGTTGGTAATAAGTGACATTGTGAAATATTACGTGTACTGTGATTGGTTGAATACTGGTTGAATAATGAATACTACATACAAACTTTTTCACAAGGACGTGACTACACACATTAAAACAGTCATTTGGAGGAGCGCGCCATGTTATCGTAGTTGATCTCTAACATACATTATTTTTATTGATTTACTTCAAGTTATTTACTTTTTACAAAATGTTAATACGCGAACAAGAAAATTGTTTGAGGCCGGTCATGAATAAACTAATATTTTAACGAGATTTTTATCAAACAATACGTAGCCCCGCTAAATACTCCAATATTTACCGCGTTATTTCTATTTCAAACCAAATAAAACCTAAAACTCCCAACTACGTAAATTTGTAAAATCCCGAATTCAATGAACAAAAACTAACAACAGGGCACGTTGTCAGATCCACAGGACACCGAAATAGCGAGCTATTAACACAACACGACGGGTGTTACGGCGTTGACTAGCGTGGGCAGCGTGGGGCAGCGTCGGATACTAGGGCTGTTTCGGATGCGAAACATTTTGAAATACTGTATTCGGATGCGGACTATGTGTCATGAATGTCTATTACAAAATAATTTTTAATATCTTAAAAATTATCTTATATCTTTAAACGAGCAATCCTTGTATATTATTTATAATTGGAATCTCGGAATCGACTCCATCGATTTTCATGAAATTTAGTATATAGGGGGTTTCGGGGGCGATAAATTGATCTAGCTAGGAATCATTTTTAGAAAATGTCATTTTATTCGTGTTTTATCGAATACCGAGCAAAGCTTGGTTAAATAGCTAGTGAGTTTTAAACATAGAATATACACTAGAAAACGCTTAAAGTATTTATGATAGTGAGTGCATCAAAATAAACGATAATCCCTGCACGTCCTATGTGAATCACTCGCATTGTAAAATGTCCGCTTTGATTTTATTCGTCTTCAAAAGAAAAATATTAACTCATGCTTTACATTTTCGGATGCGGTTGCGAATATTCTTGACAGCACTACAGCGTGGCGCTCAGACGAGGTGCGAAATTACTTCCAAAGTCATTTGTGGTCGATCAAAGTTGAGCAAACTTACCGGCGGACTTGGCCGGCCAATTTGACTTTCTTTCGACCACTTTAAATATTATCTCAAGTTTAAACGCTATTAAAATTTAAACGGCGATCGCTTACGGAGATTTCGTCATGAATTTTATGTAGAGGTGTGACTTTGTTTTCGTAGTGTTTTATAGCTCTATAACGGGTATGTTTGATTTTGTTCATTTTGATTTTAATTTTATCCAGTTATTTTGATTTTATTTTGGTCCAGTTTCTTTATTGTCTAAAGGCACCCATTACGTTGAAGCCGGTTGGATCCAGTAACTGGCGCAGACTGATTTGACGAGACTCGTTTTGTGCATATCCGTACTGTCCGGATCGAATCCGGTCAGGTCGGCCTGTCAGATCAGTTTGACCGGATGCAATCGGCCTTTCCATATTATATGGAAGCAAATTGTATTTATTTAAGAGATACTTGAATAAACACAATTATTTTTATACTTACGTCCCGGCAAACGTTGTTTTGCCATATAAAGTATTGCACCCTCATTATTTTATTGAAGTGACTAAATAATTATGGCACCATGGCAACCTCCATCGCTATCCCGTTGGCCTTTGCACAAAAAATGGTCACCGTCAGTCTCGAGTTGTAATAATTTACTATTATTTATTCAACAAGTTTATTTATCAATATAAAAAGTACCCAGTAGCCGATTCTCAGACCTACTGACTGTGCATATAAGATTTGATAAAAATCACTAAAGCTGTTTCGGAGGAGTACGGTAACAAACATTGTGACACCAGAATTTTATATATAAGACTAGCTGTTGCCCGCGACTTCGTCCGCGTTAACATAGTATAATAACAAAGATGGATAGTTTTCCCCTTTTTGTGGTTTCTTATACAAAGGGTAAAAATGGGACCCTATTTAAGCAAACGTCAAACGCAAACGTCAATAAACTTTCATGTTTCTAACTCAATAAATGACGGACTTTCATTGAAACTTTCTACCCCAATTTGACCCCCTTGGGGATAGTATTATCATAAACGTTTGAATACGTATCCATTCATTTTTAATCAGTAGCACAAAAATAAAGTTTCATGTTTCTAACTCAAGAAATGACGGACTTTCATTTAAACTTTCAACCCCTATTTCACCCCATTAGGGGTAGAATTTCCAAAAACGCTTAAACACATATCCAATCATTTTTAAACAGTAGCTCAAACATAGAATTTTAAGTTTCTAACTTAAGAAATAACGTACTTTCATTCAAACTTTCATCCCCAATTTCACCTCCTTGGGGGTAGAATTTCCAAAAACGCTTAAATACGTATCCATTTATTTTTTATCAGTAACTCAAAAATAAAGTTTCATGTTTCTAACTCAAGAAATGACGGACTTTCATACAAACTTTCAACCCCTATTTTACCCCCTTTTTTGGTAATATTTTCTAAATCCCTTCCTTAGTGGGTGTCTACTTAATAAAACAACCCTACTCACCAAATTTCGTGGCTGTAACTTTAACAGTTTTTGCTCAGCGATGATGAATCAGTGAGTCAGTCAGTCAGTCAGTCAGGACTTGTAATTTTATAAGTATAGATAATACCACAATACTACAGATAGAGAATTGATCTACATCATACAAAATCTGTAGTATTCTGCAAATAATCTGTGCCTAACAAAATTTATTTAACAAACTCTAAACATGACGAACAAATTATTCAAATCGCTCAGATTAAGAGATTAAAACTTTTGTAAATTGTTTAACAGCTTTCGCTCACCCAAAGTTTAAACTATTCAATTATTTATTAGTTGAAAAGCACTTTAATTTTATATTGTTAAATACAAATTTTGGATTTACAAGAAGGCATACGGACATACTTTTAACATAACAAACATATAATAATTATTTTATTTATTTTATCATTGCCGATAATAAGCATACAACTAAAACTTGAGACTGATGGTTTGTTTGCTTTGAAGCGTCTCGCTAAAGAGCTGCTACTCGGCAACGCAAATTAATAAATAATAGGGTCCCGTTTTTACCCTTTGGGTACGAAACCCTAAAAATAACGTAAAGATATGAACTGACCCTTATGTGCGAAGTTACTAATCAGAACCCATCAATACTTCTCGGATAAACGATTCACTAAACCAAATATTCTATCATCGCTATTTTTTCGTCGATCGCGTCAAATCGCACGAAACAATATTCCATTTCCATATCTCATTGTTCCGCCTCATTACTTCGAATGAACGAATTAATGAACGAATGAACGAAGATTGTCGCGAACTTTAAACGTGTTCATTCCTCAGATAAGGGATATAAACGGTTTTACGTGATTCTGTGTTTGCGATGCTAAACGAACACGAGATTTTGAGCAATTTATGAAGCTTGCTTAGATAATAAACTCATATGGATCTAAATGGATGTTTTTGGTGTGAAGATTAAGGTAGGATGTAACTATACTTTGACTTTCATTTCTCCTTTAAAGTAGTATCAAAAACTCTATCTTGAAAATATATGAACTAACGTTTCGTACAATTTAAAAACTACTGTATATTTTAATTATTATAATTTATTTTGTATAGAATAAAGTTAATCGCCTTATTCTATTTCTATTACATTTATGTATAACAACAAAACACTTTCCACAAACAAACTAACCATAATATTCGAAACGTGACAAAATACGCTATTACAAACTGTCACGTATACTTTTTCTCGAAACTAAGCCGTTGTAATTTAGCGAACAAGGAAAGGGAGGGTTAAATAGTACCCAGGGAGTTGGCAGTTGGCAGGTGAGGCGTGAAACATCTATATTATTTTTTCAGCTTCACCCCTTTCTGATTGACGTGGAAACGCGGAGCTTTACAGTGAAAAATACCAGGCGATTCGCGAGATAGAGGACGGCCATTTGAAAATTGTTTTTGTAAGCTATTGTCAATGGGAGCGTATTACCTCTTAAAAGGCTTAAAGTGCGTTGGCACTTGCTTCTGATGTTGCAAGTGTATAGTAATGGGTGACAGTAGTTCTTTTTCATCAGGTAGTCCGTTTGCTCCTTTGCCCTCTAATTTTATAAAAACATGACTGTACTGAACAGGTCTTTCATTCGCGCTACGAATAAATAATATTTTTATCTATGTTTTCTTGCTGTTTCCCACTTTTTCAGACACTGAATAAATGTAGCAATTTATGCTGTAGCTCTATTCGATGTCTACTGGTGGTGAGCCTTCGCAGCTTAAAATAGTAGCTGTTCATTAATTTTTAATCTTTTGTCGAATAGAAAACTCCCTGACCCCAGTCACAAGCAGACTTATGACGATAATATATTATGTAAAGGCTACGAGACTTAGAACTAATCTAAATTTAATTAATACCTTAGTGGTACCTAGTAAACTTTAATACCTATTAACAACAATTAACTACTAATAATGTATACGCTTATAATGACATATTGTATAATAATGTAATAATCAAGTGGCCGGCGGTATATTAGTATTTGTCAACGCGGTAATGAGCGCGGACGCGGCCCATCACGTATTCATATGTTTACTAATTAAGATGACGGATTGTAGCTAACATCATCATTCATCATCATAGACCTCTGACATTACCGTCTTTACAAAATTTATAATGATCAAGTGAAAAATGCCACGTAATGCACAACGAATTTTTGAGAAAACTTTTGTAATATTCCATCCCTTAGGGGGTGCTATTTTTTCAGTGATGGGTGGACGGTGGTGAAATAGATTATAGAACGTCAATGATGAATAATCTTTCATGCGCTCGAATCTTGGAATAAAACTAGTAGTAAAAGTAGTCGTTAAATTATACCACCACTAACATTTACTAGCTTTAAACGTTTTACATCAGAGTTTTGAAATAATCTATTAAATGAACACAACGAAACACAGACTTGAGCTCCAAAAACTGCTAGTTTTATGTAAACCTAAAAAAATAACATTCATAAGAATAAAAAATGTGTTCCCGAGTTAATCCTCGTAAAAAGGTTGAGCGTTACCGGCACAGCCGCGTGTGGCCACGTACTGGATGGTCGGCGGTAACAATAGCAGAGGCGAATAGCGACTAAAAATATGATAAATAAAATCTTTACATAAGTCAAATATGAAATCCTTATCAGTATTATATTTTCGCTAGATAATCTATCTCTCAAAAATCATAATAGAAATAGGCTATTGGAAAGGTGTGAAGAAGAAACATTTTGGTCACCATTTGATTTTTTATCACTGTTACTCTTTTAATTACTGTTTTTCAATGTGTGGGAGATTCATGGTTGACATTGTTAATAACTGTCATTATATTATCGGCCCAACAATTCGCTACTTTTGCTGCGAAACTGCGAAACTGCGAACACTCGCAACGCTAATCGCCAAACCTGTCGCTCTTTGCGTGGCCCCAGTCCGGTGACGTATGATGGCCGCTGCCCGCTGACTTCATCCCGGAGTTTGGAGTCGGGACAGATGGACACACTTACGCGATATATCGTCCCGCAGACGTACGCAAACGGTCTCCGAACATTTTTCTCTTTTTTACCGAGACGCTGCTTCTGAAGGTTATTTCTCAAATGTATCCCGTAATATTTTGTTTCACGAAAATGTAATATGTTAGGCGGCTTACGAAGTAGCTTTGAATAAACTGTCAGAATAAAATAAAAAAATGTATTTTTTATTAATTTTATGAAAAGCAATACATTATAATGACACTTTCGTGTATTGAGTTTTCACCAGTTTTATTTCTTTACAAAAAAATATTGATAGAAAATTAGTTTTCTCGACACTTTTTTAACCAAATTTTGTTATTCTCGTTCGCCCATGCAAATTGAGCAAAAATAATTTAAAGTGAGAAAAATAACGTGGCTATAATATATGAAACTCAAAATGTTATGTAAGGAGTATACTATGTATACTTCTTTTAAGTAAAGAAGGGTAAAGACGAATAGCACAATAAATTGAGCAACGTAGCCTTCGAGCATTACCAAGTGTACGGTTACACAATAGTCTTTCACGATTTATGGCCCCAATCATGGCGGACGGCTGCAATTGCCCGCTTAATTAGTAATTTATCTGCGGCTAACACTGCCCGTGTTTAGTGCATGTTAAGAGAGATAGCGATTAGTTAGATGGACGACAGCAGGAGTAGATGTATTATATAGGACTCTCGTAGTTTGTACCATCAGCTAAATAGATTCGTAGACTGTTTTCAGTAACTGAGTAATTAGTCAAATTGCTACCAAATATTATATCGACGGCGAAGATAGATGCCAAAATGTATGGTTTTTTTTATGGCGCTTTCTATGCCGATTGTCAAATGCCATACGTTTTTGATTTCTAACTTCTTTGCTGACTATCTACTATTGTATTGTACTATCTACTATACTAAACCTGTTTTTGGACCCACTATGTATAACTATTATGTTTGGTCTATGAGAAACATAAACTGCAATTTATTCGCTTCTAACTTGCACCTCTTTAGCCGAAACAGCTCCAGTCACGACGTCAAATGACTGCCAGCGTCGGGTTTCATACTCCTCCCACATCTTACCTCACCCTGCTGTCGCCCTATCTCTCTCCTCGCACCTTTATCAATATTTGGAAAATGAGGATTATGCGTTTAAAATATTTCGCAAACTACTTATAAAATTCATCATTGTAAATATTATTAGTTAAATATTGAATTGTTCAGCCTGGCGCTATACATAACACGTTGGCCCCAATACGGCACTCGTGTTGGAGACATTTCAACGCTAATCATGTCCTGTCCTTACGGCAGAGAAAGTTCAATTTCTCCCAATTCGGCTGCTACCTCACTATATACCCATCTATGCCACAAGTCCCCCCCGCGCCTCGTACCTCACCCCCCGCCCTCGTCCTGTCTCCGGAGCTAGTTTTGATGGGTACTATTACGGGACACTTGAGATTACATATTCAAACCGATATCGTCTTAGCTTACGGCGTCGACGGAATAATATACAGAATAATGTATGACGACAGGATGAATTTAAATCACAATATACTGTAGATTTAGGTACAGAAGATTATAGAGAGAGAAGTTGTAGATTTTTGGATAGAATAATAAGTTTGTGTTTAATCTCGTATAAATAGTAGTGTACTTCGTATTAAATATATTTGCGTCTGTCATTGTAAGAAACCGCAACTGAATAATAATTAGATTTATCTTTATCTTTAATCTAATACTGTAATAGCCGAGGATATATTATATTATTTTATGAATTTAAGATATCAAAATTTCATACAAATATATTTTCTGAACGTTAATGGTCTCTTCCAAAAAAGTGATCAAACTTGCAAAGGTATAAAATATTTACTCACAGAATAAATTATATTTTACTGTTCAATAGTACATTTATCTGTATTCAGTATTATTGTTTTAAAAATCGTGATTGTTTGTATTGCGTCGTATTTTTTTTTCCCCTTTTATTTTAAATATAAGTAGGTATTTTGTGTAATGTTCAAATTTTTGTTGAATAAACATTCATTTGTTTATTTATTTATTTATTTATATATTTATTAAGCATCAGTAAATAACAACCTGGCAATATTATATTGTTGATCTATAATGGGTACAAAATATTAATACTTAGTATTAATATCTTATATATAAAATTCTCGTGTCACAATGTTAGTCCACGAACTCCTCCGAAACGGCTTTACTGATTTTTACCAAATTTTATATGCATATTCAGTAGGTCTGAGAATCGGCTACTCGGTACTTATTATATTGATAAGTGCATTTGTTGAATAAATAAAAGTAAATTATTACAACTCGAGAAAAACGACGACCATGATAGCGATGGACGTTGCCATGGTGACATACTTATTTAGTCACTTCAATAAAATAATACGGGCGATATACTTTATAATATGGCAAAGAAACGTTTGCCGGGACAGCTAGTAAAAATATATAAATACTATTTTAGTCTTATAACGTTATAATCGTAAACATTAGCTACAAAATCGCAAGAAATCCGAAATTCATTTTCGTTATCTGCCCCTTTATACTCCTTACCTGAAATCAGGTAGACGCCGTGTGAATACGAAATAAGTTTAAAATAAGATACTTATATCGGCGCGAAACAGATAAGTTTGAAATTAGGGTCAGCCGTCGGTCGGAATTTTAATACTTCCGAAGTACTTTCATAAACTGGTTTCCGAGAGTTTCCGAAAATTTCTTGAGTGAATCCGATTGAAACAACGGAGTTGAGTGGTTAATTCCGAATTATTAGCTCATTTCAGCCGTCGTAAGTTTTAACGAGAACAAACGTTGTCTATTTATAATTTCCTCTGTCGTATCTTGAGATTTTGACAACTGTTTCAATGTGGTATGATTTACACGAGGCGTTCTAATCGGGCCCCTAGACGAACAATTATACTGCCCAATATTACGTTTTATGCAATATTATTGACGGCTTAGGGTTTATATTGAACATTGCCGCGCCTTTCAATCTTTGTAAAGTAAATTGTATAATAAAATATTGTTCAATCTTAATGTAGATTTAGAGGGCTACATTATCATTTATCCCTTATTGCAATAAAATAATACCCCTTATTAATAATAATAAAATATAATTTTAATTTTAAATTAATATCCCTTTACTAATAAAATTTTCAAATTAGTACAATACCCTTTCATGTCTGGTTATATTTGTCTAGCATATCGGAAACACGACAGACAAAGACAGAGGATCTTGAATAGTTATACACTGCCTAGAAAGAATAATCTATACATATTTTAAAACAAAGTTGCTTTTTCCCTCACACTGGAGCAATTTTTATGTTATTTGGCACAGATAAGAAGTAGACCACGTGAAGGATCATAGGCTATCGATTTTATTCATTTTTTCAGTGGTATATAAAATATTATACCCGTGCGACGCCGGGGCGGGTCGCTAGTAATATTATAATTTAATATGCTACGCCGTAGCGCGCCTACGTCGTAGAGGCTCTACGCCTCTACGCCTGTTTTTACAAACTTTTCGTTGCTAAATTTACTAGATAGCAAATTGGCACGTTACTTTAAACATCAATAAGAATTTCGTCTGCAATATTTTGGCACCGTTGTAGTCAAATTTGAGCAATAAATCTTAGCAACAGAGACAAGAGGATATTACATAGTGGCCTACTTCGAAACTTGCGAAGGACGATCAGGCGATATTGAAAGTCACGATAATGCCGGGGGAAGCCGGGGGGTGTGGGGGGTCGCAGAATATTAATTGTCGCCGACTAACTCTTGCGTCATTATTTTCAGGCTAAAGATAGGTAGCTGTCGCGACACTATTTTCATGTTCAGTTGCTACCGACCAATCTTTATATTTTGGTAATGAACAGTTACAGTTACTGAGATTAAAAAAACAAAAAACATTTAACAACTTGGTTTTATTGTAATTATAGCTTTAACAAATCTAAGTAAAATAATAATGGTTTAAAAACTAACGAATATTCAACACAATATCATTTTAATTCTGGTCCAAATTTTGGATCTTTGTTATAATAAATTGATTTTTCGAGCATAATAATTAAGCCTTTCATATATTTCAAAAGATGATAAAATCATTGTATCATTTTAATTAATATGCGAAGTAGATCAAAGCGAGATAGAGATAGCTTTTCCAAAGTTGCGAGTGTCAATGAGTGATGGTAGTTTGCTTTCCATCAGGTGGTCCCGTTTGCTCGTTTGTTCGCTTATAAAAAATAACAACTATTACGCCAACAATAATAGTAGTAGGGAATTATTGGGCATTCTGTCCCACCTCCGTTCGCTCGCGAACTGCGCTCCGCGCCTCGCTCACTTCGGTGGGACAGAATACCCAATAATTCCTTTTCGTTAATGCTCTGCGAGCGAACGGAGGTGGGACAGAATGCCCAATAACTCCTGTTCGTTCATGCATCAAGTGATCAAAAATCGCTTCTCATCGATGATTGGATGGTTGAAATATCTAGCGAGCTATTATAGAAACATTGAATTTCGTATGTTTGAAGTTATCTGTTTATATGAGTCAACACACTGCATGATTATCATTTTGTCATAATCCACTAATCACAGTGGTCGATTGGATTAAACAGCTATGAAATTTCTGAAACAAAAAGAATCACTTCAATTAGAATGTGTCTGTCCTGCAGTTAAAAATGAAGTTAAGCGGCATGGAAATTTACTACCAAATACCATTCGCAGTATTGTTTGTGGTCCCTCAAACTGTGGGAAAACAAACTTAGTAATCAGTTTGTTACTACACCCGAATGGTCCACGATTCAGAAACCTTTATGTGTATTCAAAGTCTTTGTATCAACCTAAATACGTCTTTTTAGAAAAAGTATTGGAAAAAGTCTTGGATACATCGTATCACAAGTATAATCATAACAGTGAAATTTTAAGTCCACAAGAAGCCTTACCTAATTCTATCATCATATTTGACGATGTTGCATGCGAAAATCAAAATAATATACGTGATTATTTTGCTATGGGTCGTCACAAAAATATTGATTGCTTTTATCTTAACCAAACTTATACTAAAATACCCAAACAACTAGTAAGAGATAATGCCAATCTCATCATATTGTTTAAACAAGACGAGATTAATCTAAGACACATCTACGATGAACATGTAGGGTCTGATATGACGTGGTCGCAATTCCGTGAAATGTGTTCAACTGTGTGGAGTAAACCGTACAGTTATGTGGTAATCAATAAGGATTGTGAACGAAATAATGGTTGTTACAGAATGAAATTTGATACATTTATAATAGTGGATTAATTTATTCTATAAAGCATATACATACCCCACTACCTAGTAGTATAACTTGAGACATCAATCAGAGTAGAATTCTTAACATGGAGCGGAATCTTAAGGAACAAATTGTGAAATCAGCGTCTGCAGTGAAAAGAAAGGTAGAAATGATAAAAAATACTAAACACACAAATGACATGGCACTGGAGACGATATTTCAACCGATCGTCAGTCCGCTAAAATTATTAGCAAGCAAAACTGAAAAAAAACGTCATGAAGAAGACGAAGAAGAATCTTCAAATGGTTCACATGAAAAATTTAAAGAATCTGAGTCGGATCTTGATGATGAAGAAAATTCAGATAATGACGACTTTCATTCTAAAACACCTGACAAAACGCTTACTACATCACCTTCTGAGGATTATGATATCCATGAGAACTCATTTAAATCTATTCAATCATCACCGAGTATCGCAAACGATTCTTTGTCTTGGTCTGTATCGTCTGAAGCGCTGAAAGAAGATATACCATATGGAGCAAGAAGTGAACGAGGAAAACTTTGGCTAGGCAAAACCCGTTTATACGATGATGGAAAAGTTCTGAAAATTAGAAGCCGCTCTTTAAAAAAAACTTCTGGTCTGGCAGAATTATTGTACAAAAAAAAACCTAATTTAGATATTATTACAGAGGAAGACTTACAAAATTATAAATTGCTACTCATCGACACTAATGCACATAAACGTAACTGGAAACGATCGAACCAAATAAATGGTAATAAAGGGTTCAAATATACTCATGTGATAAAGCCACTATTTAAATTCGCTAGAAATAATACCAGTAGCGTAGAAAGTCTTCAGCGAGGTGGAGGAATCGACATTTTGAAAGAAGTTAAGAAAGACACTGATTTAGTTTACTGGGATGATCCTAATGAGTTAGTTGAGAGACTGAAAATATTATGTGCATCTCGAGCAGCTGGTAATACGGGATTAGATAATGAAGTTAATGCCATACTTGAAGAAATGAAAGAAGCTGGTATCATTAAAAAAATGAAATATATAAGGCTGCCATCAGGAAAATTTAGCAGTACTATTACACTACAGAACCTAGCAAGACGGCAATGAATATAGACAAATTTGGTCATCACGTTCATAAGCGTTTACGATTATCTGAATTTTCTGAAATTCTTAGCGATACATTGGTAAGGTCCGATACAGGGGAATTCGATTTAAAGTCATCGAAATTAAAAGGGGTGCAAATTCCAGAAAAAGACGACGAGGCTGTGAATAAAGAATACGTAGATAAAAGTGTCCAAGCCCTTAAAAATGAAATGATGAAAATCCAAAGTAATGTCAGAAACTATCTCCATAGTTTAGAAAAAATTACTACTACAAATTTTAGTAAAATGTACTACACAAAACAAGAAATCGATAACATGATTGCAGCAAAATCTGTTCAGAATGAGTAAACAAGATATAGTGAATGAACTACACAGAGGAGCGAGACGAAACTTCGTTCGTCGGCATACGGTAATTAAAGGTCTGGATGATTTATGGCAAGCTGACCTAGTGGACTTACAAAAATATTCGTTGATTAATAAAGGATTTAAATATGTTCTCATAGTGATTGATGTTTTATCAAAATACGTGTGGGTTAGACCGTTAAAATCAAAATCTAAAAAATTTGTATCAAGTGCTATGTGCAGTATATTATCAGAATCCACACGAAAACCTAAAAACTTACAAACAGATCTAGGTAAAGAGTTTTATAACGACTCTTTTAAGCATTTAATGAAAACTTATAACATAAATCATTATTCCACATGTTCTGTAAAAAAAGCTTCTATCGTCGAACGAGTAATAAGAACTATAAAATCACGTCTTTACAAATTATTTAGTTTATGCGGAAAATATGAATGGTATAAAAATAATTTAAAGTCCGTTGTGCACAATTATAACAATACTGTGCATCGCATTACAAAACATAAACCAATAGACGTTAACAGTTCAAATCAAAATACAGTTCGATTGAATATTATCAAAAGCCAACAGCCAAAAAAAGTACGCAAAGAATCGTCTTTTCGAGTTGGCGATTTTGTTCGTATAAGTAAATACAAAGGAGATTTTTATAAAGGCTACACCCCTAATTGGTCAACGGAAATATTTCGCATCATAAAAGTCAACGAAACTAGTCCTCAAACGTATCAATTACAAGATAAACATAAACAAAACATTGTTGGTTGTTTTTATGGAAAAGAATTACAAAAAACTAAATTTCCTGATATTTATCTTATTGAAAAAGTTCTAAAGAAAAGAGGCAACAAACTTTTTGTGAAGTGGTTAGGATTGGGTGCCGAAGAAAACAGTTGGATAGATAAAAGTGACTTAGTTATTTAGATATATAAAGCACATAATCAGTGCTATATCACAATACATACTTATCAATGAAGGAAGGTAGTGGTGTAATCAATAACTTGATAGACCATTTACCGTTTGAGTTGCATTTACCTGGATATCAATTTTGCGGTCCTGGGACGAAACTTCAAAAACGAATACTACAAGGCGATCGAGGAGTTAACAAATTGGATGAAGCTTGCATGCATCACGATATTGCTTATATAAATAAAGATCCTAGTGCTCGACGTAAAGCTGATTTAGAACTTTTGAGTATGGCAAAGAAGAGGTTGAAATCAAAAGATGCTGGTAAGGGAGAAAAGATTGCCTCGTGGATAGTAAAAAATGCTATGAAAACAAAAATCAGAGCTGGAAGTGGTATTAAATCATTTAAGAAAGGTATTAAAAAAATACATGCCCATTTAAAAAAACTTAAATCCAAGGATCATCACTCTGCTATAAAATATGCGTATGCAGCTGCGAAAAAACTGTTCAGCAAAAAGAAAGGAATATGTTTACCACGTATAATTCCACTTCCAAAATGTGGTGGACTTTTACCGCTTATTCCTATTTTTGCGGGATTGTCGGCGTTAGGTTCATTAGCAGGAGGTGCAGCAGGTATAGCCAAAGCCGTAAACGATTCTAAAGCGGCACAAAAGAGTCTCCAAGAATCTGAAAGACACAACAGAATGATGGAAGCGGTCGCTCTTGGAAAAGGATTATATATTAAACCTCATAAAAAAGGAGCAGGGTTATATTTGAACCCATCAAAAAACTAATTAGACGGCTGCCCAGGCGTGCGCTCACGAATTTAGACATATTGGAGTATGCTGGTGATATTCCATACTTTCGTGGCGTTTACATGAGAGATAAGTTGCCTTTAAAACCTAGAAAAATAGAATGTGGAATTGTAAATTTAGATAGTAACGTGAATCCTGGCACACATTGGGTAGCCTATGTAAAACAAAACAGCTACGTAGAATACTATGATAGCTTTGGTAATTTAAAACCACCATTAGAACTGATGAAATATATGAATAATTTGCTCATAAACTATAATTATAACAGACATCAAGCATTTGGAACAACAAACTGTGGTCATCTATGTATTAAATTTTTAAAAAAATATTGGAAGAAACATTTAAATAATATTAAAAATAAATAAACGTGTCAGTATCAAAATGTCTTTCACTGTATCTATAACCGGGAGCGGAGCCTCTTTGACGACAAACTATTCTCCGACGTTGGAACTTCTTGGAGACTATGAATGTGGTCTTTTGTACTTTTCAACTTTCAACTCTATACCTAATATTGATGGACGAAACAACAAGTTTTATTACGGTGACAATGAAATTATCGAAATTCCTGAAGGGTCCTACGAGCTTCAAGATATTTGTGATTATTTGAAAACTAACATAAAAAATACACTGCTTAAACTAAGATGCAATAATAACACATTGAAAACAAATATATTTTGTTCTAAAGACGTTCATTTTAATAAAGATGATTCAATTGGGAACATACTAGGCTTTGGAATGGAAACAATAAAAGCTAATATAAGCACTGATTCACAGTATCCTGTAAGCATTCTATCAACAACTATCGTGAGGATTGAATGTGATGTAGTTAGTGGTTCATTTGTGAACGGAAAAGCAAGCCATATTATTTACGAATTTGTACCTAATGTACCTCCTGGTTATCGAATAATAGAAATACCAAAAAATTTAATTTATTTTCCAGTCAATCAAAATTCTATTAGTTCCATCAATATAAGACTGTTAGACGCTGATAACAAAGAAATAAATTTACGAGGTGAAGAGGTACAATTGTATTTACATTTTAGAAAAAATGATAAATTTCCATAAAACCCCTGCCATATCAAATGTCCAAGTCAGTCCTAAAAGATCTTCTCACAAAGACACACGACAGCAGTTAAAAAAGAAGCTTACTAAAAGCAATAAAGAATACCTCAAGCTAATTGGTTTAATAAAATGAATATTTTAAACATATCTCAACAAACCTCATACGACAACAGCATCGAAAGTTTTGAGTATCATTCATACAGGCCGTACGTAACAAGTTTCAACAAGAATGATGAAATACGAATCCCCATCAATCAACAAGACTTATATGTGCTGCCTTCGCTCAGCAGTTTGTATATCGAAGGCAAAGTAATTGTCCACGACAGCACAACTAAAGAAAAGGTTTCAAATGTACATTTCGTTAATAATCCAGCGTTATTTCTATTTCAAGACATAAGATATGAATTAAATGGAGTAGAAATAGATAAAATAAAAAACGCAGGTGTAACTACGACCATAAAGTCTTATCTGTCCTTAAATGAAAACGAATCAAAATATGCTCGAGTTTGGGGGTGGTCGCCAGAAGGTATAAATAATACAAGTGGTGGAGAATTTTCTGTATCCATTCCTTTAAACAAGATTTTAGGATTTGCGGAAGATTATGAAAAAATTATCATTAACTGCAAACATGAGTTAGTGTTGCTTAGATGTAACACTAACCTTAATGCAATCAAGTTGAAAACAGGAGAAGTTTTGGAAGATATTGTTATAAGTAAAATTATCTGGAGAGTACCTCATATTAAAGTATCTGATCGCGAAAGAATAAATTTACTAAAACAATTAGAAAAAGATCGAGCTATTCCAATAGCATATCGTAACTGGGATTTATACGAGTATCCATTATTACCCAAAACTCGTAAACATACTTGGTCCATTAAAACTTCATCTCAAATAGAAAAACCGCGATTTGTTGTATTAGCTTTACAAACCAACCGCAAAAACAACGGTGAATTGTCGATGGCGGAGTTTGATCACTGTCACGTACGTGATGTAAGAGTGTTTTTAAATTCGTCATACTATCCATATGAGGGATTAAACGTTAGTTTTGCAGAAGACAAATTTACTTTATTATACGAACAGTATGTCAGATTTCAACAGTCGTATCACGGACGTCGGTCAGAACCGTTGATGAGTTTGAAAGAATTCAGAGACGTTGCTCCCTTATTCGTTATCGACTGTTCGCGTCAGCACGAAACGTTAAAAGGCTCAATCGACGTGAGAGTAGAAATCGAAACAGACCAAGAAATACCTAATCAGACAGCTGCATATTGTCTGATTTTAAACGACTGCATATTTGAGTATAAGCCTTTGAGTAATATCGTTAAGAAAATATCATGAATAGTAATACAATAATCGTTGACTTACAAGGATTTAAAAATAATAATAACGACTTTTTAGTAAAAGAATTATGTATAGCCACTCAACAGCATACATATACATTTTATGTTAAACCACCATACCCATTCTCAGCGCTAACCGATGATGAAAAAAAGAATGTTCGGTGGTTAGAAAGAAATAGAGGGTTTCGATGGAGCGAAGGCTATATCGATTACAGAGAATTCAGAAGAATTATTAAACCTTACTTAAAAGACCGAAATATTATCGTAAAAGGTGAAGAGAAAGTGAAATGGGTAAAAGAATTGTGTGATCATAATAATATTGTAGATATAAGCTACAAAGACATTCCGAGATTTAACATTCTGTACGATCTGTATTGTAAGGAAGAATCGTATAACTGTTTTATTCATAAGAAGTATTGTGCATTAAAAAATGTATTATGTTTAAAAAAATGGTGTTTAGAAAATAATGTGCACTTTCAATAAAAAATACCTTATATTTGTTGCTTTTTATTTAAATAATTAAATTGGAATGAAATAGAAATAAAACAAAATATATTCACATTATACATACAATTTATTTAAGCAATAATTACGTACACATTAATTTACAAAACAAACCTTAACTTATATTATTTTCATACAAATATATCTTACAATTTTATCGACTTATTCATTCTAAAGTCTATTGCGACCCTACAGCTAAAACAAATACTTAACACCAAAGTAAACTAAAACCAACTCGTATAACTGTAATTACATATTTTTTTTGATATATTACTGACTAACTTCTCGGTTTGGTCCATGATTTCATCACCGTTTTCATTCACAACATATTGAGCGGATAACAAAAAATTATCATCGTCTATACTGTCACAATGTTGCTGGGATCCATCTAAATCAAACACTGAGATCTTTATCAGACGGAAACCTTTTTTGGGAACGCTGTTTACCACAAACGAATGAACTGGGTTATGCAGTTTACTAAGTGCACTTTTGGAAACACATTTTTTTCTTAATTTTGCTGGACGACGTTCCCGAATCTTAGCGTTCGGCTTTTGCTGAGCTTTCATTTTTAAAAACTCTTCAGTAAATCCTTCCAAAGGATCTTGAGCATACTGGAAAGTATCCCCATATTCATGTAGGTAGACATTGTCTTCGGATGTAGCAGTCAAATCTTCTACGCGTTCCATTATCTGTAAAAAAAAAAAAGAAAATATTTAACACCAAATCAGCAATCTTTGGAATTAACGATTATTTTTATGTATTTTAATGACTTAAATCAATAATAAATCAACTTACCGTTGTGTAGTAGGTCCAAGACTCTATTACCAAAAATACGTAAATTATGTACACGCGAGTAACTATATAAGTTAAGGTTTGTTTTGTAAATTATGTAGACGTGAGTAACTAATTACAGTGCTTATCGACGCAAGAATGAATACTAAAACAAAGTCTTCACATTATTATAGTGATTGCAACATGTAGGTTGCATTATTATGAATAAGGACTCATGTTACAAACAGTACCGCGCGCTCATATATTCGCGTGTGGATTCAGTAATGTCGGCACTACATATAGGCGAACGCGTTGGCCGACGCGTTGGCCGGCGCGCTGGCCCAATGTATAGAACGGGCGTTCGCGCGTTGGCGGTAGGTATTTCGCCTGTTCTACACATTGGGCCAGCGCGCCGGCCAACGCGTCGGCCAACGCGTTCGCCTACATGTAGTGCCGACTTAAACTCAAGTAAAGCATGTTTCAACTTGATAAAACTTTACGTTACTTGAATTTAGCATCAGCCTGCAGGTTTGCTTGCAAAATCTATGTAGTTGTGAAATAATAAATAAAACAAATGTATTTAATAAAATGATATTTTATTTCTAAATCTACATAATATACATACTAAAATGCACAGGTTATGCTATGAAAGTAAATAATACAAAGAATTTCTTAATTAGGTACAGCTTATTAAATCTAGTTAAAAGTTAAATATACTAGTGTGTCCCCATGCTCTAGTTGAAATTTTATCTTTAGATATGACTCTCTTGTCATCATCACCAGACAGAGCAACTTTCTTCACAGCACATGTGTACAACTCGTGTTTTATTGACTTAAATAAGACATTTGTTTTATGAACAATGTTGCCTTCGTACAGAGTTTTTTGGTAATCAGTAACATTGAAATTGCTGACAATATTTTTCTTAATTCCTTTCGCTTTTTTGATTGTGCTATTTATGGTTTTAATACAATATAACTTTGAACGAAGGCCTACAAATTCACTTATGATTTTACCCGCCATTTCATCTTTGAACAAACCAGGAACTTTTTTATTTTGAATGGGTAAATCATATTGATTAGTATTACAAAAATTACTAGTATCAAAGTAAGGCAAAAAATGTATTTTTATGTCATCATAAAAATCATGGGTCCGTATATGATATACAAAACTATCAGTGTCCGTGTAACACATTTGTACATTATTTTTATAAAAAGGTTTAATAACAGAGTAATGAAAGTTATACATATGACTTTTTGACAATTCTAGTACGGTAAAACCAATGTATATTGGTTTATCCAAAATTATTTGATCAGAGTTTAATTGTACCGCAACTAGATTTTCAGTAAAAATTGTGGCGCTATGGAAATTTGGACGAGCGATAAGTTTTTGTGCACATTGCCTTTTCTTAGTCACATTATTATTATCAACCCACTGATTAACTAAATGCACATTGACCCTCTTCTCATTATTTTCTAAAGTTTTTCCAAACACACTGTTATTCAAGAGTTTGAAAAAGTCTTGTTCAAATGTTGAGGAACTTTTTTGCCTCAGAGCAGTATTCAAATCAATGTATTGTTTCAAATAGGGGCTTTGTCGAAAACTAATCACTCGATGAATTTTCTTTAATATTAAACCATGTTTTAAACATGTTTGCAAGTGAATGTAATGTATAACATACTTAAATTTATCATACAAATTTGGAACTAGTTTGAAAGTTTTCCCCCCGGGTGGAATGCATTTTTCAGAACAAAATGGAAAATCATTATGTAAGTTATGTAAATGTTTGGGATATTGTAAATCTACTTCTAGAATATAACCACACTCTGCATCAATCGGTATTTCGGTTATATTTAATTTGTTGATTTCTTGTTCATTGAGAAATCTGAAATCTGATAATGGTAAATACTGACACATACTATATCCATATAAATTATTACAATCAATATAAGTGACGTAGGAAGGAGATTCTGATGGTTTGTAATTTTCTAAGTAAGGATTATTTGCTTTTGCATGTCTATGAGAGCACAGACATACTCCTCCTCTGATACCACTCTGTAACATGCGCACCATCGACAAGTCATCGATAAGTTCCAATTGTATTCCTGTTTTTAATAACATCGCATCAAAAGATAAACTGGGTGCTGTTAAGTAAAAAGCTGGGTCTAATTGATAGTGTTGCTTGCAAGTCTGTCTAAAATTTTCAAAGATATCTGCCAGTAAAAGCACATCAGTTTTTAGATATAAATCCGTATAACTACCTAAATCTTTGATTTGAAATGTTGACCAAATTAAGCACGCGTGCTGGTAATCCTCATCAGAAATATCATGATCAGTTAGGGAACTATAAAAGCATTCTTTTGGGGGTAGACTTTTTTCGTCATACCGCTTCCACGAGTTCATATATTCGTATGGATAAATGCCTTTACGAGTGAGTAACTGAAATTCATCTTCATCGGGGAAATGATTTTGTAAGTTTTTAAACATTTCCGGTTTTAATGTCTCTGACAATTTGCTTAAGCTTGTTCCCAAAAACTTAAATGAATCAACGAATCGAAGTTGAAAAAACTGATTATTCGTAACTGGTACAAATTTGGTAAATGAGATGTAGTTTTCTTTTGTTTTAGGTATTATTTTAATATTACCAGGAACCTCGCCTAACGCTTTTATAAAAAGATGACAATCATAACCAGCTAAGTTATGAAAAAAAATGGGGACGAATGAAGGGCGTTTATACTGTAAATTACAAAACGGATGCGCAGCTCCGCGGTAACGACCAGTAACGTGACAATGGTCACGGACTTTGTCCGAAAAAATAAAATTTTCACAAATATGACAACGTGTGGCATTATCAAAATCAGACTTATCCGCCATAGAAAATATCATAGGGACTGGTGTACTAAGTATATCAAATATTTTTTGTACGTCTTTAAGAATCGAATCTACAAACTGCTTATCACAACCAGGTCCTCGATATGATACGTACCGATTGTAACTAGGGTCATCACGACAAACAATATAATAACCAAAAGCTATAGGTAAATGTTGGTGCAATGTAGTCGTATTTTTGCTAGAAGAACAGTTAGCTTCAGTATTGGTTTGTAGCATCGATTCAAAATCTGCGTAAATACAAAAAGGCATGTTTTGTTTTCGACCATAGTTTTTAAATTTAATTACTGAGCCCTTATTTGGGAGGACAGTTACAACGCCTCCACATAAATGGTTTTCAACTTCTTTAGAAGTACTGAAAAATATCAAGCACAAATCACAGAAGTACAATTTGCTGTGATGAGATGTAACTTGGCTTCTAAACAGTCTAGAAGGTTCTTTGATCAAACAATAATGAGAAGTGTTATTATTTTCTAGATACAACAAATGTATAATTTTCTCGTTGCATGTTTTATTAATGTCTGATTTATACAACGGCCCAACAATAGTTTTACTTTTTTTTAAACCATAAATTATGAACTTAATGTTAGGATTATTTTTTTCAAAAATTTTAATGTCATGGAAAGTTACAGGAAAAAACATTCCATTTATATTAAATAATTCACGAAAATTAGGATATGATGAAATTCTTTCAGGGTGATTTTTAGCTGGATATAAGGCTGCTGTCACACTCCATAGAAAGCAATGCTGATCTTTATTCATAATATTTAAACACGCCTTTTTAGCCTGAATTGATTTGGGTAAACTGATAAAACTCGAACCGCTAAGTGGTTGATATTTATTGATATTAATCTCAATGTATAAATTATTTAAAAATGTCCACCCACTGTCACGATCCTCAAATTCCTCTATACTAGTTTTTAAATAACTAACTGTTTCCAAATATATTTTTTCAAAATCATAATTACCATGTAATATTTTATTTTTGGTTCCAAAAGATTTTATTTCTTGTGAATTATCGTTGAACTTCAAAAACGTCCCAAATAGTTCGAAATTAACCTTAACACATGTATGTTTAATAAGGTTTTCATCTAAAAGAGATTTTAACTTGTTACGAATTTCGAAAAAAAATATATCTACTGAAGCTAACTGAAGTTGATCAAGAGGTAATATCTTATAAGTTACAATACGATTACGAAATGCAGAGCTGACGATTTCTACACCATCACTGTATTCTATTGTCTGACAACTTTTTCTATGTAAATTACTTCGCAAATGACCTACCCATGATTTACTATGTACAGATATGTTACACGTCGAACAGAAAGGCATTTTATTCTATTAAAAAAGCCAATGCTATCAAAACAATAATACAGTAACCGATACTAATGTAAAAAAAAATTAAAAAGATTATAAGTCTATTCTAGTATATTAAAAATAAAATTAATATCTATTATAAATTGATTATGTTTAGTAAAATTTATTTTTTGTCACTGTAATGGACGGGCTCTGACTCCTCAAATTCGGTAAAAGCTTGTCCTAAGAAGCCTTGCAGTGCCTCCCAAGACGATGATGACTCGTCGCACTGGAGCTTCACACTTACCAGCGCCGTCTTGTAGCGCACATTAGCGGCGTGAGACACGTAGTCCGATTTTTTGTAGATCTTGAGGTCCACAAAATATTCGCCACCGGTCTTCGCAGTCCGACGAGACGTTCCCGTAGAAACTCGGCTGGAGAAGCTTGATATTATTTCCCCGCCACGAGATTTGGGTTCACTGCAACTAGCTTCCTCAGTCTGCAAGATATTGAATAAGTCCGGTCTCCTTGTTCTGTAAAATACAAAATTAACATATCATTAAAATACAATAATCGAGAAAAAATATTAGTAAGAAAACAAACAAAATAGGAATAAGTGTATTGCACTTTCACTTTTGACTGTAAACAATTAGGTGCCTAGTTTTATCAGACTTCAACAGGATACTGAACTAAGTTTTGATAAATAATAAAAAGTAGGAAATCATTGTATGCAAACTGAATTACGGTGGTTGGGACTGTGTTGACAGTTGACTATTACAAAGACATTTTGTAAATAATTTAAAAAAAACCAGCAGAAACAGGCATAGAATTTCAGCAAACTTAAAGTAGATAATAATCGAACATACCGTGTAGTGATAAATTCGTGCGACGAGGAGTATTTTCGCTTTCGTTGAGCACTTTTGTGTGATGAGGTGCGGGTCAACTCCAGCGGAGGCGATGAGTCGTGTTGCTTTCCGGGGCCGGCCTTGCGTTTGCTGCTTGACGCCTTTGACTTCTTTTTCGGTGCTACCGACACCACTGCAGATGGGGCCTCAAACTCTGAATCGGACCTATTAAAGAAGAAATATAAATTATTTTCCCATCTTGATGAATAATAATACTTATTATTAAAATATATTTTTAATATTATTAAATTATAATTTTAATTGAAATATAATTAAAAATAAATTAAAACATAATTTTAATATATAATTAAAAAACAAAAAAATTAAAATATATTTTTAATATTATTAAAATATAATTTTAAATGAAATATAATTAAAAATAAATTAAAAACAAAAAAAAATATTAATTTTATACTCACTAACATTTTCTCGTTGAAATTGAAGACTGGAGCGAAGCCACTTGAAAAATTGTGACTTGTTCCATCGTGCATCGACTTTTATTTAGTAAAAATGTCTTTGTCATCAAAAAATGTGTAAAAGTTGTCAAGCGCGAGTTGATTAATGTAATATATGTGTGTATGTTTGTTCGTTTTAATGTTATCAATTACACCATAGCAGTCATTCAGATTGAAATCCATCATCATTCATCAATGATTGATCATTGCTATGTAAAACATATAAATATAATTGTAAAAGACTTAAATGAGATAAATATAATAAACGTTTCTTAATAGATATAATTTTGCTTGATTTTAAATAAAAATTAATAATAATTAATCCGTTTTTCGTTTAATTAATGTTTAATAAAGTTTTTTATTTATTGTTATTTATTCTACATATAGTTTATTCTACATTTTTTTTTATCTTTATACATCTGTGCATTTTTTTTAAAGCATGTTAAATGTTGCATACTTTTATAGCGAATTTAATCTTGAACCAATACCTAATTCCCAAGAAGAGATTAAAATAAAATAAATTATTTTGTTTAAATGCAAGTAAATCCGAATTTTTAATGTGTATATGAATTGTGATGTTATGGTAAAATATATGCAATATAAACGTTATTTTAAACTAATGATGCCTTACTTCAACTTTCGACCTTATCATTGATCAATGTAGCTGAATAAGAAATAAAATTGAATAAAGAAGAACCTACATGGTGCGCTCGCTGCGGCGTTTCATTGAAATGCTTTGTAATCTCCACCGCTGTTCATAGTAGGGGAGGCGAGTAAGCTAATTTTGTAGTTACTCGAGTGTCATGGGGCCCTAGTAGATTTCGTAGATTAAGTAATGAGGAGAAAAAAATATTAAGAGCATATCTTATGACAGTGGGGCAGTGACAAACTGCAGCTATTTAGAAGTTAAAAAAAGTAATTATATATATAAAAATTGACTTTAAAGGTAATTTATAAGGTAATTTATCATTCAATTAAAGGAAACAAACATGTAATCGTCAAGCAGGATTAAAAATATATATGAAGAAGGTTTTGTTTTTAAAATATGGACTTTAGTTTTTGAAAATTTCAAAGAGTCTTTATATCTTTCCCTTTACTTTAAGTCGTCATTGCTTTAAATAAAAGCTTCTTTGGGGTCTACACAACGTTCTCTATTTTAATCTGACAATTTGATACTTAAAAATATATATATTTTTAACGCCCCACTCAGATAAGCTGATTTCTATACCACATTAACTAGAGACATGTGGGAAGCATACACAAGCTTAATCTGACGCGCTCGAGCTACTGCAGAAATCCCCTAATCGGCTCCCCTACCATAAAACGAGTGTTCGTTTTACAGTATGTATATTGTGAAATATTATATTCTTGTTTGACAGCTTGCAGTTTTTTTCAGATCAGGGATGTGAACTAAAAGCGAGAACTCGATTAAAGAGATAATTTAAGAGGCGATCAGTTTTTACCCTATAAATCCAATAAATTATAAATGAATATTGTGTGTATTAAACACGATTATTTTACCTCCAATCAAATTATGAAAATTATCATCCTTTAAATTCATTTACGCACATATAATATTTATATCAACATCAATATGTCAATTATTTGTTTCAAAAATTATTTACAAGCACGGTCTATTGATGTTAATAATTTATTATTTTACTTAGCTATGAATTTGACGCATGGTTTAATTTGCACGCACACAACACAATACAAGGTTATTGGAATAAGATTCATTTTAGTTTGGTTGCGTTCTGCTTTACGCAAAATATAGTAGTTTCGCATACTATTTTTTTTTTTTGAAATATAATATTTGATCCCTTAAAATAGTAGGATACTATAATATATAGTGGGTTTGACAACCCTAGCGACTCAATCGTTCTGTTCTTATGATTTCCCGTCTTGGAGCGTTAATATGCAACGTGGTGCGCGGTGAGTATCATCGTGGTTTAGACCTACATCAAAAGTGAATGGGAAGATAAAGGAATAGTTAAAAGTAAGTGTAGTAGTTATTGTATTCATTATAGATTTAATTCGTTACACAATTATTCAGGTTTTGATTTAAATTGATAATATTTTAGTTTTTGAAAACGATTCATTATTTATTAAGTACATTGTTACATTTTAAAATTAAATAATTACCAATATATTTATTCGTTACCCATCAAATATTTAAATCTAATGTGGTACTCTTATTGAATAGTATTTTCCTATATTAGCTACATGATTTACGAAGAAAAGTTAATGCAATTAGACCAGGCGTAGGTACCATGGTATGGTAGGGATGAGTCATAAATTTAATTGAATAATGTAATATAATATGAATAATTACCTTATTCATAAAACACTATTATACTTTTACGTGTGTTGTTTTATGGAAAAAATATATTTATTTTTTTCAGATGCATGAAAATTAGAGAAGTTCATCAAAAATCACAGCGGAACGCAGAAAAAGGATTAGACCAGGCATTATTTAATTGTAAGTAAATCTGAATCTAAATGTATCTAGTTTATTGAATGAGGTTTGTGTAGTAGATACATATTAGAGGTAATTATTTAATCAGAATAATAATTAATAACCAATAGTTATTTTAATAATAACAAATTTAAATATAAAAATTCATAATATATTTCCTGTAAAACTGTTATTGCATAATATAACGTTAATATTTTCGAGATTATTTGAATGCCAATAAGTCGAAGTTATTACTAGAAACATAATTAATCCATAATTTTTAGATGAAGCATTACTCAAATATCCTTAATCGTCGTCGTAGTTTTAAAGTACTCGTGACTCTAAATGGTGATTATTATGTAAGTGTGGATGTACATAACATTCGGTTTTCTTTTTCAGATCGGATGATCAATGACGAAGAAATCTGCATGACACAAACGAAGACATTATTGTGTTTATTTGTATAAATGCATAAAAACTGGTGTTTATTTATTGATAAGATCCTAAATTCCTATCCCCTGAAATGTAAGCTTAAACATACTAAACATCATAGTGTGTTAGTATATTTAAGCCGAGGTATGTTTTTTGGTAAGTGGCAGACTGACACACCGAAGTGAGCGAGGGCGCGAGCGAACAGAGGTGCATGTCATGAGCATTTCATTTCATTTACCATCAGTTGATGCATAAACGAACAGGAGTTATTGGGCATGCTGTCCCACCTCCGTTCGCTCGCGGAGCATTAACGAAAAGGAATTATTGGGTATTCTGTCCCACCGAAGTGAGCGAGGCGCGGAGCGCAGTTCGCGAGCGAACGGAGGTGGGACAGAATGCCCAATAATTCCCTACTAATAGTAATCATAGTCACTCTATTTTATGGAATGGCACGACAAGATTTAAAATTATATAGAGCCGAGAACCGATCACAGTTTTATAGGATCCAATCAACTTTTTATTGGACATAAAAGCGCAATAAAACAGAAAAGGAATACCTAAACTAATTTGAATCGAATCGGAAACTTAATATTGTTAGTTCATAAATCAAAGCGAAATAAAAAGGCGGGAAAAGATGGCGGGAGAAAAGATGGCATCCGTCACCATCATCCATCATGACGACACCTGAATTTGCTCCCTGTGATTGATCGTTGTGGACTTTAAACTAATTTTGTGTCGCGAGTTAAACCTCGCGGATCATTTTTAAAGTCGTCTTTGATAAATGTTTTTATTTTGTTTGGAATGTTTTGGCTCTTTTATGCGACCGAATACGACGAAGCCATAACGAAGAGTTAAAATTTTATATTTTTGTCGACGGCACAAAAATATGAAAACTTCGCTCTTATTGCCTAAACTACTAGTCAGATTTATTTTGTAAATAGGTTGTATACTATTGTTGATACAATTAATAATGATTCAATATACAATATAATGATTGAAATAGACGTACGACGTCGTATCGAATGCTTAGTGATGAATAGTTAAAAATAAAGTTCCTTTTTAGCGTCTTTATCTACTTTACAATATAATTTTATATATAATATCACGAAGGAGGTTTAATTAGAAAGCGTTTCAATCTATCCGAAAGCATTTTTACGTACAAATAGTCGGTGAGGTGTCATAACGTGATAGTTTGTGGAGGTGCGTGGACGAGCGCCGGGGGAAATTACACATGGAGGTCGCCTCCAAACGGGGATGGGGGACAAGATAAAAATTGGGAAAAATACGAAAAGGCTCTAATAAAAGTGACGCGGAAAATTAGATAAGTAAATATTGGAAGCAATATTCATGATACGAAGCCATCGTGTCGTAACGAAGGTAAGTACTATATAAGAGAGGTTGATTTATAGACAGAGGGCGGACATACGCAATTTGGTCGTGTTGCTAAACCTAGCCGATAAATAATAATTATGGCAACGACTAACTTTGAACAGATCACTGACCTCCATTATACAAGTAGCTGGACTAATGATACCCTTTGAAATGACAGCTATTTTTTGTGCCTATTTGAAGCGGAATCAGCTCCCCCCCTGTTAGGGATAGGAACTAAATTTGACGTAAAAATTATGTTTGAAAGTCGACATATTGGCGCTGATAACCGTAGTGGGAGTACTTGGAACTAATACTAGTTTCTACCATGGAGGTATACTATTATCTGTGGTTTCTACAACCAATAGCGATTGAGCAGCCATTTGCAAGTTACGTCAGAATTAGTTCTCTTCCCGAATATTGGGGGAGCTGATTCCACTTTAAATAGGCACAAAATACATCTGGGTATCATTAACCCAGCGTACTTGTATAATGGAGGTCAGTGGAACAGACATAACCTCACCAAATGACATAGACCGCGCGTAAACCCGTCATCTGCCCACGAATTGTTTCTTCGATGGTACAAAAATATATTGTTTATGAACAACAAAATAGCTCTGTTTTTAGAATTCAATGATAAGTTTCGATTATTCGTATAATCATAATAAGTATAATGTATATTTCCGCATCATACTTCCCTACCTCGCATCTCGAGTAACTTGACAGTCAGAACCAAAACTGGTAGCCAAACCCAAAAGATATTGTGATCTCAGGGAGGTTTGAAAATGGAATGACCAAATTCATTAAGGGTTTTTTTTATGCAATAAGGGGGCAAACGAGCAAACGAGTCACCTGATGGAAAGCAACTTCCGTCGCCCATGGACATTCGCAGCATCGGAAGAGCTGCAGGTGCGTTGCCGGCCTTTTAAGGGGTAATAGGGGAGGGTAGGGAAGGAAATAGGAAAGGGTAGGGAAGGGAAAAGGGTAGGGGATTGGGCCTCCGGTAAACTCACTCACTCGGCGAAACACAGCGCAAGCGCTGTTTCACGCCGGTTTTCTGTGAGGACGTGGTATTTCTCCGGTCGAGCCGGCCCATTTGTGCCGAAGCATGGCTCTCCCACTTCAAAAGCTGTTAACAAAAAGGTTTACTAAGGTACTTTTTAGTCGACTCCATAATACATTGGATATTTCAAGATTAGCGCTGTGTGACAAAATAAGCCGGAAGATTAGAGTGCCATACATTTTAATCTGAATAAAAGCCTTTTTGTTGATAAGATTACTTAAAGATTTACATTAAAACAAAGCTGCTTATGTAAAGTATTCATTATTCAACTAAGTTTCCACTTAAAATTAGAGTTCAAGATGTTTTGGTATCATCAGTCCTTAACGTAAGGTATACTTACTAGATAAACGTACATTTGTACCTTGATCAAACAGAGCTGTACATTAAGAAGTATTTTTTTATCCAAACGCTTCCTAAAAAATAAATATGAACTTATTATTTACAGAATGTAACAAAGCAAACCCTAATGACAGATAAAAGTCAAAAGGATACAATAATTTACTAACCCTAAACTATTATCACCTTGTTTTTACACCATGTATAGTTTCTCTGGAAACTATGATAAAAAAACTTGTTTTTCCTCCCGTTTCCAGGAATTTGGTGAAACTTTCACTCGCCCATAAAATGCTCTAGTTAGAAAAAGGGCTGTTTAACATTGGCATCCCTTACATTGACAAACATTCCCTACGCGAGCAGGTTAGATATTCTCTGAGCTTTCTAACCTTTCATTAAGTTACCTAAGTAATCGTACTTGTGAGCACTCGCAGAAATGTGGATTGTTATTTCATTATGTTTGTACGAAGTTATTGTGTGTTTGGAGTAACGTTGTAACGTTATAGTTAGTGTTTAAACTATAGCTACATATTATTGTATGTATTGAATATCTTCTATCTATCTTCTATTTTATTATACTTATAAAATTACATGTCCTGACTGACTGACTGATTCATCATCGCTGAGCAAAAACTGTTAAAGTTACAGCCACGAAATTTGGTGAGTAGGGTTGTTTTATTAAGTAGACACCCACTAAGGAAGGAATTTTGAAAATTTTACCCCGAAGGGGGTGAAATAGGGGTTGAAAGTCTGAATGAAAGTCCGTCATTTCTTAAGTTAGGAACATGAAACTTTATCTTTGGGTTACTGATTAAAAATGAATGGATACGTATTTAAGCGTTTTTGGAAATTCTTCCCCAAAGGGGGTGAAATTGGGGTTGAAAGTTTCAATGGAAGTCCGTTATTTCTTGAGTTAGAAGCATGAAATTTTATGTTTGGGCTACTGATTAAAAATGATTGGATACGTGTTTAAGCGTTTTTGAAAATTATACCCCCAAGGGGGTGAAATAGGGGTTGAAAGTTTAAATGAAAGTCTATATGTATAGGTATACTATGTTAACGCGAACGAAGTTGCGGGAAACAGCTAGTTAAATATATTATGGAAACTAAAATAAGAGAAAATATTGTAATCTACTTGAGAAAACTAATCAAACAGTGTTATTGTCAATAGGCTTATTTCATCCTATAAAAATAGTGATCAATAGTTTTATTTCACCCTAAAAATCAACTTTTCCTATTGGAGCAAAAATATTAAAAATGTTAAAAGAGCTTTGTTACCCGCAGCGTGCTGGTATAATATTGCAATCAAGTTTTAAAATTACTTTAAGATCTAGATATCATCCCGTTATCCTTACTTAAGCAGATCCATCCACAATCCTTAGAAAGATGAAAATATGTTCCTTTAATAATAATATAATAATAATTTGGAAGATATTGTCTGAAGGAAAATATCATTGCCATCAAGCCCTCTTAATTAAATCAAAGATAATGAAAAGGTTTGATTCGCTTTGACCTAAATTGCTCGGTAAGTCGCAACAAAACAGACTAAATAAATAAATATGAAACAAAAAGAAGAAATATGACCAAGCAGATCTTTTTGGTCACACGTCTATTTGCTTTTCTTTTGCGCATTCTAAGTTGAACTAGAAATAAAATCGTTACAAACTGAACCAAACCCGTAAAACTAGAGAAGAGAACGTGACAAAACGGACTACACTTAAAAGTGAAACCACGAAAGTAGAGTCACAACATGGACTGCACTGCTAGGTAATACCAGGCGAGAAAGCGTAACAAAATGGACCATACACCAAAGCAATACCGGGAAAAGTTACATTTTATCTCCAGCGGCGTGTAACATTATAAACCAAAGGCGTCCCACAATCTTGAGAAAATAGGCTTTTATGCAGATTAAAGTTGCGTACAAGCGCTCGAGCCGCCGTTTCTCCTACATTACCGTTATGACACATTCTTCTTTTTAACCGACTTCCAAAAAACGAGGAGGTTATATGTTCGGCTGTGGATATTTTTTTTTTTTTTTTTTTTTTTTTTTTTTTTTTTTTTTTTTTTTTTTTTTTGTATGTTCAACGATTACTCCGCCGTCTGTGAACCGATTTTCGAAATTTTTGCTTTGTTGTATTTGGTTTTACTCCAATTTGGTACCATGTTCACAAAGTGGTGACCTGATGATGGGATCCAGGAGTAATCGAGGGAACTCCTCGAAATTTATATGGAAACATATGGTGATTTTGGTTTTATGTGAAGTGTACTAAGAATATGCTACCAAAAAGTCAAATATTGGGTCAAGGTATACCATGGTTTCGAAGATGCTGAGAGAACTCCTGACTCCTTATAGATACACGTTTGGGAGTTTCGGCGTTGTTTTAAGAACAGAAAGCATATGCTACTATGCAACTCATATTCATCATCATAATCATCATCGTCATCATCATCATCATCATCGTCTTCATCATTACCACGTCGTGTTAAGGTCACCAATCTCTCATGGCACAGAATAGATAATAGTACAAGGCATAGGTGTGGATATACTAATAATAATAATAATTTTATACTGTATAACAACACTTTGTTTAAATATACACCGGTCAGCGCCGCGGAGGCGACGGTATCGCGGCGCCGCGCGTGGCGCGTGGCGGAAGACGCCAGATCGAATATACTTTACTACTTTATATACAGATCGAATACTATACTAACTACTTTATAAAATTTTAATAGACAAAATATAGAATTAAAATAAAGTTATTTTAAAAAGAGCATTTAAACAAAACAAAGTCAATAAGTGTCTTTTTAATTAGTTATACTTATTAATCGATAGATGGCGCACTAAGTATCGATTTGAATGGATTTGAAATTGAATTCTTGATTACAAGAACAGCTGTCAATAATTATGATAATATTATATTATATTACTAGCTGTCCCGGCAAACGTTGTTTTGCCATATAAATAATTTTTGGTATGAAAAATAGATGTTGGCCGATTCTCAGACCAATATCCTCACAATATGCTCACATAATTTCATGAGAATCGGTCAAGCCGTTTCCGAGGAGTATGGCAACGAAAACTGTGACACGAGAATTTTATATATTAGATGAGTAGCTACGCTACATCCTATGCAAGTTTATACAATTTTTTATCTGATAGATCCTTGGATCGTGGAAAAACGAGACACAATAGCCTTTCTATTGTTATCGCAATCGCCGGTGACCGCTTGGGGTTTGAAGTATTAAAATTGTTAAATTACTTAGCACAATATGTTCACTTCACTGATAATATATTATTTTGTGAGTGTGAACTGTGTAATAAGATACGTAAAATATACGCGAAGGTTTACCTACTAGTGTAACTAAAAAGAGTGAAATTATTATTATTTTTAACAAAAAATTAAAACCGACTTCCAAGGTAAAAACAATATTAACATTAATATGAACTAAAAAGTATTAAATAATTTTTGCTATCTAATAGTGCCTTTTTCCGAATTCGGCTAAACCTTGACCATTTCTGTACTCAATCTTCATAATTTTGAAGTCGGTGCCAGTTCCAAAAGTTTCAAATATTCTGTCAGAGGACTGAAGATTCAGCTATCTGGTACCGACTTCAAAATAATGAAGATTGAGTACAGAAATGGTCAAGGTTTAGCCGAATTCGGAAAAAGGCACTATTAGATAGCAAAAATTATTTAATACTTTTTAGTTCATATTAATGTTAATATTGTTTTTACCTTGGAAGTCGGTTTTAATTTTTTGTTAAAAATAATTATCGCCACTGTATCATTTTGGCCTCAAAACTCCGTTTATCGTAAGACGCAGGCAGCCATATTATATTTGTTATTTATACTGTTGTAACTCAGATTAGTTGTAATAGCAGTATATAGGCTGCACATTTTTTGTTTCGTAATAATTAATATTATACTTAGTTGAATTTTAAATTTCATAGTTTCGTAGGCAGTGCGGCAATTAATATATCATAATTATATGCAAATGATAATCCATACTGCCATACTAATATAATTATAAATGCGAAAGTTTGTCTGTCTGTATGTTTGTCTGTCTGTTACCTCTTCACGCTCAAACCGATGAGCCAATTTTTCTGAAAGGCATGGAGATACTTTGAGTCCCGAGAAAGGACATATTAGGATAGTTCTTATCCGGAAAAATTGTACGGTTCCCATGCGATAGAATATTTCTTGTTACTCTGCTTTATTTTATTAAATTCTATATAATTTTATGGGCTTCCACGTCTAATTTTCTTCGTCTTTATCAGCTAAATGCGTCTCACATATCTGTCACTCAGTTGAAAATTACATCGAACTCGCTGATATAAGTCGGAAATATCGAGTGAATGCAATCTGTCAGCTCGGTTATCTCCGATCTCATTCGTTCATTTCGCCCATTCATTCGTTCTTGGTACGTTCGTTCGGTCTTCGTTCGACACCGTCTCAATTTCGTCGCATCAGTTGCTCCGACGTTTCATCCAATTTCTCCAAATGACTTTTAATTAATTTCCCAATGTGCCTCGCGAATGTTTTGGGTTTAGTTATACTCTTATCTCATTGTTTTAGGGGATTAATTCAATTTTACTATCAGAAAGATGGATGACGGAATAATGTTTGGTCAACCATAATAACGGTTCAGTAAAAAATTAATCATAATATTACAACTTTATATTTTCACTAATTATTATTCTTTATTGAGAATGATCGGCACATCTCTGCTTATAGTCACGTCCAAATATTAAATATTTCTGTCAAAAAATCGTAAAAAAGTGCTCAGTGAATAATAAAAAATCGTTTTAGAATTCGCTTAAAAGGTCACGTAAACGTAGCATAATAGATGAACCATAATAGATAACGTTTGAACTAATGAATGCTCGTAAATGAAAAGACACAATGCAGGCAGTTAGGTGTTGAAAAGTTGCGAGATGTAATCGCATCGTATCGAGGACAATGGAGGCCTCACAATTGGGGGCATCGGGCCCCCGCAATTGAGGGCATTGTAGGCAGTGAGGCCCCGCTTGGAATTCTTTTACGGTGTTATATGAGCATTGTATGAGAAACGTTTTGAATTTACTCGTAAGCTCAAGCTATTTAGTGAGTGGAAACGTGTTGAAGTGAGATATCATTTTCAGCCAGAATTGTTTAATAATGATTGTAAAGTAAACAATACTATATTCAGGGAAAGTGGCTTTAAACTTAGTTTCTAAAGATAACTATACCATCCTAAGGGTGGGTTGCACCAGAGGCGCGGTTAAAGTTAAAGTTAAGGTTAAAGTTATGATTATAGTTAAGGCTAAATTTAGCTTTAACTTTAACCTTCACTTTAACCGGAGAAATTGACAGATGTCTGTTGCAATTTATTTCTTTATTAAAGCTACAGCTAATGGGATTGAGAGTACAAAAATTTTAGTTATCCGTAAAAATCGTCAGAAAAAATATTTCTTATAACAACACAGTAAATTTTCACGAAAAATGTCAATTTAAGTAGGTATGAGCGGTTATGGTTAAAGTAAAATATGGCGTCCTTAACCAGAGATTTGACATTTTGCACTGTAATTATAGTTAAAGTTACAGTTATAGTAAGTTGGTGCAACCCACCCTAAAGAGGACTATCAAAGAAATTCATTAATAGGCAGCTGGCTGACCTTCGTCATTCGTTAAGGTTATGTACATATTTTAATGTTATTCATGATCCGTCAGCCGGGTTTCACATAACGCAACCAAATATCGTTTTTATCCACTTTGTCTCTAAAGCAATTTATCTGATAGTACATTGTTTGAATACTCACAGAATGTACCAACCATTAATGATTGCTTTATCTTTGAATATTTTATATACAAACCTACCGCAATAATGTAAGGATGGTTTGTAAATCTCTAGAGACGATTAAATAAATCCAAATATTGATTGATGAAAGGAAAGGTTCTGTCCGCCTCCGGCATTACGTTCTGAGAAAAAATCTATATATACGCGTTTATCCAATTGTTAAACAAAATATACAGTATTTTATCGATGGGGAGAGACAAACAATATATTGTTGGAGCTAGCGTTTACTAAGATACACGACAGTCTTGAGACAGACTTTTTGACTTGAGACACGATGTGTGCACAATAATTTTCACAATACATACTCAGCCGTTAAAGTAAAGGTACAATTTTGATTATCTCTTTCTTTTAATCCTTCGATCGCGGATTCTTGGTAGTGCTAGTGTATTCTATTGTTGTGGTGATCACCGGTGAACGCTTGAAGGATTAAGAACGTCTTTGAGGAACATTGACGGTAGAGGTACAAAAGAAACAATAAACGAATAAGTTATCTTCATGTAAAGACGACCTGATTGCCGTTCATTCACTTCGCTCGCCTAGTGACCTAGGACTTATGTGCAATGAGCATTGAGCGTTTATTTCGGACATAAATAAAAACATATTATTAATATGACAAAAAGTTTGAAGCATGAGTTTGAGATAAGAAAAACCGCGTTTTACAAGAATTATTGCGAAATTGTTTTATTATGGTATGGTATTATGACTTGTGAGTAGGGCTTAAAACGATGAACCGTTTTCTTTTAAATTTCTAAAGGAGTAACTCAAAATCCAATGAAGCTGTATAATATTGTAATGTTTTATCATTAAAAATATTCTTAATAATAAACTCACACTTGAACAAAACAACATTTCGTTCACGAACTACCAATATTAGTACGGTGTAATCACAAAGGCATACAAGTTACCGTCGATATTCCTCCAAAGAGCTCCGTATTCCAGCGAGTAGTTGCAAAGAAAACGGACTTCATACCCGATACTTCGCAGTTCCGAACTTATCTGTTTTGAACAACGCTCCGCATCTACATAGTCAAAGTACTTTTGAATATCAATAGTTTGAACTTTAGTCAGTTTGTAAAGTTGAAAATAATATGGTTATCGCTTGATTTGCACGTTAAAGGAATATGAGAATACTGTTACTAATAAAAATACTTTCACAGGATGTAACTATATTTAGGTCTCCTTGTCATTGTTTGGCATATATTAGAAAAGTCGCATGACAGGCTAAGACTCTGGACCTTCAAATTCTAATTCTTCACATAATAATATACATTTAGTATATAAACTAGGCAGTGTACATCATATCGTCTAATCCTACGCTAAGTAAAAATTTTTGTTATGGCAATCAGACAACGGATGCACACCGAATTATTTAATCTTGAATATTTATTCGCTTCGTTAAATATAGAATAGAGAAAAAACTCAGCAATTGACACAATTCTGCTTATCTTTTTCACGCACACACAAAAAACATTGCTCTTCAGTTCACTTAACGTGTCCGGGTAAGCAGTATATAGTACGAATATTTTCACATAAGAGTGAAAAAAAGAAACAGGTAGGTAAATGGCAGACTTTCTCCCTAGTGTACGGCTGGACTTTAATCTTTTGTCCAGTAGAGAGATAGAGAGAAATCAGGAATTGGGAATTTAAACATTTTGATTCAAATTTATTGTCTACGACGGTGATTGAACATTATGGTCTAAAAATGTTTTGTGACATAAAATATACATAGTTCCTTTTCACCCATGAGAATGATCTGAAATGTAGACAAATCCCAACGCAAGACTTTTTACAAGCCATTCGACACTTCACACGTCATTTTTCATCGCTCCACCTCTGGGGGTTTGGGAGCGAAGTGACAACTGGAAGATATAGTTGCTCGCATAGACGTGTTTTGAACAACAAACAACTTAAGCTGTTACTGCTCTTCCCAGTTCTGTTACTAACTGTTACAAGAAAACTTTTAAGTTATAAGTAGGTACTAAGATGCATAGTCAGCATTAGCATTAGCTATTGTTATTGATGTTGGGTTAGCCTGTTTAGATAAAATTGAATTTTGAGACACTTGAAGTCCACGCAAAAGACATTGAGATCGTTTTGACTGTGAAAAATGCTACGATAAGTGTTTGTACGTTTACCGTATGAAGGATTAAGTGTCTAAATACACTATGCCGAAGTTCCTCGGCAGAAATTCCGCATGATTACGTCAACAATTTCAAATGCATACAATACAACGCGACGGAATTTTGGAATAGTGTGTCATCGGTAATTTAAAATACGTTGCAGGCGGAAATTCCGCTGCGGAACTTCGGCATAATGTGTTTAGAAACTAATAATCACGATACGCAACGGAGTTGTGGGCACAGCTGTTATAGTCATAGTGTAGTCTTAAAAAAACTTTTTAATTAATTCCAAGTCCTTCAACCTTAAACAGATAAGACAATTACAGATACAGATATTACAGATATCCGATACTTGTGTATTCAAAGGCGCTTCGCATTACTTTTTTCTTTGATTAAATAAACTCCGTCGAATTGAATATTCCGGCCGTAATACATAGAAGTTCCAAAGTTCGGAGTTCGTTACTTAGAGTCGGGCCGAACCCGGGAATATGAAATTTTTGTTGCCGAACAAAAGTTATGAATATTACAGCTACATGCACTCGAGCTGCGAATTTATAATCATTACAAACTTGATAAGATTTTTCCAAGAAAAAGGTTAAGTTTTCTAATAAATAATTTAATAGCGCCTTGTTACATTTGACTTTCAAACTGAGCATGTTATGTATACCTGTAAATTTTGTGTTATGAAAATCTTGGCTGAGATTTCCACACACCTGCATCCATTGCAAAGCAACTTTGATATTTTGCAAACGGCACATAATATAATATTATTAGAAAGGAAAAAAGAAGAAAGAAAGAAACTCTTCTACTTAACCATCAGCTAGTTAACAACATACATTAGTTACATTTATTACTACACTATATATAAAAAGTATAATTCCACCTCTGGGAATATCGCTTGAGGTGGTATTGACGACGTGGTGAATTTGTTCGACGTTTTGCTTTACGTGACTTTTCCCTGCGGCGGCGGGAGGGTGCGAAAATGCTTCACTTTCATAAATACACATTACAAATAATAGTTATTCGCCATTACTTGGTAAAATGTATTATTATTATAAAGATAGTGCAAATGGAATGAAAATAAAAATAAAGTACGCGTCGAGTAATTTACTTACAAAATTAGAGTACTCATCTATTTTCGAGAGTTCGAATTTGAAGCCTTCGTAATATTATTTTTACTTTGTAGTCTTCAACAAAAATGTCAATAGTTGACATCTATAACCACTATTACTGAGAATGTCTATCTGAATTCTTATCTATCTATCTTGTAAGATGATTTATGAACAAATGAACTCAATCGTTATTTTCATAGGAACTAAGACTTAAAAGTTTTTTCAGTATCCACAAAAAGTTTATCTACAACTATTTTGTAGTATTTTTCATGTTTTTTTGTGGATTGCGCAAAAACTTTTTTTAGTATTATACTGCTTTAGTATCTAAACTCGAGCCTATAATAGCTAAAAGTTTATCCAATTGACAACACATAACACCGAACTGTGAAGAAAACACTAAAGGCAACCGACCAAAAGGAAACCTTTTTTCAAAGTCAAGGTGCTAAAAATTAATAACCGAAGCAAACGGAAATTATATTTCGGTGCGATTGTTAGCTCCGTCTAATTTCCCGGTTCAGTAGGCAGGATGATGATACTTTACACGGCCGTAAGCTGAGTGGTCAGAAAAATTTACGAGATATCACCCAGACTCGTATTTTAGAGAAAAACCTACACAGTACGATAAATTGTACCAAGTATATATTTCAGTCAAAATAAAAAGTAGATAGATTTCTGAGCAACTGAAGATACACAATGCCTCGCCCTGAAACGTAACTACGACTTACTTTGAGTTTCTTAACTTGTACTACATAAATAACATCCAGATTCAACTCCTTGACATTGTAGCCTTAATATTTATTCGGAGACTAGCGAGAAATAGTTGTGTAAAAAGATGGAATATATCATGGAAAAGTATACTGAATTTTGTCACAATATCCTTGACGAGGAAGACTATCTTCGTCACTTTCATATTGCTATCAATTTTAATCTAGATTTCTAACGTTACACTCTGCGCAATAAAACCTCACTTTACAATACATATTTAAGTAAACTTGATTTTGAACTTGACTTGATCCTTAATTTGGATAACAACCACACGGCACACGGTATCAATGTGACGTGAACGAACAAAGTTCAAACACGAGGCATGGCGAGGTGAGGCGAGGTGAGGCGTGATGAACTTCTGACACGTTGCGTGAACACACGTAATCCGACACGGTGATGTACGCGAAACCGTCAGCTAATGAAATCTGATAAACTTTTCAGCGGATGTGTTACGGACTTCTTATACCCGGCTTCTGAGGTGTTTTGACAAAAGTTTTTCTACAACAGCATTCTTGGTTAATGTATTAAACTTTTGACGTCAACCAATCATTAGCTAGAAAAAAAGTTAATCTATCAAAAGCCTTAGAAACCGGGCATTAGAAACGTATACCGTATAGTATATCGATCTAAAACACTAATCTAATAATTTTATTACAATTTTAATTTCTAATCTGCCGGCCATGGTCTTGGTTTTGGTTTTAAATCCATACTTCCATACTAATATTATAAATGCGAAAGTGTGTCTGTCTGTCTGTATATTACCTCTTCACGCCCAAGCTGCTGAAACGATTTTGCTGAAATTTGGCATGGAGATACTTTGAGTCCCATGAAAGGACATAGGATACTTTTTGTTCCGAAAAAATGTATGGTCCCCGCGCGATAAACGAGTTTTGGCGGAACGGAGTTGCGGGCATTATCTTGTGATGTAATATAATATGAATTTATTATGAAGAGTCTTTCTTTAATATATAATATTATACTTCTTTTTGTAAGCATAAAATAATAAATATATCTTGTCAAAATATCCTAATTTAGGCCCAACTTCACACGGAAACGTAAGACAAAGTCGTATAACTCACGCTTAAATAGTTGGATGGGTTTAATCCCATCCCGGGATCCCGGGCTTGTCCCGGGGGCTGAGGACACACGCGCTAATGACCGGGACCGGTGATCCGTTACTGTTAATTTGTTCCATTCGTTCAATTACTCATTTTATGGAGGGAGCTAAAGGGATCTTACGTTGATTGTCACTCCAGCGTTTGTTAGAAATCTTGTGTAAGAAAAGGAAAAATGCTTTTGTCAGCCGCCATTTTATTGTAATTTATCTACTTTTTATTTATCTTGTTTTATTTATCTAGCTTTTTTCTTTATAAAACAGGCACTTGAGACTTTAATATTTCTACACAAAGATTATTTAGTAGATACTAGACAGCTATGATTTTGTTATATCAATTTCTTAATCAAAAAACTAGTTCACTTCGCAGGTCAATTTTCAATATGAAACTCGTAATGAAATTTTGAACTCGTAAAATATAAATTGAGAAGGGTAATTGAAACGGGTCTGATAGAAATGTAATTGTAGGACCCTTAGGCCCCACGATTACAGACCTCATCGTACGTGAGGTATTAACGCGATATCCCAGGATCTCGGGATTTGGGTGTATGGTCAGATGTGGGCAATGCACTTTGATACTAGATTATTCGGTACTCGGATCGAATAAAAAAGTAATGAATGACCTCAATAAATAATAAAGACTCTATGTGTTTGAGGCAACAAATTGATATTAATTCAAGAAAATGAGAGGATTAGATATCTAATTGAAAAAGTGCAAGTTTCAAACAACATTGGAAGAACCAATGTGCATTAAAAGACTTATTCATCAACTAGCGAACCGAACCGGCGTCGCACGGATATAAAATATATAGGCCACTAAAAATATGCCTATAGCCTTCCTCAATAAATGGGCTATCTAACACTGAAAGATTTTTTCAAATCGGACCAGTAGTTCCTGAGATTAGCGCATTCAAGTTAGCCCTTTCAAATAATTTCCCCCGTTTTTTCCACATTTTCCTCTATTTCTTCGCTCTTATTAGTCTTAGCGTGATAAAATATAGCCTATAACCTTCCTCGATAAATGGGCTGTCTAATACTGAAAGAATCATCAAAATCCGTTGCGTAGTTTTAAAGATTAAAGGGAACAAAGGGACATGAGGGAAAAAAGGGACTTTGTTTTATAATAAGTAAGATATAAAATTATGGACGAATAAAATATAATTTTATATGTTAAATAGGTACATTATTGAAAACATTAGCTACAGCTTACATTTCTAATAATTAATTAACAGTCTACACAAATGATAGCAAACGGTGGTGGCCTCGACTTCAAAGTTATAATTTTGCACTTTACTTCTTATTCAAGTGGATCAAGCAATTATCAAATTCTAATTCTCTACTCATTATGCAGTGGCTTCAGACTGAAGTATAATCACCACGCCTGGAGCAGAATATTATATTTATTTTATAAGGGTAACGTGTATGGGCGACAATAAAATAGGGTATTCAGATTCATTCCATCCGATATGAGGGGTCATTTGCGAGGAATGTACAGTCGTGGGCAGAACTTTTACCAATTTCGAACCGGGAATAAAGTCGAAATATAATGCAGATGTTTGCAAGAAACGTACCAATAACGTGTTCTCTGATGCTCCAATAGTTTGTGTATAAGATATCGGAAAATGATATTTGTTTTGTAAATGTGCTCTAGAAAATGTTATGAAAACAACATAAAGTTTTAGAGGAGAAACTATGAAAGTTCCAAAATACTTTAACAGCTACACGTATTTTCTTGCATTGAAAATACCTGAATTTTAAGCACAGTATATTAGTATAATAAAGAAAAATCTCTAAACCTATTATAGAAATATGTCTTTTTATGTGTAAGATAAGCTTAAGAAGACGAAATCATTAATTCCTTTGGGCTTCCGCGTAAAAACATTACCGTGGTTACCAATTAACTGAATTTCATATCAGCTGAGGATTCTGTTTAAAAATTCATTTACTGTACGAAGACGCTCTCAAAATTGATTATAATAAGGTTTCAGGGTTGTTAAGCCGAGAACAAAGAAACTTCTGATTTCACGACAGGTTTTATAACTACAGGTTTCTTAGCTAATTAGCACTTTTCAAAGAATTTGCCTTCATTATATTAATTAAGGATAGTTTTTTTTCTTTCGATTTTTCCTTTGTGTCTTTCTATCTTAAGACTTCTTAAGATTTTAATATTAGCTATGCTTATATTGTAAAATATTGTATATAAGTTAATTAAACTTATAAAAAAAAATGTTTTAAATTAATATCATTACCTACAACTTTACAAATAATCTAATAATTATTATAATTTTATGCTGCAATATTAAATTTATCTACAGGCAATTGACGAGAGCTTATTATGATCACTGCTTTGTCAGTTACATCATTTCAACCTTGAGTCAGTCTAATTCACATTCAGTTTAACATGAATATAGATAAAGAAAGATATTGTATTACATGAAATAATCAACTATAATTCAATTTTAACCTTACATATACCCAGAAATCACAGGACTTTAAAAGCATTTTTGTATTCGACAGTACATACAGTCGAATAAAAAACTGCCTCTAAAATATCACTAATCTATATATATAAAACTCAAAGGTGACTGACTGACATGTTGATCTATCAACGCACAGCCCAAACCACTGGACGGATTGGGCTGAAATTTGGCATGCAGGTAGCTGTTATAACGTAGGCATACGCTAAGAAAGGATTTTGATCAATTCTACCCCCAAGGGGTTAAAATAGGGGATGAAAGTTTGTATATAATAATACTTCTTAACGCGAGCGAAGCCGCGGGCAAAAGCTCGTAAAAAATAAAAGGCCATCTCACGCGCCATTTGTTATTTCATACACAATTTATCGGTTCACTTTTTCTCACTTACCTCCGCATAAAACGACGGAATAAAGTATGAAATAAAAATATAGTCGTAAAAGCAAAACAGGCACTTAGCACGCTACCTTATGGGGAGTAATGCGCCCCGGGGGCCTCCGGGCTCGTAATAGAATCTTTATGGAGGCGTTTGAGATTTGTTGCTAGTTAACTGCTGAAATACTGTACACTCTAACTGATACGAAGTATTCGGAAGAGTTCGGAGGAGCTCCGCTGGGATCTCCGAGCGCTAAACATGGGTCGAATATGGACTTTAAATACCCTTTTCCGATAACTTTTTACAGCAAATTGGTAAAAACTGTTAGATTGTTATGCAAAATATAAAATTGCCATGTTACAATGTTTGTTACGAAACTCCTACGAAACAGCTGGACCTGCGTTTTATTTACTCATGTTTTAGGTCGGAGAATCGGTCAATTTTGTCCTGTTTCTTTATACCCGAAATAACATTGTAGCTTTTTAAACAGTGTCTGAAAGCTGGAGGTTCTGAATTCTGAAAAGACAGTCATTTTAATGTTTGAAATGACAATCTAGGATCTTCGCTCATTAAAGATCAATTTTGAGGCTATTAGCTTTTTTTGAGTAAGTATATGACAACATTATGTCATAATTAGGGAATGCAATCCCGATCCCGCAGGATCCCGATCTCGCGAGATCTCGTGTAATTTTTCGGGACTAATCCTGACGCATCATATGACGAGATCCCGTTCGAGATTGACGGGATTGAGCGGAACTAATAAATCGCTTCAAGAGGAATTAGAAGAAGCTCTGCGAGCGTCTAAAAGTCCTTTTGCACGTATATCCACATCCACGAGATTAGACAAATAGAATCTATCATAAAAAAAGAAATGGATTTATTTGAGTGTGGAGGAACAAAGGGGCGATTTTTGTAGTTTGCATAATATTATAATTATTCGCCACGCTGTTGCCAACCAGTGTTGAGTCGGAGAGGGCATTTTCAGCAACGGATATTAGATGCCGTTTAGCAGATGACACTATTAATACCACAGATTTCTATATTAATACCCATTTTTTTAAAGAAGTAATTTTCAAAATCACCCGTAGGGAACTACTTCCTAATTCTTTTGAAATATGCTTATTGTTTTGATTACCTAATTTATCTATGTTAATTTCCTTAAAACTTAAAACATAAATTAAACTTAAATTCAAATTATTTAGTCGGTAAGATTAAATAATAACTTGGTTTTTATTTTCTTTCGAGTAATATGTTATTTTAGTTATCCTCACTATCACAAACACGCAGTTATTTGCTTTTTCAGTCATCCGAATTTCACATTTTTTTAAACTAGACGGGATCCCGAAAATTCCGGGATCCCGCGAGATTGATATTTCTAATCCCGCGGGATCTCGAATTTGCAATCTCGAGTCGGGATTGCATTCCCTAGTCATAATACATAATATTTTAAATTTTTAATACAACATCAAAGAAATGTATGCATAATCATACATGGCGCACCTACGATATTTTGTCGGGTTATGTCAATCAACGTACGTCATGAGCTGTCAGCTAGATTTGACATAACGCGGCCAAATTACGTAGGTCCGCCAACTGCCTATGAATGAACTTCTAGTCATTTGAAAATGTAAACGCCTCACAGGGTCAATAATAATTGATAACCCAAATATTTATACCAAGTTTATTTAAACGACGTTATTCATCCCAAACGTTGACGTTGAAATTCGAAATCGAAAAGAAAATAAACCGCCACCGGTCGTTTTAATCGCAATGACAAAAAAATATTCGTGTCAACACGAAAAATAAACTCCGCAGAACAATTTGTTCACAATAGTATAACCCTTTTTATTTGACATTCAAATATTAATACGAGTAAGTAGTATTTATTGCAGCAGACTTGCCTGCATGAAATAAATGTTTGAACGAGTAGAATACAAATTTTTAATTCTTATTTGATCTTTTTACGGGTACAATTCTGAAAATTTTTCTTACCTTTAAAGTCTCTCACCTTATAAAACATAGGATTTTAATACCAAATTGTGCAAATTAGTAATATGAAAAAACCTCTTAAAGCGGTTAGTAGTTTCTTCTAGGCCAGTAACAGAGAATTAAAATAATTATCAGTTACAAAACAAAATTACCTTAAACGTATAGTGGTAACTGGTAAGTGTAAACTATTTAACAGATCCGCAATGTCGTGGGGTTATATTTTATCCATTGTCCCTTCGTAAGTAACGTGTTGCCGGGGGAATATTTTACCCCCTAATAAGGGGTAAGAAAAACTTATTTGGAGTAAATTCGGTCCCTCGGCCGTCGTGAGGGTTTATGTGGCTGAACGTTATGTAAACTTGTTTTTGGGCTCGAAGGACCAGTATTTGTTTTTTTGATAAAATATCTAATGCACTACTGATGTAGTGTGAGGTGATAGACTCATCGCTAGACGTCAATGTATAAGTAGTTCGTATCTATTAAAAATTCGATTTGTATAAAACAAGTAAATTTTTTTATACAAATCGATAATTGAATGATCAATTAATACCATTTTATTTGCATAAAATATGATCCAATTATTCTTCTATCGTATGTGCTTAGCGGCGGTATAAAGGCGGAAAATTTAGAGATTGTATAGTTTTTTGCTGCACGGTGCACTTTTTTTGGATGAAAAAACGAGTAGTTAACATTGTCCTACAAATAGAACAATTCATATTTTTGGACCATCAAATCGAAATATTAAATTCTTTCAATATATGTTACCTACCACTTTCGAAATTTTTCGCAGCGAAAATTTTTGTACGTCTTATCAAAATGTAGCTACTCGGTACTCACGAAAAATTTGCTTGATAGTAATAAAAAAAAATGTTCTAGGGAACTTGTACCATATGCCTGACCCGTTTAATTTTTTAACCTTTACTCTATTGTAAATAAACTATTCAACCGTAGATAGTTAAAAAAAAAATAGGTAAATGCGGTAAGCAAATAGGTTGATGTAGTGGCCACGAGGGTCCCTACACCGCACGAGGACAGCCGGACCCTTTTCAACATCATTTACTTCATTATTTAACCTCATTCACTGTTTATTAATGCCCTACTTAAATTAATTTATTTGTTGAAATTATTAACATGTTTTATTTATTAGTACCTCTTTTTAATTTGTGTTTTTATTTTAGGTCACCAAATTTCATCACGAATGTTTCACCACTTACTAATAAGTGCCGGATAGGATATCCTCAACTTATGTGACAGATATTCTATACTGTATATGTTAGATAACAATTGTAGATAGCATATCCGGCAAGTTTATCAGTAAGTGGTGAAACGAGCCCTAACTGCCGCACTCAGAAACGAACATTAATCGTAAATTTATTTTAAGTCCAGCGGAAATATTATACACCATTGAGTCCAATTTGTTTTTGTAACAGAAAATAAATAGTTATCTTACGCTTAGATACAAAATTACTTAAATGCCTCAAAAATTAATTTAATATTTTGACAATAAGCCTGATACACTATCTGTTAAACTCTTAATTAAATTGAAGTTTATTCATAATTAAACGTCTCTGAGTGCGGCAGTCAGTCTTTTTTAGGGTTCCGTAGTCAACAAGGAACCCTTATAGCTTCGGTCTGTCCGTCCGTCTGTCTGTCTGTCGGCGGTTTTGCTCAGAGACTGTAAGACCTACTTATATGTTATTTGGCATAAATGCACATATTAATGATGGCAACAAAATGGTACATGAAATCTTAAAAAAATATTTTTTTTGATGGTACCTTCCATACACATCATTCATCCTCCGATCATTTTCCGATTTAGAGATCCGTTTGTGAAATATTAAGTTTTAAAGTGGAAAAAATCGTTAGAGTCCAGTGTCCCCCCCTTCTACCAGCTAAACGGTAGTTTCTGGAAATGTGAAAAAATTCACGGGAGTAGGAAATATGGTGAATTTAAAAGGAAAACTATCACGGCTAAGAAAACTTCATAAGTTATTGAGTAATAGTCGATCAATTAAAAAAATGTTTTCGGCGAAGTATAAAGGAACGTTTCGTTCAAATTCCTTTGAAAGCAACTGAGATGATGTTGTTAGGAGTGTAAAACACGCTATAAATGTACATTCATTAACCATACACAAATTTTAGGAAACTAGCGGTACTACGGAACCCTATATTGCGCGTGGCTCGACATGCACTTGGCCGGTTTTTTTTTTATAATAAAGTTTGTGATAAGCGTAAGCTAAGATTTAAAAAATTCTTAATGTATTCCTGGGTGAGTTTTAGTATTCATATTATTTTCTCTAGTAAGGTACTTAAAGAAGGCTGCTGGGTCACGCTAAAGACAGACGGCTTATTATCTTTTAAGTCAAACAAAACAAAATATAACAAAGGAACACTCAACATGAAGGTGATTATGAAATGTAACAAAGAAAAGACTCTCCAATCGATGCCATGATCTCCTTAGCTCGAAATAAATATGAACGAAAGCAAAGGCTCCCCAAACGCTTTAACGAAGGATGTCGTACATAACTGGTATGCATGGTTGAAGAAAAAAGTATGTGTTGAAATGTGCTAATTGGTTAGTTACGTAACCTGTTAGTTAACGATAAAAACTATTATGAGTATTTTATTGTAGAAATCAAGATTTTAAGTTTAAGTCAAGATTGTAGAATACAATTTAATTACTATAGTAACTGTACAATTCAGAATTTATTCCGTACATTTAAATCCACATACTTCCTATGTGGTGAGATACTTTTTTTTCATTTATTTATTTACTAGCGACCCGCCCCGGCGTCGCACGGGCATAAAATATATAGCCACTGAATAAAATATGCCTATAGCCTTCCTCCTCAATAAATGGGCTATCTAACACTGAAAGAATTTTTCAAATCGGACCAGTAGTTCCTGAGATTAGCGCATTCAAGTTAGCCCTTTCAAATAATTTTCCCCGTTTTTTCCACATTTTCCTCTATTTCTTCGCTCCTATTAGTCTTAGCGTGATAAAATATAGCCTATAACCTTCCTCGATAATTGGGCTATCTAACACTGAAAGAATCATCAAAATCTGTTGCGTAGTTTTAAAGATTAAAGGGAACAAAGGGACATGAGGGAAAAAAGCGACTTTGTTTTATGATATATATATAGAAGGTCGCTTTAACATCAGGGTCATTAGCGACCACAGTAGAGAATACATCACAAATCGAACAAAGAATAATATTATGTAAAACAAATCATTAAAAGTATTGATGAAATATAATTTATTTTACGATAATATTACAACTGAAGCCTTTTGTAAGCTGAAAATATTATATCCCAAACAGGACACGCTATAATACATACTTTGTTAAAGGGGTTTAAATGTAATTAAAATTCTCATTATATTCCAGGTTGAGCAGATTTAAACATAATGAAAAGCAAACAAAAATCCGCCGGGTCGTCTGAAATATCCGTTCTACGAGAATTTTTCAATTATTTTAGTTCAACAAAGGATTGAAGAGAGAGCTGGGAAATTAATTGTTATTCTTTGATTATATACTTAACGAACCTATGTTACATCACAATATTAGCTTTATTGCATATACATAATATACATTGCTTGGTATATAAAGCTAATATTATATTTTTAACCGACTTCCAAAAAACGAGGAGGTTATAATATGTTCGGCTGTGGATATTTTTTTATTTTATTGTTTATAGATAACTCTTCCCAACAAACCAAATAAGACTTTTATATCTACTAATATGGTTATGTAGTTTTAAAGTATCTTAACTATATAAAAACTTGAAAAAAGTCTTACCAACTGAATCCGTACATCGAAAAAGCACTGAAACTCCCAAAATAAAATATACGAAAAGTAACGGACACATCATCACAAGTTTCACAGCACTTTCGTCACTGTTACATTCTATAATATCATCGTTCTTTACTTTGTTTTAAAAGTTCGTTTACGATTTCCCGGGCTCGGGGAAACAAAATGGCGGCCGTGGCGCCCCCGTCGTGGTAGAATAGCAACTGTTTAGCGAATATCCCGCGAGCTAGGAGCTAGCTACGCGCCTGCGCGCCCACAACTTATAAGTGAATTTCTTAGACTTTATGGTATTTTTATTCTTACAATTTTCTTGGACAATATTGAATTTTCTTACAAAAAATTGTATAAATGTTTGTTGCCAAATTATGTATGAGGTCAAGTCTAGACTGAAGATGAAAAAATATTCCGATTCCTCCCTCCTTATTCTGGTATTATTTAAGATAAATAATACCAGAATAAGGAGGGAGGAACACAAGTTTTTGTACATCGTAACATTGTTTCAGTTTCTGTTAGAATAAATGTCGATCATTTATGTTTCAGCTTTCGCGTAACACAAAACTACACTCCAATCCTTTGCTTTATACAAACAATAGCATTCTGCATCCAACTCGAGTTTCGAGACACGAATCTATGCTAACACAAAAGCTATTCGGCTACTTACTCCGTTCGATTCCCAGTTGACGATCTATTCGAGCGATTTCGTGCAAGACTTCCCCTCTCACTCTGTACCTCTCTCTCTACCTATAAATTCACATCTGTACATGGAAATCAAATAGTGGATACTGTGTGGTCAATTATTATCTCTCGTTCCAATGATTCAGCGGTAGTTGTTTCAACCGTCAGTACACTCAGCTGAACATTACAATGGAATTGTTTTAACAACAGCGCGCTGCGTGGTAAACTGAATTAAAAATGATTGAACATATTATAGGATTGTAAAAAATGACGATTTTGACCAGAAAACGAAACGCACAACTGACGTTAAGTTGTTAAATTCGTTTTTGACCTTCAATATCCTTCCTATCAATTTAACCGACGAAAAATCCAGAATCCCAAATATTCCTTACTTTGAGCTTTTTCACAATTGCTATAAAATGACTTATATCAGCCATTTTATAGAATAACACCTTATAAAGAATTTAGTACTTACACTTGATTCTGAGTAACGAACACAATACTTTCAGATAACATACTTCAATTTTTAGGCAATTGCAAAAGGCTATTGCAATCACCGATCTAGCTATTTAATACACAAGTAATAATAATTAATCAAACATCAATGTCGCCGACTGTACGTAGGTGCACGGTAGAGGAAACTGCCACAGAGTAGAGTCGCACAGAGGTGATTGATTGTGTTTATTCTGCAGCTACAATTCTGCCTAATGTGTGTGTATAGCGCTCTTTAGCGCCGCGATGTAAGAGACGCATAGAGACGAGTGGAGTACTGCTAGAATGTTAAACGTTATTGAAGCATTTAGAATTTTAAATAAGTTTGTAGTCTTAATGTCTAATGCTCATTAAAAATGATCAACCACGTGAAATATTACAAAGTTGATGCTCGACCACTTATCAAAAATTTGCACTATGACGATAAGAACGTAACCGCAACGACTGTAAAGTATGATCGAGTTGGTAGGTAAGGTCGCCGACCTTGCCGATAGTACCTATGAATTATAATTATAATTGAGGACATGAGTGGACGTGGGTAACTAACATTTTACAACATAAGAGTACTTCGATTTTTTTCCTTATAATTAAAAAAACCCTTGTAGCTTACCTGCCTCCTTCATAATCTACCTATACATAGAATCCACATTTTTCATTTCAAATAATTTTCCCGGTCCTAAAGCCTCTATTTACGCAAAAAATGAGTAACTTGCGTGCTTTATCCACTCATGTCTGCAACTGTCACATAAACGATATTCACTATTATAATTTCAGTCCGTTAACTGCAATCAGTCATCACAAGAGCCCACAATTCATCACGAGGACGCATAATCTTATAATTCTCTCAATCATATTGCGCCAGCCCGCAATCCAATTTAGCTGATATTAATTATCCCGCCCTGAGCCCCCATTAATATCCACCAAGATGCAGTTTATGTATCGCCAGGACATTCATATTATGTACTTGGTCATCAAGTTCCTATACATTCAGCTGCAGTGTTTCTGGAACATACCTTTCAAGAAGAGATCGTGTTTCTCATTAAAAGGACGTATCCACTGTCCATGGGCGACGGTAGTTGCTTCCATCAGAGTAACTGTTTGCTTGTTTGCCCCCTGATTTTATAAAAAAGATATAGGTATTGATATTTTCTCTAATGGAATTTCTATTTAATAACATAGAAGTGCATAGAAATTCTTATTACGCCTTAGGGGAAATAAAATACGACAGATTCCTGGAATCATGAACAACGCACGGGAAGAAAATATACAACAACACTAGAGTATATTTCTCATAATTTTGTTTAACAATATTACCATTACATTGCAAACATTACCGACAATATTATAACCGGCAAGCAATAACGTCCTAAAGCACATAATGCTATTTTTACAATTCTTCAAAACAAGTACCAAAAATGCAGAATGATCTTTTCTCGGTCTCCCGACGTTATTCAGGAAGTATTTGCTCGCTTGCACTAACAAGCCGCCTGGGCATAAACTGATACTCCATACATTATTCATCGCACAGCCAATAGCGCTTTATACAGCTAAGAGCACTGCATCGGTCGTCAGGACCCGCTCTTGTTCTTGACAACTAAATAGTCTCAATCGGAAATGGCATTCAGATAATGTTCTTCTGATAAAGCAATTATTGAAATATAAATGTTACCTGCAACTTTGTTATTATATTATTATGAATACATTCGCAAATACAATATAATATTTTCATAAATATTTTATAAGAAAATCTACCTATATATTTTAAGAAACAATTTAAATATAATATTGTATCTGCCAATCAATGACGTTAAATTATTAACCACAAGACAAGACGCTGTTATTTTTGTATCTCAGGTGAGACTCTCTCAATGTTAAAGAAATACTACCTCCGTGGTCCAGTGATTCAGAGCTTGGCTCTTAACTCAGAAGTTTGAACAATCGAACCAATGGCTTTTTTATGTTAGAATATAAAAATATGTAGTTCCCAAATTTTGTTACAATAATACAAGCTAAGAATTATGATCAATGATCATTATTGCAATAAAGATGATCGATGCGTTGGATAGTGATGAAAAAAGTAGGTCCTGCACCTGGTCTCTCGACTATATCTAGATCCTCTTTGATTGGTTTTAAGAAAAAGCGAGTTCTTGTTGTAAGCTAGAAAAACTACTCCTTTCTCTCGTTTTATAGGCTACCGTCACTGAAACCGGCAATAATATTATATCTTCGAGATAGTTGTTAGTTATGTAGGTACACGAGCTTGACATAATATTGTGTATTGACCCATCATAGTTTAACCGAATTCCCGTATCTAACGAACTGAATAATGTAAACGTTGGTTCCAATCACATAATGTACGGCGGGAAGATTTGATTACATTCACCAATTAAAATCACTTCACAATGCGCACGCAAATTTTGTTTACCCGCAATTTGGTATTGAATCGGCGGGAAATTATCCCCTGTTCCGAGTTCCGTTTACCTTATTTATTCATTTTGCCACGTGGATCATCACGTTAATGTAAATTCTTCGAATCTGAGGGTTGTGATTCTCATCATTTGCCAGAATGCCACACCGCGGGCTGTTTTTCTTATGCGCAACAAAAGTAATATTCAAAGTATTAGAACCGAGTTAACGGTTAAAAAAGCTTATATTTTAATACTAGCTTTTGTAGTGAGCGATAGAGATAGCACAAAATATACGCCAGGCAAAAGACGTTCAGTAGCAAAGGAAAATTCATATAACTTTCCTTTTGGCCAGTGTTTATTAATTATTTACAAAAAGACTTTACTTTCTTTATTCACAAAAGTATCAATTGACACTAAAAAAAAATTTTGTGTGCATTTTTGTGAAAGTCTGACCCCTAGAAAACTCAAGAATACATAATGCATTGGGCCGAGAGATTCACGCTTTCTACTCGAAATTTATGATAATTGTTTCAAAAAAGTTTTGATTTATTCGTGGAATACTTAAGCCGCGACCTAATACCGGCGCGTTGTTTTTCCGAAATTTTGACCGACTTCTGTATTCCACGGTTCAAAGTTTTAGAATATCCTTTTCAGTTTCTTTCTTGTTCGCTAGGAAAGAATCGGATTTATTTTAATTCTGAAGCGGGTTACGCTAAAACCAAAGTAGAATCTTTTGTTTGCTATCTCATATGGCATACCCAATACCAAGTCATTATGACGTATCAAAATACACATACGCGCTTAATAGATATGTTAATATATATAAGTATAGATAAAATAATAAAATGTATGACTTAAGGCGAAATTACATTTGTGTTCAGATAATAATTCCATTAAGTCAATTGAAGACTTGACAACACCAATATTAAGCCGTAATTTTTATGTTAAATTAATAATAAAACACCTTTTGAATTGTAAGGAAAGACTTATGTTAGGTTGAGATTATAATAGTAACAATTAAACAAAGGAATAAAGAAATTATAATAATTTTAAAAGTACGGTTATCAAAAATGTGGCAAATAACTAGGTTATTCTTATTCTTATTCTAGATAAAAATGATTATTATCTGTGAAACATGATAAGGAAGTTTTGGTTCATTTAGATACTTATTTATCTAATTATCGACACTTATTGGTTATTTCAGTTAGAAGTTGTTATTTATATTATTGTTTTAATTAAAGATATGTTATAAATGTATTGTTCGAAATATCTAGGATATTTCGAACATAAATATTTAAATTAGAAATAAAACGTTTTGTGGTCTGATAAAATGTATTATCCAATAGAAATGTAACGGTTGGCTGATTGGACAAAGGGAATGTTTCCGGTCAAATCAAAATACTATTTAATAATTAAAATATCATACAAGATATAACATTGACTTATTTTTGATTGGTCAAGGGGTTTAGCCAATAGATGGAAATATTCCCTGGTCATAGCCAAACCCGGGATATATAAGCCATAGAAGGTCGTAATTGGGACACTTTTTTTTGGTGACCTGGAGACGGCTGAACAGGGAGTTAAGTACTTTTCTATTGTAATTATTATCCGCCATATTTTATTGTATTTGTGTTGCTTTGAGTTAATTAGGTGGATAATATTTCTTAAATGTTATTTGATTATTGGTTATGCTTTTGCTACTATTATTTAATGACTTGATTATCGTGTGTTCTGTATTGTAATTTATACTGTTGAAAAGAATATTTAGACCCACCGAGTTTCTTGCTGGTTCTTCTCGGTGGGAAGGTCACTGAACCAGTGGTAGGGCCTTGGACCGATAATAAAACATATTTTATCGTCTATATATTTTTTTTATTTAACTACCCTCACTTTTGATGACCATATTCTTTAATGTGAATTATTAGTGAATTTTGATATTTCTAACCTTTGAATAAGTAATTATTACATAGAGTCGTCCTATTTCTGTCAATATATCTTAGATCTATACATATATACTACAGCCTAACATCAGAAGTGTTGGAACAACCCACTAACACATTTTTGTAAGTTTCAGATTCGTTGTGTGATCTCGTCGTGATGCAACTTAGCGACGCCGCGCCGCGCCGTAGACTTGGCGAACGTACAACGCATCGCTAAGCTTCACGAAGTGCCGGAGACCAGGTAGTTAGTGACCGGACCGAGATGATTCGTTACCGCACCAGAATATTAGAGGTACCGCAACCGACCATTACAAGAATACTTATTTAGGTCAGAAATGACCGAGCGTTTTGTGTTGTGACAAGTGATGTGATTTTTATAAAATGTTGACGATTGTAACGAAAATTGGAACATAATATAATTAGTTTGACGAAAATGAAAAAAATTGGAAACGGATTAATATTGGTGTTAAATTAAAATATAAAAGTAATTTAAAGAACAAGAATTTACAAAAAGTGCTTATTACATTTCGTGATTCGATAGTCTAGTAGAATGAAACATTACCAACAATGAATTTTATTAAACAAGAAAAATCCAGAACAAAAAGTAGAAGATGTAGGTAGGTAGTCCTTGCTTACATTTCTGCACCAATATTTAAATGCCATAATCCGTTAGGTTAGAAATGACTAAAATATATTGTGGAGTTTATTTTCAAACAACTCAACGTCCACAATAAATTATTTCTATAAAATAATCTAAAAGTGTTTTGAGTAAAAAAAAATCTGTTTCCTTAAGTGTATGTGGCTATTAGAAGAAGTCTTTGATAATAGCACTTACTGCATTAAACTTAAAAATACCATTAACAAACATATTAATTGCTTTACGATTAGGTAATAAATTGTCAAATTAAAGCTGACTGCCGTAAGAAGTATATTTTAAAGAACCAATGCGGGTTCGAAATTCTTCTGGAAAATTTTACCGTAGTAGATCTCCCGATAAATTTTAAATTGAGACTCGCTAAAAGTCGAGAACGGCTGAACTGATTTAGCTACTTTTAGTCTTGAAATATTAGTCCAGGGTACCTATATAATTTGAAAAGTTATAATAAGGAATATGATTTGATAATTTTTCAAAAGTTATTTGATTTAGTTTGTACCTAACTGTACCAAAACGTTTACAAATTGCAATAATGATATATTTTTTATGACTGTTTCATTGTTTCTGAAAAATGTTACCTTGTGAAATAGGATATATATACAAATAGATTAAAACAAAACAATCCTTTACAACCTCACAAACGGCATGTCACTGGTAATAACTAATAACAGATTACAAGATAATCGGTGAATTAGTAGTAATGATTGATACCTACTATTATGGCTATGAATTAAATTATGCAGAGCAAAACGCAAAAAGTGATTTATTTAAAAATCGGTGGAAATAAATCAAAACGACATAATATTATAATTACACATTGGAATAGGAAATAATTTCAATTACATACGAAAATAAATTTACAACAGTAATTATTATTAATAACAAGTTGTACCCGTAGTCTATTTGACTTGTCGAACAATACCTACACATAATATTTTCCTGAATTTGGCTTTTAGTCCAATTAAGCTTGGCCTTTGACTATGAATATTATATTATAAACATTAAGTCATATTAAAGTATATTTTGATAACGACAATCTTATTTTCACATATTTATATTAAAATCGCTAAATTGTTTGGTCCAGGTTTGCCCAGTTAAAATAAATTTTGCAAAAATAGTCATAATATGAATAAAATTTTATTCTAAAAATTCTAGCTATGGTGAATAGAAATAAGGAAACATTTAAATAACAATAAAGATAAATAATAATCTATTCTGCTGTGATATAATACTACTTTGTTTGTCAGCCAACACCTTAATGATACATTTTGTATTGTTGGTTTTAATCATAAAACGGTTGACACCATTATCTCATAATATAAAAGACTTGCTACTTATTAGAAAATTGAACCATTTGTGAAGTAAATTTATAATCTCGAAAAGTCTTTTAATAAAGAATAATAAGTAATAAGAATGAAGAAACATTATACATACTATTTTCCTAAAACAAAAGCTGTAGGTACCATAAAAAAAAATGAACATAGATCGTAACGCTGGTTTTCAGTAAGCACCATTAATTAAAGAAAATATTTGAACGTTAAGCCTAAGTATTTCTAAACATAAAAAAAAAAAATATTCAACAATACAAAACTAATATAATTTGGTAGGTAATACATAATATTTGTGCAGACTTTCATAATATGAAGATGGCCACTTACCGAGTACTTGGATTTTTGTCTTATACCTATAATTATATATTATAAAATTCTCGTGTCATACCGTACTCCTCCGAAATGGCTTTACTGATTTTTACCAAATTTTATAATTATGCATAATATTCAGTAGGTCCGAGAATTGGCTATTGGCTACTTTTTATATTGGTAAATGAAAATTTTATTGAATAAATAATAGTAAATTATTACAACTCGAGACTAAGGGCGACCATTATTTGTGCGACGGGATAGCGATGGACGTTGCCATGGTGCCATACTTAGTCACTTCAATAAAATAATATGGGCGAAATACTTTTTATATTACAGAGACCAAAATCATATCTTGAGGTAAAGCCTGACATGACTTTTATTTATAATAAAAAAAAATCACGATGCTAATTTCTATATAATGTACTTATTTAAAGTGATAAGCTTACAGTTGAATAAAGAAGTAACAAAGAGCAAAATATATTATTGAAATTGTTATCATAGACACCTTATTATTAGAACTATGTCTTAAAAACGAATAAATAAAAACATTTCTCGCAATAATCACAATTATCGCAGTTGTATCGGATATAATTGTTACAATGAAGAATAACAATAACAAATCAATTAATTTGTAGATATTATAATGTTTTCAGTTTTATTTAAGTACTAGTACTTATCTTGGTTTTTGAAATTCGTCCGACTGGTTGGCTATAATTAATGAATTACTTAAAATTATAACAGTAAGATTGAATAAGATTATAAAAAATTAATTGAAATTTAATGAAACGATTGAAACTATACCTAAATAATTATAATCTTTATTTTTATGATGAATTAAAAAAATTGACAAAAAAAACAATATTTCAACAAATAATTATTTAACACTCATACATAAGTTACGTTTTGTAAAATTTTTGATGTTTCTTGAATAAGACTGTAAATAAAGAAATCAACACTTAAGTAACACTTTACATAAATCTAAATATTTTATACCTAATTAGTACATAAAGTAAAACATTTCAAAAAAACATCTTTATAAATCCGCTAAATGTCAGTAAAACAATAATTAAACAAAAAAGGAATTCTCTTCTGGTGGCCGGTGGCTATGTGGTATTAATACATAAAAAATTAATACATTAAAAAATAATAGCATTAAGATAAAAAAAAAAATTCTCAAAAGAAGGTTAGGTTTAGGTTAATTTGGTTTAACAAACTATAAATTCAGAAAAAGAAAGAAAAAGTGTACCGAAAGATAAAATATAAAATGGTCTGGTCCATGGTTGTTATGGTAATTTTTATAGAGGATGAAACTGGAAAAAAAGTACAGTGAATTTTGGTTATAACGACGACGGCGGACTTACTGTATACCTATTTACTTGGCATATACATATATATTATATTTACTTAATGACGTCGCTTTAAGTTTTTACAACCGCGGTCGATATTAACGAAATCCACTGTATGTGTAAATCCAGTTAGTCTGTGTATCCAAAAAAATATGGATGGCAAAAACAATAAAGTATCCAAAAAAAAAAGGATGGCAAAAAAAAAAAAAAAAACAGTATCCAAAAAAAATGGATGGCAAAAAAAAAAAGTATCCAAAAAAAAATGGATGGCAAAGAAAAAAAACAAAAAGCATCAAAAAAAAAGGATGGCAAAAAAAAAAAAATGAACAGTTTGCGAACGAAATGATATTGACTATTAAAGTGACCATAAGAAACCATTGTAGACAGACCTCAAAAAAATAAAAATAAAACAGGAGTGTCTTAACGACTTCGAGAGCGAAGTCTTTGTCAGTATGGCCGTAATAGATATGTTAATATATATAAGTATAGATAAAATAATAAAATGTATGACTTAAGGCGAAATTACATTTGTGTTCAGATAATAATTCCATTAAGTCAATTGAAGACTTGACAACACCAATATTAAGCCGTAATTTTTATGTTAAATTAATAATAAAACACCTTTTGAATTGTAAGGAAAGACTTATGTTAGGTTGAGATTATAATAGTAACAATTAAACAAAGGAATAAAGAAATTATAATAATTTTAAAAGTACGGTTATCAAAAATGTGGCAAATAACTAGGTTATTCTTATTCTTATTCTAGATAAAAATGATTATTATCTGTGAAACATGATAAGGAAGTTTTGGTTCATTTAGATACTTATTTATCTAATTATCGACACTTATTGGTTATTTCAGTTAGAAGTTGTTATTTATATTATTGTTTTAATTAAAGATATGTTATAAATGTATTGTTCGAAATATCTAGGATATTTCGAACATAAATATTTAAATTAGAAATAAAACGTTTTGTGGTCTGATAAAATGTATTATCCAATAGAAATGTAACGGTTGGCTGATTGGACAAAGGGAATGTTTCCGGTCAAATCAAAATACTATTTAATAATTAAAATATCATACAAGATATAACATTGACTTATTTTTGATTGGTCAAGGGGTTTAGCCAATAGATGGAAATATTCCCTGGTCATAGCCAAACCCGGGATATATAAGCCATAGAAGGTCGTAATTGGGACACTTTTTTTTGGTGACCTGGAGACGGCTGAACAGGGAGTTAAGTACTTTTCTATTGTAATTATTATCCGCCATATTTTATTGTATTTGTGTTGCTTTGAGTTAATTAGGTGGATAATATTTCTTAAATGTTATTTGATTATTGGTTATGCTTTTGCTACTATTATTTAATGACTTGATTATCGTGTGTTCTGTATTGTAATTTATACTGTTGAAAAGAATATTTAGACCCACCGAGTTTCTTGCTGGTTCTTCTCGGTGGGAAGGTCACTGAACCAGTGGTAGGGCCTTGGACCGATAATAAAACATATTTTATCGTCTATATATTTTTTTTATTTAACTACCCTCACTTTTGATGACCATATTCTTTAATGTGAATTATTAGTGAATTTTGATATTTCTAACCTTTGAATAAGTAATTATTACATAGAGTCGTCCTATTTCTGTCAATATATCTTAGATCTATACATATATACTACAGCCTAACACGCTCGCTCTTGATAATGTTTTTTTCTATCTACAATATAATACATTTGATCGTATTATATTGTAGATGACACTATTTGTTATACATTTACTACAGTAGTACAAAATGCCACTACTTAGAATAGAATAAAATTAGAATAAAATAGAATGATTTATTGCATTTAGTTATTCTTTACTTAGTTATTCATTATTCGACCACATGCAAATTGACAGATGGAAATGACGGAAGTGTGAAACGACTGACTCAGGGACCTTTCGGGGACCTATCAGACAAAGAGCGGTTACACGTTCAAGCGTTCTGCGTTCGCATTTTGCGTTCGAGCGGTCAGACACAGAAGTGATTTTGACGCGGTCAGACCGCACTCTGTGTGAGTATCACTATATAATTAACGTAATACAACACAAAGAACGCAAAACTGACCGCTTTCACGCTTCACAGCTGACCGCTCTCTGTCTGATGGGCCCCTCAGGGACCTATCAGACAGAGAGCGGTCACACGTTCAAGCGTTTTGCGTTTGCATTCTGCGTTGGAGCAGTCAGTCTCACAGGAGGTATTCTGACGCGGTCAGAACGCCCCCTGTATGAGTATCCCTATATAACATAATGCAAAACTGACCGCTTGACGCTTGACCGCGTGACCGCTCTCTGTCTGATAGGTCCCTTAGACAGAGAGCGTTCACGCGGTCAAACGTTGAAGCGATCAGTTTTGCGTTTTTTGTGTTATAATACGATAATTAAACTCACACATAAAGCGTTCTGACTACGTCAGAATGCCTTCTGTGTGACAACATAAAAAACGCTGAACTGACCGCTTCAACGCTTGACCGCGTGAACGCTCTCTGTCTGATATGTCCTCGATGGATACGTCTAAGTTACCAGCCATCTTGTAAAGAGTCTATCACAAAACGCCAATATTGGCGTTAGTTCGAATAACACGCCAAAGCATCATTGTAGGTAGGAATATAAGTTGTGATATCAGAGAAATTGATTGATAGTCAGATGGAGGACCTACGGAACTTAGTCTGGTTATGTCAAGCCCAGCCGAAATATCTCGACTAAAGGTGATTTTACTCAACCCGCAAAACTTGGTTTTTATATCAACATCGGTCCGCCATCAGCTATAAATCAATTCCTCTGATAGTACATAAAACTATGTACAGTTCAATATCAATTGTCATTAATATGTCACTGGCCGCGGAATTTGTCAATAAATACACGACACAATGCGCGTCAGTGAAAATGTCGGGCGATTTCAATCGTGCGATTGTTTATATTGTAACCGGCCGATTTATAGCAACCGACCTCCGTGCATTTTATATCCATTGTACTTAAGCGTTATTACTTTCTGGGTACAACTATAAATTGCGAAAGTATGGGCGTACAAAGGTTTTTTTATTGGCGTCCGCTTGCCTTCACAATGGCGAAATTGGCTGCGAGGGCATAGCAAGACATATTTTATCCGACACTCAAAGACTTGTGTCAAATTCACATCGATTGCTCTAGTTTCCTTAACACTGCACTTTGAAAACCTAGCTTTTTAGTGCTTGAATTATTTACAGGTAATAACATTATTCTTTTAAGAATTCAAATCCCCGGAAACTTCTTTTTTTTACCGCAATAAAAGGGTGCAGCTAATTCCCGTGGTCAACTGTAAATCTGTGCAAAATCTTCTATAAAAATTAATCCTGTAGTCTTACTTTATTCAATGCAAAGCAACCATTCAGAGTCAACCATTTCGGCTGTATGAAGCCGGCCGGAGAAGGCAAATGGAATCTCAGCTTTAGCCATTCCGTTAAAAATAAAGTTCAAAGTGCTATTGTTTTAATTACAAGTCGTGGCAACAGCCGCACGAGCACTCGGTATCGCTGCTGCTAACAACAATTTACTGTAATCTTGTAGATGTCCCGAATTTTTCCCGGATAGGGTGACCATGCTTTAAAAGTTTTACAGTTTTACCGGAAATGGGTGATTCAACGGCGATAAAGCGAGACATGACTTACAACAAAAAATAATCATTTCTCAAAACGCGAAGGTACCTACCCTTTTAAACTGGGTACATTATCTTTTTTATCAACAGTAATTATAATATTATTATGATTCTCTGCATTTTTTAAATTAAAAACGTTTTATAATGATAATATTATTATCCTCGTGATATTTCATATACGTTATATTAATAAAATGTTATGTCTGTAGATGGGGAAAGTCAAATTTATTTTCGACTTATCTTTCGATTTATTTCGTTGCGAGCCAGTTGGTCTCTGGGGAGCTCTAACATCATAATATTGGAGGATGAAATTTGGTTGACTAGATATTAATAACAAAATTTTACTTATCTTTATTACTCATTTTTTATTATTAATCGTTTCTGTCGCATTATATTATTAACTTTAAAGTTATTAATTATTTTATCACAACTATATTATTATATACTAGTATAGTAATTGAAAACTGTTCAAATTGTGCACGATTAAACTCCACAGTAATTGTAACTTATTTTTAAAAATCATTTTATCCCTTATGGCCGGTTTACACGTATTGTGTTGATAAGTAGTAACTTAATTTGAAGTGCCTGCCCAAAATGTGTCAAGTGACAAGCTCTGCCTGCCAACTTTATAGAAAATAGTCAAAATTCTAATTATCTTGTTTAGTACTCAACTAAATTTTAACTTGCTACTTGCTACTAAATTTTGAGTTAACATGCAATTAATAAATTAAAATTTTGTTAACTACTTATCTACTTAATACGTGTAAACCAGCCATTAAACACGGTCAATAAACATGGTCACCATACATAGTCTAAGCGGTGAACTCGTCCACAAACAAGTATCTGAAGAAGGATTAAGTTCGCCAACTCAGACACAAATTGCCCGCTTGTACAACAATATATTATACAGTAGACCATCTTCAAAATAGACCGCCTGAGTTGAGCGAGTGAATAAGCGTGATGAAATAACTTGAAGAAACAAAAAAATGCACGACGACGAGACGAGCGTAACAAGTGTATCTGTATTGAGCAAGTTTCATTTTATGGTCACGGCTAAGTTACTCTACTGTACGATATAAGTTATATTGTGGTTCTACCATACAGTTATTAAATACACATTGGCTAAATGGCTAGATCTTAGCGTTATCAGATATTGTTAACTTACATGTTTCATAAACATGTGATAAAATCTTATGGCGGGGCTGTTGGTACAAAATACTACTCGTATCTTCTTAACTTTACTATAAAAACCATTAACTTTGGGTTTATGTTCATCATATTCATTAATTTTGGTATTAATGAAATTGGAACCAAAGTCGCGACTCACGAGTATTTTCATTTTGTATAATAAATTAAACACTTTGAGGCCTTGGTGCTAAAAATTATGCCGCTTCTTTCATACATTACAAGGGATGAGGTTGATAACGCATTTTTACCTAGGGTTCACTTTAATCCGGACTGGCACAAGTATATCATTTTATGCATATGCTGCCTATGCTGTCCCGCTGCTGGACAAAGCCCTTCCCAAGGTTTTACACTTCTCTCGAACTAACTAATATCTTATGTATATCTTAATTAAATAATAATATCATACTAATTTCATCGATAGATATCGCGATGAAGAATAAAAGTAATTTAAAACAACGTCAGAAAAGTAATTCCGCTCAAATGTTACATAAATAAAATTGCAATTTATTTAATACGTCTTATTTAACAAAGGCAAGCAAACGTTAAAAATACAAAGAGTATCCGGCGTACAGAGTGTACAGAGCGTACAGAGTGTACAGAGCGTACAGAGCGTACAGCACAGTGAGATATAAACGAGAGTTGCGATCGGCTTATCTCTGTAAAATGGCGGAGCTCACCTTCTATTGTAAACTGAAATATACGGGCTTGTAGTTGGCGGTTTGCTGTTGGAATAATTTTTATTTTATATCGGATTTTACAGACTACGAAACTTAAACTCGCATATTCAAGATATTTAATGCTGCGAAAGCGCTCAATAAAGATTTAACAAGAAGAAAATCATTAATCTGTTTGTATCGAATATGGCGTTTGGTACGCTACATTAAATCTATAGATAGTTTGAACAATTTTAAATCAGCTATACACTTTAAATTCTTACAGCGTTCACTAACCAAAGTTATATTATGACCGTTTCGGTGTTCATATTATTATCACGCCAATCCAGCACTAAACTGTCAATCCGGGTCAGTAACGTAAATGTTACATAAATATGCTATGATATCTCTTGCTTTCCTCGACTTTCTCCTTTAACGAGAAGTCACTATATTTCACACACACTATTTCGAAAAATATCGCATAAAAATCAGGCTCCATAATATTCGTGATGTTTACTATAACAATAATCCAGTCTGGCCTAACGCGTTTCAAATAAAAATTCCCATCCGTGTGTTTCCAAGTACGTCAACGCTGCAGCTAATATGATCAAGGGCGATAATCGCGCGCCGGCAGATCAATGTTGATGCAGTTGGACAAACGCGCTTAGCCGACACCGGATCGCTGCACTAAAAGGTATTACCTTCTCCTTTTTAGCCGTATAATGGAGTTAGGTCATGTTACGAGGCAGGCCGGTGAACGAGATGTGATTCTGGCGAGTTTTAACTCGTGTAAGGGACATGTGGTTTTCAGGGAATGTTTCGATCAACAGACCTAAAATTATCATTCTGAGTGTATCTATACGGTAACTTCTCACTGTATCTATACTCATATTATAAATGCGAAAGTACCTGTCTGCCTAAAATATTTATTTGACAATGAGAGAACAGAAATAATATGAAAATATATTTATTATATAATCCTTCGATCGCGGGTCCTTGGAAATGCTATTGTATTCTATTGTTGTCGCGATCACCGGTGCTCTTGTAGGGTTTAAAGGATTAATAATCCTCGTATCGAATATTTTAATGCCGTTCTAGGATGATTCGTGGAAATACTATCGGTACAAAATGTAGGCTTTTAGTTTGAATAAAAATATTGTGTAATCTGAATACAGATGCCTTTCAAAAATAAACACACGATTTTAATTAAAAACTAGGTAAGTATACGTCCATTAATATCAACCATGAAGATCCAGATCTATACTTTAACTTAATATTATAAATAGGTACGAAAGTCTGTCTGTCTGTCTGTTACCTCTTCATGCTTACACCACTGTAGGGATTTTAATTTGGTATATTGTAGAAATATAGATACTTGGTGTCCCGGAAGAGGACACAATATAATAATAATATGATAATATTGTAATAATTAAATTTTGACATATTTAGGACCTGTTTCGCCACTTTCTGATAAAGTGCCGAATAGGCCGCTAATCGCAACTTTTTTGACAGATTCTCTACACTTTATCAGTCAAGTTAAGTGGTGGATAGCCTATTAGCTATGTCCACACTGTGCACTTTCATCTTCTTTCATTCAACTTTCGTATTGGCGCATTCAATTATTGAAAGCGTCAACGAACGCAACGCCAACATTGTCATTTTTGTTCAGTTGCAGTATTTGTCAGCTTGTAACATGTGCGACGAGAACATTTTACTGGGTGGAATATGTGCGCCTTATTTGGTCATAAGAAATTCCAGAAAAAAAAAACAAAGCAAAAATTTTGGATACGGTCAGAAGGCATGCGTCGCGGGCATGCCTCACGTGCGCTGTTGACTGCGCTAAAATGTGTGGTTTCTGTATCTCAGATCGGTAACGCAATAATTGACAAATTAGAAAATGGGGATTGTCCATTTTTTTTTAATTTTGCTCATTACAAAAACATTTCGAGGAATATGGTCAGTGATCGTTTTTCTGTATATAAACGAAAAAAATACCCATTAGTTACTTATATTTTTGAACAAATATGTTTAACCTTAGTTTGACCTTCAATGGCGTTAAATTAGCAATAAATTCGATCAACATTACGTTTCGAAGTTTTGGTAAGTTTCTCGTATCAGCTTTCACATAATGATAACTTGCATTAGACGAACCAGCCATTATAAATAGGATTGAAAGGAAAAAAAACATACTACAGAGGTCAATTGGCCGCCGATGATGACGTCAGAGCGAAACTTTAAAAATGTATTGAGAAAAAACTAGCCAATGGATTTCAAAATTATTTAATTTATATTCTTAAAATACCCTATTTTAACGAAAAAATACATATAAAAAGTACATGTGATTTTTTTTGGACAATGCCCATTGTAAAAACAAAAACGAATATTCCTCATAAATCATAATCTATTTCATTTAGATATTTCAGTAAGTTATTATAAAGTTTTGAGTATCGTCCTGTGTTAATAAATCGACTCCTAAAGCCGGCAGAGCGGTGGCAAGTGGCCAAAACTTAATCGCGAAAGAACACTCTGGAATGAAATGTAGTTATTATAAAAGTTATAATAAAATCCATGTCCTACTTATGATGCAATTATCCTTACATTTTTTCATTCTAAACAAAAAAGACTAAAGATAGTCTTAGATCTTTAAGGCTGTCATCTAATACATTCGCCATTATCGAATTTATAAGTTAAGAGACAGAGGCGGCTCATGAAACGTGACCAGCCTACAACAAAGTGTTGTACTCGTAGTATGGATATCGCAAAACATAATAATTAATTAATAATATTATTGCGCATTTTTGTGATATTATTCACTATATTATTGTGGTATTAAATCATCAACACAATGACCAATCTCATGCCTGAGTAGAATAAAATCCGTGAGTATAATATATAATTATTTTTAACAAATATTAAAACCGACTTCCAAGGTAAAAACAATAACAATATCCGTTTAGTATGAACTAAAAAGTATTAAATAATTTTTCCTGTCTAATAGCGCCTTTTTCCGAATTCGGCTAAGCCTCAACAGCTATTTCTGTACTCAATCTTCATCATTTTGAAGTCGGTACCAGATAGCTGAATCTTCCTCTGCCAAATATTTGAAACTTTTGAAACTGGCACCGACTTCAAAATGATGAAGATTGAGTACAGAAATAGCTGTTGAGGCTTAGCCGAATTCGGAAAAAGGCACTATTAGACAGGAAAAATTATTTAATACTTTTTAGTTCATATTAATGTTATTATTGTTTTTACCTTGGAAGTCGGTTTTAATTTTTTGTTAAAAATAATAATTTCACTCTTTTTAGTTACATGCATGCTAGGTAATTTATGGGAGAAGCCACACGGGTGCGGTGAGATGGCGGCGCGGCGATTGGTGACCCTGACGTGGTAATGATGATGATGATGATGATAATGATGATGATGATGATGATGATGATGATGATGAATGTAATTTGCATAGTAGCATATGCTTTCTGTTCTTAAAACAGCGCCTAAACCCCAAACATGTATCCATAAGGAATCCGGAGTTCTCTTAGTATCTTTGGAACCATAGAATACCTTGGTGCAAAATCTTGCGTTTTGGTAGCATAATATGCTTAGGATACTTCTCATAAAACTAAAATCACCATATGTTTCCATATAAATTTTAAGGAGTTCCCTCAATACCTAATGGATCCCATCATCAGGTCACTATGTTTGGGAACATGTTACCAAATTCAGACTATATCCTATACAACAAAAAAATAATTTTGAAAATCGGTCCACAAACGGCGGAGCTATCCGCGAACAAACATAAAAAAAGAACATAATTATATACGGTCGAATTTAGAAACCTCCTCCTTTTTGGGAAGTCGGTTAAAAAATCAGATCAGCCTGCAATCGTCCAAACGGGTCGATAAGCCATCCTGTATATGGGGGCCTTTATAGTTAAAATATTCTGGTAACGTAGTTCGCGCCCACACTTTTCATTGTATTTTTTAAACTAAATAATGAATATTAAGTAAGAAAACATCAGCTGTAATCTCCAATACATTTACAAAATATTATAATGATATTAATAGTTTGATGGTAGCAGGAACTCGCAAACTGGACTGGACTGAATTGACAAAAGAGCAAGATATGTTTATAATTAGGTACGCTATATAACACTAGACTTCTACTAGAGAGTAGTATGGCAATTTCTACATTGCTTCTGTTACATAAAATAATTGAGGCGGCTTCCATACAAAAGCGGTAGTTTTTTGCCAATTTTTGCTCTATAGTGGTAAGGAACCCTTCTTGCGCGAGTCCAACTCTCACGTGACTGATTATATTTTAATGTTCATGTTTTCAGTTCTTTTGAAACTTCCGTCATTTTTTTTACCTACTACATTTTTGTCAAAGTGATAGAGATTGCTTTCTTTCACGTAATGTCTACGCCTGATCCCAGTCCCACACATCTTAATGAACGTCATAAAATGTAAATTGAGAGACGGAGTGTGGGCTTGTCGCTTTATTTAGCTTTATGAGCGAGTTAGCGCCTTATCTCTGTACTGTGGATGCGAAATTAAAAGATTATGAAGTACATAATCATGTTTTGAGGGTACCGACTGTTGGCCTGCCTAGTGCCAAGTAAGGGTCAATTCAGACCGCAAAGTGACGAGACGAGGCGCGGTGCGGCATAAATTTGTATGGATTTGATAGATTTCAATTGCGTGAGACGTCTTGCGAATCTGTAAAATCTATAATATACATTTAGAAAAGCATCTACGCGTCGCGTTGCGTTCTGAATTGACCCTAATTGCTTTGTATATAGTTGACAATTTGAGTAGAGTCCCCCAAATACATGGAGGCTGGACTGATGTAAGGTTGACCTGACCAGACTCGTTTCTCTCTAATAGATCCTCGTGAGTCTGGTCTCGTTGGAGTCGTTGGCCTGTGTCAGCCCAACCGGAGTCCGCCTTCTCGTATATGGGGGCCTTAACAAGCCTGTGATCGATCGCAGTTTGAACATTAAAAATGTGCAATTAGCTGCCTTTTCAAAATTTCGAATTTATTATTTTAAAAATGTTCCTTTATAATATGAGAAATCTAAAATTTTCTAATTTAAAAAATATCACAACGCCTCGTCAAGTTGCTAGCATAATATTTATAATATAGAGCTAGATTGACTCTTCTAGTCTAAAAGACAGTAATTTGTATAATGGATATGAATCTCATTAGTTTCACAAACTAATAAGAAACAAGTTTCTGAACCCAGTTACAGAATCAGTCTATCGCCAAATAATTGATTCAGTAATTAAGCGAAGTCATAGCGTCGAGATGAAGATGATCTCATATCTCTGGAGAATGTTTACGCATCTTGTAAAAAATATTTTTATTTTATAATTTTAAATATTACTTATGACTAATATAATCAAAATTTTCTTTGTCTGTTTATCTCTCCATCTATCTGAGCTGAGCTGATTATTTAAATCAGAATAGGGTGTTATGGGTAACATTTTTACTATCAAATAGGTAGTAAAAATAACGAAAAATGAAAAAAATATATATTGACTTATAAGCCAACAATGTAATATAATAATATTGTGAATTCTTTACATCAAATCTGCTTACCATTCCAGTCACTTATGTTCAACAATTGCGTGTATTTTTTTCCAAAGTGAATTTTGTTCCGCGTTGTATTTCCACGCGAGTGGTGTCAAAACTCAAACTGCCGCTGTTCATAATATTATTGCCCCTAACATTATTCATATGTTGAGGACATAAGGATCATATTCCCGAGGTAAAATATAAGTAAACGGGTATGACGCAGCGTTTTATGTAAACGTACGATGAATACACAATATCTTTATTGTGTATGCTAATAAACAAGGAAACTGTCTTTGTAAGCGAAAAACCTCGTTAAAATATAATGTTATTACAGTATGCAGGCTGTATTTTAAGTGAGGTGCAAACACAGATTACGATGTTTAAATTTATAAAATAGATTTGCTGCCTTGATGTGGACGAAGTCATTTATAAGGTTTATACCGGCAAATAATATAAACTTAATCTGTCTTATTACTGTAGCTTCCAACTATAATAAAAAAGGAAAAGTTAGCGTCTAATCGTTTACGGATGTATTTAGTCAAATACGTGAAATGTTTTGTAAAACATTTCACGTATTTGACTAAATACTGTAGCATATCTTACCAATTACCAAAAAAGCAAAATAGGCACATAATATTGTTGAAATCAAAGTGGCCTTTCAGGGGCTATGGTGGAACGAACGGATTGTATTATTAAAATTATCATTATAGATATTAGTAATATTACTATTTTACACTATAATTTATACAACTAAGTACTCTTTGCAACCACCAGCGGTTGTTAAATTATAATTAAGAATAAAATTAATACTCACAGCAACTATAGCATTAAAGCAGAACTGTAATCACCAGCAAATAGCAGCTAAGCGATTTAGTTGCGAAAATTGCGGTCTACGCCGGCTTATACATAAGTATAATTTTAGTGTAATTTCTGCGAAGATTTCCTGCTAATATATTCATTGACCTTATCTTGGGTCGCACACGACACGTACAATAACACTAATGCTTTGGAATAATGTTTGCTTTGGCACAACTGTAGATAGCGGCTTAGTCATTAGTGTAGAAAAATATTGTGTACAAAAATATAGCAGTGTTTTGCTAAGGAGTTGTGAGAATTAGGCAGTATTAGCAAACGAAAACAAGGGTACCGTTGTCGTGTACAAATACACAGTGTGTGATAGATGTGATGAATTTATTATATAGAAACATGTCTTATGTATCTGAAAAGGATCTCAATATCCAGAGATAAAAAAATTTCACTTTAAAAAGCTATCTTCCGTTACGCCAAATTGTAAGCAGGTCTTTCTTGCGTCTATGTTTATACTTTTTCGCACCTCCAGGCGGAAAACGTCAACTTTATTCCCGCTGCGCTTACCGATATTGCCGTTTTCCGCCTCAGTCGTTGAGAAAAATAGTATACGCACCATAAGCAGTAAATAAGAAAGCCTCAGATCACATATTTGCATGTGATCTGAGACATTTCTTATTTACCTGAGCTAGGCGCGTAATGTATCAGTGAAAACCAACTTCAAGCTTTTGATAGGGAAATGTCATGGTATCTGAGAATACCATGATGGTGAGTAATAAAATAAAAGAGATTGTTTGTGACTGTTTGTGTCAGATTAACCTGACGTACTGACAGACTCTTAAAGTAAATTTAAGCATTTTCCACAGAAATTATCTTCCTTCGAAATGAATTTTTAATTCACAATGGTATTTTAAGCCCTCTCAGACAGTCGCACTCCATTAAGTGATTTTGGCGCACCGCAGACGGCTCGAACTACACTTTTGATATTTAAATGGGGCACGTCAAATTAGGCGGAGTACACTTGATGGCGAAACCGCCCATCGCTGTGGAGACTAGCGACTGCACGCATTGCTGAAGGATCTGCTTAGTGGATTAATGTTACTAGACATTTATAAATTGAAGCAAGTATTTACATTGTGCTATCAGACTTTATCAGAGAAGTGCATTCATACTCAGATGGTGGATCTACGTAATTTGGTAGCATTATATAAACCGAGCCGACAGATCGCATAGAATTGACATAAGGTGACCAAATGAGGTAGGTCCGTCAAGTGCCTATGAATCAACATCTTCGATGGTGCCTATCAGCGAAATTGATTTAAAGACAAGTGGCGGACCCAACTTATTTCTACGGGTATAACCCGTAGAAATAACATCTCATGAGTTAACTTGACACACAGTCCGACTAAATCACGAAGACCCGGCGTCTGCCTTTGAATCAATTTATCTGACAGTAAGTTTCGATCGTTATTATGCTTCCAACACCAAGTCCGCGATTTGTGAATACACACTGGATCAACCTCGCCATTACATAAGATTTGATAAGCCACAAGTACTGGCAAAAGAAGCACGATACCGCCCAAGAATGATACGCGAGCCCATAGAAAAAAAAAAACACCCTAATTTTAACCGTGAAGATGGTTGGGTGCTGCTATCTAGTTGGGATCCAGTAATAAACAAACTCAAGCACAAATCCATGACACCTCGGCTTCAAGACACTTTGAGTTCGTTCTGCGTAGATCGGAACGCAAACAAAAAAATTTATGAGTCGTCGGGTAGTTTTCTAAACTTAACACTACCATGGCAGAGATCAATAATCGTTTGGATGGGCTCGAGAAACGAATGACTGCAGCAGAGAAGCGAATCGATGCGCACGCGCGCACCCCCGGCCAGGACCCGGCGATAATTAACGCGATAGAAAAATTAGAATATCAATTGAATCAACGGGAGCAAGATTACCTACGTAATGACATACAAGTCACAGGCGTACACGAAAACACCGGTGAAAATGTACACCATCTTGTCGACTTAGTCGCGAAAAAAGTCGGTATTGAGCTTGATGAGCGAGATATTGTTAGTGCCGAGCGGAGGGGTCCAAGGCGATCTGGAGCTGCCGAAGGAGACCAGCGCCAGAACCCGCGCCCTATTATTGTTCGCTTTTCCCGTAGGATCGTGCGTGACAAGATAATCAAAGCGGCTCGAGTTCGCCGTGGCGTCGACACCACCGGTATCGCAGAAGGCCGAGCGACTCGTATAGCTACATCAATTAATGTCTTACCAAGCTTAATCGGGCGTTGTTTTATAAAGCTCGCGAGGAAGGTCGCCGCAATAACTGGCGATATGTATGGACTCGCGGTGGGCGTATCTTCGCTCGTCGCGATCCCGACTCCCCTGTACAGCGTATCACCTCAGATAGTGATCTCTCACGCATTTTTTGTACTGCTTAAATTGGTGAACATCTTTATTATTATTAATTTTAACTTGAAAAGTCACTTATTGTGCAGGACATTGCGAGTTTATATTTTATTATGTTTAAATATGATGTCGTGTGTTACTGTTATGTTATAATATATTTTTTCTGTTTGTTAGTTTTAATGTTATTTTATATTATAATATTTGTTATTTTTTACCTTTACATTTTTTGCTCAATATCTTTGTTACATATAAAATTTTGTTCTCGACAGGCTGGGCGATACTTAAATTATGTTTTCTAAAATTCGTTTATATTTTATATTTTAAAACCAACTTACTCAGGTATACCGACGATATATTTTTATATCGGCCTGTGTAATACATAAGTAAATACCTACATATTACTTACAGAAAAGGATGCAAAGGAAATGTTAAACATAATAATATTATGTATATTTTTATACACATAACATTTTTTTAATACAGAAAACTGTTTAATTTATTTTTATATTGCTGTCCGTTTATTATTTTGTGTATAATATATTTTTATGATATTTTTCATTCGTTTTGAATAATAATAATAATAATAGACATTTATTCGACATAATATTCACAGTACACTACAATAAAACAAAACACACAACAATGAAGGAAAAAAAAAGAAAAAGACAAACATAAGTAAATACTAAGCCTAACCACATAATATTTATATCAGAAAAAGAGAAAAAACAAATTAAATACATAAAATAAAAATGAGGACACCTGAATTTAAATTTTAACGCAGGCGCAGGATTTTTAGAATGTATTCATTATTTTTCACACTATATTATTATGTCTACGACTTTTATTATGTATATATTATTTTACGATGTTAACTTATACTTACTTATAATAATGCTTCAGTCTGCTTGTCATCTGCCCGAAAATAAAGGGGTCCACGGAAGATCAGGGACGACGGTATCAGTTGTCTTAACCTGAGTGGTCTCCGTTTCTGCACTCTTGGGTGATACATTGCCGTGCTATTGTCATAACAATAAAATAGTGTTTTTTTTTTATTGTTTAGCCTTACCTTTGATAGTTATTTAATGTATGTTTTAGCTATAGAATAGGATAATTATGTTTTTTGTATTATGCTTGTTAATATCAGTTTTGTATATGACCTATTAAATATTATGTGTAACATTTAATGGTGGCAGAATAAACGTTTATTTATTTATTTATTTGGATAACTCCAAGAAATTAGACACCTGTCACCTCAGTCCGCCCGTGACCACTGCAAAGTAGCCGAAACGTCGGGATTAATAAAAGTGCTCCGTGACATAAATCCGTAAGCGTTTAAACTCGTTATTATGCTTTTTGGAAATCTTCGTACTTATATCAGAAAATCCTATACAACTACAGGGTGTAACAAAACTAATAAGTGATAATACTTTAGGGTATGTATGTGTTCCTCGTAGAGAGTTCACTGTGAAAGTAGCAGCGCTGAAAGACCAAATCTTGTATAATTTTGTATGGGCATTGGGCAAGCGCCCCAGTCTCTGCTACTTTCACAGTGAACTCTCTACGAGGAACACGTACACATTATAGCCTAGTAGGGTTAGATTTTTATTGAAATTAATTATAGTCAGATTTTTTTTTTGCACCAGTGTTTAGAGGAGGTCACAAATAGCTTAAATTCGAAAACTCGACCAGCCACGACGTGTGCGTTAGCCGCCATATTGGTTTGAAGGTCCAATCTTTTTTTAGCTGTATCTCCTTTATTTTTTATTTTATTTAGAAAATGTTAAGGATCAAATTTGTAGGAAATTTGATTTTCTACAACTTTAGTTCTTATAATTTTTATTGTAAAATCAATATTTAAGGACATAACTGCAAAAAACAAGTCAAAGTATAATTTCAATTTAAAAAAAAAAAGAAATAAACTTGTAGCTTTACATTAACCACAATTAAAATTAAGACTTCGCTGTCTGTCCGTCTGTCTGTCTCCAGGCTTCAAGAACGGTGATAGGTAGAGACTTGAAATTTTCAGATATTATGTATTTTGTTTCTCTCTATAACAACAAATACTAAAAAAATAATATTATATTTAAAATTTGATGGGTTCCCATATTCGGAGCGTGCGAAGTGGGTGGAGGGGACAAAGAAAGCGATTGCCGCACTTGCCGCAGCAAAAATATGCAACCTATAGGGCTCAGATAGTAGTCAAACAAACTTGTAAATCTTGTTTTGAAAATTTTAGAAATCGGTCTTAATTGTTTTTGTATCGTAGACTGCAAAAATAACAGCAAAATATAGGTAGTCAGTACAAATTTAATGTTTTTCCTAAATCTACTAGGAAATTAAATCAGATATCTGCTCTAAAAATGAAAAAGTATGTGATTCGATATAACCTAAAATTGCATTATCAGTCAAGTCAATTCTATTGGAGTTGCATTTTATAAAGAGTTTTTGAGTACCTAACTATTGTTTTAGTGTTGATGGATCACCATGCTGGTCTCCAAAACCCGACGACATAACTTGCAGTGATATTTTCATAGAATATTTCATTTAAATCCAAATTATCAGGTGGAAGAAATAAGGGAAGGAAATAGGGGAGAGTAGGGAAGGGAAAAGGGTAGGGGATTGGGCCTCCGATAAACTCACTCACTCGGCGAAACACAGCGCAACCGCTGTTTCACGCCGGTTTTCTGTGAGGACGTGGTATTTCTCCGGTCGAGCCGGCCCATTCGTGCCGTAGCATGGCTCTCCCACGTCAATAATTAAAATATGCATAAAATATTTAATTGTATTTGTACTTTAATAAATGATAATAAAATTAAAATAGAATAAATATTTAGCGGGGACTCCCATACAAAAAGCACAAATTTTTGTCTATTGCCTTATGAGCGAGTCCGACTCGCACTTGGCCATTTTTAATAATTATTCAAGTGTAGGTTGTGCCGTAATTGTTAAAAGGTCTAATTCATGATCAGAAATATTCAGTTTTATCCAGTCACTTGGGTCCCGGTACATTTACCATAGGTGTAGGAGCTTAAATATTGATTTCTAAAAAAAATTATAGGGATCAAATTTGTAAGAAAATTAATGATCTATTACCGACAACTTTGTTTCTACAATTATTTTCGCTAAATTCGGTAATAATTATTCTTTGACTTGTTTTTTACATTTATCTCTGTAAATATTGATTTTACAATGAAAATTATAAGAACTGTAGAAAATTAAATAAATGTAGAAAATTAAATTTACAACAAATTTAGTTCCTATAATTTTCGTAAAAAATATAAAATAAAGGAGATATGTCTAAACAAAGATTTGATCTTCAAACCAATATGGCGGCTAACGCACACGTGGCTGATAGAGTTTTCGAATTTAAGCCATTTGTGACCTCCTCTAAACACTGGTGCAAAAAAAATCTGACTATAATTAATTTCAGATTCCCATACAAGGCTGAACTAACTCTACTGGGCTATTAGTATTATCACTTGGATTTGTCACACCTTGTAAAGTTTTGAGCGTCAGAACTCAGAACCAACGTGTTTTCTCGCGATTACTAAAAGATGTTTAACGATAATTTAATATTGGTAAAATTCTACGCAAAAAGTACTTAATTGCTTTTCATTAAACATTTTTCATCCACCATAAATTATTACCAAAATTAAAATGTAGCTAAAATTTAATTATGTTTTTAATTGAAAATGTATTCCTCTCTATTCAATATTTGTTATATTTTATGATACGTGATATTAAAATTTCTTGGAGTTTCGTTCTATTTATCGATTGTACGCTTAGATATTTCGACGCGTCAAAGGAAAGGATTCTTTGAGAAAGGTCACTCTGTCCCTTTGAGGGATTAACCTTTGTCAAACGATTGTAGCCGTAATAAGTGTTCCGATAAATGGCCCGTTATTTACCTACCGTGGGACATACCACCGATATTGGAAGAACAGTATATAGTGTATACTTATAATAGTGTATATTCTAAACCTACAAAACAAACCACTTTGGTCAGTTCCCTAGAGGCACATAAATGAATTCTTATGGGGTTACTTATGTTTTCTTTATACAAAATCACTTTTCACTAGTTCTATTCAAATGGAACCAACCAAACTTTTCCTTATACAAAATATAAAGTACGATGTGGCGAAAAGTTGTGAATATATTATAATGATATCATGTACGGCGTCTGTGTCGGATGTACGTGATCAGATGTACTATCTACGTGTTAAACTGCATATCTACGAGAAGAATGTGACAAGCAAGATTTAAGCGACCCATATACGGGAAAACCGATAATTCCAGTTGGATTGATCGCAGGCTGACTCTGGAATTGTTATGTGCATTTACGTGTGTGAGTACATGTACAAGTCTGATCAGGTTCCGTTGGTCTTTACAATACTATCTCGCTAAGTTACAACTTATATTTTCGTAATCAATGCTGTGGAATCCTCTGAACACTGGTATGTGGAATCCCCAGAACACTGGCTCACTAACACACCCAGTACCACTTGCGGAGCGCACGTCTATTCACTGTCACTGCCACTATACAACTGAACCCTGTGACTACTTGACAACGACTTATATAGACTGCCCCCACTACTGGTGTGCATGAGACAATGTAGTATCTACTTTATATGTAGATACACTGCACATACACTACATCCCTTCCCTTTTCTAATTTTGATTAGGACATTACAAAATCTCGATGTATACCTACTGCTATAACTCCTACTTTCTATGCCTTCTTACTTGCCGGCTTGTTTATATTTCAGTGACGACTCTTCCAATTGACTTTTCAATACTTACAAGTTTACTTTTTCGCTCCTCCTCTTACCCTTACCTCCTTCCATGAATATAAGCTTCCATCTTTCCTTTTTTCCTTCTTTTGGAACGGAGTTTTCTATTGTGCGTTGCGAAAGGAGGCTAGACCAAAAAAGTTGTAACGACACTTTTTATCAGTGCCCGCATGATAGGGGCAGAGGGCGTTGATAGTATTTGTAGTGAAATTCCAATTTAATGGAAAACCAAGTTCTTATATTTTATTCCCAATTTAATGAGAAACTACATTTCCAATTTAATGGAAAACCAGATGTCCAATTTAATGGAAAACCAAGTTCTTATATTTTATTCCCAATTTAACGAGACCATAACCTACCAATTTAATGGCAGCAAAACATAACTCGCCAATTTAATGGCAGCAAAACATAACTCGCCAATTTAATGGCAGCAAAATATAACTCGCCAATTTAATGGCAGCAAAACATAACTCGCCAATTTAATGGCAGCAAAACATAACTCGCCAATTTAATGGCAGCAAAACATAACTCGCCAATTTAATGGCAGCAAAACATAACTCGCCAATTTAATGGCAGCAAAACATAACTCGCCAATTTAATGGCAGCAAAACATAACTCGCCAATTTAATGGCAGCAAAACATAACTCGCCAATTTAATGGCAGCAAAATATAACTCGCCAATTTAATGGCAGCAAAACATAACTCGCCAATTTAATGGCAGCAAAACATAACTCGCCAATTTAATGGCAGCAAAACATAACTCGCCAATTTAATGGCAGCAAAACATAACTCGCCAATTTAATGGCAGCTAAATCTACCAATTGAATGGCAGCAAACATAATCCGCCAATTTAATGGTCGCAAAACATAATCTACCAATTACTGGTCGGCCTAATCATAACAAAATAACTTTTTTTTTTTACCAAGTTCTTTTATTTAAATGAACAGACTGGACTGAATTAAATTAAACATTTAATTGCATCTTAGTTTGCATAATATTAAATAATCTAAGTATGTTATTTGATAGCCGTGTTTGTACCATCTAGCTACAAGCGCGTCAATTAACTTCACCATAGTTTAACGACGCATCAAGTTATCATCTTAACTAGTGCCAAGTATAAATTATTATCATTGCTCGTGGGCTGATTGTCACCCTAACATGTACCTAAGTATTTCTAATGCAATAGGAAATCTCTTATAATTCATTTTTAGAGCATTTATAATTTCAATTAAATGAAATTCAAGTCCTCTCAAAATAATAAACAGTCAAATTCGTATTCAAGTATTTACGTTGAATGAAAATCCAAATATTCATAACTACCAATAGCTGCTGTTCATTATCTGATTGTATAATTACAAAGTAACTATTATGTAATAATTAGTAATCTGTGGTATGATATTATTTCCGTAGCTACCTTAAAGAAAATGTGATGCCTGGAATATTACATTTTACATTGTTATAACAATTGTAAGATCATATTAGGTATATTAAATCATACCACCGCGAGTCTGAAATATTATGTTAGGACTTAGGGTCAAGAACATTGGTGTTCTTACTATTAACATTTCCACAGCTAGACAGGTAAAACAGCAATTCCAAACGTTTCTCTTTTTGATAAACATAATAATATAATTTATCCTTCAAAACAACTTCAAAATGATTATTATAATATGTAAATCCATTTTTTAGATAACATTGATAGTTATGTAAAATTCCATTAAGTACCTGAATCATTAACATAATCAATTAACAAAATCTATTTTATTAAGAATTTCGATTACGCGACCGCATCGCCAAATCCAAATAATACAAACCTAAACTAGGTTTGGTCCTCCTAATTCTGACATACTATGGATGCTGTGTATATTTCTTTGTATTATTGACATAATTATTATGAGTAATATGTATATTATTGTTACTTTATCATCATTTCCATAATGTAGTTTGTGTTGAGAATTTACTTTGATAGAACTTTTAACCTATCAATCCCCGTAGGGCCCAAGTGGGCCGCGATAACAAAAGATTTCCAAGAGTTGGCGATCGAAGGATTAATATATTATATATTTTATCAAACTTTTCCTGTGTATGTGATAACAAAATATATAATTCCGAATCATTGACCTGACAAACAAACATAATATCAACACAGTTATTACATTTAAGTAGGTATAGTTTATACTTTTAAAACCCAGACAACTTTTAACTCAAAGTAAACTATTCTTTGTTTTACTTGTTTTGTACCTAAGGATGAGTTTTAAAGTATTTCTTGCTAGTAGATTACCTACTACACTCACTTCGATCATAAGAAGTTTGTTTCTAATTTATAAAATAACTCCGAATCTCTAAATATTTGTTTACAAGAATGTCCATAACAAATTTTGACACCACCTGATCTGGTGAAAACCTTTTCTCTGCAATAATTTTACATCTCAACATATTTTCATGTAGGTAATTAAATGATGATAGGTATAGATATACACATACTTTTCTCGTTTCTCGATATCAATATTTTTTAGTTGAGTAGGAAACAGTTAACAGACCATATTGAATTATTGTCGCTTCCATTTTTTTTTAGCCAAATAAGTTTTTACTTAAATGTGACACGACGACAACTTCCAATACATCAACCATGCATGAAAGAATAATTTATATATTTAATCTAACTACTGGATAAATTAGATTCGTGATCCAGACGAAATAGAATTTAATATCAGGAAATTGAACCGCTATTGTTTTATTTATACTTCTTCTCCCATTTCAAAAATATTGACAATCCAACTCTGCGTTCAAAACCAGAGAGGTAATCCACGTACATACTTTATTTGATTAAAAAATAATTACTTAATAATATTATTGGGGCGAGCGAATCAAACCCTAGCCCATAACTTGAACATTTCGTGGTACAGTACAGTATCACGCCTATTGATTCGTGCTTTAACGTAATCATTTTTATTTATATGCAGATGTGCTATTATCAATCAGTCAAGGTGTGACAACGCGAGCCCTAACAAAACCCGGCTTTTAGCTCATTTAGTTATCTCTATCTCATGTTTTGTCATCAATACAATATGAACACTTTTTAATGAATTTATTCACAATAAATTTTACATTTAACAATAGAAGTTGCCAAAAGTTACTCAATCTCTAACATTTTCATTTAAAGTCTTTAGTCTATATATATATTTAATACCGTTGTAAGAGTTATACGAGGTCTTGGGTCTTGAATGTCTTTATCAGGTGACATATTCTGTACCTGCACTGGTACCTATACTATAAACTTGTCACAAACACCAAACCTCACAGTTCACGCCGAACTGTTACGTCATGTTAAACGTATGAAAAGATTTTTATTCCCAAAGGTTTACTTGTATGAACAGAAGGCAATAAGTAAAAGCAAAATAAAAGTAATTATAAAGTGCAATGCATAAGTTTAGGTACTGTATGATTATAGCTTGATTTTTTATTATTCTTCCACTGTAGATGAGTTTGTATAAAATTCTTGTTTGAAATAGTTTCCATATTAGTTATAATTTGAAACCAATTAATTTCCGTTTTTTTTTTTTTTTTACTTGAGAAAATAAGGACAATTATTGTAATCATACAACCATATATCGACAAAGAACTATCAGAAATAAATATCCACGTTATAACTATCTTTACTTCATAAAAACATTTGAATACTTTTATTAAAGTTCATTGCTATTAAATTTAGTTTTTCAACGTTTTTATATTAATATAAATATCAAATAGGGACCTTAAGACAACACTTATTTATTGAAATAACGTTCATTTAAACCATTACCATACTTATTAATTGTTTTGTATAAAATATTTTGGTTTATTTTGAACAAAGATACACAAGATATGTATTAAGTAATATACACGGCATTGTAAATGTCTTAAAGTTATATTCATTATTGTATCCATGACTGTATCGTGATGAGGTATATTGTGTTAAATTTACTTTTCTGCTAAAACTTTGTTTAAGTACAAGGACAGATATAATTTTTATATAAGTAAATTTAAAACAAACCAAAGAATATGTCATGTATACTCGTATCACCAAAGTTAAATTATAAACCTCTCACATTAAATATACCTAATATACACAAGTGTTAGTAAAATTCCACTTACCTGCGTTTATTTACGCAATTTTATTTGCAGCAATTCCATATATCAGCTGATATTAACTTACAAACACTTCCGGAACAATAAAATCACAATTTAATTGTAATTATTTGTACTAGGGAACAACTTAAATATGTTATTATTTTAACGATTGTTCAGTTACTTATTGCACGCATTACATAACTATAATTTTCAAAAAGTTAAGAAAATAATCAAAAACGTAAGTGTATTGGTTTTATCTGCCTTATAAATTTCTTAACAAACCATAACGTCGACTTTTAAAATATATATTTTTATTAACATCTACCTTCCATTTTTTTTTTTTTAATTTCTCCAAACCTTGAATAATATTTGTCCTCGTCGCCAATGTGGAATCCTCTGAACACTGGTATGTGGAATCCTCGGAACACTGGCTCACTAACACACCCAGTACCACTTGCGGAGCGCACGTCTATTCACTGTCACTGCCACTATACAACTGAACCCTGTGACTACTTGACAACGACTTATATAGACTGCCCCCACTACTGGTGTGCATGAGACAATGTAGTATCTACTTTATATGTAGATACACTGCACATACACTACAAATGCGCTTTCTTATCAATGACAAAATAAAGCGATGACATTGTTATTATCTAATCAGCCTGTGCTCGTTCACTGCTGCACATCAATGGACACAGAAGATGTCTGATCCCATCTAGGTGGGATGACTATCCAAACGGAGATCGTCATCCCACTAAAGGTGAATAAACAAAAATATACTTTTTAAAAATCGCCAACCCTGGCGGAAAATAAAGCGAGGATTAAAAACATTTGAAAGCTCCCCGAGGCGCGATCCGATTTGAGACAACAACGCGTGCACTTCACAAATTAATATGGAGGCGTGACGTCACAATGCTGTGACGTCAGCGACGCCGAGATGAAAATATCTCATGTTTTTAATTCTCTACGTCTCTGTACTCGAGTAAGGCCATATTTCCACCTGCAAGCAAACTCGCGGAAGTCTTGCGTGACTTTCTTGCAATATTGTTTACATTTCATACTAATTCCTGCAATTTATTTCTGCAATAAATGTCGTGCGAGAAGCTATTGGATACACGCTATACGAAACTAGACCGCATATCTGCGGTGACCCGCAGCGAGGTCTGTCACGAGTCCTCGCAGACAATATGTTTAGACATGCTGTCGCAAGTACTCGCAGGAAGCGCTTGACAAATTGTCGCGACAGCGCTTGCTACGGTGTTTACACTTGCAAGCTGCTGTCAGACAGACTGTCACATACTTCTCGCGACAGTTGTCTTGTAGGTGGAAACACGGCCTTATGTTTAAAATGCTAGGGTGGTGATAACATACGTAGTTTAGCAAACGTTAGCAGGGTCATAATAATACAAATCCGAAAAGAAAGGTGTTTGTCTGGATTTAGAGATTAGGTAAGTATTTGAGCTAGAAGTTAATTATGATGAGACAGAAAAATTCTATTAAAATATCAATACTTTTACAACGATAAAAGTCAGTAAAATCTACGTAATCTTGGAATATTAAGACACTTGTCCAGAAGAAAGTCTAGTGAATCAGAGCAATTGTAAACACAGAGCAAAGTGGCTGTTGATAAATAAAATTATAGTATTTTGTATAAAACGCATTGTATCATATTATGTAGAATGTAGATGTTATAATTATAGCATTAGAGTTCAAAAGTAACTGTTGCAAAACACAAGACCCACCGCCTCAGCTAGAATTGTTTTTATAAAGTAATTGTTTATTCTTTGTCAGTCTTGGTTAATCCGGTTCTTATTAGTAATAAGACTGTAACTAGATTGAAAAAGGATAATTATTATGTTTTAATTACCCAAGCTAAGTAGGGTTGGAATATTTATCTTCTACAAGGCCGGATAGTAATGAAAATAATGTAAGTTTATAATATTAGAAAATTCTAACAAATCATATCGTAATCAAAACAATTAACAACTACAACAATATTATGAATTATCATAATAACTATTATTATGAATTATCATAACTATTTACGCAGCTAAACATTAACTCGCTATTTTACGTTTGTAATAACAATAAGGGAGAACAAATTCAGCCGCAGTCTTAAAATATCATCCATTGAATACAACAGCCGCCTGTTATTTAAGGTTTTATTAAATAATAAACGAATATAATAATTGAAGAACGCTGTTCCCGATGGCTGATGCCACAATCTCTCTCCTGGAATTTTATTTTGTAAATAAACGTCGAAATTATAAGACATCTATGTTTTATGATCAAACGCGTTAATCTATTGGATCGATTTTCTGCTCTTTATTTATGCCAAATATTGAACGACTATTAATTTTTGCGGAAAAAGTACGGGTCAATATTAACGTGGTGAAGCCGCGCTAAAGGTCTCGTTTACTTGTAAGCATGACAAGAATTGCTAAAGTGCATTTCGTATTAAAGTGCTTTAAAATTTTAAAGCGTCAAAGATCATAGGAGAAAGAAATTGTAATGAATATCTAAAAACTTATAGAGCTATTGCTATTGCTTGGTAATGGCTGCCAACAATTATTACAACTACAGATAAGAATGACTATTTTAGCTAAGACCCAGACAAAATATCTTCATTATACCTAAATACAACACATAACACTAAATATAAGTGATGTATAATATTATTCTATTCTATCCCACAAGTATCCAACGCTTAGTGCTCGTATATTTTTACTAAAGAGCCCCAGTGCGCCGTAACTCAGGGCTAATTCCCGCCCATATCGAGTCGCACTTCCAACACGGTAACAAAATGCACAAAGTAACACAAAAAATGAACACACGGTAACAAAATGCATGGAGTAACACGAACACAGAGTAACACAGTAAAGAGTTGTAACATGAAAGTAAACGTTTACACAAGAACCGTATTTTGATTGAGTTAACTGCAAATCTGTTAAATAATTGCTGAATTTGGTATGAAGATACTTAAAGCGCATCACAGACGGTGAAGATAATATAAAATATATATTATCTTAGAGCATATTTTAGAATATCGCTCACCATACAAATCCTATGAACCATCACACACGACGAAGTTAATTTATATTTTGTATCTTAAGATATGGAAATATATATTTCGGACCTTAATATTTTATCTTAAGATACGAAATATATATTTCGTATCTTAATATGTTATCTTAAGATGCGAAATATATCTTTATGAATAGGTACAGGATGTTTTTGTGTCGAGCAGCGGGATCATCGGTGATCGGACGCACTAGTAGATGCAGTGTTGCCAGTGCTGTATGTTAGAAAGTTACATACCTACTCTCATTCGAAAAGTAACATTTTGATGGAAAAAGTAACATTTCGGATAATTTTAAATAAAATTGACTTATAATTTATTGCTTTATTATTATTATTGCTTAAAAAGCTCATGAATCGAAATGAATGTTTCTCTTGAATTTCTAAAATACTCCTGAAACTTCTTCGTTGACAGATATTGATAAGGGTCTACACAGACGGACTGCATTTCAACTGCAATCCAACTGTAAATTGCAGTTCAAGTGCAGTTTGAATGCAGTTGACACGACTGCAATGCGACTACAATAGAACAAACCAAACAGTTCACACGACTGCACGCCGACAGCAACTGAACTGCAATCCGACTGCGTGTTTGGTTTGCAGTTCTATTGCAGTCGCATTGCAGTCGTGTCAACTGCATTCAAACTGCAATTTGCAGTTGAAATGCAGTCCGTCTGTGTAGACCCTAAAGGTTAAATTCGCCGCAGGTATTTCTCTTTTTTATGTGAGGCTCTATCCAAACGTTTCTCCTTTTGGAATGTACTACTGCAATCTGCATTTCGCATTCTATATCAGAATCATCGTCTGAGAAGTTGTCTAACAAATCAAGAAGTAAGACAGTATCAGTTATTAGTTATCACTCATAGTCAATCACCCTGTATATAGAACTCTAACAAGGAATACGTGTGGCACCAACGCAGACTCGTAAGGAAATGAACATATTTTTAATATTATCGTATCTTAGCCGTGTGTGATAGCTTAAGATACTATAATATTTTATATTTGGGCATCTTAAGATAAAATATTATATTATCTTCACCGTGTGTGATGCGCTTTAGACAGTAAAAGGATATAGGGAATTTGTTTTACGACATAATGACTACAACACGGGCAAATTAACTTGACGCATCGAAATGTCAAATTAACATGCGAGCTTCATAATGACGTCATCAAACCGTGCGTCTAGTTAATTTGACCGTGTTGTACGCGGTAATAATGGATCTGCTCGAAGAAGTTCCGGGCAACTAGTGATTCAATTCCAAACCCGTTGACATAGTACACAACTTTAACAGAGTAGTTCACGTGATTCTTATGTTGGCGAAACGCGCCAAGTTGTAATAAGGCGCGCTAACTAATGACGTCATTACCTGTACAATGGCGACGCACGCTTCATTTGGGCGCCTAATCGCCGAGAAAGCGCGATATCGCGACACTATCGCTTTGTTGCTCGAACTTGAACAACGTCTTTCACGTCGCACACGCTCGGGACAAAAAACTCAGTCGAGTGTGACTTTCGTGGGAATCGGGGCGATAGTCAAAACTGAAACTTGCACGGATTCAGAACTTCAGAGAGTTTGTGTACTTACTCGTGTAACTCAGATTGAGTAAAAAAATCGTATACAGTGTTATTTGTGACTTGATGATTTCGTTTGTCGCGCGGGAACCATACATCCCGGAATAAAAAGTACATCCTTATGTCCTTTACATAATGACTATCAGAACATTCCCAGACATCATTGCCATATGAAATTTCAGCAAAATCGGTTCAGCATTTTGGGTTTCTGGAGGTAACAGACCGACAGATAATATATCAGACTGCAGCATAATTAATATGTTACCTTTTAGAAATACTCAGAAGTCAGAGCATGTTGGTGGTCGACAAAACAAGGTGTACCTTGCCAAATCACAGAAAGTATATTATGTGCTATGGATGATTGTGAAATATGATCACAAATCACATAAATCTTGCTTGCAGCAAAAGAATTCGATACGAGTGTTATCCAATCTGTGCCAACGAAGTTACAATCGGACGAACAAACAGCAACACAATTTTATATAGATAACAACGTTACATGTGCACTATGAATTTAACAAATATGGCTTTTCGTTCGCTTTGCTTTTTTTGGGGTCTTTATGTATTTAAAAAAGAAAGAGTTCTGTTTGACTGTTTTCTCTTGTATCGATTAGTACATCGTTTTAATGGATAAAAAAAGAGATGAGATAAATCCTTTGGAGAAAAATGTTTTGATCAGCCTGCCTAGCATACGCCAACGAGATATCTCACTCTCGAAATAATTAAAAACTACTCGTCTCATAATGTCAAAATCTCGACATTATATATTTTATTTATTTTTTATTTTTATTTCTTCTGAAAACTTACAGCTATCAAATAACAAATTAACTTAACTTAATTGTAACTATAAGCCATTTAAAAGTTTTCACAAATAGTAAAAAATAAAAGTGCAAAAAAAAATTGTGAAGTTAATCAGGCTAAAAAACAAACTGATAAAACTTAAATACATTTTTACATTTTTTTCTCACATTGAATCTACTAATCATGGTTTAAGCAATTTAATAAAAAGTAGTCAATATTAGTGTAAGTATGTATAATGTTAAGTATATATAATGTTGATAAACTAAGGTGGGATTTCACCAAAAACACATAAAACTTCGATTTATAAAACTTAGTTCCCATTGAACGCGTTCATGCAGCGACGTAAATCTCGTTCTCTTTCAAATGGATTTCACAAAATTCTATTGATCGCGATTATTAAATCTAAGTTTACGTGACGTCACGCGATTATTTTACATGTTTTCATCATTTTAAAGCCTTTTCACGTTAATTTAACTACAAATTAGTAAGAAACAATACATAAACTAACCAAACACATGTGTCAAAACTGTTATTTTGACATTTATTTTGTCTATGTTTTTCGTTCCGCCATGACAGGGCTTGAACGGGTTTTATGACGTTAAACTTCGGACTTTGGGCGTTCAGAAGATAAAACTCGGATTTGCTGTGAACGCGTTCAGTTTATGTTGGCGAAATGCAATTCGATGTTATAATCGCGTTTATACGTTTTGAACCGGTTCAATGTACATTGAACGCGTTCCATTTCTTTGATGAAATCGCCCCTTAGTCTACGCTTATCGCTAGGCAAAACTAAATAAGATTAGTATCTAGTTTAGTGACAAATCCTGGACTTTGAAAAAGGAGTCAGTTACAAACTTTCTAATCTTATAAGGCTTAGTAGAAAAAATATCAAAGGAGGGATTTATTTTCAAAAATTCATTAAGTCGAGAACTAGCCCTTAGTAGAAACGAATTACTGCGATAGTAAGTATTAAAGATAGGTACATCTATTGGAACGAAATTTCTAAAATACTTGGTGGGGATACTGAAGTTTATTTTCTCTAGTAAATATGTGCTGTCGATGTTAATATTATCTCGACAAAACTCTATAAAAATGTGTTATTTCGATAATAGATCTACGCGAGAAAAAATGTTTGTCATGCTAGGGTCAATAGAGATGAAGATACAAACTATCAAACATCGAGAAGTACATGTAGAGTGAGATATCTCGTTGGCGTATGCTAGGCAGGCAGGAGAGACTATTCGGTATGCCTAGTGTGCTGTTTTGTCTTAAACTGATGAGTGATGAGTGATGACTTTAAATACGTTTGCTTTTCTTTTCGTAAAGGAAATAAAAAAGTATTAAGGTACAAGCTGCAGTCCTTAGTTATTTTTATTATCATAGATAATTTTTTTGTTACTATACGCCTTCATAATAATATCATACGTGTATCCGTCGTATACATTACAATATTGATATAATTTTCCGGAACATCGCAAGTTCTCGGAACTTGTACGCGAACTTATAACGAGCGGAGAAGAAAGCTTTAATTTCCATTAAGCTTTCCATACTGTACATCATAATATTAGCTTTACAGGCAACTGGTATGTTAATTAAATGATGAGGGGCAAAAATGTATGGGCTCTGGTATAGTGCTCAACAACAATGAATTGTATATTTTTAGGAAGGTATACCTATGTACATTGATGACCAATAGGATGATTGTCAAGAGTTGTCAAGATTCGTTGTACTTTTTGAGTAAAGTCATGTTAAAAGTGACATCAGCGCTCATACATTTCATGCTGATAACATCACGTTACATTATAGCATGATTATTTTTAGGGTTCCGTAGTCAACAAGGATATTATAGTTTCGGTCTGTCCGCCTGTCCATCTATCCTCGTTTTTTTTTTTTTATTATAATGCTCCTGTCCCTGATTTTAAGTTGAGGGAGTTATGTTCTTAATACAATTTATACACTTAAACAGTATGTCTACACTTATCTTCTATTTATATTTTCTGTTCTGCCATCGTCACCTGCTCCGCCGTCCAAGGGTGAGTGAGTATGAGGGAGGGGTTAAACTACTACTGTGAGCGTAAATCTAAGGTATACTGTCTAAGACAAGACATCCGTAACCTTTGTAAGCGCAAATAAGTCTTACCACATAGACGACAAAAACTACGTCGGTAACGCCGGCCTTGTACGTTGACTTTACATTATTTCAAAAAGTACAGTTGCTAGGGGCTGGGCGCCATGTAACTTTTTTACCTACTCACTAAGAGCTATCTAATGGTATATATTTTATCTCTGTTGAGCAATATACCAAATTGCCCATGATCCTTTGTATTTAGAGAAATAACGAGACAAGTGAATATTCAAATATTACTTCTTGACTGCCATTAGTTGAATAATATTTCGGTTAAACTTTACGTCAGCACCGATTTTAGTTTTGGTATTGAATTACACGTATCAGTTTGAATAGTAAAGTTACAAGTTTGGTAATCATTGGAGATTGGTGCATTAGATCAACGTTCATCAGAATTGAAAATTTAATCTTACGGTTTTTAACACCCTGCAATCTTGTAGAGTACAACTAGAGTTTTAAAGACTTATAATCTTATAAGTTATAAATCAATGTTTAACTTAAACATTATTTACATAAAATAATAACATCGCAACTCACTTCTTTTTAATTATTCTGTGATTTTGTCGGCGAATATTAAAACCTAAGGAACTAAAACCTACGAATAATAAAACCTAAGGAAACGTAACTCCCATACTAATACAGTTTTAAATTTGGTTCCATTCGAACTGTCATGTAACGTCAGCCTTTATACCGCTCAAGGTCACCAAATGTATGAAAAGTGAACGTAAGGTACACTTTTTTGACAAGTATTTTGGAGCATGTTTTTTGACGGAGCTACTCTTCCTTAGTTTTTATTATTTGTAGACTAAAACAGTCTATAAATATTACGGTCTGTTCTCTATGAATATAATAAAAACGGAAACGTAACTCCCATACTAATTACCGTTTTTTTGGATCCTATGGAATTTTCATGTAACGTCAGCCTGATACCGCTCAAGGCCACGTATTGTTGACAAGTATTGTAACACTGTGTTTTTTGATGGATTTACTTTTCCTTAGTTTTTATTATTCGTAGCCTGTTTTTCATAATGGCTGGTTTGTAACACGTATTAAGTTGATTAGTAGTTAACAAAATTTTTACTCAATTTTAAGTTATTTATTGCATGTAAACACAATATTTAGTAGCAAGTAGCTAGTTAACATTTAGTTAAGTACTAAACAAGGAAATAAGAAATTTGATTATTTTCTATTATGTTGGCAGGCAGGGCTTGTCACTGGACATATTTCGGGCAGGCACTTAAAATTAAGTTAAAATTTAGCTGAGCACTTATTAACTTAATACATAATATTGTAAACTAGGCATAAAAGACAGATCAGATTAGCAATTTTACGTAATGTAGTTAGACAGGGAATCAATAGGCGAAGACCGGGGCCGGTAAGACTCCAACTTCGTAATCCGCTTAAACCGGATTTGGAGATCTTCCGGACTACCTGAGAGTGTTATAGCTCCGGCTCCGGCTCTGGACAAAGTGAATAGTCGTTTATCCTTTGTTACATAAATGCATCTTTGTGGCTAAAAGTTAAAAGGAATAAAAAAAACTCTTAAATTTGCGAAAGGCTATTCCCTCAGGCTATCCCCTAACATTTGTAAAACGACTGCTATATTTATACACTGTAAATGTAGAACATAATGTACCAACAAAATTGTTGACACCCATTGTAACCATAATATTCTGGCAAATAAAATATATAGGTATGCACTTACTTACTAAATCATCAACACTTTAGACTCTCTGTTAGCCACGCATAGCCCCAACTATGACCACACCTTACTCGCAGGGGACTTCAATACATGTATTTTAAGATCGGATTCGCGATCTTGTAAATTCCGGGCATTATTCACATCCTTTAACTTCAGCATACTCCCACTTTCAGCGACCCATCACGCTCCAAATTGTACCCCCTCCTTATTAGATCTCCTTGTCACCTCATCTCCCGACCTCATAAAAGTCCATGGCCAAATTCCTTGCAACCTTTCTCATCATGACCTTATTTTCCTCTCCCTTAAAATCAAACCACCTCGCCGCAAACCCAAGTTCCTTTTCTTGCGAAGCTATATACCGCTCCTAATTTGGATTTAAAGGTAACACTTTTAACTGTTTTTCTTACTATAGGATCTTTGATAAGTATGCTCCTCTAAAGAAGGTTAAGGTTAAACATGCACCTGCACCCTGGCTTTCGCATGAAATTATCACCTTAATGGCCAAACGCGATCGTTCCATGTGCAGATACAGGAAAAGGCCTACTTGTGACAATTTTGACAAATATAAGTATCTGCAAAATCTTGTAATCGTCTGTGTAGAGATACTAAGAGACGCCACATACATTCCACTATTGAAAAAAGCAACCCTTCACAACTATGGAAGTTTCTCTCTACGCTAGGAATCGGCAAGTCATCTGCCAGCATCAATAACTCAGTTAACTTAAATGAGCTCAACACTCATTTCTCATACTAAAACACATACAATATCCCATCTCCGCTCTCTTTACCTCCCCTCCTGTGCTCCATTCTCATTCAAGCTTGTCTCTGATGAAGAAGTTTATAGACATATCATGGCTATAACTTCTAATGCAGCAGGCGATGACAACCAAAACAAGCCCTCGTATGATATCCCTTACCCTTCCTGAACTCTTGCCAATTCTCACTCACATTTTTAACCATTCCTTGACAACGAGTTCTTTATCTTCTGCATGGAAACGTGCTAACATCATTCCACTTCCCAAAACCCCTAACCCCTCATCCGTGTCTGAATTTAGGCCAATTTTCATATTACCTTACCTCCAAAGTCCTGAAACACATTGTCCACGAGCAGCTTTCCCAATATCTATCCTCCAACCGTTTGCTCTCTCCCTTCCAGTCCGGCTTCCGTTCTGGTCACAGTACTGTCACAGCACTACTGAAAGTCACAGACGATCTCCGACTAGCCTTGGTCCTTGGAGAATAAAAGTGTTTCGATCCTGGTCTTGCTTGACTTTAGCAGTGCTTTCAACTCTGTAGACTTTGACATTATCCTCTCCATCCTCCGCTCCCAAAACATATTATCTCCCTCAGTGGTAGACTAGTTTGACACATATTTTCGGGGACGCTCGCAGCGTGTCCGCTCTGATGAGGCCACCTCAGATTGGTGTGATATCGAAGCGGGTGTACCCCAAGGTGGCGTACTCTCTCCTCTCCTATTTTCTATTTTTATTAATATGATAGTCTCACTTACATTTTCTAATTTCCATCTCTATGCAGACGATCTTCTTTATCGTCATTGTAACCTAGACGACATTTATTCCGCAGTTGCTTCAACTAACGACTGCAGTTGCTTCAACGACTAAGCGCACACCTAGCATAAGATACTGGCGTAAAAAACAAAGAGACTACTCCCAAGAGAATATCATAAAGTTTAAAAATTGTTTGAAAAGCTTAAGCTTCTCTGACGTTTATAGTAATAAAGATACTAACTGTGCATATAATTGTTTTCTGGAAATTTTTCAATTATTTTATAAGTTATGTTTCCCACATAAAATTATTACTATACGTACGTATAGCAAGCCACGGTGGCTGTCTCGTTTAATAAGAATTGGATGCAAAAAAAACGGAAACTACTATGGACATTAAGAAAAAATCCGAATGCTGAAAATAAATTAAATTATTTGAAATAAGCCCCTCACTTGTCTGGTTACCGTCTTGTCCATAAGCCACGTCGACGAGAGGTCCGATCACGTGGTGGAGGGGTCGGATTTTATATCCGTAATGGCCTGTCTGCACATACCTTGTCAACTCCCACTGATCCAGAGTATTCAAGTGTTGAGCATATGTGGCTTAAGTTGGCTATAAATGGGAAAAAACTGATAGTCGGAACTGCTTACCGGCCACCTTGGTTGGATGTTGATATCTTTTTGGATGCTCTTACAGAAGTAATCAGTGCAATTCCCACTCATGACTATTTAATTTTAACTGGTGACTTTAATATTAATCTGCTTTGTCCTAATACAGTGAACACTAACAAATTAAAAGCTTTTCTGAGCTGTTTTGGTTTACTTCAATTGATTACAACGCCAACACATTATACTGAGTCTGCTCAAACTCTGATAGACACTATCAGCTCAAATCTAACAGCAAAAACTATATTTACAGAACACATAGGTTCAATGTATGGGCATTGCTTGATTGGGTGTGAGTTTAACCTAAAAAAAGAAAGGAACAAACCACATATCATCACATATAGACCAATTAAACATATAGACATTGAAAAATTTAATATTGACTTACAGGCTATAAACTGGCATAATATTCTTAGTTTAAATGACGTTGATTTGATGGTTGAGTATTTTAATTCACATATTTTAACACTTTTTAATCTACATGCACCCGTTAAAACTATTCATATAAAAACATGTTCCCATCCCTGGATCACAGATACCATTAAATTAATGATGAGGCATCGTGACAGGGCACTCGCAGAATATCGCAGATCAAAGTCTGAGAGTAAAAAAGAGTATTATAGAAGCTTAAAAACTTTAGTAAATAAGGCATTACACTGCGAAAAAGTTGCATATTTTAATCAGAACATAAATAGTAAAATAAACCAACCTAAGAAACTATGGAAAAACATAAAAAATACAATAACACCTAAGACTGAATATGACCTACCCCCACATTTAAATGATCCTAACACTATAAATCAACACTTCCTAAAAATACCCAGCGCACCTGTAACTCATCTCTCATGCATAACATATTATGAATTTCACAAATTTAGTGATGCAACATTCCACCTTGAGACTGTATCCACAAGTACTCTGATTCGTATTATAAAAACATTAAAATCTAAAGCAATAGGCAGTGATGGTATTAGCTTAGACATGTTATTTTTATCCCTCCCAAACACTTTAGAAGCAATACTTGGCATTGTTAACATGTCCATAAAAACAGGAACCTATCCTGCGAATTGGAAGCAGGCAGTAGTAAGGCCTCTCCCAAAAACTTCCAACCCCGTTGAGTTAAAGGATCTAAGGCCAATAAGCATTCTGCCATGCCTTTCGAAAATCCTAGAGAGAGTAGTATGTGAGCAGGTTACTGGCTACCTGGAAAAAAATAACATGTTACCAGAGATGCAGTCAGGTTTTAGAAGGGGTCGCAGTACAGTAACAGCATTGCTTGATGTCACTGATAATATCCTTAGTGCGCAAGACAATGGTTACTGCACCCTACTTGTCTTACTAGATTTCTCCCGGGCTTTCGAGACATTAAATATAAATATTTTGCTTGCTAAGCTAAGCTATTACGGGTTTGATATCGCTACGATAAAATGGTTTAATAGTTACCTTTCTGGTCGTCGCCAATGTGTTAAACTCTCTGATAGCAGTGGCACCTCTGCATTTTCGGACTTTAAATTTGTTACAGATGGTGTGCCCCAAGGTTCTATATTAGGCCCCATACTGTTCATTCTATATACAGCTGATGTTGGTAGGTATATTAGGTACTGCAAATTCCATTTTTATGCAGACGACACCCAAATTTATTTGTTCTGTAAGCCAAATGAAGTAGACATTGCAATTAAGCAATTAAATGAAGACCTCAATAGTATAGCCACATGGGCCCAGAAAAATAGTTTGTGTCTCAATCCAGCAAAATCAAAATACATAATCTGTGGCACTAACAAACAACTCAGTCTTATAAATCCTTCAACTGATGTAACGCTGATGGGTGAGCCTATTGAGCGTACATATGTGGCTCGTAATCTTGGACTGTTTCTTGATTGCAACTTGCGTTTTCATGAGCATGTTACTAACCTAGTCAGTAGTTCATTCTATAAACTAAAAATACTATACAGAATAAGACCATATCTGTCAGAAGAGATGCGTATCAGTCTGGTTGAGTCTCTAGTCCTCTCAAAGTTGAACTACACCGATGTAGTTTATGGCCCCCGTCTAGTTTCGGGTACTAAAAGACTTATTCAAAGAGTCCAAAATGCTTGTGCTCGATTCTGCTTCAGTATTCCCTCCAGAAGTCATGTAACCCCTTATCTTAATAAGCACTCAATATTAAAAATGAAACACAGACGCAGGCTTCATCTTGCATGTTTACTTTTCGGGGTGCTGAAGTATGAAGAACCCAAGTATCTTTTTAATAAATTATCAAGAACAGCTAGTCTTAGATCTTGTGGGTCACGGATGTGTTCAGCACAGTTGGCAATTGAAAAACACCGAACAACCTCTTTTAGAGGCAGTTTTCGGTATTCAGCGTCTAAATGCTGGAATAACATCCCGCCCCCCATTAGAAACGCCAAAAGTCTTAAATCATTTAAGAACAAACTGCGGCGGTTTCTTCTGGATCAACAGTTGTCTCAAGAAAACCTCGCTCAGGATATATCCGTGATCTAGTCATTGTGTTGTTTAAGTTATTTGTTTTCATAATTATAATACCTAAAATTCAATAAAATATTAGTTTTAAGAATTAAAAACCGGCTGGCATCCATAATAATTAAAGTATACTTATGTTTTACGTTTTGTAGGAATTTTTTGTTTTGTTTTTGGTTATTAGTTAATGTTGGTGTTGGGTACTTTTTGATTTTCTCTAGTATGTATCTTGTTTCATTTAGTTGATAATTAACTTAATTTTGTATGTACAACAAAAACATTTAAGTATTTGTAGCTGTATTTATGACTTTTGACTTGGTTTTGACAAGTGACATATGAAAATCATAGACAATTAGGCTGCGTTCCAGATGACGTTAATAACGCTCACGCTCAAGACCTTCGTTTCTCCCGTTCCATTAGCATGTGAGCAAATGTGAGCGTCAATGTCACAAACCCAAGTGGAACGGAATTATGGAGCGTTTTGAGCGCTCTGGCGAGATGACAGTGACAGGTGACAGCTGAAAGAGGTTAAGTTAGAATTCGAGTCTACCGCTTTTATTTGAATAATATTTAGGTACCTATCGATTATCGAAATGGATATTTTTACGGCAGTTAGACATATTTTGCAGGTGCATTGGAATAATGATTCAAACATTTCTAGTGAATCTAGTTCAGATGAATAGTGGAATGCACTTTTCCACAATTATGATCGCGAAAAGCGAAAGTTTAGACCACGAATCAATGACTACGAAAATGTAATCAATCTTTATTCTAATGAAGAATTTAAAAGACTTTATTTAATATTAGATTTATAGGAAAATATTTGATCTTTCATTTAAAACAATTTCTTTTTAATCAAAATATTTTATTTAATTATATTTAATATATTTCAATTAAAAATATTATGTTTTGCAATGAAATTATATGAAGTTTTTTTGTCGCTACTCGCTCCTGAAAACTTTCCGAATATGGTCTTTGCGATATTGTTACGTTAAAATAAAAAAAAACTAGAACGCCCACTTCGACCCATTTTCGTCGTGGGTCGTTTTGAGCGTTGCTTGAGCGAAATTGATGACGTCATGAGTGACGTCATAGCCGCTATCAAAACGACCCCGGTCGCCAAAGGGAACGGCAGAAGGGGACGTTTTGAGCGTTTTGGTCAAAATTAACGTCATCTGGAACGCAGCCTTAGTCTTATTGTGTGTTGCCAAATACAATCACTTGTGGCGGCGGCGTGCGACAGATGCTTGTCGCGTGTGCGACAGCATCAGCGTGAGCTGTCGCGCCTAATTTTATTTGTCTAGATATAGTTAATTATTTGTTTTTTAAGTTGTTTCCTGTTTGTGATTAGTTTATAATGAATTGTGATATCCATGTCGTCACTTATGGCTCTCGCGGAAGACCGGCGCTGAATATGCCTTCGGGTGTACCAGCATATGCCGAGCGTGGGCCAATTTGCAACTGCTAGAATTGCTATATATTATCATGTTATGTAAATATGTACCGTGTTTGTAGTGGCAAATAAAGCTTTTTATTATTATTATTATTATTAAATATTCAAAATTACTTAAAAGGATTATAATAAAAACTAAAAGGGCACAAAATAGTTACAATATTAAAATGTCAACAAATAAAACAAAGTCAATATGGAACATAATTAAACAGTCTAGAATTAATATTCGAAAAGAAAATATTTCAGAAATCAAAATTAATGACCGCATCATAACAGACTCTAAAGAAATTGCTAATGAATTTAATAATTATTTTGTGGATAAAATTAATCCTATCCCAGGGTACGGTAAAAATATCACAAAAAATATTTTAACCTCACCTAATTCAATGTTTATTCCAGCAAGCTTATCTCAAGACATACACAAAATCATACAAAATCTGAAAAACTCAAAAAGCGTTGGATTTAATGAAATATCAACCAAAGTTATAAAATCGGTAAGTAATATTATCTCAGGCCCCATTAGTTATATTTTAAACCTAGGTATTATAGATGGTATGTGCAAATGTAGTGAACTTCAAAGTCAACAAGAAATAAGTCTATATATAGAGTCACTAAAAAAATATGTACTCTCGCTTCCAGATCAAAACGATGAAACGACGGTACAGATATACTACGATAAAATAATAAACGCTATACAATTGAGCTTGAAAAACGCTTCCAGAGAAAAATGTAGAGCTCGGAAAGAAAGAAATGTACTCACAGAACAAACCAAGAACTTAATCAAAAGGCGACAGCAAATAAAAAACACCAGCGAAAAAACTAGAGCAATGAAGAACGAATTGAGGGCTCTATATAAATTGATTAGCAAATATATTCGAAGAGACTACAAAAAACATAGAGTCAACACTATCAAAAAATATCTGCAACAAAAATCAAGCTTAAAAAGAGGATATAAGGAGCTGCAAACAAAAAGAAATTGGATAGAGAGTTTAAAAAACAATGAAGGGTGCAAGTACAACCGGAAAGAAATCATAAATATTGCAACTGACTTTTACGAAACATTGTATAGCACAACAGAGAAGCAAAATACATATGCGATGCAATCAGAAATGCTAGTCAAACCCCCAAGCCATAACATAAAACCTGTAGAGTATGATGAGGTAAAAAAAGCAATAAGAAAACTAAGAACTGAGAAAAGCCCGGGGGCGGATAATATAACAAACGAAGCTATTAAATATGGCGAGGAGGTACTAACTCTACCAATCACAAACTTATTTAATATGATAATGAAAACCCTAGAAACCCCATGTCAGTGGTCCGACTCTGTTATAATTTTGTTATATAAAAAAGGAGATCCAAAAAACATCGGTAATTATAGACCTATAAGCTTGCTGCCTACTTTATATAAGCTCTTTTCTACAATTTTAAACAACAGACTGAGTACATTACTTGAGCAAAAACAACCCATCGAACAGGCGGGCTTTAGGAAGGGATATTCGACAATAGATCACATTCATACGGTGGAGCTAATTATAGAAAAATATCAGGAGTTCAGCAGCCCACTATATATTGCTTATATCGACTACCAAAAAGCCTTCGATACTGTATCATATAAGAGCATATGGGAAGCTCTCGAAGCACAGGAGGTAGAGTCAGACTATATAGAAATACTTAAAAAACTTTACAACAAGAGCACAAGCAGAGTCAGGCTGGAATCGCTGGGACCAACGTTTGCAATTGCAAGAGGTGTGAGACAGGGGGACCCCATATCGCCAAAGCTATTTAGCGCTGTGCTAGAAAACATCATAAATAAGCTGGATTGGAAAAAACAAGGCTTATACATACAAGGTAAAAACCTTAGTCATTTAAGATTCGCAGACGATCTAGTTGTATTTGCTGAAACCAGCTCACAACTACAAAAAATGATCACAGACCTGTGTAGAGCTAGTAAAAATGTAGGTCTCGAGATAAACATAGCGAAGACAAAAATAATGACCAACTATAAAAGGAAAGAAATAAAAATAAACAATGAAAGCTTAGAATATGTAGATGAATATATATATTTAGGAAAACAAATAGGATTTAAAAGAAATAATTATATACTAGAAGTTGATAGAAGAATCAGAAACACATGGAACAAATATTGGAGTTATAAAGAAGTGTTCAAAAATGATATGATACCTATAAAACTAAAGAAAAGGGCAATGGATACATGTCTTATCCCATGTTTAACATATGGAAGCCAAACGTGGAAGTTCACAAACGCTCTAAAAAACAAGATTATTACCTGCCAGAGGGCTCTGGAGAGAAGCATGATAAACGTTAAAAAAAATTCAAAAAATAAGACATGAAGAGATAAGATCCAAGACTAAAGTAATAGACGCCCTTCAGTACGCACAAAAACTAAAGTGGAAATGGGCCGGACATATAATCAGGCTTAAAGACCATCGGTGGACGAAAACGGTCACAACTTGGAGAGGACCACAAGGAAAACGACCCAGAGGCAGACCACACGCACGCTGGGATGACGACATTAGAAATGTTGCAGGGCCAAACTGGCAAGACGTGGCCCATGACCGGGAAAAATGGTTAGGTTTGGAAGAGGCCTTCACCCGAGAGGGGTTCCTCATTAAATAATAACTTATATTGCATAAAATACTCACTTTTTCTATTAAGTTTAAAATTTATATTACGTGTACCTAAAGATTATATAATATTACATAGTCAAAAAGAATAATATCGTTTGTTAACGCACTAGTAGGTAGTTATATAAAAATTGTTAAGCTAGCTTAAGTTAGAGGAAATAAAAGGCTTTTTTTTTTTTTTTTTTTTTTTATTTTTTTTATTTTTTTTTTATTTTTATTTTTTTTTTTTTTTTTATTTTATTTATTTATTATAGATGGAGTATTTCCTGATAAACTAAAAATTTCAATTATAAAACCATTATATTAAAAAAATTATAAAAGATTATTACACAATTATAGACCCATTGCTCTGACATCTGTCATATCTAAAATTTTTGAAAAATTTGACATTTTATGTAAGGAACAAAAAGGTTTTCGCCGTAATGTAGGTATGATAGAAAGTCAAACATGACTCAAGCCTTTGACTATATTGACCACAGAATCTTACTTAAAAAACTTTAAGCATATGGTGTACGCGGGATTACCTTAAAACTCATAGAATCGTATCTCACAAATAGGATACAATACACTGAAATAATACAGCTAAATTTTAAAACACGTTATGAAGAGATTACTCTATCAAAAATCAGACACGTACTTTATGGAGTTCCACAAGGTAGTGTGTTGGGTCCTCTTTTATTTCTAATCTATATAAACGACTTTCCCAAATGTATTAACAAACCCCTCACAGTCTTTGCTGACAACAGTACGATAACTATTGATTGTGACAATTTAACAAGCTATGAAAATGACATAATCCAAACATTAAAATCAATAATAGCTTGACTTGACAATAACAATTTAAAATTAACTTAACTAAAACAACTATCATCCAGTTTTTTCAAAGAAAGTTGCCACCAAAGATTTGTGTGCATTACAATAATACTAAAATTGACCAAGTTGACAGTGCTAAATTTCTGGGACTAATTATTGACAATAAACTAAATTGGAAACCTCACATTGAACAACTGAGTAAAAAGGTTAGCAGTAGTTTTTATGCGCTTCTGAAGTTAGCATCCATAACGAACACTGATTGACTCTTATCAGCCTACCATGGTATGGTCGCATCTCTTCTACGTTATGGCATAGTCTTTTGGGGGAACTCAAGAGACAATGATATAATCTTCAAGATGCAAAAACGCTGTATTCGGGCAATGTTTGGCTTGAGAGTAACCGATAGATGTAAGCCAAGTTTTGTTAAATATAAAATTCTCACGCTTCCGTCATTATACATACTAGAAATAGCATTGTTTGTACATAAAAATCATGATCTGTTTCCTAAAAAGTCTAATATTGTAGATAGGAATAGACGTGATAAAAACAAGATTATTACTGCCACCTATAAAACTACGCTCATGTCTAAAAGTGTAATTGGAATGTCTTCTAAAATATACAACAAACTACCTAAATCATGTAGAGAAAATAATGTTAGTGTTAATTCCTTCAAAAAAGCTGTTTATGATTTTCTAATACATAAATGTTACTATAGTGTCTTAGAATACCTAAATGACAAAATTGGACTGATATAACACTGATTGATGAAAATTTATCTTTATTTTTTAGCTATAGGATGACATAATGTAGTATTATCTTTTATCTAGAATGAGATTATTGTGACATACGAGTATATATATAATATTATTATTCTTTGGACATGACTTTAATAATAATACAATAATATTCAATACTCTTTGACATCTAATGATATTATTTAATCTATACATTTTTGACCAATTAATTGACATTTCTAATTTGATCTTACTTAATACTATTATATTATCTTTATCACAATACTCTCACTATGACATATTAATAGGTATATTGTATCAATGACTATTTATTATTTAAAACTATATAATGTAATTATTTATATATAATCAGAGTTGAACCATATCCTTGTATAATCACCCCTTAACTTCCAATATAAAACAATTCATATCTGGATGGCATTTTGGGTGCTGAAATATTAAATTTAAAACATTTAAATATAAATATTGTGATGCTTATAAGTACTTATATTTTGGTTACCTGTAATGTCTACACCACGTGTGATGTCACACGAGAAATTTCTTCGATAAAGGTGGAATAGCTCCCTATAGTTTAGATGCTGAAACTTTAATGTAACACTGATAAAATGTAACAACTAGCATATTTTAAAACAATGTGAATAAATACCATAACTGAGCGCATCTCCATTAAGTTTAGCTTTAAGCTATATATTTTGTGATATCTACTAACTCATAATTACAATATAAATTGACGATAAATAATCAGTTCTTTGGGAATCTCGTTCTCGTATTTGTTTACACCACAAAATAGGCCTTGTTGTGTTTTGTATCCTCCTCGCTGACATTGACATTCTTTCTTTTTATTGTATTTATTCTCCTTCGTCTTTTGTTTGTATTTTTTTTATGACTTCAGTACGAATCAAAGATCTCTATTGCATTGACATAGGCATCTAAGGAGTAAGGACATTGCATTGACATAGGACACAGGCATATTGTAATTTACTATGTAATTTGTATGTGAATTGATTATTGACTTTTTAATGACTATTTTAACTTAAGTATGTGATTGAGTACCTACTTTCGAAATAATGTCTTAAATTCAATTTGACATAAATTAATATTATTGCATGCCTAAAACTATAGGTAGAAAGAGTGAACCATGTTTAATAATTCGAAACAACTTTTTTTGTTTCTTTTTCTGCAAAATACATTATTATTATTATTATTCAATCAACTCGGATTTACAGCGCATAGCCGACTGGGCTAGATCTTATGGTCTATTGGTCAACCCAAAAAAGTCACAGGCCATTATAATAGGAAGCCGATATATGACCCAGCGATTACGCCATGTGCCGAAAATCATATATGACGGGATCGTTATTGAATATACAGAAACGGCAAAAAATTTAGGTTTAATTTTGGACAGCAACCTCTGTTGGAAGCCTCCGGTCAACGAAGTTAGCAGAAAAGTACACCACTCGCTGCATATGATGAGGAACCTCCAAAACTTTTTACCTACCCAAACCAAAATTTTCCTTGTCCAAACTCTCATTTTTCCCATCCTTGATTATGCCGACTCCTGGTACTTAGACCTGACCGTAGAGCTTTTAACAAAATTAGAGCGTTTGCAAAACCTTTGCATACACTTTATTTTTGGCTTAAAAAAGTTTGATCACATATCAGCTAATAGGTCAAAACTTAAGTGGCTTCCTATCCGTCTCCGTCGCAATATCCTTTGTCTATTGTATAATATCCTGTATAACCCCCTTTCTCTTTCCTACCTTGTTGAACGTTTCAATTTTTCCCGACCACTCCATAATCCATGCAGGTCCAATATAAGAATGAATCTTTCACTCCCATCCCATCGCTCCAATTTTTACTCCTACTTGTTATGATTAATGTAATTTAGAACCTAGTTTATTGTTTTTAGAATACTAAAAATTATTATAACTTAACTATTTTTGAGTAAATTTGATAATAGTTTTAATATTTAATACTGGCCACACTGACAACGTGCAATCCCTTCTACGATCACGTGATTTGGAGTGGGGTTGACGGGTAAAAATTGGGTCTTAGTATGGTGTGGATTTTGACGGAGGAACAACTGTAAGAGGAACCTCTGCCCGAAAGTGTACAAGTTGTATAATAATGTATAATAAAAGTAGATATTACAATTAATATGGAGTTTTATAATTTTAACATACTCCTTTACCGTTCATGCAGTCAGATTGTGGAACTCGCTTCCCCACACTGTTCGTGATAGCTCTACCATCAGTGTGTTCAAGAAACGCTTGAAAGTGCATTATCTTCAAGAATCTCAATCCATTTAAATAACGTTATTAAACATACATATAGTATTTAATATTTATGTATTATAGACATATTATATAGTATTTATAATTTATAATTAATATTGTACTCTTATTTATTTTGGTTAACTTATTACATGTATGTTTCATTATTATTATTGTCATTATAGTTTTGTGTATAATATAGATTCAAAGTCTAATTTTGTTATTATGCACGCTATATCTGATGTCTTATATCACATCTCTCTGCTGTAAGAAATTTCTTTAGAAATAAGCAGTTCCTTTGTGTCGTCTTTCTATGTCAATTTTTATGTAAACAGTGTCTTGTGTGCAATAAAGGTTTAAATAAAAATAAAAATAAATCATTACAGTGGCGTCCTGTGTTTTATTTTATTACGATTTTTGATTATAATTTTGAATGGTTATGATTAATTGATTTGTATAATTAAGTACTGAAAGCTAAAAAAACTGCATGGCACGGAATCTAACGCTTACTCTTGTTTTACTAATCGTGTTCTTTAAAGGTTTGTATTATGTATTAAATGTACTTTATGTATTAATTTGATTGATGAATGTACAACAAAAAAGTCAAAAGATTTAATAATCGTTCTTATAAATCTTACTAAGCCCACCTTTAACTTAATACTAATGTTGCTTTATCTTCACTTTTAGCCACAATCAATCAACATAATCTGACAAAAACATTCCCTAAGCTTTCAACGCGTGATTTAAATAAAATAAGCTACATTTTATGAATAACAATATTATAATAATACAGTCAATTTCTAAACGCAAAGAATATTATATACTATACAGTGTATATTTTATATAGTAATGCTTGTTAGGTTTTCTCGGAAACATGTGGAAAGTTGAGATCTATCCTATTGGAAAATTTGTTTGAAAATAAATATTCACTTTTATATTTTTACAAAGCAACCGATGTTTGAATATTCAATGGACAGATGGACAGTAATATTTGAGTGATCTGAGTGCAAAGTCTCACTTTTATCCCAAAGGCCCGAAAAGCTTCTAAGGACCCTGAGCCATGTAAGGCCAATCTAACGGGAAAATGATTGTTATTCGTTTATTAACTAAATAAATTAAGAAAACAAACTATCAAATAATGCTCTGTTTCATAAGGTATCATAATATTGTAAATCTCTTTTTAACCTAGCTTCAATAGCCATTCAATAAACTTAAGTTTTGTTAAGGCTATTCCAAATGGCCTTGCAAGGAACACAGCTCCAAACAAAGCCAATATTATACGTCAGTCGTTTATTTTAAAATAGAGTCACAATTATTTATTTATTTGCTTTTACTAAAACAACATTATAATTTCTTACAATTAAGCAACACATTAAATGCTCAATATATTTATATAATCTAAAAAACTATGACGAACATTGCTTGAACATTATCTTATAACTGAGAATATATAAATGAAAATTCTTTGAAAATAGTAGCAATGAGTGTCACATTGACACCTTATAACTAATTGCCAATGCGTTTTATAATACAAACAAAATTTTTTTAAATCTAAAATGGCCTTCTTAGGGGCCCGTTCTTTATAAGGCCAAAATGTTCAATATGCGTGTCTAAGTTTAATAATCCTAATAAGTAAAGATGTTATAAAAAATAACATAATTTTAATTGTTACGGTACCCATCTATAACTAAAAATAACTGTTTATATTATGTTAATGATGTTTAGATGTTCCTTGTAAAGTTTATGTTCCCTAGCAAGGCTAACTATCAAATATTTGGTTGGGCCTTATAAGGAACCACCGGCCTTCCTAGGAACATTACCAATATTTTAACGTAAATCGGGGCATAAGTAGATTTTCTTTTATTAGTACCATACATATATCTATACGATAATGCCCTTTAATAAAATAAATTTGAGATAGATATAGGTTATGTAACTAAAAACTAAAGTTTTTCAGGGTGCGGAAATTACAATTGTAGCCTCGACAACCAAAGTCTACAAACAGTGAGATCTCACTGCCACAATAGCGGCGCGATCGACTCGCCGCCGCGTTTGTGGCCATAAGTTTGATGGATCTAAGTGTGTAGTAGAAGGAAAATGTCTTTACATGACGATCACTGCGACTTTTTGATAGTTGGCCTTCAAAGGAACATGGCCTTACATGGCTCAGGGGTGTTATATAAAATGTACATGAGTTGAATTCAAAATTTGTAGAGAATTTGATTTTTAGATTAGCACGTTCAAATAAACGACGAAACCGTTAAATATTAGATAATATATATATTACCACATTTTCATTTACATTATCGCTCCTTTTGCTTTCGATAATATAATATCTGTAATCCGTATTCACACGTATATGTACATAATATTATATTATTTTCGTTGTAATGTTGCCAATTGAAATATAATATATAAATACAAACATGAAATACTAACATACTACCCACGCAAATAAACGCAATGGTACCTCACTTTTTAAGTTGAAATATTTTTTTTACTTTTCGATGAACTGAAACAGAGTAAGGCCATTTCACAACGTATGAATCTCCATTCTCCACTATACCGCTCAGATGGCTGAGGTTTGGCCGGGGCCCTGCGGGGCCAAATCAGGCTAATTTCGTCTAATGGGCCACTATAACCGGTATCACCGCACTGGCCCCGTTCCAACACACTTTTAATTACACTACAAAGTCGGGGCCTTACACGGAATATTCTTTTATGATTTTGAAGTAAAAGTGTTTATTTGTTTGTAACCTGAGTCCTGACTATGAATAGAGATTTTATCTGACTTCCTATAACTCGTATTATATAAGCAGGAGGTTTTTAATTCTAAAGGCTATAATTTTTTCAGGTGAAACAGTTGCTTGGTACGCTTTTGGCCCTAAACGCATTTTCGGTCTATATCTAAAATATATTTTATAAGAAGTTTATAAAAGTTATAGATAATAATAATTTTTACACGTTTGTATAGTGAATTAAGAATTAGTTTGTTTATCTTAAAAATACATATTTTGTGTTCTTATGTATAATATATTTTATTATCTACTAATAAATGACAAAAATATAAAAAATTAATGGCTCCGATTTTTATTCAAACTAAAAGGATATTTGGGAATCGATAGCATTTCCACGAATCATCCTAGATCCGCATTAAAATATTCGATACGAGGATTATTATTTCATCTCATTTCTGTTCTCTTATTGTGGAATAAATATTTTATTCGCCTCTATGATGCCGTAAATATTTTATATCTCGAAACGACGATGGCAGAAAATGGCGCGGGAAAAAAGTCAAGGAGCTCTTTGGCAGCAGCCAGTGTCACAGCAATAAGTGGATTAGGTACAATTGAGCTCTCCTTGCCTATACACCAGCGTAATGTACTTCTGTGGCTGCATTTTTTGTGGCCGTGAGATTTGTTAAAGTTATATTTCTCGACAATCGTGATTCTTCGATAAAATTATTAATTTGCCTACCATTACAGAAATACTTATACAAGATGTTTGTGTAAACACCGTTGTCCTTGAAACCATGAAATGAGCCCATCAAAATGAACAACTTTTTCTATGAGAACAATGCTGGGAATTTAAAAAAATCAGTCTTCATTTCATACCCATACAACCGCAACCATACGGGTATGAAGACGGCTTTTTTTTGAGTTCCCAGTATAATTGTTCTCATATAAAAAGTTGTTCATTTTGACGGGCTCATTTGATGGTTTCAAGGATAATGGTGTTTACACAAACACACTGTATAACTACTAGTGTCCGACCGAAGCTTCGGCTTCGGCTGCCTTCGGCCAAAAAAATCACCTTCGGCGAAGCCTTCGGCTTCGGCCTAAAACCGGCCGAAGCCAAAGCTTTGCCAAAGGTCCGAGCAACCGTCGAAATTGAACGAACTGTAAACTGTTACGAAAGACTGAGAGAGTCGTGTATGCAGAGGCCGTTGGGAGACACTGTCAAATACAATAAACAAACAAAACAAAGTTAGTGAACTTCATAATAAATCATTATTTATTAAGTAGTTAGTGTTTGTTTATTTTATTTATTAGCCTAGTTTCGGTCTAGTCGAGTAAAACAAAGACTGATTGATTGGTCTTATAATTGTTATTCTTGTTTGTGAAATAATAAAGTATATTTTTTTTTACAATAGTTCAGTCAATAAAGTAGTTGTATAATGCGTGAGCGGGAACCTGAGAGATTTCTGCTGGAACTTGTTCAGGGTGCTTAGGGATAAAACATACTAAAAGTCCTGAAGCCTAGGAGGTGAGCCAGAGTGAGGGGAGAGTGCCAAATGCCTCAATTTTTGGTTTTTGCCAATAACTAAGGGACGATGCGTTGTACCATAAAACATTCTACGATGAAAAAAACTTATTTAATTCTCTATAATTTTGATTCTATACACTTAATTAATTATTTGTAGCCCACAAATTATTAAGTAATAAATAAATCACGAAATCACAAACTTTTATTACCATCTCTAAATCAACTTCTGTAAGAGACAGTCAATATTATAGAGGTAAACCTTCAATATTGAAGTTTTGAAATACTTAATTTTAATATTAATTGTAGCTTGTAGACAATATTGAACATAACTGTATTTAAAAAAGATAAAACCGACTTCAAAATCATACGTAATTGAGAATTAAAATTCCGTACCTCCAAAACTACTGAACCGATTTTATTGAAACTTGCACTATTCCCTAAGTTGAACAGTACCTAGTAAAACAAAAAAAACTGAAATTGGAATGGTGGTTCCAGAGATATGCGAATACAAACATAAAAAGATACATACATACATATGTTTGACGACCTTTATAGCGACGTTAATAGAATTGACGAGTGACGACCTCTGTGGCTCAGTGGTGAGCGCGTTGGTAGCTCAAGCCGGGGGTCGCGGGTTCGAATCCCGCCAACGGAACAAAAAGTTTTCAATGTTCCCGGGTCTGATATGTATTAAATATTATGTGTATGATATAATAAAAATCTTAAATATGTGTATAGTATAAAAGTATTAAATATATTTCCTTTGTCTGGTACCTGTAACACAAGTCCTTTAGGTACTTAGCACGGGGCCAGACTGACGTGGTGTGAAGCGTCCATAAATATTATTTATTGTAATTTGGCACATTTGTTCAGACGCACATATTACAGACTAACATATACGAAAATTGGGCAGTTCTGGAAATATGACATACATATACGCGTCGAATTGATAACCTCCTTTTTTTGAAGTCGGTTAAAAATTAATTACTGAAAGTCGAGCGATGAAGATTATAAACCTTCGGCTTCGGCTTCGGCTTCGGCCGAAGGTTGTGGCGATTGAAGATTAATCGGCTTCGGCTTCGGCTTCGGCCAAAAATAGACCTTCGGTCGGACACTAATAACTACGAATCTACGTAACATAATAATATTATTCTTTTCTGATATTAGCTGCAGCATAATACAATGCAACATAATCAGCTTATAATGCATTATAAAATTTATAATAATTATTATTGTATCATAATGTTCTGTACAATTCATTACAAAATACATAACGTTAAACTAACAATATATATTTTGAGTTTTAGCTAAGATTTTTAGTTACAAAAGCACTGCCTAACAATTTTTCATCAGTTCACTATTTTACAGTACAATCATACAACTTCCCCCTTTTTCTAAGTCGGGTAGTGATACATCACTTAAGCATTTCCCCATGTATTCCGGTTCGCGATTGCATAAAATTTTACGAACTTATTACCATAAAGCCGAACGTTGCTGGGAGCTTGGATCCGATAATTTTTACTGTCGCCAATTTTATGATCAATCTCTTGATTATTTTGGAAGCACGCACGCCAGCGCTTAAAGTAACATACATTTTACAGCTTTCTTAGCTTTTATATGCCAAAAGTTTACCTACTAAATTGACGATGACATGGCCGACTTCGAAAAGATTGAGAGCTGGATAGACACAAGCCTGGCTCTGCCTACAGCGAGAGAAGATTGGGGGAGGCTTTTACTAAAAAATAGGCTCATAAAAAACTTGACTGAGCAAACATCTAACACATGAAAAATCACTAAGCTCATATTATATCTACTTAGTGATTTTTCTTAGTGATGTTAAATTTTCGAATAAAATATAAAATATTCATATTTTAATGTCAGGCTATTGTAAAATGGCTCATAGTTTAAGCAAATCTTTGACTGTAATATAGTTATATCAGATAAAAGTTAAGCATGTGTACATAATATAAAATAAAACATTTTTTGTGCTACAAAATGCTCTCACAAGATTAAGACGCGGCTTCATTGACGCATATTTCTTTAAAAATAAGAAAAATAAAAATGTCTGTGAAAATCGTGTGTATTTAGAGGCAAATAAAATGAACGACATCTGAGCTGGCGGCAAACTTGTTACTTATCTCCAGTTAAGTATTCATAAACAATAATAAAAATGGATTGTGGCGTAGTTTTTTTGTTATTTTATTGCAAAAACGTGTTCAAGAATATAATGTAGCGACAAATTTTATATATTTTTATTAACCTCCTAGCTACGTTGCAAATTGCAATGTGATTTGATTTTAACCAATAAATAAAATATGTGCTTTACAGTTGCAGTTTTTCTTTTTGTTACACACAAGAAAATGCTTCTACTATTCGTAATCTTTACCAGATTTTTTAAAATAACGGATTGTATAGCAGGCAAAACATTTAACATAGTCAATACATTTTAATTTCTACATTTGACCGCTTCTACAGCTGTTCTCTCACTAATTTTGTTTGCCGGAAAACATTCTGGATTTCATCGGTGAAATATTGACTCAGTTAGCGCCGAGCGTCCGAACTGTTTGCGTTGGACGGCACAATTGGACGCAGCGTGACGTCACGCGTTTGAAAAAATAATATCGGGAGCAGTTGGCAGACGGCACTGGCGGGCGCACCGGACAAGTTAGGAGATGTGAGCGAGGACGTACATTTTGATATGTTTTTATGAAGAAAAACTTCCTTAGGGACGGTATTCACTTTGATTAGTGATAAGTGCAGGTGATTAGTGCAAGTGATTACTAATCAGGATTAAGTAAATGTGGACAACGACTGATTAGTGCAAGCCTGTATTTTCTTCTAATCACTAATCACCTGCACTAATCAAAGTGAATACAGGCCTAGGTCTTTAGACGCTTTGAGAGTGATATGTTAAGGTCATGAAAAATAAGGTTGAAATATTATTACAATTGCGCCGCGACGCCGTCATGATTTTGGACAGAAGTTTCTCTTCTGACACGTGTTATACTCTGTACACGCGCTCTTTTTGTTTGAATTGGAATGAATCTAAAATCATTTTTAGATTCATTCTGAATAAAACAAGTTCAATTTTAATTGTTTTGCTTATAATAATCCGTTTATATTTATTTTGATATATTATGTCAAGGTTCACAAAAGATTAAAACTCGACTATATTATTAAAATTAATTCATTAACAAATTAAGTCCAAAAACTACCTCTGTCGCCTCGGCGTTTACAGTGGAAATGATTTTATTGTATCCATATAATGATTATATTGCGTTAATTAAAGTGTTACTAATTTAATGGAAGCATCCAATTTAGTAAATCAGCCCGACGAAATATTTCCACACCAGTAAATAAGCGTATTCGCTAATTTATTAACGGACGAATTACTTATGTAAATTGTACTACAACGTAAGGACAGGCTTTGTCTATGCATTAAAATGCCAACAAGAGTGCCCCAATGCGTGGGCAAATTGTCGTCAATAGTCTGAATAATTACGATCAGCAAACGCAAGGCAAGACAGGTCATTTCGGTGAAAGTATGCATAAAATTTATCTTATTTAAAGAGGCTATGACGTCCATTATTTATCTCTGTAGAACTGTACCTCAATCTTCTTGTTTTCTTTCCATTGAACATAAAATATTTTCCTTATAATATACCTATGTCATAATATTAATGTTTAAAGTTAAGACTTGTAACCAACTTTAGAACTTTGGTTAGACATTTCGTGATAATACCATAAAATTTTCCGCAAAATGATATGATTTTGTTACTCTTTAAATGGGTTCGTCCTTACTTTTAAAATTGGGTATTTTTCTCAGAAAAAAAGGTTTAAGTTTTAAAAATTGCACCACACGCTAAAGACCGCGGGTCGAGCGGGTTATACAGATGATAATTGTTATGGGACATATGATATTTTTTCCACCACAGGGTTTATAAGCTAATGCTGTGCCAAGTGATAACGCTTATGTTATGTACACTATCGGCACATCCGCTGTATCATTTTTAGACCTTATGGCCTTTGTGTTAAGGTATAAATGAGGTAAACTGGAGCTGTCAGCTACTATTCGAGCTACAGTTCTTTAATATTGTTGGCAGCGGCCCCGGTCTTAAGTAAGCTGTTAAAATTTATGAAACGTGTCTCGTCTTAGACGTTTGTGTAATTTCAACGATCTTTTGCGATGGTAAGCGGTTTAAGATCCGCCTTTCAATTATGATTAAAATTGAATATAAACTTTATGTTTTAGTTTCAGTTCTATATAGTATTGTTTACATAAAAGACAGTATTTGTTCGTTAGAAAGCAGAGAATCCAATTTTTAACTAGCATGTAGCTACAGTTTGTCAAATAAACTATTCTGTTAACAAACAACTAGTTTTTCTATCGCTTCCAAATATAATTTTTCTGTACTTTTTTGTACTTGTAAAAAAACGAATTATAAAGTTTTTACCAAATGCTTTTCCTTAACAGTCTTAGTGACAATCTAACAAGCATTAATTTGGGGGCACGGCAGTGCCCCAGCCAAGCTTTTTAGCAAAGGCACGGCCGTACCATACTTTTCTCGAGGCGGTTCGCGGCTATTTCACACCCTCCTTATCTTGATGTTAGCAAAACTAGGGATTTAGAATTTTGATGACTAGGAGCAAGTATTAAAACTAGCTTAACCTCCATATTACATTATATTCTGATTAATAGTTTACTAGTTACGGATGGTCAAAGTTACTAAATTTTGTCACTGACTGACAGATCATCAAAATTCTAAGGTACTTCTAGCAGACTTAGAACCTTGAAATTTGGTACCCGGATAGGTCTTTATTCACAATGAAAGGAAAAATTATGAAACCGGCCAAGTTCGAGTCGGACTGGCGTACATAGGGTTCTGTACCTAAATTTGTATGGGAGCCCCCCTTAAATAAAAGGTTTATTTAATTTTTATTAAATAAACTAAAAAAAATTAAAAAAAAAATTTTTTTAGTTTATTTATACTTAAAAAAATTTTAAATTAAATAAAGTTGAAATACAATTGAGTATTTTCTGAAATTTCCAAAAACATTACTGTTACCATCATGAAGATAGAGCAAAAAAAGCAAAAAAATCGTGTTTATTGTACGAGACCCGCCATTCTTAAATTATTTTATTTAAATGGGACTATTCTATTTTATAGCGACAACAAAAATATATAATTTGTGAAAAGTTCAACTATCTAGCTTTTGCGGTTCTCGAGATCCAGCCTGGTGACAGGCAGACAGCGAAGTCTTAAGACTTTGTTAATATGGTGGAATATCTGAAAAGAAAAAAACCTTAAAAAAAGAAATGAAATCCCACCAAAACATTAAATGTAATAGGAGCCAAGCAAAATATTGCATAGCTATGCAATACTTCTATCGTAAAAAGTTTTCAGATCACATTCAAGCCAACCCTTCAAATTATTTTGTAATTGAAATCAACATACAGTGAATGTATCAGTAGTTTTCTTTATTTTAAAATTATTATAGTGGCTTGGCAATGAGCACTAGAGAAATAATCAGCGACTAATTGGATTTATATGGGTACCTGCATCGACCAGATGCGTCGTTACGATAAACTAAAAAAACACTTTACGCTTGCCGTCTGTGTAAGTATGAACTCCTCCAAATATGCAGTTTTATATATTTTGTTTCTTAATAATTATGTGCTCATTGCCGAGCCACTATAATAATTTTAAAATAAAGAAAACTATTGATACATTCACTGAATGTTGATTTCAATTACAAAATAAGTTGAAGGGTTGGCTTGAATGTGATCTGAAAACTTTTTACGACAGAAGTATTGCATAGCTATGCAATATTTTGCTTTGCTCCTTTTACATTTAATGTTTTGGTGGGATTTCATTCTACAGAAAAAGATACGAGAGAAACAACACCAAATTAACTTTAAAACGCGTCTGTAAAAGTCGTTTCCTTATGATCTCTTTCACCCGACTAAACCTCAACCTTAAAAAATGATGACGTTTTATTGAACAATCAATAATATAATTTTTGTGGATTCAAGTTGAATTAAGCGTAAGAAATCTCGAGGAAACGATCATACGGACACTAGCCCCAATATCACCAATGCCTGGTAGTGCTCATCCTTTGTCAAAATATCATGCTATCTCTTTTAAAAATAGAAAACACAAAAGAGACAACATGATATTCAACGATTAACTGTTAAAGTTAAATGTGATGATGAAACTGAGACTTAGCGGCTACAAAACTAATTCCAACTAAACCATCGGGCAGCGATAAATCGTGGCTAACTGGAGGTGGAATTAAATTATTATGATTTCATTACCAAGCTGACAATTGCGGCCGCGTGGGGTCGCGTGGAGTCGCGTGGGGTCGCGTGGGGTCGCGTGTCAGTGTGTTGACGCGCGTTGACACGTGGTGTGTTATAAATCTAATCAATCCCCCATCACAGTTAATCATGTTACAGTTATACTACGATTTAATTATTTTATTACTCACGATTATAAGCAATGAAAAGCGAAATGTAGACGATGTAATTCATTCATAATGAGCCAGTAGCAGATTAAATCATTATTTTGTATTATCGTTGTAATTAGGAAGTATGACAGCTTACTAGCTATTAGAAATATTATACACTAGCTGACCCGACAGACGTTGTCCTGTCTTAACGATGATTATTTAATTCGAATTGGTATAATTAAGAAAACAATAGATTAAAATTAGTACTTTCATGCCAAAATTCATCAAAATAGATTAAATAGTTTATGCGAAAATCATAAAAGTTTATGGTGCAGGAACCGTACATTTTCCGGGACAAAAAGTATCCCTTGTCCTTTCCCGAGACTCAAAGTGTCTCCATACCGAATTTCATAAAAATAGACTGAATAGTTTAGGCAAAAATCATAAAAGTTTGTTGTGCGGGAACCGTACATTTTCCGGGATCAAAAGTATCCCTTGTCCTTTCCCGAGACTCAATCTCCATACCAAAATTCATCAAAATCGATTGAGTAGTTTACGCGCAAATCATAAAAGTATATTGTGCAGTAACCGTCCATGTTTCCGGGACATAATGTATCCTGTGTCCTTTTCCTGGTTCTAAGCTACCTCTCCACCAATTTTCAGCCAAATCGGTTTATCCGTTCTTGACATAAAAGTTTACTGTGCGGGAACCGTGCATTTTCCGGGAACAAAAGTATCCCTTGTCCTTTCCCGAGACTCAAAGTATCTCCATACCAAAATTCATTAAAATCGATTGAGTAGTTTACGCGCAAACCATAAAAGTATATTGTGCGGTAACCGTACATTTTTCCGGGAAAAAATGTATCCTATGTCCTATTCCTGGTTCTAAGCTACCTCTCCGCCAATTTTCAGCCAAATGGGTTCATCCGTCCTTGAGTTATAAGTGGCGTAACTAATACAACTTTCTTTTATATACATATAGATTAAATCTCATATTCTAAAATCTAAAGTATTAAATCATTAAATATTTACTGTGTAGTTAATAGTTGATTAAGGATTTTTTCAAAAGTTTAAATAACTTAAAACGTAATTTCGTAGAAAAAATATTATGTCTCTTCAAGCTAACATCTCGGATTTCCAATGTTTTTATGACAAAGAATCTGCATAATTCCATTAAGTAAGGTGTTAACTTATTTAATAAGGAACGCTGGAGTGTTAGTTGAGCGAGCGGGGATTCCCAAATCCTTCCTTTATGAATTAACGAGGAAAATCTCGGAATTTCGGATTACGGCCGCTTTCTCATCGAATAATGAAACAATCGACCGGATCTGTCGAGCGACCAGTCGGGCATTCGGTCGAGTCGAAAAAATTGAACGATCGGTCTTAGGCCGTGTTCCACCTGCAAGCAAACTCGCGGAATTCTTGCGTGAGTTTCTTGCAGTATTGTTTATATTTCATACTCCTGCAAATTTATTGCTGCAATAAAATATGTCGTGCGAAAAGCTGGCGGATAAATGTCACACGAAACTAGACCGTATATCGACCGCGAGATCTGTCGCGAGTCCTCGCAGACATGTTTAGACATGCTGTCGCAACTGCTCACAGGAAGCGCTTAACAAATAAAATAAATAAATAAAATAAAAATCGTTTTATTTCTGAATAAATTTGAATCAAATGTTTTCAGAACGTTGAGCTACATGTTGCCTACCACCGGTTCGGGAACTAACCCGGCGAGAAGAACCGGCGTAAGAAACTCGCACGGGGCCACTTTTTACTAAAAAAGTGGAAAATTAGTCTTTTAAAAAAATAAAATTTACAATGTAAATAACTTAATCTAATACTTTATAGAAAGTCAACATGAATTGTAAGTCACATATAATAAATGTAGAAGCAGCAGCAAGCAGCCATCCTACTCCCAAGATGTGCCATCGTTTAGGAAATCATTGACCGTATAGTAGGCTTTGGCACACAAACGTTCTTTAATTACTTTTTTAAATTTATTAATTGATAGATTTTGAACGTTTTTCGGGATTTTATTGTAAAGGCGTATACATTGACCTTTAAAAGATTTACTTATTTTGCTAAGTCTGATCACTGGCATTTCCAGCTTGTGCCTATTTCTAGTGTTTCTACCGTGACTATCACCTTTAGTTTTAAATTTAGTTAGATTCTTTCTAACATACAACACATTATCCAAAATGTATTGAGAAGCAACAGTTAGAATACCAATTTCTTTAAACTTTTCTCTCAGAGATTCAAAAGCTGACATTTTATAAATTGAGCGTATAGCTCGCTTCTGCAGCACAAAAATTGTATTGATGTCGGCAGCGTTTCCCCATAAAATGATACCGTAAGACATTCTACTGTGAAAATAACTAAAATAAACTAGTCTTGCCGTGTCTTCATCAGAAATTTCCCTAATTTTTCTGACTGCATATGCTGCAGAACTGAGCTTACCTGCAAGGTTAGCAATATGAGGACCCCACTGTAATTTACTATCTAATGTAATGCCTAAGAATATAGTGGAGTCCACCAAATTCATTTTCTCATCATTTAATAGTAAATTGGTTTGAACTTGCCTAACATTGGGCAAAGTAAATTTTAAACATTTGGTTTTCTTAGAGTTTAAAAGTAAGTTATTAACATTAAACCAATGTACTATTTTTGAGAGAGTACTATTTACCTCGTCGTAATTTGACTGCCGTCGCTTCACTTTAAAAATAAGTGAAGTGTCATCAGCAAAAAGTACTATCTCATTATCCTTAACTAGATAAGGTAAGTCATTAATGTAGATGAGAAAAAGAAATGGTCCTAAAATAGATCCCTGTGGTACACCTAATTCTATTTTGGTCCCATTGGATCTTTTACTATTAACTTCAACCCTTTGAGTCCTATTTTTGAGGTAAGAAGTCAAAAGGCTGAGTTCTGAGTCCCTTATGCCATAGTGGTGCAATTTTCTGACTAAAGTAGCATGCTCGACACAGTCAAATGCCTTAGAGAGGTCACAAAAAATACCTAAGGCATCTTGTGACTCCTCCCAAGCTTCAAATATGTTACAAAGAAGACCTATACCAGCATCCGTTGTGGAACGGCCCTTAGTAAAACCGTATTGGTTATTGTGTAATAAATTATTTAAATTAAAATGTAACAGTAATTGTTGTAAAATTATTTTTTCAAATATTTTACTAAGAGTCGGTAAAATCGAAATAGGCCGGTAATTAGTCGGATCTGATTTAATTCCCGCTTTGAATAAAGGTACGACCTTACTGTGCTTCATTAAGTCAGGAAAAACACCACTCCTAATGCAGTCATTGAAAATTATTGCTAGATGAGGAGCTATGATGTCAACTATCGATTTAATAATTTTTGTAGACATGCCCCAGAGATCAGTAGTATTTTTAATATTCAACAATTTAAAGGTATCAATAATATCTCTAGGGCTAATTTCCCTAAACTTAAAATTGACATCACATTCCTTTACATTGTCTCTGAGTAGCTTTTCAGCAGCTTCTGGTGAGGAATTTAGATTTTTTGTAGTTGAGACCGGAATGTCAGCAAAAAACTTTTCAAAGACCGTCGCAACTTCAAGATTATTTGTAATCTTTTTATTTTCAAAGTATAATTCAAAATCAGTGTTACGACAGGTGACGTTTCCAGTCTCACCAGATATAACCTTCCATGTAGTTTTAATTTTGTTTTTAGAATTTTTAATTTTATTTTTGATATATAGAGCCTTAGCAGCTTTACAAACTTTTCTGAAGGTTTTAGAATAATTTTTAACATATGATTTAAATGATTCACTGCTGTTATTACACCTTTCATCATATAATTCATATAATCTTTGCCTACTTATTTTAATTCCTTTAGTTGCCCATTCAATAAATCTGGTTTTTTTATTATCGTTTCTAACTGTTTTAGAAGTAAATACTGTATTAAATTGTGTTCTTATTACCTTAAACAAATTATTAAAAGCTTCATCTGAGCTATTTGATCTACCCAATGACTGAATATTTGAATTTAATTTACTTCTAAATTGCTCAATACGTTTTGTAGTCACAGGAACAAACACAAGATTGTCCTTTACGTTATTATCGCAATTGACATTAAATGATGCTAACTGTCCACAGTGATCAGAGCTTAACTTATTAATTATTTCCTTTTTATCGGGAATGAGATTTGTAAATATGTTATCAATACAAGTAGCTGTAGTCTCGCAGACTCTTGTAGGTTCATGAAACAAATTGCAAAGGTTATATGATTTAAATAAAGATGTGAATCTAACAGTTGTGGAATTTAAATCCAATAAATTAACATTAAAGTCTCCACATATAATAACCCTTTTGTTAGATGCACATATTTTTGACAATATTTGCTCCATAGTTTGTTCAAAGGTATCAAATAACCCCGACGGAGGCCTGTATACACCCACAATAATAAGATGACTTAGCTCAATGCAGGCTACTTCAATTGTTCGTTCAATAGAGAGACTCACAATATCTTTACGTTCCTTAAATTTCAAATTATTTCTAATTAATATTAAAGAGCCGCCTCTAATGGCATTTTCTCTACTGAACGAACTAGCTATCTGGTGGTTATTGAAATTGAAAGTGAGTTCATATTGTCTGAACCAGTGTTCAGATATACAAATAATATCAATGTTAAATTCCTTTAAAAATAACTCAATTTCAAGTTCTTTACCTATCATACCTTGTAAATTTTGATGCACCAGATAAATCAAATTACATTTATTCTTTCTTAATATATTTGAGTCTAACGAATTATTGGTAGGATTTTCAATACTTAATTTATTTTCGCAAGAGATGTCCTCCATTGTCTTATTATCTAATTTAAATAAATATTTGGAACATATTCCAATTCGTTAATATTATGACTAGTATAATTCTGCTCAATAGAAGCAGTAGTCTCTAAAGCCAAACACTTGGCTGGTTTAAAATTTAAAAAGTTAAATAGCAACCTGGCTATTCGTCTTTTATAAAAATTAGATAAGAAGTACTTATCTCTTGTCATGGTAAATAACTTAAAATCTAAATTATTTATGTCTACAACCTGACATTGCTTATGTGAGTCATCTAAAATGATACAATTATTATTTACAGCGGTATACATTAGGCTGTTCAGTTGATACCTAGAAAAGTTTTCTTTATTATATCTCTTTGGCAACATTTGTATATAAGGAAAAGTAAACAAGATAACATTATTAATATTTTCCATACTAAATAATTTTTATCTAGGAATTCGGTCATTTGTTTTTTGTTTAATTTTCCCTTCCTCCCAACTAAAAGTATTATTGTTGTGTTCGGACAATAAGTCATAGCTAAAGCCTTGCACATTATTTCACTATAAGTAGCTCCAGGCATACAGAAATTGGAAACTGATTGTCCAATACACATCCTACTTAAATAAATACCTAAGTCCTTACCTAATTCATCACTGAACAAAGCAATTTGTGGGCATTCAGTATGTACCTTCTGACTGGAACATATATCAGTTATACTATTCAAAACAGAATGATTTACTTGATCTGAGGAACCATTGACTCTCAATAAAGAGTAAACCCGTTCCTCATTATAACGAGTCACTTCAAGTAAATCATTCATCGCTGATATATGCCTCTGTGTTTCTTGTTGTGACAAAGCATATTTTCTGTTTAAATTATCCAAAGAATCAAGAAGTATCGAAATTTCTTGCTGTAGGTTACATACATCGGCCTCATAGTTACATTTTATTTGCTCTATGTCAAAATTACAGTTTAGTAAGTTATTATTCAAGAGTTTATTTTCGTTTATAACTTTTGATAAATTAATTAAACATTTTTTATTTTTCTTTGAAAGTTTACAATAATTTTTAATACACTTTTTGATTTTAATATATTTCTTTAATTTCCTCTTACTATTCAAGGTACATATTGGTAGAGTATCATCACTAGTTAAATCAATCGTAGAAATGTTTTGACAAGATTTTGTGTTAGAAACCAAGTTGCTTTTATCACAAATAAGCTCATTATATAAGATTTGGGTTTGGGTGGAATTTTGAGCATGGATTTGTTCTTCTAGTTTTAAGATGTAGTCTTCGGCACTACTCAGCTTGATTTTGAGGTTAGCAGAGGTCTTGAGAAAGTCTTCATATTCCTCTCTGCATTGGTCAAAGCCGTCAACGATATTCTGTAACTCAATGTTTTTCTTAAGAATGTCCTCGTAGTCAAGACTTAACTTATTGAGTTCTAACTTTAAATCCTGATTTTTTTGTATTACTGATTCTATTTCTTTTTCGTTATCATCTCTTTCCCTTAACAGCATTTGGCATTGTTCTTTATATTGCTTTAATTCTATGAGGGTGACTCGAAGTTGCTCCTCGTTGCGACGGGCCACGGCCGAGCGAGTCATCATTTTACTATCCATTCCCGAGCACTGAAATGAGTTATATAATATGTTAGGGCTTTACCGGCTTTAATGTAAATATTGTAAGTCACCTTTTACTTTCTATGCAAAAGCCAGCCTCAATATTTCAGTTTAACTCATGTACAGTCAATTTTAGAGGGGAAAAGGTTAGCAAAAGATTAGAAAGGCAAGATTTAAGATTAATAATAAAGAATAAGCAAAGAACAAAGTATGGAAGACAGTATAGACAGATTAAATAGTAGTTATTGAACCTGAATATAACTGTACAAATCAAGGTTTGAAAACTTTATTTTTGAATATAATTGAGGATGTCCTTTGCTTGTATAATGTGTGTATTAGTATATTAGTTTTGGTTTTGTCTGGGCTTGTTGTTTTTATCTACAACTTCGCTTCCACTACTCGTCAAGCCAAGAGAGAAATAAACTATGCCAAGTGTGATTTTGGACGTAGCTCACGGGTGTGAGCGGTGTAAAGTGGATTTGTAGTTGCTGAAATTGTAAAAGGTGACTAATTGATTTGAAAATTAAAAGCAATACTCCCCGGGATTAGGCAGTCCTCGAAAATAATCCAGCTCCAATTTGAACTCGTCCAGTCGTTGACAGTTGCACTTGGCTTGAACTTTTGTTTCCAAAATTACACAGTTTTACACAAATACTGCTAAGGGTTGAAGAGTTACAATAGTTTCTAACACTTTGATTTTTACTTTTAGCGATTTACAGAACAAAATATATCATTAAACTTATTTATTTTTATTAAAATAGTCGGGAGGTGACAAATGTACGTGCAGTTACAAATGTTGCCAGCACAAAAAAAAAATTGTCGCGACAGCACTTGCTACGGGGTTTACACTTGCAAGCAGCTGTCAGACAGACTGTCAGACACTTCTCGCGACAGTTGTCTTGCAGGTGGGAACACGGCCTAATACTATAAAACATATTTAACTCTGTTGATAGAAAGATCGGACGGGCGATCGATCGAGCGATCGGTCGGCTTATGATTTGTTGGCTTGCACTGACAGGCGGAAATGGAAGACGCATCCATTAGCTTCGGGGTGGGGTTCAGTTACGGGTGAATTGATTTAAAAACCCCGACGTCTGTTGTATCTGTGATAAGGATATTGTGTGATAACAGACAGATTTTTTACGTGAAAAATGGAAATTTAGGAGGAATATTAAAATTTTGTTCAGTTTCACTATATCTGTAACATGATGATTGATTTTTTTGTATTTATAGTTGAAAGAAATTGGTTTTTCTAAAATATAGTAGTAGTCAGTATTTTTTAGAAAAAACAATTTTAAAGTTATCTTCTTCATTTTATTTATTTCTAAACAAAGTTGGTCACCTTTTTGATAAATCAAAAGTTAAATATGGTAGGACCTAAATACCTGTACAGAGGTCTTAAAATATTATGATCTGTATCATAATATTTTAAGACCTATACAATACATTTTACTAGAGTGGATCTAATCTGAGCGCCACCACAATTCTCTTGACTTTAATTAATCCTTTTCCAATCCGCCGCCACAACGTCGGGGAGCTGAAGTTCGTCTTCAGATCGGAATGTTGGTTACTTGACGAGCTGTTCAGTTTACAACAGTTTTATAGGTAAGAATTTAAAGGTATAGAGGATAGGTATTTCAAGGTGGATAGGTATTTTAAGATAGATAAGTATAACTTTTTCCGGGTCCATGTTGGATGCGAGTAGCAGGAGATCGGTCATCTTGGCGTTCATTGAGAGAGGCCTATGTCCAGCAGTGGATGAATATAGGCTGATATGATGATGATGATGATGATGAAGTATAACTTTTTGCTATTGATGTTGGTTTATTGAATGTTTACTTATTCCAAAATCCAAATTGTCAATACTTCTAATTCCAAAACGATTTGGAAGATATCAGGAGATTTTGGAACTATATAATATGGTATAAAGGGTGTTATATTTTTATTATTGGAATGTAGATAAAGCTGGTGGTAATCTAATTTTATTAGTGGACCCTTTTCTCAATAAGAATAAAGTTTTATGTGTGAGTTGTTTTCATCTAAATTCAAATTTATAATTGCATTATAACATCTACATCTAATTATTCATAGCATTTGAGTGCTTCTCATTTTTCCAAAATTAAATTACAATGTAAAATTATGGTTTCGTTTTCACAAACAGGGAATAAGTAATATGATGTAATTTGTTACAGTGTGCCTCAAATTGGAGTTGGGGCACCGAACAGGGCCCCGCCCTGCCGCTTGAGATAGGCATCTAATGAGTGGGAGATTACTCTCACTTCATTTTTTTATTGAGACATCAAGCGGGAAGTGGGAATGTCACGTCGTTTTTTCGGATTTTATTTTGCCGGAAGCACGTGGTTTTGTTAATTTACTGTCCCATGGATGTTATGTAACAAAATCATGTTTTTTGTTTGCATGTCGGCATATAGACAAAGTCAAGCACGAAATAGTGCTAATTTTAACTGTCTAAAAGTGTACTAAGTATTTCCGGGCATTTCCGCTTAATTTTGTTTCATTTTTGTGCGCAAAATTTCTGGTCTACAATCAAGAGTCTGTATATACTTCAAAACAATATCTATGTATATCCTATATTTTTTACCGCATTATCTATGCATTTTCAAATTACAAAGACCGTAATGACGCCGTATGAGCCTTTACCACACGGTCTGCGAGCGTCGTCAAAAAGCGGAGTCACCATTAAAATACCACCCTTCAGTAAACTCAATCTAGTGGAGGTTTTACATGTTTTTGGTAAATAAGGATGTAAAGCACTAGACATGTCCTTAGATTATAAGTGCATCAGTTTTATAATCGTTTTTATACATAAATACTTTGCAGTAATAAATACTACTTAAACTATATCTCTTAAAAACATTATTTAATTCACAAATTTGGCATCGTACAATATTCCCTTTGAACTTCAAATAATTGATGGTGATACTAAAAGTATATAAATAACAAAATATGCTTTTTAAAAATAATACAACTTGTATTATACAATTAGGTTAAAAATTGGGACTAATACAATAAATATGCTTGATTTTCTCAGCGGCTCAAAACAGTGTACTAACAATTGAAGCTTGATTACATTGATAAAATTATATTGTAATAGCTGGAAACAATTATTTGTAATATCCACAAGCTCCGTGCAAACTCTGGCCTGAGACCAAACAGTGTTAAGCTATAAGACAAAACCCTGCGTGCGCTATAGTAATTCTATGCCTTTAGTCTGTGGAAGTCACTTAATATTGATTACAATCTAAGTGAAATTGAAATTTGTAACAAAAACGATTTAAAACTCAGCAAATAATATTTTAAATGTAATGGATTTTAATTAAAAAAACTAGCTGTCCCGGTAAACTTCATGTCACTTTAAAACCTTCCCTGGACTTCTATAAATATTTCAAGACTAAAATCAGTCCAAGCGCGACTAACACATTTGAAAATACATTAAGATGACGTTAAAATATTTTGTTTTCAAATCTTTCTTACAAGATCTTCAATATTTAAACAATATAAAAGGGTAATGTAGCTGTAATATCTCACAAAGTAGCGTTAATATCTTACAATTTGTCTACTCATTTGTTTATAAACTACAACTTATAATATAGTAATTTAAAAGAGACCATCTTTAATATTCGTGCCAAACTGAATCAAGTGCACGCAATAATCATGAATGTAACATAACAATATGATAACATAAATCAGTTAGCCTTCGCGTAAAACTTGCTTCTGAGTTGAGCTAAGCGGAGTTACTCTACTGAATAATTATTATAGTGTGCATGTAAATAAGCGTAATTACCGAACAGACCGCGTCTGGTGTTCCGGACCCGACGTATAGGAACCAAATGTACCATCAAAAGCTCGTCTGGCCATTCAATTAGCCAGACAAAAGCTCCTGAGCTTCCAGCCCTCACCTTGTTTTTTTTCAAGTGGCACGCACAAAGCTCCGCAAAGCTCTTTTATTAGTGAGTGCTTTTAATTTTACTAATTCACCTCCCTATTGAGGAATTCAACACACTCGTTTGAAAGCGCTCTTTGTTTTTGTATGGCTTTATTAGCGTGCTTTGGTCATCATCATCAGCCCTTTACCAGTTTTTAATAATTTTCGCATGATAAAATTTGCATTTTCTTGGGATTTACATTACATTTATAATTTTATAGTGAAAAATGAGCATAATATTCATTTTTATCCTAAAGACGTTACATGAAGAACGAAAACACTAGAAGAACTTATGTATCGGGTCAGAAAAGTAGTTGAGAGGGGCGCCTCATATTTGGCTATTCAATATACTGGCTATAATTTCTAACGTCTACGAACAACTACGGCGTAGCACTCGTAGCCCGTCGTAGCATATCTCGTAGCGTTTTGTAGCTCACGTAGCGCTATCGTAGAGTTCGTAGCAAAGTTCGTAGCGCTCGTAGCACATCTCATGTTCGTAGCACATCTCGTAGCGCCGTAAATCTGTTGCACTATTTTCCTTTCTTCGTAAAGCCGGGAGCATATTTGGAATACGATAACTGAATATTTTGTCTCGGAAATTCAGAGAAAAATGTTGAGTAAATACAATTTAAGAATATATTTTTGATACACTTTGGTGCTTTGGACTTCTCAGGAAAATATTTTCTAAAACCTTAATATAACATTAACATTGCAAAGAATATAATGTATGTTATAAAAAATATAATAATACATATTATATATTATTACACCTCACAGTGAGAGAAAAAACTATTAGTTTTTTTCTACCACGCAGCGAGCAATTTATTCCGAACATAAATTAATTTCAATACAAAGTTGAAACCTTAATACTTTTCCCACGACGATATACGTATTAACTTGTGCGTTGGCACGTAATTAAACGCGTTAACAGTCGCGGGTAACGGCGCCGCCGGGAGCGAGTGCGATCACCCGTGACGTCACGCATCGGGGAGCCCCCGCTTGGCAAGCAACCCCCACTCGGTAAGCAACCCCCACTCGGTAAGAGAATCCCCGCAGCAGGACTCCGCGGGGAGTATTTAGGTATTGACAGTTACATGTTGTGGTTTTTCATGGAAATATTAATAATATTATTTAAATCTATCCTATCTTATTTAGTTTAGAACAGTGCAGATTAAACACCATCGGTCTTACTACAAAAGATTTAAACACCCGTTGAACAGTTGATTAGAGAAAAATTCCATACAAAATTGTCTCAAAACAACTGTTCAACAGATGTTTAAATCTTTTGTGGTAAGACCGCATAATATTATTGTGAAAGACAGTATGCTAAAAAGTTAAGGAAAAGAGGTAAATTCTCTTGTGAACTGCGCACATACTTGGTCACTATGAATAACTCCTGTGTATTTTTCAGAAACTGGCTACTCTCACCAAAACCGATGTGGAAACCGTTATATTTTCATAACAAACCACTAACAAACTATAAAACACTTTGCAACCGCAGGTGTTTCTAGCATAAGTACCACAGCACTAAAACAAAGGTAGACATAAAAACTAAATTAAATAAAGCCACGGAAACGCCACACATGATTTACTAAGCCCCGGGAGTAATGTGAACAAATTGTATTTTTCATTCAAATGAAATACTTGTATTCGGAATGGTGTTAAAATTATTATCATAGTAATATGTATGAAAGCGTGAACGAGGGATTCTCGTCGTTAAACGTACCCGAGCGTGTGGGGCTTAAGGCTTTTTTCGCGTGCACCCAGTAATTGTGCTCGCAATGCAACCGCGAGCAATTTCATTCGAATAGCCGAGACCGTTCGAGTGCCCCAAAGAGTATGAATTCAGAAGTGACAGGGATTTATGCTGACTTTAACGTATTACATATTCAGCGTCGGGGACTTAAAGAGTTACTTATTGTTATCACAGTGCAGCGCAGTCTGAGAAGGAATGTCTTTGTTCTTTCCGAGCAAAACAGTTTGAAAGTGATACTTAAAAGGTATGGATCAGTTCATATTGCAACATGATGATGCATTTTTAATTAAACATTTAAATTTGGAATAGACAGCCCAAGAGGTGGATGGCAAATATGTCAATTTAAATATTATTGTTTAGCGAACAAAGTTCCGTTTTCAATGGTTCACTCAAAAATGTTGCAATATGAATTACTGACCCTAAGGCCTAATATCACAAACGTCTGTTAGTGTTAAATGCTTGTTAAAATGTCATGTCTTCAGTCTTCTCTTTCATTCATATTATGAAAAATGACAGAGGAAACGTGATACTAATTCGAGCATAACTTTATCAGTCGTTGACGAAGTTAAACCTAAGAGTATTAATTAATACATTTTATTCTGGTTTATTGTGAACTTGGCATATTTTTGACGACGAATAAAATATTAAGTATAAATAAAAAGCTTACAAATAAAAGCTTATCAATTCCTTGAATTGTGAATTTGTGACATTGTTAGGAGATCGCATTGAACTTGACTAAGAGATGAAAATTGTTGTTTTCTTAATCATTTTATCGTTCCTTACAAATTTGTTATATTTGTAAACCATAAAAGGGCTGTGGGTCATAAAAGAAATGGTGACAAGGCCAAATATAAGCAGATTTTTTAAATATAGTAAAGATATAAATGTAAAAAATAAGCACTTTTTAAATTTCAGATATATGACTTACGTATTTTTTTATTGTGCACCTTTAAAGTTGGATAGGAGAATCATTTATTTAAATAAATTTCTTAATATTTGTATATAGTTCGTTAACTTGTGTAATTTTAAGGGAGATCGCACACGTCACACTTTTTGTGCGATCGAGTCTGCGGCTTTCATACAATCTGCATCAAAGCCGCGCGCGCCATCAGATTGTATGTAAGCCGCAGACTCGATCGCACAAAAAGTGTGACGTGTGCGATCTCCCTAAGCAACTTTTGTAATTAAACTACTACTACTTTCATAAGCGCAATAATTAGTATAGCTATCGAACAAAGTTCTCGCGCGATGCCTACAAGCTACTCTACGGTGACGTCATAATCAAGAAGCAGTTTGTATAGAGCATTTCAGACAGGTCTATTTTATGAGATTATGGTTCTATCTTGGAATATTTTTTAGTTAACACACTAGTAATTCTTTCAGAGATGATTCTATTTCGGACAGGTCCTTTAAGTACCATGAAGAAATAAATAGTCATTTTAATACTATTGTTGGTCACATAAATGAAAAACACGCAAAATTGGTGGATGATGGTAATTTTAGAGGAGTTTTGCAACAAACACCACAACTTGAGAATGTTATGAAGTAGATAATATATGAATACTGTTTTGCAAAAAATACTTTTCGACACTCTGTATCGTTGCTCATTGGCGAGTCGCAGCTTGCGGCACGTCAAGTGTGCACAGAGCCGTGCGGTAAGCGCTAAGCGGTAAGCGACGAGCGGAGCGGACAGCGGTAAGCGGTGACGTTATTAAGGAGCAATTGCGCGTGTGCGGGTCACCTCAGCCCGCAACCATTGTACGTGTACTGGTACTTAAGTGTTGTCAGCCAGGTGGTTGAACCGTTTAATCTTAAATAGTTAAATGATTGTAGAATGTAAAGTCTAAAATATAGAGTAAGAGGTAGAAATTTTAGTTACGAGAATCGAGCAACAATTACTATGTATGAGACTTATAAAAACATCTAAATGTTTGTTGTACTCTGTGCAGAACTACGAGTACTTTAATTTATATATAAATAAAAATATTTGATCCGTCTAATTCATTTGGCATGTATTCCACTCAAAACAAAAGCATTTCTTGCCTTTTTATCAGAGAAAAACACTTAAAATAATTATTTGTCTTGAATGTTTGTCACATATTTTAAGACAACACGACATCTAAATGTTAATATGGTGTGATCCCATTGGCTTCTGGGTCAGAGACGGTAATGACGCGGAACGAAGGCCTCGCTCTCCCGACCTCTTGAGACGTGACGTCACACTTGCAGTCTGACATATTGCTAGGTAGTTGCAAAACTCGCATAACAATATTTGCAAATAAATAACTGATATTATGAAGTAAAAATTATAAGAATTAATTAAAGTATCAAAGATATTTCACATCCTTTTCCAAATATAATATTGCTTCCCGTTTGTTATTCTATAAGTGACATATTTAGTAATAAAATTGCTAAAACTTTTTAAAACCTGACGCTACTCTTAAGTTGCACCAATACCCAAAGCAATACAACTTATATGATTTAAGGATTAATGTAAACTGCACTTGCAGCGGTGCAGGCAATTAATAGTGATTAGTGACGCCCTCTATTCTTCCTCTCCCTCCAACATCTTCCGTCTCTCTCCCCCACTGATTAACGCAGGTGCGAGTTCGATATAATTATACGCCACAATACCGGTCGTATTTCACGCGAGATAAGCTATTTATTGCAGCGAATTACCAGCTAATACTCATTGTTATCGCGGGAAAGTTTTAGCTCGCAATGCTCGACTCTACACCTGTTACATACTGAATGCAGGATGTTTGCAGTAAAGTTTTACCCGTTGATAATAATGATATATTATACTTTGAAGGAAGGTATTTCTTTATTAATTTTTAAAATGTTTTTTCCACTCATTAACATTTATAAGCCACCTCATAGTGTGGATTGACTGTACGTCTATCCATCCATTTTTCGACATTCCAATACGTTTATTATTATTACACGTAGATGATTATTTCAATACTTCAATACCGGACCGCTTGAATCGGGGATAGGTACACATTAGCGCGATTTTAGATAGCTTGTAGTAGCAAAATAAAGCAGTTAAAAAACAATGCGTAAAACTTTTATTGAGTAAGTTTTATTTTTAAGTAACCATGTATGATATTAATACTATACCTGCTTATGAATGGGATCCTGTGATACACAAAATCAATGATACTCCGTGCCTCACTTAAGTATTCTCGACTAGCGAGTAAGTTCTCGCAAGTGACCCCGTTACAAACTCTCTAAGTGCGCCTTAAATTCGCTAAACGTGCCCCAATCAATGGTCGGGGATACATTTTGGTTTGTTTCAATTACTTCCCGCTTAGCTTCTCGTTACTTTGTTGAACATTAACCAACATAAATAAAGATCTTCAAAATATATCTGTTAATTAAAGTGACTTTGTTGTATGTTGTTTGTCAAGAATGCATAAATAGATGTATGGGAAGGCTGATCTAATCCGGTCAAACTGAGCGCAGTCCGACCTATCCGGACTCGCTTTGTGCGATCAGCCTCAAGTACAATGAAGGGCCAATACGAAGAGCCAGCATGCTAATGGCGATTATGTGCAACAATGAACGGTTAAATGTTATTGTAAAGCCTAAAAAAGTCGATTTTACACTTAGGAAAAGTGAATATTGCAAATATGCACAAAGAAGGTTGTTGTATTATTTTCGATCGCGGTGATATTACACACATTTTCTAATCCAAATATCGCGTAAAACACCGAGGCGTCTATTCTGAAAACCGATCCAAAGTCTACAAACTTCAAAAAGGGAATTCTGCAATCGAAACTTTATGGGAATATTCTGCAAATCGAGTCCAACTTCGTTCAAACCGTTCGAGATCCGAGAATTATTCCGGTAAATGATGAAGTTTAAGCGTTGGACGCACTCGGGACTTCCGCTAATTCCCCGGCGGTCGAAGTTTGGATCCGTTAAGTGATTGTGACCCATTGGACTTGCACTTTGTTACTCAATCTCGGATTATGTCTTGGGAATTTTGAGACGCCGCATATCTTGCGGAATTAAGATTTGGTGTTAAAAGCGATCTTTAAATTTTGAGATAAAATACTTTTTTAATTTAAACTACAAAAATAGAAAAAGTTTCTATAGAAAAAGTTTGAAATATTTAGGATTTTATCTCAAAATCATGAAAAAGCTTTTTATCAAACGAGATAGCTAGCAGGCCTGACGTTTACTTGAGACATGACAGTCTTAAGACATACTATTGATATATTATAAAGTTCGACAAGGCTGTTTATGAACGTGTCGAGAAAAGGAACTAACGCTTCTATCATACAAAAACGTCATTTTTGACAGTTCTCCTTTACCAGCAGCGCCCATTGACATCAGTGACATAAATTCATTTAAAGCCTTGTCGAACTATAAAATGTTTCACGGCGTGGTTTGTATTGAAATAGTTTTTCTTATATCTGTCGTATCTCGAAGAAGGTCCAACGTTTTCGAATAAGTATTTTTTTAGAAGAATTAACATTACTAGCAAACAGCTTTTGAACATAGTACGTTTGATTAACATGAGCCACAACTTCAGTTACTAAACCTGTTGATAACAATGTAATATAACTTAGTTGTTACACAACTTAGTCTAATGGCTACAATTAGGCGAACCTGGCGAAGTGGTCTATTGTTATCGGCGCGTTTACTGCCGGAGACTGCATTAGCGTGGTGTAATGAGGTGCCAACTTGTGTATTGCCAGACTAAAGCTCTATAATGCCGGTCGATCTGGCCTGACCGCAGGACAGGTCCCTATATGAAGAGGGCGAACCAACAGAACGAAAGACAAACATCGAAGTCTCAGTTATTGGGTCCCATTTTTACCCTTTTGGTACGGAACCCTAAAAACGAGTCCGATCGGCCTGTCAGTATAATCAGTTAGCATTTGGGGGCCTTAAAATGTAGAAACATAACTTTGGTACAGATATATTACTAGTATTTTGAGAGAAAAATGCATTGTCCCTGTACGATTCAAGTTAGGGCGCATAACTATCATAATATAAGAATTACTTATTCCTCAGAGCGTCCGTGGCCTAATGGGTAGACCTTTAGTTCACACTCCTAGAGGGTGCAGATTCGATCCCGGGTGGAGGCGTGTACCAATGAGACATTTTCTGATGTCAAGTACATAATACGGACGCTCGTACGGTGAAGGAAAACATCGTGAAGAAACCCGCACAGCGCACATAGTTGGTCCCAGACGCATTGACATGTTCTTTACTCTGGACTAGGCCGACTATGTTGCGAGAATACCGTATGTGCTTGCAAGTGAGAATGTGGGCAACCATACGGACATTTAAATCTTGTCCCAGACACTACAGTATTTGAGGAGTGGTTACTTTGCACTGAAATACTGTATAAATCGTCCACAACGGATGCGAAGGCCTTGTTTATATCTCAGTATATAGTTAGATAGTACACAAAAATATATTCTTTTTGGTAGATAATGGATATAATAGACAACAATAATTGAGAACCTTTCCTTGGAAGATATTTCCTCATACAGAATAACCACAAGAAGCTGGAATAAGGGATTTGTAGAAATGTTTGGATAGTCTTGTAGTAATGGTTTCTTGGAAACCACAGACGATAGATAACGAGCAGGAGTCATAAACTAAACTATACGTTATCCTGTTTATAGATGTTTGTAGATAGTGTTTGAAGAACCCCTGTAAACGATTTTCCTGGTTGCAACTATGGATGAAATCACGAGAAGAGACAAATTCCATTCAAATTTGACTACTACTTCGATATATCGAACGCACATTTTTCAACAGGAACACACCGAGCGTGCGTGCGCGCGTTTTAGAATTTGTTGTAAGAAATTAGGTAAAAGCTCGCACATTCGTCCGCACCGTACGCTCCGGATTTTGTGTACCAAGCGTTGCGTTCAACGCGTACGGTGCTGACAAAAGAGTTGCGATCAGCTTTAGACATGCTCGAAACGTGTGAATAGTCTTCATCTTAATATTAAAAACTATTTAATAGAATTTACCAATTAGAATGCGTTTTACGTAGAAATATTGCAAACCACGTATGTGAAGTTAAATTGATTTGTCATGATAATAATTATTATTTCAATAGCAAAAAATAATATTGTCGAACCCGCATCGAAACCATAATAATATAGAAACTTTATTATTGTAAAATAATTTAGCAAAACCATCCTTTAGTTGCGACCACAAACCACCAACACTGTGTTTCAAAAACATAAAAACTCTAAACCGTCCAAACAAATTTATTTACACTAAACAAAGATATTTTAGAGCACACATTTATATTTTTGCTGGAACATTTTTAACTGTAAGTGGTCGGTGCGATTGCGGCTAATTTATGTACATAATTTGGCGGGGACTGCCGCATGTTTTGTTCCCTTAATTAATTGCTGGCGCCCAACAAATCGCCCGACAGAACCTGAGATTTTAATACCTAGAGTTCATTTTGTTAGTGAAACTTGTGTTTGAGATTTTAATTGTGTGAGTGTTGCAGTTATAATTTATTAGTGTGAGTCCAAAATGTTTAAATAATATTAAATATTGTCTACTCGATAATTATATCTAGGTTTGAAAAAGTTTTGAATTTACCAAAGTTGAATAAAACTATATTGCTTAATAATTTTAAGCACGTAATTAATGTGAAAATACGTAACGTCTTTCATAAAGAAATGATTATTTTATAATATTCTTAACCATCTCAAGTTTGTTCGAAGATAATCACGATAAAAACATAAAATCTAAGAGCCTTGAGAGCATAATAAAAACGGATTATTAAAAATATTTCAAGCTCGAGTCGTTCTGCTTCGGATCCTCGACTATTAAGTGTCACATTAACTCAGTTTTTAGTACAAAATAAAATGGACCGAGCATATTTCAACTTAATGGCTGTATTAAGATGCTAACTTTCGGGCTAAATTCTTAGCTACATTAATACAAGGGTAAGGTCTGTATACGCAGTAAGATGGCGTCAACATCGGTGCCCCAAAAAGGCCAACGACATTTTCCTTGCAAGACAGGAGGACGCTGCGGTTAAACTGATGTCTAAGCACCTTGGTTTGATTGCACAATTAAGTAGAATACATTTTATAATGTGCAAAAAGTGCTGTTGCAAAAAATCGCACTGTAAGTGTCGCCGCACGCGGGCCACACGCAACAGCCACAAACGCCGTTTTAAGCTAGTCTATTGGTCGTAAGGTGAATTAAAATTGTTGTAGCCGTGTAGCGTGTGGCGGGCACCGGCGTCAAAAAATGTATGAAAACTATAGGAAACGTGCCGGTGGCAGCGTTTTGTGGACCATCGCGTCGACACCTTCGACGAAATGTATGTTAAGTAATCGAAAACGCTCCTAAGCGTTTTATACACCTCGGGCCAGCAGACGGTGCGCGTACGGTTGGCGTAAGACTAAAATGAGCCTATAGGGGCTCATCCTAACTTGAGAAATGATGGGACTAAATTCTAAAGATGAATTTTATGATGCCTCCTCTTTATACTAGGGCAGTAATATCAAGCCCGTTTCGAGCAATAATTTCTTTAATTGCGGACACAAGCGCCTCGCTGTTATTTATCAATTATATAGAATTCGGTTTATGACATCGAGGGGGAAATTATCGTCTACCTAATTTTTATTTCCTTTGGACCAGTTTAGTGCTTCCTTGAAAAAAAGTTATTGATGATAATATTATCATAAAAGGGTTTGAGTGTTTTATTGACGCAGTTTGCCATGGCGTAATAGTACTGTTTAATAAAAAAAGGAAAAAACGTATTAAAATATTATTATTTAGATTTCTACTTATTTTTTCTATAACTATATACTAATTTTAAAGAAGATTTTTCTCTTTTCTAAGAATTTTGTTTTGTTTGTTTGCTTCGAATTACTAGGCTGATTGTATTGACATTTGGCATAGACATAAAGGACAGATCACAGGGAAGGGGAAGGCGGATTTAAAAATACTCATAATGTTTTACTGTAAGCGTTCATCAACCACATCACAGCTAATATAAATCAAATGAATCAAATTTAGATATGTGAGTCGATAAACGGCACCTACGTGCCTGGAATGTTTCATCGCTACTTGAAAACATATAATTGGAACTCGCCACGGCACCGCCGCACCGCGCCGCAAAACTTGTCACATTTATATCGATAAACTTTATAATTTACATGGCTTCACGAGTAGTTTCTATTTCTTTAATTAACGTTAAGAAGTTGACGTAAGATGTGCGACTGAAAATACGTTTAATTATCTGGCTTTCAAAATGTTATTTACATGAGATTTCGATAGACATACAAAAGGTGCCCGTGTTTTTTACCTGACTGCGCCAGTAAAAGGGGTATGTTTTTCGAAAGTATATAATACTAGACGCAACTCCGATGAGTCGAAATTCGTTTATTGTACGAAAACCGTACATTTTCCCAGAATAGAAGGTACTTTCCCGGGACTCATAGTATATCCATATCAAATTTCAGCAGAATGGGTTCCGTCCTTTGGGCGTGAAGAGCTAACAGACATAAACACTTACGTATTTATAATATCAGTATAGATGAGTATTGAGTGTATGTGATGTGATGTATGCCAATCAATCTTAAATATAAAATTCTCGTGTCACAATGTTAGTCCACGAACTCCTCCGAAACGGCTTTACTGATTTTTACCAAATTTTATATGCATATTCAGTAGGTCTCAGAATCGGCTACTGGGTACTTTATAATATATTGATAAGTGCATTTTTTTAATAAATAATTGTAAATTATTACAACCTGAGACTGACGGCGACCATTGTTTGTGCGACGGGATAGCGATCGACGTTGCCATGGCGACATACTTATTTAGTCACTTCAATAAAATAATATGGGCGAAATATTTTATAATATTATGGCAAAGCAACGTTTGCCGGGACAGCTAGTAATGTATAGAATTTTGATTGGCATGCTCTGCATCCTATAACTAATATTATTATTGACTACGACTTAATAGATGCGTATCCGCACACAATACCGGGCCGTGTGTCTCCGGTATAGACAAGTGTAGGCAGCCGTTAGCATCAACTGATGGCATACGCCCCGCATACGGCGAGACGGTGTTAACGCCACTCAATATTGTTTGTGATCATACATAATTTCCGCTGGAATATGGAGTATAATTTTCAAGTAATACGATCGAAAACAGAGTGCGAATAACTAGAGTGTTCCAACACTGTTACTATGTTCCTTTACTATTCAAAATTATTTTATAGTCAATTATTTTCTAGTTCTCTATAATAATATATTCTAATTTTAATACCTAGAGATGCCTTAAACCGTTTTCTCGTTTGCCCCCTTATTCAATAAAAAAAAACCTTTTTTGTTTTAGTATTTAAATCTCAAAGTCAACATAGTTCAAAACAACAATTATTTTCACTAACCCAATTAAGCATTTCTCAAGAAAGAGGTTCCAACAAAGTCCTCGTAAACAAATAGGTGTTGTTAAAAATTAATCTGCTGGGGAACAATTAAAGGGGTAGTCTGGTGTAATAAGAATTGTCCTGCTGCGTCAGAACCTGCGACTACCAGCTTGTGATTAAGTGGTTTCATTTGGGAGTCCAAATTGTAATTATGTTTGGGATTTTTTTTTCTGGCCTTCTTTTTGAGGATGGTATGTCATAAATTCATACTAATATTATAAGTGCGAAAGTGTGTCTGTTTGTAACCTTTTCACGCCCAAACTGCTGAAATGATTTCTCTGAAATTTGGTATGGAAATACTTTAATTAATAAAATTAAGTTAATAAATTTAAGTCTCGCGAAAGCGTATAGAATACTTTTATTTCGAAAAAAAATGTACGGTTCCAGCATGATAAACTAATTTTAGTGCAACCGAGTTGCGGGCGTCATCGTTCGTATTTCGTAAAACAACAAGAGCTCATAAATCATAATATTATACAGAATCATGCCATACTATAATACAATACATAATTTACATTTCCGACAGTTTTTTTTAGTCTTGAGGTGTAACGTTACCGATTGCCTTAATTCTATACTATTTTGAGGACCAATTAAAGCGTTTGATATACGCATACGAATCAAAATATATTTATAAGATCAGTTTTAATTAGTAGGCTGCGTTTTTCCATAACATAACAGAACAATTAAATATAGTACATTCTTCCTATGAATCGATTTCTTTGATAGTACAATAATTACCAACCCCTTAAGACAGCCTAAAGTGCTGCCAATAAACAGACAGAGTAAACAGGCGATAATGAACACTTTCTATTAACTTTTTGTAGTCGGGGAGCCGACCGCCAATTTCCGGGCTCGTTACGGCGCGGAAGTGTATAATAGTGTAAGAGCCCACACTTAATTACTCGCGCCGCCCGTCATTTGTAGCGGCCGGCTCCTTGACTTATGAAATTCCACGGAAATTTCGCTTCAGAAATTGTGTTACGCTTTTGAAAAAAAGCTGTTGCATATTATGCTACTGTATATTACAGCTATATTAACACCTTCATAATAATAGAAATAGATTTTGAGTAGTATATAACGATACAACATATTTTATGGTTGTCTTTGTCTGGCTGCTGGCATAATGAAAAGTCACAATGACGAACCAAGAGAGAGGTCTATAATTTGCGCTACATATATATTTTTATTAGTGTCTAAGCGGCTGCAATTTTATTGATTTATACATTATATTAAGTTTGTTTGGGCATTTTTAAGCTCTTGCATAGTTTCGTATGCAAGAGCTTAAAAATGCCCAAACAAATATATATGTACATATAGTAGTCAAGGGCTTTGAGCGCGGCAACCGAGTCAAGAAATTCCGTAATGAAAATAAACCTAACACATCGTCTAACGTCGTTTCAGTTTGGCAGATTTCGTCACGGTGCTTGTGTGCGTGCGACTAGACGTATGCGTATACACTAGCTTTTGCTATGCAATGGCCTTACCGCGGCAGTACGCGAGTGTCACACGTATTTATTAACTTTTCAATACAGTTTTCATATTTAATTTGATTTCCATTTTATGTGACTATTCATATGAGAAATTTCAACAAAACTATATAACATGGCAAGCATTTAATATTGCGAATTCTGTGCTCTATGTAATGTACAAAATGAGTTTCATGTCCAAATATGAATTCTAACAACTAAACTCATCTAAACTCCAACGTTTCGATGAAACTAATAAATCGTTTTGTATAAAGCATGACATTGTAAACAATACTGATTTAGTATCAGCAATCAACGGATGAAACTTGGAGTCCAGTGCTATTCTCTAAGGACAAACGATTTAACAGCCTAGGAAACAGCCGCTGTAACAGCGGTGAGGACCGAATCGGTATTCCGCAAGTTTCGTCCCTACGCTGTTCGACACTAGCGCTTCATGGCTGTTGGCGGCATGATTTGAAATTAAATTTTTGACATTTCTTATATGAAATTGGTATTCTCTAAGCAAAACAGCCTTCAGCTTCGACTGCAGCCTCGGCGTACGCTTACAACTTTTTATGTCAAACAAAAAGCTTTAATTTCGTGGTTGTAGCACGGCTTTAGTCAAGAATTTCAAGTGGTTCATTCGTAAATTGTGGCCCTTCCATTTTGTTAGTTTGTGTTAGTGATTTTAAAGTTGGATTACTCCACCGGATTACTCTGAATATAAAATGTAAGTATTTCGTTTACATTAACAAATTATGGACTTTGGCCGATATTATAATATCAAGCAGGTTCATCTTTAAGTTTGACATTGTTTTATAAATTTAACAGGGCCGCAAGAGTCTTGTGTATATTATATCTTCTCGAAGAGGCTAAGAGACGCGATGAGTTGGAAAAAAGACGCCAAAGTCGCAGAATACGAAACCTTCGGCAAATATCATCCGACCGCGAGTACGTCCTAAATTTCCGACTCACCAGGGATCTCATATCTGCATTGGAAGGAGATCTTGTACCATTACTGCCTCCACGAGTACGACGTGGTGGTCTCAGTCATCATGTTAAAGTAAGCCATAGGTACCTTTAATAATACACTTAAGTACTTATTTTTGTATTGCATAAAATATTTAAAGACAATGCAGTGCAATACAACTAAGTACATAATATTATCATACTCAAAATTTATATAGACACTAGTCTGTTACACAGTTAATTATAATTATACCTACCTGGTATGCACTGGGTTTTAATAGTAGCATTAATATACTTAGTAGAATGTGTATAATTATTATAAAATGTCATAGTGTCATCCAACTGTAGAAAAGTTATTTTTTAGTATTGAGAAATTTACTTACTTACATAAAAATATTATTTTATAACATTTTGGCTAAGTTTTTCTATTTTTTTGCAAAGTTTTTAATCCACTATTTTCAATGCACAACATAGAACAACCCTATTTTTATTTTTTCAGATTCTATGCACTCTATCATTTTTGGCCACCGGAAGTTACCAAAATATAGTTGGAAAGTCACTTTGCAACTATGTATCACAGCCATCTGCTAGCCGGGCTATTCGTTTAATAGTCAATGCTATTAATCACCCAAACATAGTAAAGAAGTACATAAGATTTCCACAAACCCTAAATGAAAGAGAAATAAAAAAACAAAGGTATGTATTCGAAAGTAATATTTTATAACATTACAATAATGATATTATAATACTGGTCTCAACGCTACTTTGGCTCATTGATTTATAATTTCTATATTATATTACAGATTTTACAATAAATTTAAAATGCCCGGTGTAATTGGCTGTGTTGATGGGACTTTGGTGGCCATGGTTCGACCTAAAACAAACGAAGACAGATACTACTGCAGAAAAGGTTACCATGCTAGAAATGTTTTAATTGTTAGTTTTAATATGTGATTTTAAAATTATATTACCAATAATTGTTGATTCAATAAAACTTTTAAAATAATACAAATCAATTGTAATTAAATTGAATTACTGCACAAACAAAGTTGTGATCAACATCTGATTGTTATAATAATTGATAATAATTATATTATATTAGGAAAATGTTTAATAACTATTTTTCTTTAATTAAATATGTAATTATTTTATTTAATAAAATAAATATTAAAATTAAACATTTTTGTTGCAGATAAATGACTGTGATCTCAATATACTGCATGTGGACGCTACATTTGGAGGAGCTACACATGACAGTTTTATATTTAATAACACTGTGATCCAGCACCACCTAGAACAGATAAATAATGCAGGAGAGACAGCATATTTGTTAGGTATATACAATAATATACTCTTGTCAATTGATATTCATTAATAGTAGATAAGCAGTTAGTAAGTAAATATTTACTGTTCGCAGGTGATTCTGCATACGGACAGAGGTCCTACCTGATGACCCCATGTGCCAACCCCGAGCCTGGTTCTCCAGAAGAATACTACAATACTGTGCATAGCACAGCAAGAAATAGCGTAGAAAGAACCATAGGAATTTTAAAAGGCAGATTTAGATGCCTTCTGGTTCATAGAGTGTTACACTATGATCCAGAAATGGTTTCTAAAATTGTTATAGCTTGCTGTGTTTTGCACAATATTTGTAACAGAGCTGGATTACCAGCCTTCGAGTTGCCATATAATTTGCAACATGAAGAAATTCGGTTGCAAAGTGAGAGTCATCACGTAGAGCCTGCTGCATCTGTAGGCGCTTTGGAGCATGATCGCGCTTGTCGCCGGCAACTTATTAATATATTATGGCGTGGGAGGCGATAATAATATTTTTTTGCATGTCTTATTTAAAAATAGTTAAGAAATAGTATTAATTGAAATATTTATTTTAAATTATCATTATACTATAATAATACCTCGGTAAACTATCAAAATAGAGATAAAATGTTAAATACATATATTTTTATATGTTTTTATTTTTCATTTAGGTTTTAATAATATAATTATGTTAATTTTAGTTGTAAATATTTATTAAAGTTAATTTGAGATTACTTATTATTATATTTACTAATGCTTTCTACATTTATACAAGGAATATAATCGTTAATTTAAAAAATAATTTATGCTAAATAAAAGCCTTATGAAATAAATATTTTTTTAATACTTTTTATCCTACTAGAAATAAATTCATTAATTACAACAAGAAAAAATATAATACATTATGTCTAGGAACTTAAACCATTTAAGACTAACTACAGATAGTTCAACTCATCTTTGCGCGCGACGCTATGTGTGCGTGCGCTTGTAATTATACAGCTTTAATTTGTGTGTTGCTCGGACGACGGCGATTGCGTCACTGCCACACAAATTAAAGCTGTATAATTACAAGCGCACGCACACATAGCGTCGCGCGCAAAGATGAGTTGAACTATCTATAAAAGGTTTATTTTATTTATTTATTTATTTACTTAGGACACCAAACAGTACATACATACATCAAAACATTATTAAATTACATGTATAAATTTAGTGATTGTAACAGTTAATGATATTTCAAGCAAAGTAAATAAATAAGTACATTAACAAAATTTTCTGAACAAAACTTAAAGCTATGATATTAATAAATTAACTTAATAATTATTTCATTAATTTATTACAAATTCTATATACAAGTAAATTTTATTGTTAGGATATTTAGAGTTTAAAATATTAAATTATATTTTAGATGACGTCAATAAAAAAATTAAGTTATATTATAACAGAGCTAATATAAAATATTATGTAGATGTATTCTGAGGTCTGTTACATAGAACTTTTTCCACACATTGAGTGATAGCGTTAGTGAAGCGGTCTAATGCTTCTGCCAGTATTTTCGGACCCTGTGCATTGGCCTCCATCGCCCGAGCCCAAGCGAGCTCCGCCTCGGTTCGCCGCTCTTCAATGGCAATAAACCTTTCGGTAAGGCTGGCCATCTCAGATCGTCGCTGCGACGGGGGAGACCGTTGCAGCGGACGTCGACGTACCGGACGGGCCCGCGGTGATGCGAGTGCGGTGCGGCGGCGATGCTGCGTGGCGGTGCTGGGTCCCTGCGCCGCCGCCGGTGTGGATGAGCCCATCCGCTGACTCGGGGAATCGAATCGAATGCGCCTTCGCGCGCTGACACCATCGTTTTGTCCAGTTGCTGGCATTTCCTCTGCAACTTCGACATTTCTAACCGCTTCAGCCTGTGTATAAACGAGTTTATTTAATTTCTTTTGTTCATAAGGCTTCTTAACTTAAACAAAAAATATTTCAAAAGTGAATATCTAAATGTAAACAATATACTTTATTATATTATACCATTTCAACTCCGTGTAATGTGTACACATCTTCTATTACGCCCATAGTGACATCAGCTGGAGTGTCTACAGATGGTGTGAGGTTTTCAGCTACAGTGTCTCCAACAACAGCAGCTGCAGTTGCTTCCTAAAAAGTAATAAAGTTGTTTAATATTAAAATACATACCTACACATAGTAGACAAATATTATTATTATATAATTGTGTAAACCACACTTCCATGCAGCTATTATTAACCCATCAATCCCCAAGCGGCACCCGACTGTTGCATAACAATTGAAAATCTATTGTTTCTGCGAATCCCACGATCGAGGTATTAAGTGTATTTTCAAAAATTATATATTTTTTGTTTAGCCTGTTCATCAATAATAATCAGATTTATGACCACAATTTCAGGTCTGTGTTTGTTCTAGCAATGTAGCTATTGAAATAATATTATATAATAATAATATAATATACTATTAATAAATATAATAATAATAAAAGTCTTACCCATTGTATATTTTGAGCATCCAGAATGGTCACAGATTGCTCAGGAACGTCCTGCAAAACAATTGAAAATCACACACAGTTATATGTAACTTACATTTAAATGAATTTTATATTATGACATAATTACTTATAATAAAATTTGGTCTCACATTAAGTTGTTGCAATATGCTTTCTGAGTCATTAGTCTCAGAGCATAGAAGCGGTTGAACTGGTTGACTTTCATGTTCCTACAAACAGACAATAAAAAATTAAATTACACTTTATAATAATCACTAATTAATAATTATAGTGTATGGATGACATAGATGTAAATTAATGACTCATGCTTTAGAACTAAGATACATACGGGAAATGGATTAATTGCTAAATTTGTATCGCCAGTAGCATAACTAAGACCACCAGAAATGGTCAAAATCTTTTGCTCCAGTTCTGTCAGCTCCACCACCTCTGCATCAACCCCACCACCAGTTCTCCGCCTAGCAGTCTCTGCATTATTTGCTTTCCTTTTTGTTGCAGCTTTTTTATCTTTCCAATACTGTACACAAATAAATAAAAACAATTATAATATAGAGAGAAATAAAGATATATCTATTTTAACCCTGAATTATGTGTCAAAAACTTATTACATATAAGCATTATACCATGCATATTTCTAATTTCTATCTAATGAGATCTACAGATTATTCAAACCTTAGCCCCCTGCTTCCAGTCCTTTATACACCCATCACCAACACTGTTTAAAACTGTGGCGATTTCCATCCAGCCACTTCGCATGCGAGTTCTTGCATTGGCTGTACGGGCATGTCCAGTGGCAAGGTCTGATCTCACCTCCATGAACCCAATCAATTTCTCCAGCTGAAGTGAAGAGGGACCAGCATTACGAGTCACTGCAGGAGTTAAAGTACATTAGCAACTTATTTTAACATTTGTAATTAAAATACTAATGAGCCATAATATTATGACACAATAGTCATGGTAACAATATGATACTTACTTGTTTAATTTAGATTAATGTTCACTTTGGGTTATAGAACAAGTCACGTTCACGATTCTGTTGCAACTAAGTTACCGATTGTATAAAATAACACATCATTTACACGGTCCCAAGTTTCACAAAATATTTTAAGTGGTTTTCGTGGGTCGCCCCAATCGACCGATGCCCAATTTGAAGCATACAAGTGTAGAACACGTGTAGCACTTGATTTCTTAACTTCGATTGGATTTTTTTCATATTTTCTTAGAAGTTTGTTTTTATCAAGATTTAGGATTTTGTTTACCAACAATGCGTATGATTTGACAGTTGACTTTTTTAAAATTAAGCAAAGACCAAATTTTTTCAAACATTTCAACTTTCTTATCATATTTTGCTATTATTTTTAATGAAAAGCATACTAATGATTTGTAAATGACATTTTGTATATAAAAGTATTAATTTATTAATTGTTATCACAACGAAATGGCTGATATTTACGAAACAAAAACATATCGATAATTTAACTACGACTGCGCCCATCCCTCAAAAACAGCCTTGCGAACAGCCGTGCGCTCACGCAGCCGAGACATCGTCGACGAGCTAATAGAGCTTAGAGAATACGAATTCTACAGCCGTGGTAACAGCGAACGATGTCACGGCTGCGACATCCGTGATAACAGCGGAGAGCACAGCCTTGACGTGTTCCTTAGAGAATAGCCTAGCATTAAAAGTTAATGTAAACAATCTGTGTTAGTTTTATTACTTTTTTTAATAAGGGGCAAACGAGCAAACGGGTCACCTGGTGGAAAGCAACTACCATCGCCCATGGACACTCGCAACATCAGAAGAGCTGCAGGTGCGCTGCCGGCCTTGTAGTTTGTACTACCTACTTAGTTTTAATAAAAATTACAATTGAAGACGTGAGTGTAAGTGTAAGTAACAATTTGATAATTTACGTTTTTAGCATCAATAGAGGCTTTATAGGACCGGGAAAATGATGTGAAACTAAAAGAAAGTAGATTTTATTTTGAAATCGGATGAATGTGGATTTTACGTGTAGCCAGACGATGAAGTAGATACGTTACAAGGTTTATTCAAATTATACGGGAAAAAATTATTAATTGTCCTTTATGTTATAAAAAATTATCAACTTCATTCACTCAAGGTTCTGGTTATAATTTAAACATAGACTGTCACAGACATAATAATAAATGTGACTACAGCCTTGTATCAAACCCTCGTATGTAACCAGACATCGTTACCAATCGATTGATATCTTATTTAGCAAAATCGGATTTGTAGTAAACGTTACCTATCCATTTCGCTACCGTCAAATAAAAGTAATTCCTCTAAGCTAACATTTTTAAAGAACACAATACTACGAAATGTAGTAAAGCTCGCTTAGAAAAATGTAAGTACATTTTGTACATTTTATTCGGTAGAATGTTATCTCGGGACATGTATCATACACGCAACTCCAAGTGGGTCGAATTAATGTGCGGAAAACTGTAACAGATCAGAGCTTACGATGCAAAAGCTCTTGGCAAAGCTCACGAAAAAGTTCGCCTCTCCAAGCTCACATGGACTTTTATTGATAGTTCGATTGGCGGAACTTTCGCAATTAGTTTGTTGGTATGTTTGTATCCAGCGTGACGTCATATATTATGTTTACTAATTTTGGGTTCAAATACTAACGGCCTGTTTCACCACTTCCTGATAAGTGCCGAATAGGCTATCCTCCACTTAACTTGACGGATCAATTAGTATGGAGAATCTGTCAAAACAGTTGTGAATAGCCTATTCGGCACTTTATCTGGAAGTTTTGAAATAGGCCTTAAGACTGGAAAAAGTAAATGTTACTTAACTGCTCGGTTTTAAGACAAACTAGTTGTTTTTTAATATAGTATACAACTCATAAGACTACAAAATTTTGTAGCTCGAACAGCATTTAGACAGACTCCACACCGCATCATTAGCATACATCTGGTAACCGTCACCGAATATATTCCATGTTCTGCAAGCGCCTGCAATTTCCCAGGTCAGTCGTAACTGCCCCCCCCCCCCCCCCCTACTCTCCCCCCTAGGTCTTAATAACTAAGAACATGGCGATAAATTCTCTCTTGCTGGCTGGGGATTGTAATAAAACAGTTATGCTAATGTCAGGATATTGGACGGATTATTTAGACGTCTGGAAATAGTGTTGAGCGTTGGAAATTTAATGGCGAATCTAAATCTCATTGTTTTGTATTAGGATCCAGATTCTGTCTGGTTCGATTGGTTGAATTTGGCTGTCTTGCCGCATCAGAAAGGTGACTATATGAATTGAACCCATAACCGCTGGGTTATGGGGTATATTTTACTTACATATTATTATGATTATTTATGAAAAAAAAACTATTATTGCAGTGACTCCCACGTTTGATATATTGATTCAAAGAGATATAATTAATAAAAAAATGTATTACAATAGTCACTTAATATGACGAAGCCGCAAACTGCGTGACTTGGAGAATCTAGTTGTATGGTTCAAAAGAATAAAATGGATCTTAAGACATTAAAATGTTTTCACATGAGATTCTCTCGTAAGCGTAATAAATTTGAGACCAATTATAATAATAATAATTTATTTATTTCAAATCACAATAATATGTAACATTCAAGAGCTAATCACTGTTCAGTTAATTTCAATACAAATTCAGTAGTAAGCGTTGGGAGCTGTACTAGTTATAACTGTGACACAGCTCCCAGCATCTTCCACTCTGGAATACTATTTAAATTTAGATAGGTAAGTACATTATAATAATTTACAAAATAAAAACAGGATTACAAAAAAACGTGAAAGCACTAAATTTACAAATTCTATTTACATGCATAACTATTATTATATAATATAAACATAATTCTTATAAATTATAATATATCATTATCAAAAGTTCTAATTGCAGGTACGCAATTTTACAATTATACTATTCATGGGGATAATGTCAGTTCTATATCTGAAGTCTCTGACTTGGGCGTGATCATGGATAGCGAACTTAGTTTCATACCTTATGTTCACAACATAATAAGTTCTGCAAGCAAATCATTGGGTTTCATTCTTCGAAATGGTATAGATTTTAAAAGACCACAAACTCTTATTCTCCTTTTCAACAGCTTAGTCAGAAGTAAACTAGAATATTGTAGTTCAGTATGGTCCCCTACCTACAAAATCCATATACACAGGATTGAGAAGCTGCAAGAGCGCTTACTAAGGAGTTAGTGTTTCAGAAACATCTTCGACCCTAACGAAACATACCAGGGTAAATTGCAGGTCCTTAATATGCAGAGTCTTGAATCTAGACGTGCTATGTTGGATGTGTCCTTAATATATAAAATTCTACATGGATCAATAGACTCTGCAGACTTACTGTCTAAAATATCTTTTAAGATACCCCATCGTATGCCTCGCTACCCGGTTCCCTTGTTTGCAAATAACACTAGTCACACAAACCTTCGAAAAAATTCTCCATTTTCCAGAACTGTTAAATTATTGAACAGTGTCTCTGATCAGATCAACTTATTCTATGATAGTCTCAACAAAGTTAAAAATATTGTTAGAGAAAATTTTAACCACGTCTCTAGGTAATTTTTAATTTTTAATCAAATTCCTCACAATTTTATTAATAATTTTTAGTTAATATAATTTTAATTACTTTTTAAATTTTAATCAATAATTATGATGTAAATATAGTAATGATTTTTGTTTTTTATTGTTTTTAATAACTTTACAATTTTTGGTGTCATGTATGTCTCATTTTTATTTAATGCTATGTACAATTATTATAATTATGTTTTTAGAAAATGTGTATTGTCCACTGTATTTTTATTTATTTATAATTTAAATTAATTTAGTTTTAGTTTAATATTGTTTATTTTTTAATGCATGTTGAGGCCGAATGTAACTAGTTATGGTATCTAGCTATAATTTTTATTAATCATGAATTTATGTATTTATTGATACAAAACTGTATTTGGTCCTGAAATAAATAAATAAATAAACTGAGCTATAAAATATTGTTAACGTGTAACCGTGTTAGGATTGAGTCAAGTCTGATGTCATATTGTATATTATAATATTTTCCAAAATCACATTTACAACTAAGTGCGAAGCCAAAAACAGTTATATTGCATCACATTAAAACTCCAATGATCACCATAAAAGTTGAGTACAACTTAAGACGGCACGTTACGCGGTGAAATTTTCAATTTTACCTGAGTGTGGCTGGCAGGGGTCCAGCCAAGTTGTACAGCCGCTTAACCCCCAACTTTGCCTTTGAATATCTCGAGTATCGGACATGGGGTACGAGGTAACGCGATTGAAAGAAAGTATTGTTTTGATTGCATACTTTGAATGTAAGACATTTTATATTGATTATTGCTTTGTTTGTTAACTGTGATCTAGCTTACTACTTAGTCATAGTTAATATTTATTCCCATGGTGCTTTCCCTTTAGTTCTTTGACTCTCGGTCAGTGCAACTTTGTGCTGTCTCCCGCTTTTTGTGGGGAGGAAAAACTGAACACTTCCCACTCCTCCTATTTCCTTCTGATTAATTTAGTTCCGGGGGAGCTTTAGCATATCCCTCGGGGTCCCTGAGATCATATCAAGGTTTTTGTGGTTAGATACCGCTATCGATCCTGGCGATACAGGAGATACAGTGGTGGAAATGTGTGGTAGGCCTAAGGCCGCTTTAAAAAAAAGTGATTTGTGGATATTATCAGAAAACCTTTTGAGTGCCTAAAAATATTTATAGCATAAACGTAGTAGTATAATATAATATACTATATTAACATCTTGTAATAAGTTAAGTGTATTCTGCTGTTACTCTGCCTGAACTTCATTGAAGAATAGAGATAAAAAATCACGATATGCAATGTCGCTCGAGATCTTGGCCATTTTATCTGTGGCGCTCACTCGATTACATTGTGGTCCTTGGGGAGGCTGATATTGTTTCGTGACATTACAACTTGGAACTTTAACTTGTTAAGAGTTTTTATAGTAGATACATGGAGAGTTTTGAATAACGCTCTTGATAACTTTTAATAGACAGGGTTTAATAGTTGGGTTGAGGTTTTCATCTCAACCCTAACTTTTATTGTTTATAAGAGAAGGCCACGCTTAAAATGCGACTTTTTGAACTTAGCAAAATTGCAGGTAAATGATAATATTGACCGTTACCGATTTATTGCACGCTCTTCGAAAATGTTAGCTTCAGGACACACCATAATATTCTGAATCTATTATTTGCAATATATTTTTTATTTAAAAACTAAATACGTCTTTAATAGACTAATAATAATATTAAATAGCTTCCTATTAAACCACTCTTATAAATAAATAAATAAAACAGCGTTCATTCAGTATTTTAGACATTTTATCTCCTCTTACGTCTCATAGTCTTACCTTTCATTTCATTCAGCAATTTACTCAGCGTGCTTCTATCAACAAACGACATTGTATCTGAAGTTCTGTCGCGATTCGATTAATCTAACTTTATTAACCTGGGCACGTTCGTTATCGAATTACTTTCGTTCGCCAGTTCTTCCAAGGCGGCAAATGAGAAAACTTTTGATCGTTATGTTCCATAGTTTGTGTTAACTATTAACTAATATACGGGTTCATTATTATTGGTAGCGTGATCTTTTGTGATACTTTTGTCTGTGATATTAATAATAACTCCCGCGCCGGTTTCGTGACGGTGGCCGATTTCATTGAAACCAAACTAGGTCAGTTACGCAGGAGTAATTTTATAGTACCCAAATGTGTGCGCAATACACAAGATCACTCTCTATTCCTTTTAGGGAGATCGCACACGTCACACTTTTTGTGCGATCGAGTCTGCAGCTTACATACAATCTGATGGCACGCGCCATGCAGATTGTATGCAGAGTAGTTGTATGTAAGTCGCAGACTCGATCACACAAAAAGTGTGACGTGTGCGATCTCCCTTACCCTCATAACCCAGTGGGACGGCAGACCGACACGACTAGCGAGAGATCAGGCGCTGGACCGACTTTTTACATGCCCATTGCCAAGCCGACGCGTGAATTTGGTCCAACTATAATATAACACTATAACATTTTGCCGGTTACATGTGAACGAAAAATGATATTATGGAAATACAGTGAACTGCGTATCGCCTAGCGCTCAGCGGCTGTCAATGAGTTTAGTGTGAACGGCCTGGGAATCGAACTGACATACAAAGTTATAGATTGGCTCCTTGGCTCTTTGGCTCCTGGTGAATAATTATATATCACGCGAATAAACTGCCTGATATCGACGTTCAAAATATAAGAATTGGGCTCCTGATTTCAGAGTTAAATAGTTTCAGCGTAAGTAATTTATCTGTAATTTTTAATGTTTTTTTTTTTAAAACAAGGGGGCAAACCAGCAAACGGGTCAACTGATGGAAAGGAACTACCGTTGCCCATGGACACTCGCAACATTAGAAGAGATGCAGGTGCGTTGCCGGCCTTTTTAAAATGAGTAAAGTGTATCTCCACATAAATATAATAGAAGTTTTAAATTTCCAAAGCCCCTTTTAATAATCACTAAAATATCTAACTTTACAGTAACTTTTAGGAAACAAAGGTTCTGATAACTACATTTCGAACTTGGGCGAAGGCTTTAAATAGTTCCAATTGAATTTGAATTCAGAATTTTGTTTACAGAACAATATAATAGAATCATTTTAAATAAGCCCTTTCACATTAAATAACGTCCTTTGTATTAAATGATTCAGTACTTGAATTTTTTATTGTAAGTATTTTTATTTTTTTTTAAAGAAGGCTGGTCACTATAGCCCTGACGTCACTGCGACCCATGAGGATCTATTGTGACTCCTTCGCACTAGAGAATCATCCCCAACCCAAAGTTGGGATTAGTGCCACGAATTTCCTCTGTGGATGAGTATTCGTGGCGACCAAGGTGCCTGTTCCTGCTCTGTAGTAGAGCAGGACAGTCGAGGAGAAGGTGATTAGGTGTTTCATCCTCAAGAATCTGCAAGTCGTTATGCTATAAATACCCATTCTGTTTAGGTGTTTGTTGAGCTTGCAGTGCCCAGTTAGGCTTCTGGTAAGGATTCCTAATTGGTTCCTACCCAAGGTGAGCACTAATTCTGTTAGTTTCTTGTTGAAACCAGGAATTAGTGCCTTGGAGTGTTCAAGGCCAGGGGTCTCAGCCCATTGCTTCCTGCTTAGTATGTGACCCCATTCCTTGAGCACTTGCTTTGTGGTACTGGGAGTTATACCACAGACTGGTTCTATGTGTATTGTAAGTATAGGAGATGGTTATGAAAACATTGCCTGTTTAAAACTTTACTATTTTAAAATTTGACTTTGTTCTTCATTCTAAGTATTTTATTCACAAATAAATGCCTCCCGCAACTCCGTTATTCCAAAACTCATTTATCGCATGGCAATTGTAAATTTTTCCGGGATAAAGTATCCTATGTCCTTTCCCGGGACTCAATGTGTCTACATACCAAATTTCAGAAAAATCGGTTCAGTCATGGGTGAAAGAGATCACAGACAGACATAATATTAAGAAGGATAGTTATAAAAACATTGTTTGTTTAAATTTTTAAAATAATTTTTATATTCAACTTTTTCCTTTATATTTTATACATAATTGTATTATTAATATTATCATAATTTAGATTAACCCTCTAGTATGAGATCTCTATTTTTAAACCCTATTATTACATTCAATTCGTACTCGCGAGCGTCTGTAGAAAATGCAGAGAGAAAATACCCGTTTTATAAGAAAGTGTCTTTAATTGAAGTAATAAAAGCGGCGGGAATGTGTTTTTGTTTTGTTTGTGGATTAGCGCGATCATGCATAAGCGACGGAATGAATTGGAAAGGCATTCGAGTCAGACACAGCTGAAAATAAAATACAGAAGTTAGTCGGAGCTGTTTTATTGAAATATTGGAGAAAGATTGTACACTTCTGTGGATTATTTGATATATTATTTTGTTATAGTTGTGTACTTTGACATTCGTAATTTTTTATTTCAAACTAGCTGACCCGACAGACGTTGTCCTGCCTTAACGATGATTATTGAATTCGAATTGGTATAATTAAGAAAACAATAGGTTAAAATTAGTATCTCCATGCCAAATTACATCAAAATAGATTAAATAGTTTAAGCGAAAATCATAAAAGTTTATTGTGCAGGAACCATATATATTCCGGGACAAAAAGTATCCCTATTCCTTTCCCGAGACTTAAAGTAAATCAAATCTCCATGCCAAATTTCATCGAAATAGATTTAATAGTTTAGGCGAAAATCATAAAAGTTTATTGTGCGGGAACCGTACATTTTCCGGGACAAAAAGTATCCCTTGTCCTTTCCCGAGACTCAAAGTATTTCCATACCAAATTTCATCAAAATAGATTGAATTGTTTAGGCAAAAATCATAAAAGTTTATTGTGCGGGAACCTTACATTTTCCGGGACAAAAAGTATCCCTTGTCCGTTCCCGAGACTCAAAGTATCTCCATGGCTAATTTCATAAAAATAGACTGAATAGTTTAGTTTAGGCGAAAAATCATAAAAGTTTATTTATTGTGCGGGAACCGTACATTTTCCGGGACAAAAAGTATCCCTTGTCCTTTCTCGAGACCCAAAGTATTTCCATACCAAATTTCATCAAAATAGATTGAATTCTTTAGGCAAAAATCATAAAAGTTTATTGTGCGGGAACCGTACATTTTCCGGGACAAAAAGTATCCCTTGTCCGTTCCCGAGACTCAAAGTATCTCCATACCAAATTTCATAAAAATAGACTGAATAGTTTAGGCGAAAAATCATAAAAGTTTAATGCGCGGGAACCGTACATTTTCCGGGACAAAAAGTATTCCTTGTCCTTTCCCGAGACTCAAAGTATCTCCATACCAAATTTCATCAAAATCAATTGAATAGTTTACGCGCAAATCATAAAAGTATATTGTGCAGTAACCGTACATTTTTCCGGGACAAAATGTATCCTATGTCCTTCTCCTGGCTCTAAACTACCTCCCTGCCAATTTTCAGCTAAATCGGTTCAGCCGTTCTTGAGTTATAAGTGAAGTAACTAACACGACTTTCTTTTATATATATAGATTGCACATGTAGTGTGTTTATTACTTTTGAACTAATGTCAACATACTGTTACGAATAACTGGTACTTAGAAACTTTTGGTATTATTTTTAATGGCCATATAATATACAATAATGGCAAAATAAAGCCATTAGCCATGTAAAATGAAGCCACTCAAAATTGAAGAAAACTTTTTAACCAGTTAACCACCGAATTTCGATATGAACTGTAATTAGTGACATGATGATGATGTTTGAAAATGAACTGACTTCGAAACTCCAACTTCAAGACCACAGCATCGGAACGTACACGAAAGGTAACAAACAAAACCACTCCGCAGTTAACAAAGAGCGCAAGAAATTGACAAAGTACGTTCATAAGTCAGCCATTAGCCGCGGTCATCTTACCCCGTGGGGTAATGGGGTTGGGTGGGGTTTGGCGAAGTTCCCAGATGGTAATCGCGGGGATTACCCCGACCTGTTTATTACCTGGGGAGTGGGGACAGATAAGGGACCATTGCCCCGAATCGAGGGACTTTTGAATTTATTGTCCCAACAAAAGAAGTTATTTAAATGTTGATTGTCTCCTGGTATATTTAATTTTCGTTTTTAGGGTTCCGTAGAAGAAAAAGGATAAAAATGTACTTACCCTCTTTCTTCGTTTTCGATCCGTATATCTGTCCATAGTCTTTCTGTAACCAGGCTGTATTTCGAAAACTGGGATAGTTCTTTTCTACGCTTAAAACAAAATTTCGTCTACTAAGACTTCGCTGTCATAAACTATCCCTATATAGGGGTTTGTTCCCTGTTTCCAAATAAAGTTCCGTTTTGACTTTTTGGGTACCGGAAGCCAAAAGTTTTTTTTTGCCATTACATAAAACGTCTACAATCAAAGTGCACAAAGGTTAGTATCAGTATTGGCGCCGTAAACTCATTTTATGGCCCGCGCAGTCTGAATGTATAATTGAGTAGTAAATATCGGGTAAATATTTAACTGCGAAATAGTGGCTTTGCATAGATAGTTCTATGCTAGTTGTAAACTAATCAGAATAAAGGTGCCCGCCCATATCTTACTTTCTGTAGGACCAATAATAATGGGGCATTTTTTTTATATAAAATTAGATTAAAAGTGATTATTTAGAAGAATTGCAGAATGCAGGTGCATTATTATTACCGAGTACCGACCAACTCTTTTAAGACGTAGCAAAGCAATCAGAGTCACAATAGATCCTCATGGGTCACAGTGACGTCAGTGGCAAAGCAATCAGTATGGTCTAATTTTTAACCGACTTCCAAAAAACGAGGAGGTTATATGTTCGGCTGTGGATATTTTTTTTATTTTTTATTTTTGTATGTTCAACGATTACTCCGCCGTTTGTGAACCGATTTTCGAAATTTTTGTTTTGTTGTATTAGGTTTCACTCCAATTTGGTCCCATTTTCACAAAGGTGGTGACCTGATGATGGGATCCATGAGTAATCGAGGGAACTCCTCGAAATTTATATGGAAACATATGGTGATTTTGGTTTTATGTGAAGTGTACTAAGAATATGCTACCAAAAAGTCAAATATTGGGTCAAGGTATACCATGGTTTCGATGATGCTGAGAGAACTCCTGATTCCTTATAGATACACGTTTGGGAGTTTCGGCGTTGTTTTAAGAACAGAAAGCATAAACTACTATGCAATTCATATTCATCATCATCATAATCATCATCATCATCATCATCATCATTACCACGTCGTGTTAAGGCCACCAATGTCTCATGGCACAGAATAGATAATAGTACAAGGCATAGGTATGTATATACTAATAATAATAATTATGTACTGTATAACAATTAACAACACCTGTTTGTTTTTAATACACGGCGGTCGGCGTCGCCGCCCAGCGCCGCCGCGCGGCGCGTGGCGGCAGAAGACAGAATATCGAATACTTTACTAACTACTTTATATACAGATCGAATACTTTACTACTTTATAAAATTTTAATAGACAAATAGAATTAAAATAAAGTTATTTTAAAAAGAGCATTTAAACAAAACAAAGTCATTAAGTGTCTTTTTAATTAGTTATACTTATTAATCGATAGATGGTGCACTAAGTACCTATCGATTTGAATTCTTGATAACAAGAACAGCTGTCAATAATTATGACAATATTAAATATTATGCTACGCTACATCCTATGCAAGTTTGTACAATTTTTTATCTGATAGATCCTTCGATCGTGGAAAAACGAGACACAATAGCCTTTCTATTGTTATCGCAATCGCCGGTGACCGCTTCGGGCTTGAAGTATTAAAATTGTTAAATTACTTAGCACAATATGTTCACTTCACTGATAATATTATATTATTTTGTGAGTGTGAGTTGTGACTCTTAACAAATTGTAATAAGATACGTAAAATATACGCGAAGATTTATCTACTAGTGTAACTAAAAAGAGTGAAATTATTATTATTTTTAACAAAAAATTAAAACCGACTTCCAAGGTAAAAACAATAACAACATTAATATGAACTAAAAAGTATTAAATAATTTTTACTATCTAATAGTGCATTTTTCCGAATTCGGCTAAACCTCAACTATTTCTGTACTCAATCTTCATAATTTTGAAGTCGGTGCCAGTTCCAAAAGTTTCAAATATTCTGTCAGAGGACTGAAGATTCAGCTATCTGGTACCGACTTCAAAATAATGAAGATTGAGTACAGAAATAGTTGAGGTTTAGCCGAATTCGGAAAAAGGCACTATTAGATAGTAAAAATTATTTAATACTTTTTAGTTCATATTAATGTTATTATTGTTTTTACCTTGGAAGTCGGTTTTAATTTTTTGTTAAAAATAATAATATTCTTCAAAAAATATATTACTTTTGAGAGTACAAAACATACAAAGCAATATTACTCAGCTTTCAAAACTATAATGTCCTACCTAAAAGTTTCCAAGAATAGTAAAGAAAACACCTTTTTATGGAATGCTTTAGCGTTCGTCAAAACATGAAAAGAATATGAAAATTCTTCCTAGAACGTAATGTAAAAGCATCAGTAAGTCAATATAATGTCACTTAAATGCTAATATTTGATAAGAGTACGTGTGAAACCTGATAGTAAGTGCTTCTAAAACGTCACCACCACAATAACGTGTTAAAGTTTGTAAAAACATTTTTATTAATGCTAGGGAAAAAATATTTTTTCATCTTTGCCATACAATAACATTATTTATATATTTTCTGTACGGTATCATTTTCATATTTTTTCCTGTTCATTTTCACTCTATATTCATAGCGCTGCAAAGTACGCATGACGTAAGTCGCAAATTGAAAAACTAATATGTCTATCGCATTATTCACCTCAGCAGCACGAAATGTGTATGAAAATGATATCAGTTCTTTAACCCTGTGGCTTTGCGGCGCGGGAGATTACCATTCTCGCGATATTGACTATACGAGAGGAGATATACGACGGGAGTATACGACGAGAGGGATATTCGACGAGGAATATTCGTCGAGAGAGAATATCCGTCGGGTGACAACGAGACACCGCGCTAAACCGCCATTTTCTTTGCCATCCCGCGATTTTCATTTACTTGAAGTGTAATAAAATTATCGTTTAAGATGCTTTAGGGTTAAGCCGATCGGTAACAATGTGTATTAAGAGTATACACAAAATGATACCCTTTTATTTTTCGAGTAATGTAATATTTTGGAATTGCCCGTAAAAGTCATATTAAATTCAGCTATGTTTCCTGCTTATTTTAACCTTAAAAATCTTGCTTTGGAGAGCTAGATTTGTTATGCATTAAGCTTAAAATATAAGATAAGCCGTTTTTTCTTAAATACATTTTCACACTTTAGCATTATTAAACATTGATTTTTTTTTTAATTTTCTAGAGCAAAGATGTCGTTTTGATTAAAATAGCGTACATTGAATTATAAGAAAAAGATTCATTTAAAGAGTCGAACATTTAACATTGCAGATATATTCAGAAGAGGTTAAAATCCTCTTCATGTATTTGTATAACTTGTTAAGTATATTATCAGCCACCCTATTACCTCCAGGATTCACCCCTGTCCAGCAACATACATTTTCTACATAATGCCTTTGTTTCTCTAAAATAACATTTAAAATGTAGAACTCCATGAGGATGCATTTCCCATTTGTAGAAGCATTTCGGCAGAACAAACATGGACGCGTAATTCGTTTGGACGGAAACTCCTGAGTGCGAAAACAAACTCATATTGTCTCCGTTTCATAAAAACGGGACAGACGACGCGACGCTTCGGGATTTTTGTAGTTGTTTTACTAAAATTTCGCGTGAAATCTTCAGTCGTGTAAAACGTTCTAGCGACAATTTTAACAGGTCTCTTTCATTTTGTGTGGTTTGTACTTGAATATTATATTATACATACTCCAGTATTACTATCGTTGTGTATAGGTAGTAAAAAAATGGTAGTAAGTTTTAATCAATAATTTAATTTTGTATACGGCGTTATATGGAAAGAGCAATACAAAAAAAAATACAAATACAAAAATCTTTATTCACAAACTTAAAATACAATATAATAACAGTGTTTGAGACCCCCTTTTAAGTAAAGTTACCTGTGTCAGGGGAATCTCGCTCTGCCGAAAACAATAAATTTACGAAATTAATAAGTGAGGCTAGTAGAACTATTACAAGGAGAAATAGTTTAAGTATTTTTTTTTTTTTTTAAATTATGATAACTAATATCTTAAAAGCTATTCGGAAAGCGAGCGCGTATGTACTTCTGTAGGTGAATGTGGGTGTGTGTGTGTTGTGGGTATGTGTTGTGTGTGTGTGTGCGTGTGTGTGTGTGTGTGTTGTGTGTGTGTGTGCGTGTGTGTGTTGTGGGTGAGTGTGGATGATGTGCGTGTGTCTGTCATGTTATACCGAACATCGTCACACACAAGTGTGACGATGTTCGGTATAATAAATGAGCAAAATTCATGCTATTTAATTTTGTAGGAAAACCTAACATAACCTATCAAACAGTGCTTCCGTTTCGTCGTAGGTTAAGTGTAGTAGCCATTTATTTAGTGTCTGTTTCAGTTTATATTTGCTTAAGTTATAAATGTTCTGTTTTTTATTAATTAGGTTGTAAATGTGGGTGGATTGAGATGCATATTGTCTTGCAGCAAAGTTGGATCTTACTGTGACTTTATTGATAATATTTTTATTTCTTCGCTGTGTTGTTTTGCTATTATTATAATTTAATTGTTTATGGACTTTTAGGACTGTGTGTAAGGTGTATAATTTTCTGATCGTAAGCAATTTTGATTCAGTATAAAGCAGGTGAGTTGGATATCTGTATGGTTTAGAGTACATTACTTTAATGAGAGATCTTTGTGCTCTTTCCACTTCTATTAATTTACTCTTTATGGCTCCCCCCCCAAACAGTTATACAGTAGCTTATAACTGATTCTGCTAAGGAAGTATAAATTTGATTTAGTAGAGGTTTTGTAGCAGAATGTCTCAAACCTTTAAATATCCAGATAAGTTTCCTGACTCTACCCGCCAGCAGTTCTATTTGTGCATGCCATGACAATCGCTGATCAATCATTATGCCCAAGTACTTAGTTGTCTTGACTTTATTGATTTCAGGACAGGAGCATACGGGAGCATTACGATTACATGAGTGAATTTTTACAATGAAGTTAGTGGGGGGTTGTGTGTTATTGTACTTTGTAAAAGTCATAAAGTTAGTTTTAGTAACATTGAGGGTAAGAAGATTGTTATTGAGCCATTCAGATATTAGTCTGAGTCCAGCTTCAGCCTTTTGTTTAACTTCGTCCCATGATTTGCCAGTGAAAACAATAGCAGTATCATCTGCATAGGAGAAGATTTTGGCGTTGTTGAGGTCGAGTCGGCAGAGGTCATCAATGTAGACGAGGAACAGGGTTGGACCGAGTACGCTACCTTGTGGAACCCCATAGCAAATATCCTCGTCCTCACTAATGACCTCACCAATCTTTATCCTTTGCTTTCGCTCTTGAAGATAGTCAGACAACAAATCTAGAGGCCTTCCCCGTATACCATTATTTTCTAGTTTTTTGATAAGAACGGGAATAGAGACGGTGTCGAATGCTTTCTTCAAATCAAGGAAAACGGCTAAGCATTTCTGTTTACGATCTACTTGATCAACAATGTGCTTGGTTAGAGCAGCAATAGCGTCTTCAGTTGAACGGCCATTCCTAAAACCGTATTGTGTGTTTGAAAATAAATTAAATTTTTCAAAGTAGGAGAGTAATCTAATGTTTATAAGCTTCTCTAGTATTTTAGAAATTGGGGAAAGAATGGAAATTGGCCTATAGTTATTAATGTCGTCTCTATTCCCCTTCTTAAATACCGGTGTTATAATAGCCTTTTTAAGTTGTCTTGGGAATACACCTTTATTAAAACAGACATTTACTAGATGGCATAAGATTGGTGCAATAGTATCCTTAGCAAACTTCAGGAAGGTCGTAGGTATGTTGTCAAGGCCAGGCGCACTTTCAGATTTCAGACTCATTATGACTCTCTTTACCTCCATTGGGTCTGTTTCGAGCAAGACAAACGAAGATGTGTGTTTGTGTGTTACAAATGTAGAGGTATTTCTTAACGACTGATTCGAATTGCAGTTACTAATAGATTGAGATAGATTTTTTCCAATATTAGCAAAAAACTTGTTTACCATGTTAACTGACTCATTTGGTGTTGATTTAATTTCAAGGAGTTGGGTATTTGGTGTTTTTGCAGGTTTGTACTGAGTGATAAATCATTTATCGTTTTCCAAAGATTTTTACTATTCTTAGCGTTTTTGTGTAATTGATCTCTATTATATTTATGTTTCAGTTTTTTAATTAAATTGTTGCAAAAGTTTCTATATCTTCTATATGTTATATTAAGTATTTCATCATTAAGATTGTTCCGTAGCTTTTTTTGCATATTATTTCTATTTTTAATACAGCGTAATATGCCCGGGGTAATCCATGGTTTGATCAATTGTTTACTTCTAGGTACACGGATTTTTTTTGTATTCTTAGTGAGAATTTGCTGTATAGTAGTTATTAACTTTTCACATAAATAATTTGGGTCATCATTTTGTAGGAAGTCTACAAAACTAAATTCCTTTAAGGGTTCGAGTGATTTTTCATAGTCTGTTTTTGTCCTATAGGCTAAGGAATTGTTATTGATTTTTATTTTAGATATATTTATTAACACTGTTAGATGATCCGTAATCGACGTATTAACTACAGCAATAGTTGCAGAGTTTTTGTGTTTGTTTAATTTTAATATAACATGGTCTAGGCATGCGTTTTCCCTCGTTGGAAGATTATGACCAGACAAGAGTCCATGCATTGATAGTACATTTAAGTAATTTTGTCTGTTATTTATCTCATAAGTTATTTCAGAGTCTCTATGTAAAGTATTTATATTGATATCCCCGACTATTAGTATGGTTTCATAATTTTTAATCGTTTCTAAATGTTTATTTAGGGAGTCAATAAAATTATCAGCATTTTTGTTTGATGGTGAGCGATAGATACAAAGAATTATAATATTATGGATAAGAACTTGGAGACAAGATGCATTAGTTAATATTATTTCTTCTACCCGGACGTTATGACATTTTTTAATGTATGTTGTAACTCCGTCATTTTGGTTAAGGTGAGATGTAGTTACAAAAGAGTCATAATCTGTTAATTTGGGGATATTTTTATGTTCTGATAATCTGCACTCCGTCAAAACTATAACATCAAAATGAATATTCAGTAAGGTAAGATTAGACTCTAGATCGGGAAAATTCTTATAAATACTTCGTATGTTCTGTGTAAATATACTAATGTCGGAGTGTTTTTTAGGAAAACTGACGGGTAAGTCTTCAACCGAGCACCCAAAAGAGTGGGCTATTTCGGAACAATCTAATTCATTTATATTTTTATTTGTCATTAAGATTTTTTTTTGGGAATTACAGTATTATCAAGATGTGTCAGGGTGCATTGGGCGTTATGTAAAAATATGGGTGAATATATCGTTTTATAGTATGAGTATAATATAATAATATGTGGCATAGTAAACTGATAGATTGTCATTTGATAGTAATAATGTGTGATGTAGATATTATGTGTAATAGGTTGATGATTGTAGGTACTATGTTGTTTGAAAGTGGGGTGTGTTATGTTTGCGCTCTGTATATAAAATAGGACTATTATTTTAATACTTTGTAAATAAGTTAAACATTTTCTTGCAGTGTTAAATAGTCATGAGGCCTGAAACAGACTTTGAACTTGGTTTTCAGTTTTAATTTGTATAACCGGTGTATTGTCCGCTTGTCTTAGATAAATTTTACCGAAAGACGTCCAGCAGTATTTGTACTTTTGAGACTTAACAAGATCCCGAGCAAGGAAGAAAAGACGTGAGGCCCTTAAAGTAAGCTGCTCCGAAACAAAAATGGGAGTATCTTCGTCCTTTTTGTGTTCCAAGTGTTTGGCTCGTAGTTTATCCTTATTCTCTGAGTTGAACGACTTCGCTTTTTTCAAAATATCAGTTTTTACCATAGTGGAGGATAATTCAGCAATAATGGGAGTTCTTGTCTGACCATTACGAGTTTCGCGTACTCTGTATATGTCCCTGATGTCATTCTTGCTGATGTTACAGTGAATTGTTTTGCCAAGATGCAGAATCATACTAACGAGATCTTCCTTGTTTTCCGTGATATGTTTGGGAACATTTTTTATTTCGATGGAAGTTTTGCGACAGCTCCTCTGCATGTCCTCAAGCTTGTCCTCCATTAATGTAGTGTATTCTCGATATTTTACTTGTTGTTGTTCAAGCTGCTCAACTTTTTTTAATGCATTGGAGCTTTTTTCCATACACATTTCAAAATTAGACGTGAGTGTCGACACCTGCTGTTCTAGATCAGAGTGACATTTTTTTAGGTCCTTGATTTCCTTTTTCAGGTCACTCATATCTGATGATATTGCAGATAATTTCTTGTCCTGACTTTCTTGGAGACTAGTAAATAGGTTAGTAATATGCTCTGTAATATCATGTTTAAATGTGTTTAATTTAAACGTCAGTGTCGCATCTAAGTCCATTTCGGGGCTACGCATTCTCTTCAAACAGCGACGAGTTACTTTGCCCGAGTCCGATTCTTGGTCTGTTTCAGACCGACTAGCGGCGGACTGCTGCTGTCTCTTTCCATCGGTTGAAGGTGGGGTACGATGCATGACAATAATTTAGTGTTGGCACTTGTAGCGTGGTAAGCGTTGTAAGGTATTGCTAAGTTTCAGATGTGGCCGGTAACTACTCGTTGGTATAACGGTTAAGTCACCCCGACTGAAACGCAAGTGGTCCCGTGTTCAAATCTTGCCTGGCACTTTTTGTGTTTCTTGTAAGTTTCTTTAACTTACATTGAAGGGGTCAGCGCGAACACTGGCGACTTCAGGAATCCACAGGGCGAAGTCCGAGGCACAGCACAACTTATTTCAATTTAAATTAAAAAATTCAAAAGCACAGACGACACGTCCACTACGTACAAGCGCCGCGAGGCAAGAGGAGCAATAAAATCTAAGAGACTAAAAAAAATATAACCTAAATTTTCTATTTACACAGTTTTTGAGCGTTCTCATCGTTTTAATGTCTGAATCACTATGTAAGATTTTATATAGTTACTTTAGCCAATAATACAATAATTGTAAACAGAATATTTTCACAAATTAATACTGTACTTGTAGACTGTACTATAACGTTCTTCGCCGGAATGTGCGAATTAGAGCTCTGGCATTAACTCAGCGGCCAACGTACCTATAGTGCGCTTTAACCATTTTGCCTCATAAAAGATTGATCCTTATGCCCTTGACATAAAGGTCTTTCAGAGGCAACATAACCCTAAACTGTAATGTATGATATTGTCAAGGCCCGGAACAACATCAAATGAACATCATTATTGCGTGAATTCACCGAATTGTCAACATGACATGCGATAGTTTGCTCGCAAAATATGTCGTGTTTGGAGGGAGAGAATTTTAATAAAATAAAGGAAAGTGATACATTGTTTTATAAAAGTTGTCGTTGGTCTTTACCGTTAATGAAGAATACCATTCAACTTTTTATAATATTATTATATTATAATTTTCTACAAGTTAATTCCAAGGCTTATCTTGATAAGGTACGCTTCAATCTATAAAATATAGTAGGCACTAAGCAAAGTATTAGTTTAAACACATACGGATTTTGTCGAAAGTAAAAGTCGAAAGTATTAGTAATAGAATTAAAAGCTATGGCGAAAGTAGACGCAAAACAAATTATATAAGTATTAGAAACAAAATATTGTGTAAATTAATACAATACATATTACATACCCAATATATTTTTCGCCGTTGCATCTGAAACAAAAAACAACCAATATAAACTAAGTTCTTCTGGCTTAATCATTAACAAATCATCTGTATAAATCGAAATTAGTTTTAATTTTGTTAGTCTTACTTAAACTCGAGAACGGCTAAATCGATTTGGCTAATATTAGTTTTGAAATATTCGTAGAAGTCTAGGGAATTTAGTTTAACCTTTAACTATGGACATATAAAAGTTGGAACATACTTATGGACATGGGGTCTGACAAACCGCTCGTATTTTCATCTGTTTTTAGGTGATTGAAAGATTTTTTTCATTATTCTTGCTTAAATGACTTAACACACAATTGATTTAGGGAACGTATGGGTTAAATATCCAAAATTCTAAATAATATTGTAAAATGAAGCATTTTAATAAAAAAGTCACTTTTAAAACTTTGATTCACCTGTGATGAAAAAATTACATTTTTATAAAAGGAACATAAGTTTTAATTTTTTTTTGCCTGTAGTCGTCTATTAATGTAAGCCATATTAAGGGCGTTCCGTCCGGAGATTCCGTAATTGACCGTATTTAAAACTTTATAAACTCATAATCTAAAGGTACTAAGTTATAATAAAAATACAGCAATAATCTTCAGTATATCAACATTCCTTTTGTCGTTTTAAATTTTCTATTTTTGTTTCTTATACTCATGATATAAGCTTCCAAAGTAATACAAATTTGTTAAAATTCAAGCATACATTCAGCATCTCCTTAGGATTTACAAATTACTTTTATTTGAAACTCACGCCAATAGATCGACAATATCATAAACTACATATTCGCCGTTTTAAATTTTTTTTAGGACAATTTTGAACCAAGATAAGTAAAAATAATAGGGTTTTGGCGCGATCTCGGCAACGCGGCAAATGTATGGCCAAGGTCGTTTGCTCGGGGGACGACCTTAAATATAAAAAATGGAATTTAAACTTATTTATCTAGACAGATCCAATTAGTATTTGCTGTAAAAAAAATATTTCCTAAATATTAGCCCTCCTAGACCCAAATTTGTTCCTCAGAATATTTTTAGTGCAATATTCCAATTGTTTGACTGATTCCAAGTTTTTTATTTATAACAACGAAGAATTTCACTAAAAACATAGGCAGAAGTTATTTCAAGACATTTTATTTTGACATTGATTGCGCACTACCGAAAACACAAACATAATTCCTTGTTTGGGAAGCATGGACATGGGGACTCTCAGACCGCGTTCGAAGTTCAAACCGAAATAACTTTTCAAACTTGCAGTCGGCGACGAATTTTTTTGCTTCAGAATACATTTTTAGACTAAAACTGAAGCAACTGAGCGCCGCATGTGTGAAGCTTAAGGGGAAGTAGGGTAGATGCGATATTCTTGCATTGTATGAGCGGTCTGTGAGACCGCGCGTCCATAGTTAAAGGTTTAGTTGAAGTAAAACGAAGTATTTCGGGTCAGCAAGTTTACAATCAAAAGAATATAATATTATTAAGCAGACCGTGACATATTTTAGCTTTCCCAGAACTGTATTTGGTCCAGTGTATATACAGTCCATGATTATATCGGAGCCACACCAGAGCGACCGCACATCAATTCGAGCGGTAACAACATGAATATTATGATCAGCATTTATTCCATTGTGACACGAATATGTGATTCAATATATTGTGAATTGTGACTGCCAGTGAATTTCTAGTAGTAGGTATTTAGTGAGTGGTAAAACTGAGTTTTATATTCGACTGACTAAGCAAAGTCTCTGAGACTTTTGAGGCGCCTTTTTTACTCCCATTAATTACATAAACCTTTGATAATAATTATTGCTATCTGTTTAAAAATTTAGAACAAAATATGTGTAGCTTGTAATTATTGATGTGACATGATAGGTACCTAAGGTACAAAATTTGTATACGACAACATTACATAACTGGTAACTTTGCGTGGTTTCTGAAATTAAATACTGGCCAGAGCACATGACGTCCTGAAAACGAGACCGTATTTCCTATTTTAACATCATTATACGACAAGAGTTACGAGTAATAATAGCATCCAAATAAAGTTATATACGTCTATATGCACTGGCGTATATTTCGGAACGTTTCAACAGTACGGCGTCGATTATACGTCATAATAATAATATAATAATTGTAGCGGCGTGTGTTTAGCTACATATGTAGGATTGAAAAACCTAGAACTACTAAGGCCTATGGTAAAATTTGTGAATTTGTAAATAATAACAACGTGTGGTCTTAACGTATCAAAATGTATTCTGGTGAAAGTTACAATATTCCAGGATAGGAGGTAGGAACAATTAGCCAATAGGCGACGCGTACGTATATCACTCGCGCACTGTGATTGGATACACAAGATGTCACGGGAAACTAGCACTTAAGTCCCAAACAATAATAATCTTATATATAAAATTTCCCTGTCACAATGTTAGTTACCGTACTCCTCCGAAACGGCTTGACCGATCTTTATGAAATTTTATATGCATATTCAGTAGGTCTGAGAATCGGCCAACATCTATTTTTCATACAAAAAAAACCCAAAAATTATTTATATGGCAAAACAACGTTTGCCGGGACAGCTAGTAATATCTATGGACGCCTCACACCACGTCAGTCTGGCCCCGTGCTAAGTACCTAAAGGACTTGTGTTACAGGTACCAGACAACGGAAATATATTTAATACTTTTATACTATACATATATTTAAGATTTTTATTATATCATACACATATTTAATACACATCCATGACCCGGGAACATTGAAAAACTTTTTGTTCCGCCGGCGGGATTCGAACCCGCGACCCCCGGCTTGAGCTGCCGACGCGCTCACCACTGAGCCACAGAGGTCGTCATGAATACTGGGCTTAATTTTGGAACTCACGCAATACCTAGATACAATCTACCACTACTAGACACGATCTGTCTAATAAGTCCTTACTTCGTCATAACAAATCAGCGTCACGTGAGTGATGGGCCGCCATTAATTTGCGTACAATTACAGCTTAATCTGTATATTTGAACGCTGCATGAGTTATATTCTGAGGTGTTGTATGGCCGTAGATGTAGGGCTTGTACACTAACGCGATGTGACGCAATTTGCTGCGACGCGATTTCGTGAAGTGTGAACATAATTATATTTCTTCGCTTCATTCTTCGATATATTAATTAACCAGGTAGTCCTTTGTTTATTTGCTAGGCAATCGCGTTTTTTTTAAAGACGTATGTGGGTATTTGAATAAATAATAATGTCGGTCACTCGCTCATCAGCACGCATTCACACCATTCTTTGTTAACGCGAGGCAACGCGAGCACGTATATAACCATGCCAAAGCGCAGCGCTCAGAAGAAAATTGGTTATTATTATTGAGATGATTGAGTCAGTGTTGTAACTAAAGTCAGTGTTATTTTATTGTGTAACAAGAAAATACATGTGAGTACTATTAAATACTTAGGCAGGCACTACCGAGGCCAAGACGAGCCAATTATTATAATATGCAACACTAATCGGCATGTACTGTGACCGCGAGTCAATAAACGTACAATGTGTTTGGAATGTGTAATGTGTTTGCTTTATCTGGTCTATAAATAGAATGCTTCAAGCCCCAAGCGGTCGCATGCGACCGCGATAACAATACAAATCTATTGTGTATCGTTTATGCCACGATCAAGGGATTAAAGAAATAATATATTATGTTTGCCGGATTGGGGGAAAACAACTGCAGGTGATTACTGCAATTATTTAACTAACTGGCATGTACTGCGACTATGAGTCAATTAGTACAGTGTGTTTGGACCGCGAGTCATTTACACTATCTATATTCTACATGCATCGGAATTGATTGCGGATCTCGGACGATGTTACCTATTCTATAAATAGAATAAATTGAATATTATGTTTGCCCGATTGGGAGAAATAACTGCAAGTTAATTACTACAAGTGTTAAATATAGTAAGTTATTTTATAAACCGCCATGTGTGGATTGACCGCGGGTCTCTAAACACAATTTATATGCATCGGAATTGACTGCGAGTCTCTGACGATGTTTTATCCGTTCTATAATTAGAACTATACGAGTACTTTGGCCGGTTTGGGGGTTAACAGCGAGTTATTTTATAAACCGGCATATTGTGTGGATTGACGGCGAGTCTCTAAACACAATCCTTATGCATCGGAATTGACCGCGGGTCTCTGACGATGTTTTATCTAAAAATAGAATTATAATATTATGTTGGCTGGTTTGAGAGGATTAACTGCGAGTTAATTAATATTTAAATTTAAAATGTATTGATATTTTTTAAATCAACATAATGTATGGATTGACTAGGAGTCTCCGACAATGTTTAAACAATAAAAATTAGCAACTACCGCGCGTTTTCCCGCGCTCTTTGTTTTATACATAGAACTACATAATTATTATTATAATATTTATATTATCTTTGCCGTTTTATAGAGCACAGCTATTTCGAGCTAATAACTAGATTGACTGCGAGTCTGATGACAGTTAACAACCTATGCGCGTTCCGCGCGATCCTTTTGTTCTAAATATGGAACTACGATTATAATTTACTATGTCTGGCGGTATATAATTATTATTATTGAATAAAACTTGCACCAATGTTGGGATTTGGGATACACCGCGAGTGTATAACGAAACTTACTTTATATCTACGTTACGTGATAGTTACTACCCTCAATATTTTTTGTAACATATTTTATCGACAAATCGGTTTTAAATAGTGGCATCGAAATTTATATTTCAAAAACTTCCGGGCGTGATTGGATCGGTGATGTTATTAAATTATGTAATCCTTTTTTAGAAAAAGGAAAAGAAGTTATATTTAAGTTATCACGCCGTGCGATGGCTATTCAAGATTATATTAAATAGGATAATGCTACGGTACGGGTTATTATTGCTAACGTTTAACGCTCTGCACAGAACAGCAATCTCCCAGTCGGTTAGCCGCTGGATAAAGCAAGTGCTGTGCGAGAGTGGCGCGGCGTCGACACGGGGACTGAAACTGGACATGATTAGTAAGACGACAGTCGACAGGCAGGACTAGCGACTCCAATACTTTCGCTAATTCCTTAGCCATAATTTTATCGACGAACAAAGTTAGTTTCGCTGAATCAGTTATATAATCACCATGATCCCAGTACGTTATCATTTGAATCACAAACCATAGAGGTCTCTTAAGTTTTGATTCTACTGACTTTTATTATTATTTATGGGCATAATGATAACATTAATTTATAATTAAAATTTTATAATTATAAAGAATATAAATTCTTTCTCGAATATAATGATTACTATTCATAATGTATATAATATATTATATTATATTGTATTTTGTAAAAAAATCTTTCTTTCGTTACTATGAAAATCTACCTGGTTAATTAATATATCGAAGAATGAAGCGAAGAAATATAATAAATGATCAAACGAACTTACCAAGTGAAGTTCGATCATTATTATATGAGTCGCTTCATTCAAAGATATAATCTCCCTCCCACCCAGTCTGCACGAAACTATGTTTGCTGCAGTACCCAAAGAAATAAAGAAAGATATTTTTCATTACCTCCCTCTAAAAATAATGACGTGAATGCGTGCTGATGAGCGAGTGACCGACATTATTATTTATTCAAATATCCATATATAGGGTCACATACGTCTTTAAAAAAACGCGATTGCCTAGCAAATAAACAAAGGACTACCTGGTTAATTAATATATCTTTGAATGAAGCGACTCATATAATAATGATCGAACTTCACTAGGTAAGTTCGTTTGATCATTTATTATATTTTGTTCGTCCTTTTATTATTTATCTAAGATTTCAAAGCATCTTTGGAGGTATGAAACTAAACACTCATTTAAACTTAAACAAATAGAGCATAGTATGTTAAAAACTGTGTGTTTAATTAGGAACAGGAAATAACACAATATCATTTTTTGTTAACGATAATAATACGATGAGCATCAAAATAAAATTAGTGTTATTTTGTTCCAATATAATATAATTATTTCTAATGTATTATTATTTACATTATAATAAAATAAAGGAAATATTTTGATCACAGTTTTCATTGCGAATTGATTAGATTTTGCACCGCAGCGCATTGCACTAGTGTACAAGCCGGTACAGGGTGTTGTATGAGCATGGATGTATAGGGTGTTGTATGAGCGACAAACTGTCATACTCGCAGCTGCGTACGGGATTAACTGCCAGAGCCAGTGATCGATAGGCGAACACCGATAAACCTAGACTCCGGTCTAGGAGGTACGACGAGAAAATCAATAAAAGCGTCTACTGTATATTTTAATAAATAATATAACGTGATGTCGATAAATAAATTAATATTTAGTATATTGTTTTAAATACTTTAAAACATACTAAATGTGCAACATTTTTTATTCACGCTCAATTTCTTTATTCCTTATGTTTAACCTTAAAAAAAGGTCGTATTTTAAAACACTGCCTTTGTACTCAACTTAAAAAACGGAGCATATTCTGTGCATTCAGTCCATGATTCATAAAATAATATATTGCTACGGTTTATTCAATTATAGACGTATAAATAATTGTTTGTCGATCAGCATCATAACAGTTGATTGGTATCGTGGCCACGTCCCGCTAAGTGACACCGCGCGGGCCGCAACTTTACCAATATCTCCGCGATACGTGGGATTATTTATTGTTGGCAACACTAAGTAGATTAGAGATAACTTGCACAGATAATGTTATAATAGAATAAACGCTTTACCTAGAATGTTAAACGTTATAACCAAAGAGAATATAATCACTACGATTTAGTTATAACCATAAAGGTGCTGGTTGGCAGCGGACGACATGAAGCAACCGCAGACGACGTGTCGTCGCGACACTACTGGTGAATGATGAATAAGTGTCGCTAGCTTCATGTCGCTAGCTGCGCAGGGTATTTCATAGAAATACATAGAAACCAGTAGTGTCGCGAGTCGCGTCGTCTGCTGCAACTTCATGTCGCCGGCTTCCAACTTGTACTTTTATAAAAAATGTTGTCCTGTTATTCCATGTTGTTGCGGGCTTATACAAAAAAGGAGTAAAGTTTGCAGAGCCACGAAAAACAACGGGTTGCACTTCCAAAGTGCCGGCAGAAAAGAAAATGAAATAGCTGTAGGCGTGGATTTTTACCGGTGGAAAGAGCGGAAGATATTACTTACTTTACGCTGCGCCACTGATCTGGCTGTCCCCCCCCCCCCCCCCTTACCAATTTCACGTGTCACGTGTCGGTCACGTGTTTTAACTCTCGAATTTAACCCTTTTTACCCATCACAGAAAAAGTGCATAACGGCTCTAAGAAAATTTCACTTTAAAATTGAAGGGTTCATTATTTCTAGCTGAAATAAGACTATTGGGGAAACGGCCCTAAAAAGAACATACCAAAAAGGAATATGATTCTGTGTTTATAAATAATACATTACTTAAACCCCTTTTTCTGATGCAGTTGGATAAATAAACGTCCAATTTAGTAAATAAGAGGTCGCGCCTGCGTCCTCTACCGCCTGGTAGACCACAAACCGGTACAAAAATAGAAACACAAATGAATAATAATAAATTAAAACGGCACTGCATTAGTATGGGAGCGGCAAAAACACAATAACTAACAGCGTGCTGCTTTATCGTCGCAATAAACGGCTGAAATTATAAGCAAATAATTTTGCATTGCTTAATTAAAAAATTACAGAGGAATTTTTAATTAGCCGCCGCGGCACTTTTTACATTTGCCTCACTAATTAATAATTATGTTCCTCAAATGATATTATTTTCTTAAGGAAATTCGTAAGAATACTAATAATATTGTGAGCCATAATACTGCAATCAGAATATTATCGAAGTCGGAACATAGTTGCAAATATAATAATTATCGATATTCAGAATTATCCGGATTAAAATCCTAGTATGTCCTTTTCTAACCAAATTTCAGCAAAATCGGTTCAATGGTTTGGTCGTGTAAAGTTAACAAACAGACAGACAGACAGACAGACACATTTTCACATTCATAACATTAGTATGGATCTAAGTGTATAAATCGCATTTTTTTCCAAATCAATAAGACTAAACCAAAAGAACCATCACGTTAAAGTGTGCACTGTGCACTACAACGTACGTGAAAGGTTCCTCGAAAGTAATTTGCCGCGAAGCCTTCTGCAATATAGCGGGAATTCGTCGATACTCCAGCTTAGTGGCCACAAATCGTATTCGCTTGAGACTATTATTTACTTGTTTTCCTCTGGTAAATTTCACTTTTATCGCCGATTACATAAGCGCTGCTTTCAGCCTGTTTTAGTCACGGTGTTATTCATTTTCTGAAAATAATTATAATTTTTATCATGATTAATTAAAAAACAAACAAATTTGTTTTTTTTACAAGATATTCATTCATATTCATATTTCTTTATTTGCTTCAAAAATGGTACATTTCCATATTTGGTTGCAAAGTCAATTGGTAAAAAAAGACATTAACAAATATAACGTTGTTACGTGTACACGATGAATAGAGTTGGCACGTCAATGCTGATGATGGGCACCGCATTGAAAAAAAACATTAGTGGCCTGATTTTTCTGTTTGCCTGTCTTTGTATATTTTAAATAACGGTTTCTGTCACGTTTAATATTATACACCTTTTTTTATACGTCCATGATTATAAAGCACATACATGTAATATCATATTATACACAATTTAACGTTCTAGGCACCGCACAGTGATTTTTTCCTCGGATTGTATTTTTGATTGGGGATAGAATATTTATGACAAAGTCTCGAAACATCGTAACATCACTTGTTTTGTGGCTCCACCACAGTGGTATCGGTAATCGCTCGCTCCGTGGCCTCACTTGGCAGCTGTCTTATATTTGATCCGAACTCATCGGCCCGTGAAAGGATTATAGTTCTCCCGATGCATGGTTATTACTTTTCTCTGGCAAATATAAACGTATATCCATTTTTGTATTCGACTTAGAAATTCTATCCAGACGCTTAGCTTGGAATTTGGGCAATAATGTTTAAGAATGGGGATTAAAGATGAATAATAAAAAAAAAAATTATGTTATACTATAGTTTATTTTATTTTTAAAACATGCTATTTAGTACTGTAATATTTAGTACATTTTGGAACCATAATTTTATGATTAACAGGTAACAACCCCCTGTATTTTACACTTTTTAGAAAAACTTATTCGTTTCACATTTATATTTCACAAACAAATAAAATCATGCCATAAGGGTTGATTCAGACGGTTCCAATTGGGCCGTTAAATACCGAACGGGTTCTAAATCTCAACGACCGGAAAGGGTTGATTCCTAAATAATGTCCGAAATTATCCCATCCTAACGATCACAATTGGGTGATAATGTCCCATAGACGGCGAAGGGTTAAATCAATGAACCATCAATATGACAGTAATGCCTCGTACAAATGACAGTCACGACTCACGACTCGAAACTTCTGGGACTTTTTAACTTCGAAGGTGGCACAAGGGTAGCATCTTAATGCCAATGTTTAGGATAAGTTTTTTGAATAATACACTGTATTTTCTCTTTTCTCGTGAAGCCATTTACAATTGAAATACGTATCTATTCAAGTACACCGTATCCAGAACATAGTAGGTACTATCAGAGAAATTGATATTTTATAAATAAATGGCAGCGAGGTCGTATGTAATTTGTTCGGTTTATGTAAAGCTGAGCTAACAAACCCTGCTGACTAACATCGACTTGATACAACTCGACCAAACAACATAGGATGTAAAGTTTACCACATACTCTGCAAATATAATACACTTTTCAGGCGACATTTTAGTCAAAGTGAGCTCACTGTACCCAAAACATTCAATATTGGCGGGTAAATGTCCCGGCAACGGCGAGGTATTTACATAATGACGGGCCGGGTCAGTCACACGAGAACATTTTTGACAGTCCACCGGAGCGTGCCTGTCAAAAATTAACCCGCCGGGCGCCGACAACCCACAGAGGGAAATGAATCAAGCTTTTCGGGATTCGGATACATTAGCACTGTTTGTATCGGTTTATCCATCGAAATGCGTCAAGTTGGGTCCAGATATGTTTTTTTTAATAACATTTAGGGGCAAACGTGCAAACGGGTCACCTGATAGAAAGCAACTATCGTCGCCCATGGACACATGGGACACCAACGGCTCAAAAGTTAAAAATAAGAAAACAAAAAGCGCTAGATGTATGAGGCTTGCGTTTCCTGAGAATCGTATTACGATGCGTTTTTCCTTTTATTCGAAACTTTACGTTTAGGGTTGATTCAGACCGCAACGCGGTACGCGACGCGTAGATGCATTTCTAAATTTTAAGTATGGATTTGACAGATTCGCAAGACGTCTCACGCAATTGAAATCTGTCAGAACCATACAAATTTTTGCCGCACCTCGCCTAGCCTCGCCGCGTCCTGTTGCGGTCTGAATTGACCCATAGATGTCAAAATCATAGATTTAATTTTAATCTTCTTGCTTATTCGCGCCATGTTATAATTATTATAGTTACGATTGCTACAAATTTGAGTGTTATTAAGTTTTATTCGTTTTATAGTACATTATCGTTTTAAATAACATCGATAACACAAACGAGCAATGGCTTTAACCCTCTGAGGTAACGACCTGAAATGCCGTTGGGTGTCGGTTCAACGGCCAACGCAATCTCGAGTGACAAAGATCACAATTGCTTGCTTTGTTCACAGCGCCCGATTCATGCGCAGTTAGGGCTGTGAAAATTATTTGCGGGAAAGTGTTATTGTATTTCTTTGTTTTTGTAATATAGTAATTTAAATTCTGAAAAAATATATTGTGTTAGTTAAGGATCTAACACAGTGGAGTTCATATTCCATTACTGCAGGCACAAAGGCTTTCAGTCGCGCTCAGGCGCTCATGCAATTTTATAGTTTTTTGATCGTCGTTATTTCATAGTATAATTAAATCGAGTAAAAAAAACACAGTTCCCTAGACATTTTCTTTGTCTTCCGTTCAGTGCAAAAATTTTCTGAAAATTCCAAATAATTTATACGACAATTTCGTGAAAAGAAAGGGTAACTTTGGGATTTTTTTGTATTGAGTGAAGTTCATGATATTGTGTAATGGAATATGAACTCCACTGTGTTAGATCCTTAACTAACACATTATATATAATTTTTTTCAGAATTTAAATTAAGTGTACTATATTTTATGTCTCCTGTCACTTTAAAATTTCACTTTAAAATGTCACTTTAAAATTTAAAGACCGGCAACGCACCTGCAGCTCTTCTGATGTTGCGAGTGTCCATGGGCAACGGTAGTTGCTTACCATCAGGTGACCCATTTGCTCGTTTGCCCCCTTATTTAATAAAATAAAAAAAATAAAAAAATCTTGAAAATCATCCGTTTCTGGAAATACAGGGCCTTAACGCTCGAATTAGTATCACGTTATCTCTTTCGTATTTCATATGAATGAAAGAGAAGACATGACGTTTTAACAAGATATCAACACTAACAGACGTTGGTGAAATTGGGCCTTATGAAGACACTTTGAGTGCCGATGTAGTACTGTTTTTATCGCGGAAAAACATGCCAGCACCATGGGCCATCGCCCAGCTACTATTTAAATTTTTAATGCATCTGTGTCGGTATCCACAATTCGCCTAACATTCCTGCATCGCGTTATCGAAGTTGTCTGAGCGCTTCAGTATATAATATACGATAGCTGAAATGTATCACGTGGGCTTCGGCCTGACCGAGCATACCACCTCGCTCGGTCGGAAGATTTACCTTTGTGACGGCCACAAATTATTCCCACATTGGTGACCCCGACGTGATTTGAACACGCAACCTTCTGACATTATTCGTCGACAACCCTATTGAGTGTTGCAATGGGACGTATTGGGGTGATGCACTTCGCCCGCGACACTCACTCAGCCGGATTAAAAAGGATATTAGTGCTGCTGCGTTCGACGTTTGAGCTTTTTGCTCCGGACCGTCTCAAGAAATATCCCGCTCAATCCGAGATCCCGGGACGGAAATCTCATTTAATATTATTGATTAGGGCTGTGAAATCGTTTGGGATTGGACTTTACAGCAGGTAGTAATATCCTTATGACGCTACGCGAGCAGAGAAGTTTTGACTGCATAGAATACTTGGTTCTAAAATAAGCTCTAATTCTTGAAAACGGTGAAAGAGGTATAAAAGAAAATAAATTGTTATTATTACAAGTCTGATTCGCAAATATAATTAGGTACTTATAGGGCGTTATTGTGACATCATTCATATTTTCCTGTAGAAAAGGAAAAAGGTTCCAACAAATCAAAATTGATTTGTACCCTTACCTAAAAGTTAACGACTTGGTTACCTAAAAGTTTATGCTTAAGTAAACCTGAAATTCAAAACTGTATTTTAAATTCATTTCAAAAACTTGCATATTCAGACATCGCCATGCGCCGAAACTGACTAATTCGATTAAGTAAAAACTTTACAAATGTACTTATTCCATTTTAGCTCTGCTGTATGTATAATTGCATATTAAGTTGCCGAGCGTCGGGAGCCGTGGGGTAGAGTGGGATAGCGTGGGAAGCGTGGGGTCGGGTGTTGCAAGTTTTAACTCGGTTACAACACTTTGCCGTGAGAACTTATCGCGGTGTTGCCTCTGGAAAATGAGGCATAAGTTGAAAAGTTGAATATTTATTTTTATTCTTAAGGTTCCTCATTTATTAATAACAACATGACTGATGATAATTAATTGTTCATCGAGCGGGAGCCGTACATTTTTCTGGGATAAAAATAACTTTCATCTTTTCTCGGGATTCAAAGTACTTCCGTGCCAAATTTCAGCAAAATCGGTTCATCGGTTAGGATGTGAGGAGGTAACAGACATACAGATACACTTTCGCATTTATTATATTATTAGCATGGATTTAATGGACAGACGTTATGAATTAGCTTATTTTGGTTTAATTTTACACTATGATCGGAACTTTTGTAAATGTTTGATAGATTAATTATTTATCATTGCCTTACTCAAAACTCCCATTTACGATAAGGCCGATCAAGTCCGGTCGGACTGATTGCAGGCCGATCTGACTCGTGCAAACTCAAGGAGATGCCCTAAACTAGTCCGATTCGATCGGCCTGCGATCAGTCATTCATTTATCCAGGGCGTAACAAATTACAAAACAAAGGAAAATCATAGAAAATAGAAGTCAAATTAACTCTATTTCAGTGCTGCAACATTCACAATTAACTCTGTACAAGGGACACTTACACAACACGTATTAACACATAGTTCTGTTACATGTGTGTCATTATGTTTTGTACAGCAAAATTAAGTAGTATGTACCTAACTATATTTTATAATTCACACAATTTATAATAACATGTTCCTTCACACACACACAGTAAGTTATAACAATGACATTTTCAAAAGAAACAGTTGAAATAATGTGCGGTAATAATACAGCCGTGAAACGTTACACGTTTATAATTTCATGAAATATGTGCGCATAATAAATTGCTTTGAGTATAATTTTGCCAAGTATATAACTATACTAAAGTAGCCGGGTATATTAATATGTTCATTCTAGCGCACGCAAAAACTAGCGTAACAACAAACGCCCTAATACTGAGTATAATTCAGCAACAATCGTGACGAAACTAAACTCCATTAATGGCAATTTACGTAATTAACGTTGGCAATTTGTGGCAAACTTGTAATTACTATATCACTTTTGATATCGGATAGGTTGGGATGAAACTAATATAATAGCGGGTCATAGTTGGGAATATTGTACGTTTGTTTGGGATAGCGTCTTCAATTATTACCTGAAAGTAATTGAGCTATTAGGTACTTTGTAAAATGTAAAATTAAATACGGTATCACATTAAAATTGACTTGGTATCTATTCAAATTGCAACAAGACGAGGCATAACAAAAAGACCAAAAATGCATAATTTATCACGAAGAATAAAAGAATATCCTATATTTCCGGGATCAGTATCTCTTTCCCTAATATCAAAATCTCCGTACAGTTGTTTCAGCGCAAAGTTTGTAAATGCCAAAAACATTTTGACTTCAAGAATCCATACTCTTATAATGGTCACAACGTTGTGGGAATAATGTGTGGTGGCCAAAGGAAGATCTTCCGACCGAGCGAGGTAGTATGCCCGGTCAGGTCCGCCCAGGCCGCGGTACATTGCGGCTAGTGGACGATGTACCCGATGAGGCGCTGACTGGCGCGGTGCGGAGGGGCGGGGAGTGATGATGATGAAGGAGGCGTGTTCTGTCGAGGGTTACCAATGTGGGTATAATGTGTGGTGGCCAAAGGAAGATCTTCCGACCGAGCGAGGTAGTATGCCCGGTCAGGCCGAAGCCCGCGTGATACATTTCAGCTGTCGTATATATACCGGCGCGCTCAGAAAACTTTGATAGCGCGATGCAGGAATGTTAGGCGAATGTGGGTACCGCCACAACGTAAAATCAATAACTATAGCTCATTTTAAAAGTACTTTTTTACGTTTTCTATCTGTACTATAGTTATAAGTGTATGTATTCTAGCTTTTGTACCTGAACTGAGACCGCAGACAATATGAGCTTTGTAACAGCACGTGTTTGTGGTCTCACTGCAGGCTGAGAACAGCTGGAGAGGTCAAGAAACTAGATGTTGCAGTGTTAGGTACATCAATATTCCATACTAATAATATCATAAACGTGAAATTGTCTGTATGTCTCTTAAATCTTCACGATTTAACCGTTGAGCCAATTCTGATAAAATTTGATATACAGATAGTTTAAGTCTCGGAAGATACGATATTTTATCCTGAAAAATGTACTGTTGCCGATCGGTAAACAAATTTTTCATTATCATCATCATCATCATGTCATCTAGTACTACTGATGCCTTTATAATAATGTATATTACTAGTTGGTCCGGCAACGTAGTATGGCCAAAAAATATCGATAAAGCTAACATATTAGTTCTTTAAAATGGTTTACAAAAATGTATTTACCTATTTTTATATTCAAAACAAATTATAGAACAGTTACAACTTACAACAATATAATATAATACAAAATATTCCTCAAATAGCTAACTAACTGAAGAGGAAGATTAACTATAGTGTAAATTCTAATATACAAGGTGTCCGCTTAATAGTAGGACAATTAGCCAAGATATAGGGTGTTCCTGTCCAGTAAAGCAAACTTAAGAGGATTATTCTCCTTAGCGTGATTTGTGATAAGATACAGAATGTTTTATGTACAGAGACAATTAATGCGTGGATATCTCCAGTGTGCTGGTGGTCTAATTTCCCTATTCTGTCCCTCGAATTTTCGATCAGATTTTAACAGTTTTCCCATTCCATAAAGAGTGGCCATTGGCGTTTAAGAATTTTTCACTTCATTAATCTTAATTTTGTATTGCGTACCCGAATGCTTAACAGCGTCCATATAATATTTAAAATTTAATTAATTAAATTAAAGGTTCGATTCAATAAAAACTCAAATGTCCGGTTGAATAAAACAAAAAGCTGTATTCATGCTAGTTGTAGACAAAACATTACACAAAGCGAAGGAAGTGGACTGCGAAATCGCAATTCCGCAGTTCAGCTCGATCCCGATCCGATCGATGACATCACGATGTCACACCGTGTATTTCATGCGCTGCTGGCCGTCTTCCAAAATGTATATCTGTGGCGTATTTCTTCTGATGCGACAACTGTATGTATTATCAAAATATAAAATGCAATTTTGCGCCTTCTGACGTGCAAATAAAGGTTGAATTTGCGTGATAGGTTATACGTTTTCGGGCGTACTTGCGGTGTACATTGTGCTGTAATGTGGCGGTGTATTTACATTCTGTTGCTAGCATATTCTGCGATCTATGGCCCTCGTCGGGGACCGGTATTTATCCGGCTTCTTTTGTTTCTATTTGCGCGCTTCAATTGGGTTTTATTTGTTAGTGTTGAAGTGTAATTGAAGACTCTTTTTATTTGCACAGGGCGTTTCACTTTGAGTACTTTGATGTACAAACACAGTTTTCGTTTCAATGCTCTCTGTTTTTGTTTTCACTTTGTAGCGGATTTTTAATTTCTCCCCTGAATTTGATTAATGGAGGTAGGCTGTGGGTTGAATACCGCAGATATGTTTTTGTCAAAGTTATTTGGTGTCACAGGCTATTTTTGTCGAGAAATATATCTTCTTACATATAAAAATGGATTACCAAATGTGTTAGTCGCGCTAAAACTCGAAAACGGCTGAACAGATTGGGCTGATTTTAGTCTTAAAATATTCGTAGAAGTCCAGCTGGGAAGGTTTTAAAGTGAGACGAAGTTCACGGGACAGCTAGTTGTAAATAAAAGCCGTTGAAAGCTAGTCGATGATAATTTTAAATCTACTTTATGATAATAATTTTAAAACAATGCAGTGATTACTGAATTAATCTAGCCCCTTGTATAAGTAACGCTCTTGTAAACCGCTTATAATAAGGCTGCTTAAGTCTGCTTATGCTTATCTACAGTAGCCACTTAAGCACTTAGCAAAACGTGGGAAAAAGGTCTTAAGCTTATTTCTATGAAACTGAGTAAATCAAGGAGAAAAATTAATTTCATTTTAAGTGATACACTGGCGAGTTTTGAAAGTCATAGTATATCCATACTTCTTATCTTCTTATATATAAAAATGGATGTTCAAATGTCACGCTAAAACTCGAAAACGGATGAACGGATTGGGCTGATTTTAGTCTTAAAATATTCGTAGCAGTCCAGGGAAGGTTTTGAAGTGACAAGAAGTTCATCGGAGCAGCTAGTAATATTATAAATGCGAAAGTATATCTGTCTGTTACACTGAACCAATTATGCTGTTTGGTATGTAGATCTTTGAGTCCCAGGAAAGGACATAGGATACTGTTTATCCCGGAACGGTTCTAGTGAAATAAACGAATATTAGCGCAACGGAGTGGCAGGCATCAGCTTGTGATATTATACAGGGCGTAACAAAACTATGTCAAAACTAATAATACTTTAGGGTGTGTAATGTGCATGTGTGCCTTGTAAAGAGTTACCTGTGAAAGTAGCAGCGCTGAAAGACCAATTTTTTTTCACTTTTGTATGGGCAAGCGCCCCGGCATCACGTGTTTCTGCATACAAAAGTGAAAAAAATGGTCTTTCAACGCTTCTACTTTAATAGTGAACTCACTACAAGGAACACATACACAGTACACACCCTTAAGTATTATCACTTAGTTTTGTTACACCCTGTATAAATAGTATCGTCACACTATTATTAGGTAATTTCAATATGATACACCACTGAGTGTGTGTGAGTGTCAATATCCCCACGTGTACTCCCCATCAATCACGGAGATGGATCGCGTATTCGCGCGCATTAACACAAATTGTATACTCATTATGTGCGCAGCCTTATGCTGTAATAATCGAGTCCTCATAACATACATTTATTCCGATGTTTATTAATGATGTAATTATTATTATTATAGGGAAAATGTTACACTACCGGAAATATTTGGTAAGAAATAAATAATTATAGCAAATTTATTTTAGTGCAAGATGTTGCTGCGCCGAAATCGTTTATTGCGCTAGAACCATTACATTTTCCAGGACTTAAATTCTATAGTTTAAGCGTAAAGAGTTGGCAGGTAAACACCCACTCTTTCACATTTTTAACATCAGGATAAAATTATTTGGCTCATAATAAATATACACAAATGAAACCTTCCCATAAATAGATACACCTGATGATGATTTATTTCGAAACCGGTCGTGTTTAACCCTGGATTACTAACCTTCGTCGATTCAACGACGCGGTTTAAAAAAAATTCGTTCTATCTTTTGAGCGCGTGATCGCACTTCTTCCATACTTCAGCTAATCTCTATTGATCCATTGCCCTCGCGACCGATGATAGTATTTTGTATGTGGGGGGGGGGGGGGGGGGCTGTAAGCGCCATACCAACAACCATGTTTCATCAAAACGACGAGGGTTAGTATTAACGCGACATTTTGTGTTATTAGGCTTGTACATTTTTGTGCATTTTTATTCTTTTGCGGATTTATTTTTTTGATATTGTTTATTATTATTGTAACTACAATACTTTGGATGTTATTACAAGCTGAAAGCGCTAATCAAAATTCATCAGGGAGTGAAAAAGAAGACCATATCGAAATTGATCCAGGTTACATAATAGATGGTCGTATAAAATGTTCGCAAAGTAGTAATATTTCGATTTTCACGATAGAAACTGGACAAAATAGTAAAGCTCATATACTTCTTGCACAAAAAGAAGAAAAACATGTGGCATATCTCCTAAAATTACTTGCAATAAGTCCAAAAATCGTTGTGTGGAGAGGACAAACTTGACATATGCCACAAACATGTAAATAGTTACTTTTTTTATTTCATTTTATTAGTCTTTTGCATTCATTATTTAATTAATTTTTAAGTTTTTTTCCACAATATCTTAATAAATAGTAGTAGTAAAGATTTAACTTGTTGACTTGTCATGCAAAGTATGATCTCGATTATAAAGCTGTTTGGGTAATAAATATGCCATATCACTTTATTGAAGTAGTATAAATAATTTTAAAACAACATTTCCATTAATGAAAAACAAAACTGTAAACATTTCATTTGATTAACACCTTTTAATCGCCTTTCTAAAATGTCGTAGTCGAAACGACGAAGGTTAGTTACAAGCGTCGGAAAATAAGGTTAGTGTTCTAGGGTTAAAGTGTTTAAATTGTAATTTATGAATATAGTGGAAAAAGTGCAAGTAATATTGTGTTTTATTTGTGTATAAAATGAATTTCCACCAAGAACCGACAGTACCATCAATTACCTACATATTATATCATAATAAATAGTTAAGTTCGTTTTCCAACACAATATTACGTAGTTCGTAGCTAGCTACGCCGTAGCTCGCGTAGCATGCTACGCTCGTGGAACTACGTAGCACCAAGCGTAGTTGTCTAACGGCCGTTCCCAATATAATTGATCTATTTATCGGGAAGCGGGTATTCTCAGATAAAACTAAAGTGGGCGACTATTTTCACCGGCAGATGATTGAAGGGTTCCCCAGGCAATTTAAACACTCAACGAACTTTATTTCACTATTTTAATCAATCCACAGTTCACAGCAACTTATAAACACACTGTCCGTGGAAACAATGACAAGTCCTTCCGTAAGCAACGTCCTTAATTTCACTTTTTTTAACCTCAACGGAATCTCATATTCAATTCTTTAATTATCGAACTGTTACTACGCAAGGCCATGTCCACCGCCCCCTGTCGGGTGATGGCGCTGTTCCCACTACAGTAAACAAAATCCTGCCATATATTGAACAATTTATTTTATTTATTTATTTATTATTTATCTATACTTATAAAATTACATGTCCTGACTGACTGACTGATTTATCATCGCTGAGCAAAAACTGTTAAAGTTACAGCCACGAAATTTGGTCAGTAGGATTGTTTTCTTTAGTAGACACCCACTAAGGAAGGAGTTTTGAAAAATTTACCCCGAAAGGGGGGAAATAGGGGTTGAAAGTGTGAATGAAAGTCCGTCATTTCTTAAGTTAGGAACATAAAAACTTTATCTTTGGGTTACTGATTAAAAATGAATGGATACGTATTTAAGCGTTTTTGGAAATTCGGGTGAAATTGGGGTTGAAAGTTTCAATGGAAGTCCATTATTTCTTGAGTTAGAAGCACGAAATTTTATGTTTTAGCTACTGATTAAAAATGATTGGATACGTTTTTAAGCGTTATTGAAAATTCTACCTCCAAGGGGGTGAAATAGGGGTTGAAAGTCTATATTATAGGTATACTATGTTAACGCAGACGAAGTCGCGGGAAACAGCTAGTTAACTAATAAGATTGAAGAGAGTATTTATCTAAAATCTAAGTCGAAGTAAAGTATTTTAGAATAAATTTTAAGGAGTCTACTGCTTTAACTGGGTCCGGCTCTGTGGTCGTCGATAATGTGATTATTGCATATAAATATGATTAAAAGTCGAGAATATGTTCTCGGTCCACTAGGCTGAATATTTTAACAATTATTATTCAAGAATAAGTATGATTCTGTTATCGTATTTATCATTGCATATTTTTTTAGTATAAAAAATTTTAATCGCTGAAAACCAGTTGCATTCCGTGGCGGGAGTCAGGAATCAGGATATGAAGGTGTCAAAACACCTCTCAGTTGAGCTAGCTCACGAATAGTACACGGATTTAGCTGTTCTATATTATTCCGTTTTTAATAGGCATATATTATTATATAATATTATATCTAATATATAAAATTCTCGTGTCACGGTGTGCGTGGTTGAACTCCTCTGAAACGGCTCGACCGATTTTCGTGAATCTTAGCGAGTATATCGGCTAGGGTTGAGAATCGGACAACATCTACTCTTTTTATGATAAGTGTATTAATTTGTTGAATAAATAATAGTAAATTGTTACAATTGCGACGGGTTAGCAGACATGGACTTTGCCATGGTGACATACTCATTAAGTCACTTCAATAAAATAATAATATGGGTGAAATACTTTATATGGCAAAACAACGTTTGCCGGTACAGCTAGTTATGTTATAATGATGTATATTATAAACGTTAAGACTTCAATATTTACATATTTGTTGTGGTTTTAATACACCCATGGCACTATCTATATATTTATAAAATTACATGTCCTGACTGACTGACTGATTCATCATCGCTGAGCAAAAACTGTTAAAGTTACAGCCACGAAATTTGGTGAGTAGGGTTGTTTTATTATGTAGACACCCACTAAGGAAGGAATTTTGAAAATTTTACTCCGAAGGGGGTAAAATAGGGGTTGAGTTTCAATGAAAGTCCATTATTTCTTGAGTTAGAAATACGAAATTTTATGTTTTGGGCTACTGATTAAAAATAATTGGATACGTGTTTAAGCGTTTTTGGAAATTCTACCCCCCAGGGGGTGAAACCGTCCTTTCACAGAAAGAGGCCGCAGAGCGGAACAGAGAGGATGATCCATCCTCTGTTCCGCTCCGCCGGCGTAGGACGGGAGTGCGGAGGCGTCGCTATGCGAACCTCCAATAACTTCCGTCCCACGGGGCTCCAGGTCAGGATGGGAACCTGCCCGGCTTAGCAAGTCCCGGCGCCGAGGGGAACGCTTTAGTTTGCCTAAGCATTCCCTAACTTGGTGGAAGTCCGGTCCCTGTGAGGTAGACCGGCCGGTCGTGGAGGGAGTCCTGTGTTAGACAGATCCAGGATATCTCTCCGTATACGGCTGAAGGCAAACTGCAGGTGGTTTTAGTGGGTAAACCCGGAGTCGGGAGTCCCACATACCCCCGGGGTGCTTCAGCTTAACTGAGGCACATCCCCAACCCGGAGCACCCATAAAGGGTTTCCCCTGCGCAAAAAAAAAAAAAAAGGTTTCATTTCTTGAGTTAGAAACATGAAAGTTTATTGACGTTAGCGTTTGAGGTTTGCTTAAATAGGGTCCCGTTTTTACACTTTGTATAAGGAACCACAAAAAGGAGAAAACTATCCATCTTTGTTATTATACTATGTTAACGCGGACGAAGTCGCGGGCAACAGCTAGTTTATTTATAAACGAACTATTCTAACATTCACTAGGAAGATTCTACCAGATGACGGTAATTTAAGAGATATTAATTCCCAATATTAATAACAGAAGGCGCTTATTCGTAAAAATCTAATTTAGAGAGAGTCAGCTAGAGAATCATTTGAGAATCATAGTCGCCTTCTCACTCCACGACATATATTTGATTTTTCCCTACAAGAGATAGGAATAGTTATCTATCTTATGTCAATTCAATGGCTGCAATCGGTCTTATGTCAAACCAGAGATAGATTGAATATTGGGAACGGCCTTAATAAATGAAATATTAGACTACTAATATCTAAGTACTAACTACTACTAGTAATTATTTAATATCCATACTAATATTACAAATGCGAAAGTGTGTCTGTCTGTCTGTCCTCTCCACGCCCAAATCGCTGAACCGATTTTACTGTGGCATTGAGATACTTTGAGCCCCGGCAAAGGACATAGGCTACTTTTTATACTGGAAAAATTTCCGGTTCCCGCGTCATAGACGATTTTTGAAAATGAAAATGATCATATAAAATGGCAATAAAAATTATTTAATGTTACAAACAAAATACTATGTTTACAATTCTAAATATTAAATTGTAATAAATGTTACTTAATATACAGTAATTTCAAAGTCAGTCTAGACCAAGGCTGCTCAACCCCAGGCCCGCGGGCCACATTATGGCCCACGAAAGAATTTTAAATGGCCCGCACAAGGAAGTTTTGAATATCCCACCAAACTGAGAAATCCCGCCTAATTGGCTGCTGCAAAGGATAATATACAAATCATAAATAATTTCTTAATCAGTTTGACCGACATAGTTAGTTACGCTGCCAATATTCAGTTAGAACTCGTTGAACTGCAAAATCATCAATCATTGAAAACCCTTTTTGTCGAAAAAGTGTCGTCGAAACCTCAAAATTTTTCAGAAGATTTTGCAGATTTCTGGAAATTGGAACCAAAAGAAGCCTTGGTCTAGACTCTCGACCGTATTTAATGAAATAGCTGATTTGAACTAGTAAGTAACATGACGGTAACTAATGAGTAAAGGAAGTCCGCCCACTCGGGATACGCTTCGGATATCAATCAAACTACTTTCTATCAAATCCTTTCCGACCATAGATCTCCGAAACTTAATAAAGTAACGCTTTCAATTAATTTGTAGTGCCTAAAATATTGTTGTCCATGCTAATATTATAAATACGAAAGTCTGTATGCCTCTGCATGTCCATATTGCCCATATTTATTGGAAGTTTCTGATTACATATCGGTCATTCTTTGTAATAAATCTGTTTTGATAGGTCATTTGCGATAGATCGAAACGATCGATGGCTGATATTAGAACTCTAATGAAACACACAATTTAAGTTAAAGATCCATACTATAAAATTATAAAATATGCAAAAGTGTAGCTGTCTCTTACCTCTTCACGCACAAATCGCTAAACCGATATTGCTGAAATTTAGTATGGAGATACTTTGAGTTCCGGGAAAGGACATTGGATAATTTTTATCCCGAAAATAATTCCCGCGCGATTAAAGAATTTTGGCGCAACGAAGTTGCGGGCGTCACCTAGTAAATAATAATCATCTTCTAATAAGTGCGGCTGTTAAAGTTTCATTCCCCTTGTTCCTCGGTTCTTCTCTCCGAAATATTTTTAAGTCGCATCTGTTCACTAGTTAGTCTATGGCCAAATTCGTCTCCATCACCCGCTCAGGCCGGGGTCAAGCTGGCCTCAGATGTTCACAAATTACATTTGAATATGGAACGATCCAGTGGGCATAAAGGCCTTAAACAGGACCCCTTTAAAATTGGACTAAGATAAGTATTATTAATTGAGTAAGGAAAATCAAACTCCATGTTAATTTTGTACAAAAATGGTCAATGCAATATAAGTATTAACCGTTCCTCAATGAAAATATTTTTAAATACAGGTTAACCTAGTTCTACTTAAATTTTTTAGACTTACAAAATGAAATAAACTTTTGATTTTTACACCCAGTAAATAGAACATTAAAAAAGCAAGTGGTGCTCAAATTTTCTCTCCTCTTATCTTGCGCTTTTATTATATTTTATCGAATACAATTGAACTGAAGACCCAGCACTTGATGACCATGGGACGAGATTGATGTGGTGTAAGCCCTTCGATATAACTTCAGTAAATCCGCTCAACAATAAAGCGTGCAATATGTCTGTCCAACAAACGTCGCGACTCGGGGCGACCGCAGTTTTGCGCTGTGTTATTGGACGATATATCTTCCAAACACACTCTAGCTGTTGAGATACTAGCTTACATTTGATAAAACAAATTCAAATATGGGCCAGCCATGCTTCAATACGATTGAATCAATATTGCAATTTTACAGAAAAGCGGCGCGAAATGTATCATAAATTAATTTATTTTATAATCGCTAAAATAGCATGCAACAGACCATATTATTATGGGAAGGAAAATCTTCAAATGAACTAAGTAATTTACAACACTTTACTTTCTTCAAGCGTAGTTTAATTTTCTCATTACTGTCAGTTTTGGTTTTACGGAAAAGAAAAGAAAAAGCTTAGTAGTAAATTTTCGAATCCTAACACTTTCAGAAAGTAGAATGTATAATAAAACGTCCGACTGGTCGAAGAGAATCGAGATTCCTTTATATATTCACAGTATAATAAATTTCTCTAAAATTTTCCAGCAAGTCATCATAAAATACTAAGCCACTGTAATTACTAAGTTATTTAATAGACAACTACAAAGATTTAGATCCTTAGATATGCCATAATTCCGGCAGACATTGACGTCATCAACTATAATATTTCACTTTGTTATTGTGAAATATTAAACGTTACAATGTTAGCACAACACGGAAATTAAAATAAGAGAATGGATCAAGTTAAACTAAAAAGTAGCAAAGAAAAAGGGAAAATATAGTATTAAACTGCTAAAAGTAAAAAAAGGTTTGTTTATAAAGTTTACTCTATCATGCTTGTAGATTATTATTTTAATTATTATTCATCACACTGTGTTAACCATATCTATCGTTTTATATCTTTGGCCAAGACCAAGAACCTACACTGTCGCAGCACCCACAATTTTCTAGACAACATAATTAGAAGGTCTGCGGCGTAAAATGGGTCCGGCGAACTCCACTCCCGCAAGCCTCCATGTAAAGCGAATCTCGACAAATTAAATTGTGAAAACTTGATAACTTTAACAAACGAGTTCGCTAACTTCGTTAAAGAATTCTATGAGATTAAAAAACTGGATCGATGGAACAACCTTAACGGGGAATAAAAAGCTAATCTTGTTCCAGTGTTAATTTTTTATTCTAGTTTAGAAATTACTTTGTTACTTTTGACACAATAAATATACTTTTTACCGAACACCCTACATAAGAAGCTTTAAAGATAAAGTAATTTATGAATTTCAGCAGAAATTGAAATATTGAAGACAAAAACTTACTTGTTTTACAAATCTGTTTTATGTAACATTTTAGACTTTATGGAGTTAAAAATTTCATGTATTTTATTAATGTATCGAATTGATTTTTATAATATTTTATTGAAACTTTTTGCTATAAATCGAGTTGTAGCGGCTCTACGAGATGGGCCAGCGCTGGGCGATCGAATGGCGCATGCGATGGCCATGCAATGTTCGCAACTCGCAACGCCTCTACATGATGGCCGTGTTCAGTTGTGATCTAAATGTCGTTCAAGATGGACGTGTAAGCATTAACCGTTGCGGCAATGCAAAACGTGCATTTTTAATAATTTATGACTTCACCAGTTTATCGGTGAACTTCGTATCACCTCCCTCCTAATATGAACCTTCTCTTGAATTCTACGAATAAATATTTCGAGACTAAAATTAAAATAATGGTTTATAGTAGTGATGAAGATTATAATGATGAATGTTATAATAGCATAATACGCTTTCTGTTCTTAAAACAACGCCGAAACTCCCAAACTTGTATTTTTAAAAAGTCAGAAGTTATGTATATGTTGCAGTCATCTAGTTTAATCTGCGATTCGATCGAATGACTAGCGCATTCATTGAATGACACCATTCAATTGAATGACTAAACGACAACTCGTCAAGACGTTGACTGTAACGTTTAACGTCTTGACTAAAAGTCATAATATAGCGAAGTCGTTAAATGGGATACTATTTTTTTTTCAAGTAGTCGTTGACGGAATAGTTATATAGTAAATCCACGCTTTCATATTATTTTATTACTTAGTTAGTTATAAAAAATTAAGCACTTAAATGTTAATGTAATCGATAAAATATAACAAACATCCATACAAACTTTCGCCTTTATTATTATTATATCTTCATTCATTATGAGATCACGAAGTAGTCGTCATTTTGAATGAAATTCGTAAATTGTAATACGAATTACGACGTCCTCACTCGACCGCGGTCAGATACCGACTGTCGTATCGCCAACGTGTAAAGGCGTACCGCCATCGCTGGGCCACACTGACCTCTATAATACACTGGAGAGGCGATCGCTATCAATTATACTACGTCGCTTCATTCTTCAGATATAATAATGTCAACACAAGGTAGTCCCCCTATCCTACAGGCAACCTCGCATGTTTTTAGAGAATCAAAAAAAAAATCAGCTGTCAAATTCATCTGACAGTTGTCACTACTCATCTGGTCTGTCAAGTGTCAACCTCATTCCCTTTTCGTGCGAGGCAACGAGCGCACACGCATTCAAAAATGCCTAAACGCAGTGCACAGGATAAACTCGAAAGCTATCGGAGAAAGATTCAGAAGATAGAAGAAAAGGAGCAACGTAAAAGAGGGCGAGAAAAGAGTTCCCGCCGTTTTCGACGTCCGTTAGATTCGTCAGATGACGAAAACAATGAAGGTACGTAAAAGTATGTGATCTTAAATTCATTCCATATAAAAGTGATATGTGCTTAAAGACGAGTCGAAATAAACTGCGAGTTCATTTCGATAACGTGGGTAGCTGCGAGCTATCCATGAGACACATAAGTGCTACTATACTAATGTAATAAAACGTGTTGTCTAAAAAAGATAAGTACGTTAATAACATTCTATTGTCCTCGAGACAATGGATATGTGTTTCAATATTTTCATCTACCCACAATTTTCTACCTACCTGCAAAAATTGTAAAGAAATATAATTTCTTTTTAGATACCAGTATTGTGGAGGTTAACGATATGTGTCAGCCCGACCCACCGACCCCACAAAACGAAGTGACCTCCGTCACACAAGAACCTGGCCCAGAAGTGCAGGAAGTTACAGCCGAACCCATCTCCGAGATTCCGTCAGAGATTATTTTGGATTCCGAACTGTTATCTGCCCTGGGAGCTTCCACGTCGGATACGCCAGAATTCGGCGACAATATACATGACAGTTTAGCCAGCTTATGGAATCCTATTTTAAAGAAAGGACTTCCAAAGGAAGATAAGGACAAACTTTTAAAGGAGTATCTCTTACCTGGAAACTGTAAACTGTTACAAGCACCTAAGCTTAACGCAGAAATATCCGCCGCTGTATCAGACGTTGTCAGATGGCGCGATAAGAAGTTGGTTCGATTCCAACATCAGCTTGGCGTAGGTACAGCGACAATAAGCAGGGGTATAAATACTTTACTAACATCGACCGACAAGGCTAAGGCGATAAAACAATTAAGCGACGGGTGTCGGTTCTTAACCGACCTACACTATGTTTTGTCCAAGGATAGAATTAAGCTAGTCACGCCTAGTTTGGAAAAGAATTTCTTGACAGTCATTCAAGATGCCGAATGAGACGATACATTATTCGGCTCCACATTGTCTGAAAAAATAAAGGCCAGCCAGGCCATTAATAAACAGAGTTCACAGATTAAGGCGCCAATGAACCAGAAAACTGCTAGCGGCGCCGGTACTGCACAAAGTTCTGCCACTCGTCCTGTCCAGGGAAACTGGCCAGGACCTTCTCGCTACCAGTCGAACAGGGGGGGGCGAGGAGGTCATCGGAAGCCGCCGGCGTCAACACCACGCCGTGCCTTTCCCCAGACTCAATCTCACGCGAGGACTGCCAATCCGTCCAGAACGCGTGCAACCCCACACTAGCACAGGTACACGCAGGTCGTATTCAGTTATATCTTACCTGTTGGTCGCGTATAACTAATAACAAAGTAGTATTATCATGGATTAAAAATGGATATACTATACCATTCTGTAGTACAGTCACTCAAATAGTAGAACCTAGTTGTACACTTCCATACAAAGAAAAGTTAGACATGTTAGACGCTGTAAATAAATTATTAAAATTAGGAGCAATATCGACGTGCCTCCCGGTGCGTGATCAGTTTATATCTAGGATCTTCTTAGCGCCGAAGTCAAACGGTGATAAACGTTTTATATTAAATCTAAAGCCATTAAATAAATTTATTGTTAAAACACATTTTAAGATGGAAGACTATAGGACGGCGGCTAAACTAATTCCTAAAGAAGGTTATTTAGCTACAATAGATTTAAAAGAGGCTTACCTTTTATTGCCTATAGCTGAATCGAGCAGAAAATATTTACGATTTAAGTTTCAGAGTCCTAATTCCAATATTGTAACCACATACGAGTTCACGGCGATGCCGTATGGCTTGTCTGTAGCGCCTAGGGTTTTTACCAAAATCATGAAGGAAGTTATTACTTACCTGAGAAAACAAGGACATACGTCAGTTATATACCTTGACGATATATTGTGTATTGGAGCCAGTTACAATGACTGCTTACATAATGTACGTGAAACTTTAAAAGTCTTAGAGTGTTTGGGATTCGTCATCAATTACGATAAAAGCTCTCTAACACCATCCCAAATATGTAAATTTTTAGGTTTCTTATATAACACAAAAGAGCTTACAATATCTTTACCATCTGATAAGAGAAATAATATTAACATTTTGCTTAAAAAATATTCAAAACTACCTAGATGTACTATACGCGATTTTGCACAGTTAATTGGTACTTTAATTGCCGCCTGCCCTGCCGCCAGGTATGGCTTATTGTATACTAAAATATTAGAAATACAAAAATTTAATTTACTACAATTATATAATAATAATTACGAAGTAAAGATTAGTTTACCGAATGACATTCTAGCAGATCTTAACTGGTGGATTGAAAACATTTTCACCACTTATAATCCTATGAGGACGCTGTCCTATAGGAAGGAAATCTTTACAGATGCTTCCAGAACTGGCTGGGGGGCTGTATGTAGCAATGTTAAAATAAGCGGCAGGTGGAAAGTTGATGAATTAAAACAGCATATTAATTATCTAGAACTTCTAGCGGTATTTTTAGGATTAAAGAGTTTAGCTAATGAAGACAGTAATTGTTCACTACTATTACGTATCGATAATACCACAGCTATCAGCTACATTAACCGACTAGGAGGTATTCAATTTCAACACCTTAATGACCTAGCTAGATCAATTTGGCAGTGGTGCGAGAAGCGCAATATTTGGCTATTCGCATCTTATGTAAATACAAAAGAGAACTGCGCAGATGCAGAGTCAAGAAGGGTTAACCCGGATACCGAATGGGTCCTATCTCAGGAGGCTTTTTATTCTATCGTAAGTAATTTCGGAGAACCAGAAATTGACCTTTTCGCTTCTCGCAGCAATGCCAAGTGTAGACGGTTTGTCTCTTGGAAACAAGAGCCAGACGCCTTTGCCGTAGACGCATTCACCATCGATTGGAAATCTAAATATTTTTACGCGTTCCCACCTTTTTCAATAATTCTTAAATGTTTACGAAAAATTATAGACGACGAAGCCACCTGTATCCTCGTTTTTCTAAACTGGCCTTCTCAGGCGTGGTTTCCTTTACTAGAGGAACTTAGAGTTTCTCGTATTATTTATTTTAAGCCTAGTAAATCTCTTTTACTATCTAATTCCAGCGGTCATCACCCTCTCCACCACAGACTTACCCTGGGTGCAGCGGAGCTGTGCGGGCGGCGTTCGCGCTCAGAGGTGCCCCACCGGAGGCGCTCGACCTGATGTTAGCGTCTCTGTCCGACAACACCGTTAAGCAGTACAGCGTAACCCTTAAGCTGTGGTGGCAGTTTTGTACAGTACGCTCTATTGATTTTTATAATGGACCAATATCTTCGGTCTTATCCTTTTTAACAGAACAATTTGCAAAAGGATGTTCTTACGGCTCCCTTAACAGTCACCGTTCGGCGCTGTCTTTATTATTGGGCGATCGCTTGGGCTCCGATGAATCTATCAAACGTTTGTTGAAGGGAGCATATAAGCTAAAACCCAATCGACCGAAATACACGTCGACATGGGATCCTCAGCTAGTCCTAGATTTTATTTCTTTATGGTATCCTAATCTTAATCTTAGTATCGAAAAAATTACAAAGAAATTAGTAACTTTATTAGCAATTTGCACAGCACATCGCGTACAAACTTTTACTCTTATAAAACTCGAAAATATTTCGATTTCCAACAATGGAGTAAGTATAGCCATAACAGACATTATTAAAACGTCTGGCCCCGGAAGAGACCAATCGGTTTTATTTCTACCATTCTTTGTGCAGAATCCGAACATATGTCCCGCTTCAGCCCTCAAAGATTACATTTTTATGACTAAAAATGTGAGGCACTCGAACGTGGGTAAACTTTTGCTGACTTACAAGAAGCCGCACAAAGCTGCCACTTCTCAATCTGTAAGCCGCTGGATCAAACAAGTGTTGTCGGACAGCGGCGTAGATGTCGCCACGTACGGCGCGCACAGCACGCGGCACGCGGCTACGTCTGCGGCGCACGCCGCCGCCCGCCGGCCTCGGCCTGGACGTGATCCGCAAGACGGCAGGCTGGACGAGCGCGTCCAGTGCCTTTGCCCGGTTTTACAATAGGCCGATTTTAAGCGAAGGCGAATTTGCCAATACGGTAGCATTCCGTAATTAATTATTTAGTGATTAATCAACGATAAGCCTGTATAAGTTTATTATTCTCCCATTATAATGAATTGATGTTGAAGATTTTTTGTACAATATTTTCTGGAATAAAATATTGATTAGTTTATCCTGTTTGCTTATTTATTTCACTTCAAAAAGAAACAAAACTTAATGCTCTAAACATCTACCTTGTGTTGACATTATTATATCTGAAGAATGAAGCGACGTAGTATAATAAATGATCAAACGAACTTCTCAAGTGAAGTTCGATCATTATTATATAAGTCGCTTCATTCGATGATATAATTTCCCATCCCACCCAGAATAAAAATATCAAACATAGATATTTATATTGAAACCCGTGATTAAGTTTTGTCAAAATCTCTAAAGAATGAGGTTGACACTTGACAGACCAGATGAGTAGTGACAACTGTCAGATGAATTTGACAGCTGATTTTTTTTTGATTCTCTAAAAACATGCGAGGTTGCCTGTAGGATAGGGGGACTACCTTGTGTTGACATTATTATATCATCGAATGAAGCGACTTATATAATAATGATCGAACTTCACTTGAGAAGTTCGTTTGATCATTTATAAAATGTTCCTATTTGAAAATCGCCATATTGGTGCTGATTGCTATGTGAAAGCAGTGGTGAGTGTACTTGGAACTAATATTTTGCAAATGGCGGTTGCAATTTTCTATGCAATTAGTTCACAGTACACTCACCGCGGCGCTTCAAATCGTCACAAGAAATAGCTGTCATTTTGTACGGCAAAGCCATGAGTCCAGTCACCCAGTGTATTATAGAGGTCAGTGCTGTGCCATCATCCTTTGATGTGCGGTCGAAAAAACCGACACCGCCGCCATTTCACGGCCATCGCTGGCGCCATCGGCCATCCTACGCCACTACGTCCTCCCCACGCTGGCCCGTCGTGTAGAGCCGCAATTACATTTGATAAAAAATATTATTTGTTGGTTTAAAATTATAATTTAATAATGTTGCTTTCATCAATATTTATCTCAAACGCCATTTTTGTAGCACTGTGTGATCTTATTTTAATGTACAATAATAATTTTATAAAAATAGACTATAATATTATGAACTGGTTAATTTCGTATTACTTACTTCCTTATGTACCTTCCCTATACTTCCAGCGTGGCTCTTGACTCGGAGGTCATGGGTTCGATTCCCGCGTTGGAAACATGTTATTTCCAAGTTTGGTTAGGACAATGCAGGCTGATGCATGATACTTATCAGTGATTACCTAATTTATAACCACCACCTAAGTAAGATGATCCATGCGTCGGATGGGCATGTAAGAGTCGGTCCTGCGCCTGATCTCTCGTCAGTCGGGTCGGTCGTCCATCCCACTGGGTTAAGAGAGTAAAGGAATAGAAAATGCTCTTGTGTACTGCGCACACACTTGGGCACTATAAAATTACTCCTGCGTAACTAGCTTAGTTCCAATGAAAACTGCCACCGTCACCGAAACCGGTATGCGAGTTATTATTATTACTTTCACAAACATTTCAAGACTAAAATAAGCTAAATCGGTTCAGCCGTTTTCAAGTTTTAGCGAGACTAACAAAATTGAAAATTCATTTTTATTTATTTATAGATTCCATGCGAAATACTACAAACCAATGTAGAATAGAATAGAATTATTTCGTAAGAAATTGTCATCTTCATAGCCCGTTGTGATCTTTGTGGATCTCTGCAGTGATATTTATATTCTAGTGTAAAATGTGTACCGGTACGTGTGCGGGCGACTCACGTATCATAGATCTACGTGGGGCGTGACTTCGCTCGTATTATCACCTGGATACTTACACAACTTGCATTAGATAGACTCGTAAGGTAAGAAATTAAAACTGCTTAGAATATCGTCTTAACAAATTAATAAGTAACATGGCGCTTTCAATACCTTATGTTAATTTCCATACATTTTAAAATAAACATTTGACAAAGTTACAAAAACTTCGATGTCAAATTATCGAATGCAAGTTGACTAAGTACCCTGAATAGCAAAGATATGAATTGTGAAATCTTTTCTCATTGTTCAACCTTTTTGTAAAAACCCTGCCTTGCCTTCGTCTTTTAACCTAAAAACAGAAAATGGCACCAAAATCATAATACTAAATAGGTTTTTAAAGTTTTCTCGTTCGTCGTTTTAATAAAGTCCCATTTAATAAACTGAGGATATTAACAACTTTGTTTGAAGATAATTTGTACAAATGATATTTCCATTCTTTATAGTAGAAATAAAAGTATTATAATCGCGTCGTGAATACAAAGTGCAGCAAGGAATTTCACAATACAAAGGCTTTGTGAGACTTAATGAAAGTTGCGAACTATTGTCAAGTGTGATTCTGCATACAACAGAGTGTTTCCGATATGGTGCAGCTTAAGCTGCCGTTAGTAGGACGGTAGATCGAAAAAAAAGTTGTACACAGAAAAGGCTTTTAATTTTTTTTTATGAATGCTGAATTTCTTGAATGGACTGATCGACAGCCAAGGGCTAGGTCAGGAGGCATAAGTACATAATATCTACAATTAATGTTTACCTATTAATTGACAGTGCATAAGGCCGCGTCCCCACCGTGTTACGGCACGACGCCGCCACCGTCACACGTGATACGGTACGGTGCCGCACCGTGTCACGGTGCTACGGACCCATGTCCCTATTCAGTCGATATTTGCGCTCGAACGAAAGTGCTTGTCTGGATATGGATCGCGATGGATTATCCTCTTGTTGTTACTAATACGTAGATTGAAAAAGAAACAGAAACTGATTGATGATGATGCTGCTGCTGCTGATAGGCACTTGAAATGTTCACAAAATACTTACTCAATTGTATTTATACTTTAAAAATTGATGGTAAAATTAAAATATAATACAAGACAAAAAAATATAATTTTTTGGTTATTTTTCTATATAATAATGGTACGGAACCCTTCGTGCACGAGCTTAACTCGCACTTAGCTGATTTTATATGTTCCAAATAAATGCCTTGTTTAAGTTTGGACACAATTTTTATTCGGAAGCACAGAATGGGGGCGCGCGGTGCACCGTTTGCGGCACCGTGCCGTGTCTGACGGGGACGCAGCCTAAGGCACTATTTATTTTTCCTAGATTTTCTAGACCCTAGAGTTTAGCCAATGAAAATCTACATTCTACGGGATAGGCACCCTCAGTTTAAAGTGGAAAGGGGGCTTCGCTTATATTTGTCAATTTGCAATGAATACATCCGTTCTAACTTGCACTTAATTTATTAAAATATAAACTTTAAGATTTAATAAATATTACTTTCATATCCATTAAAGGTGCACGCAAACAAAACACAAACAAATTGAAAGCGTCGTCACGTCGGTTAAAACAACATCTAACTCTTGCTAAGAGCTAATTATCTCGCGCGAAACAAAGCGAAGTGGCCCAGAGCAAAACAGTCCCGAAAGGAGTCGGGACTTCAAAGCGAAAATCTGGGAAATGGCGGAAAATATCCGAAATAAACCTACCGTGTAATACCCAACTCAAAGGTTGCATTATGCATTTATGCAGGACTTTTCATCGCTCCACGTACGAGAACCCTCATTGGTTTGCACACGAATGCGTTTTGGCACCAACGCAAGAATAACGTTCACACGACTTATCAACGCGCGTTTATCCAACTGTTTGTATTCTAAGTACTTGCTTAGTTTTGCTATATAGTGTACAATGTACATAATATAATCATAATATTATTATACATAATTTTAAAAATCCCTAAAGATTGGAGTTCCAAAAAATATTTCAACAGGTTCAGTAGGTATTATAATAATTAGTTATCAACAAATAACAAAATGAATATTGAATGCAAAACAACCCATGTTAATTATTCTGATACGATATTGTATGTACTGTCACTTCTTGGTGGAAATTCATGTTCAGATAAATAATTTGACACTGTCCTTTCACTTATTCCACTTTATTTTAGTACATTTATTACAAATTTATTATATACACGACCGGTTTCGAAAAAATCATCATCAGGTGTACTGCAGGTAATTTTAAATTTTTAAAAAATTTGTAAACAAAAAATGGGTTGTCAGCATCATAAAATTTGTCTACCATTCAATACAATTTTATACCAAATAACAATGTTTTCTACCAAAAATCGCAAATTAAAATTTTAAATGTATTGGAACCTATAAAATTGATACTTAAATAAAAAACAATTACATTAAATATATCAGCAAATCAGTTAATTAATGTCCTGTAACAATAATGAATGATATTATTTTACTAACAATTCATAAAATGTCATTATTTTTTTTAAATATAAGTAAATAATTTCACAAATTAATTAATTGATATAAATTCAGTTTATAGAATCTCTATTAAATTAAATGTCAAACGTAAAATAATGTCCTAAAATAAATTTTAAATGTCCTGTAATAACACAGAATTTGAGAGGCACGTCTGATCGTTTAGAAGGTTCCATCTTCCTGCTTTTCGGTAATACATGTAGATATTCGATGTTTTTATCTGGATCGAAGTGATGTCCATTGTTATTTAAGTGTTCGGCAAATGTGGATCTATCCGTTTTCTTCTTCCATGCTGCTAGGTGTTCTTTAATTCTTGTTTTAAATTTTCTACCTGTTTGGCCTATATATATTCCACTACATGTATCGCAAATAAGTTTGTATATACCGCTGCTGTCCGTGATATTATCTCTTTATTGTTACACAATAAATTGTTACACAATAAAAATGTCTTTATTGTTACACAATAAATTTTTAAGGGAACCTGTGGTGTAAAACGCAACCTTTGTGTCCTTCTTTTGCAGAATTCTTTGGAATCTGTAGGATAATGGGCCAATATAAGGAATTTTTACCCATGTTTTTACTGTTTTTTCGTTTTCTTCTATACGGTTGTACAGCATTTTTTCTATCATCTTTTTCTTCGCTCTCTTTAAAATTCCGTCGATCAATTCTCTTTTGTAGCCGTTATTTTCATCAATGTGCTTTATGGTATTTAGCTCCACCCTGAAATCTTTTTTATCTGCTGAAGGCAGCAGCCGGTGTATTAAAGCATGGAATGTGGCATGCTTATGCTGATGTGGATGGCATGAGTTTGCGTGGAGGATGTTATCGCTGTACGTTGGTTTCCTACAGATATTAAATTTATGACGGCCAAACTCTATAATATGTATCGTCAAATCCAGAAAATTCAATGTGTTGTTTCCTATTTCTATCGTCATTTGTATTTTATTGCTGTAAGTATTAATATGCCTGAAAAACTGATTTAACAGTGAGTGATCATCCTTCCATAGGCAAATGATGTCATCTACATATCTGTACAAATACACAATATAGTGTTTATATGAGGATTCCAGAATTTTTGTTTCCAGATCATCCATGTAAATATCTGCGCAAAGAGGAGACAAAGGGCCGCCCATCGGTAGTCCATCTGTTTGTTTATAAATCTTATTGTCATATATAAAATAATTTTAGTCTAGGCAAACCTTAAAAATAGCCTTTAAATCTATAATTAAAAGAAAGATTAATGCAACAGACAAAGTTTAAATTCATAGAAGCAGGAATTCACCATCTTTATATGCAACGAGATAATATCGGAGTCCATTTAAAAATTGTACATGTAGAACTTGCTTATAGGTTACACCCAGTAGAATTGTACTGGATTCAGACAGAGGTACAGGAGTACGTACATAATAAAATACAGGAACAATTTGTTATACAAAGTAAAAAAACTTAGTCGCCTATCAGAACAACAGAAACCTAAAATAATAAAATCAAAAACATCGTTCTATCCAAGAATTGTAAATAACACAAACATTATCTTTACAAATAAAGAGATAAATATTTTAGAAAAAAGGCAAATACTGTCCTAATGTTAAGATATCTGAGAAAGAAATAGATAATCTGGCAGCGGACCTGGAAATAGCTTCTAAGGATAACAAAATAGCAAAACAATCTTGTACTTTGACATTACACAAATTAAAACACAAGCAATAATAATATGTTCTCCACAAGTTTAGAAGAGTCTAATGTAATAAAAAACTTAAAGAAGAAAATAAGCAAAAATGATTTGGGTATCACTAAGGCAGATAAAGGTAATACAGTAGTGATTGCAACAAAAATGGACTATCAAGAAAAAATAACAGACTTTTTGAATAACAATGAATTTGAAATTATAAAAAAGGATCCTACTGAAGTGTTTCATAATGAAGTCAAAGAAGTAGTTCGCTCCTCCGACAGTGTGCTTAAAAAGATACCGATAGCATCAATTTTACCTATGAACCCCCTGCCACCGAGACTTTATGGTTTCTACAAACTACACAAGCAAGGAGAGCCAATAAGACCAGTAGTCTCATATGTAAGAGCACCGGCCTATAACCTGGCTAAAAAAGCTAATATAATTTTCAAACATATGACAAAATTTCGTCCAAAACATACGATATATGATAGTCTAGATTTAGTTAATAAAATCAAAGATATTCAAGTTCCAGAAAACGCAATTCTTGTATCGTTTGATGTTAAAAACTTATTTTCAAATATACCAGTAAAGGAATGTTTGAACATAATAGACAAAATTTTATGCACTTCACATTTGGATGCACAAGAAATTATAGATTAAAATAAAGGCTATTTTTAAGGTTTGCCTAGACCAAATTTATTTTATATATGACAATAAGATTGACTACCGATGGGCGGCCCTTTGTCTCCTTTTTGCGTTACAACCCATTTTTTGTTTACAAATTTTTTTAAAAGTTAAAATTACCTGCAGTACACCTGATGATGATTTTTTCGAAACCGGTCGTGTATATAATAAATTTGTAATAAATCTACTAAAATTTAGTGGAATAAGTGCAAGGACAGTGTCAAATTATTTATCTTAATTATTCTGATCTCCTAATTAATGTTATGTAGAAATTTAAAAGTATTTGAAGTAACGATCATCTTACTAAATCTTAACTTGAATACGATCGCACCGCATCGCAGTTCAGTGTGCAAGCCGTGCAGGGTTCGTCGCTCGCAGCAGCCCTAATACTATTTGTGTATCGAAATTTCATTCCGATATTTTAGAGAATATAAAAGGTTATTGGAATATCTTAACCCGGAATTCGATATAGGGGTATAATAAAAATAGATCTCCTTTTTGTCGGGGAATATAAGAGGCGAAATATTAAGTATTTTCATATCTTCCTACGCTATAAAGGTTTCTTTTGTATGGTAAATGTAACCCGTTTGCGATCTTTATTCCGCGATTAATAAAAACAGAGATTAACATTGTGTTTGTTCAAGGTATATTCTCAATCTTCTCGGGGTTTTTTATCAGAGTAAGGATGGAAATTTGAATTTTATTTATATGGAACGAGTACGTTGTGGTATTTTCTTTGGCCTATTTAACCTAGATAATATAATATTACGAAATAAAGCTATTGATATTGTAATATCACCACGTTTTATTTTACCCGACTGGAAATATCCAGTCGGGTAAAATAAACCGACCGCCACTAAATAAAGTTTGAAAAACGCTGCAGCAAACAATACATCAACGGGCCTTTGAACTTTGTTAATAAACCAGCGGCAGTAAAAACCACACACCAACTTCGAATAAACAGTGATCAACTCTACTAGTTCTGCAGCTGCCATGTGAGGAAAAAATCGGCCAAATGCGAGTCGGACTCGGGTACGAAGGGTTCCGTACCATTTATTGACAACTATCAAAAATAGTCAAAATATTATGTTTTTTTTTTTAATGAGAGCCATCTTTAAATATATTAATTTTGTTTTTGGTATGTGTTGTTACAGCGGCAGCGAAAATACTTAAAATTTCAGGTGTCACAATTTCTCAAAAAAAGCTTGTTTAGCCATACATAGTGTTTCGCCCATATTATTTTATTGAAGTGACTAAATAAGTATGGCACCATGGCAACGTCCATCGCTATCCCGTGGCACAAACAATGGTCGCCATCAGTCTCGAATTGTAATAATTTACTATTATTTATTCAACAAATGCACTTATCAATATAAAAAGTACCTAGCCAGTAGCCGATTCTCAGACCTTTTTTTTTTTTTCACGCAGAGAAATGCATTACGCATTCGACGCAGGGGATGGGGACTCCGGGCGCTTCTCGCCCCGCAGGCCGACAGAGGCCCCACTTGGGGCTTGCATGGGCCCGCCTTCTCTGGTGCTACGATGCACGGAGCGTTTGGTGCATCGTGACTCACTCTGGGACTCGAATTTGATGACAGCGTCCCCACGCCGCCACCACGAGTACCCCGGCTAGGGTGGATCATTGTGCTGGCGTCGCACACGTCTCCGCCTTAGCCGTCTCGAGGGAGCCGATTCTCAGACCTACTAAATGTGCATATCAAATTTGGTAAAAACAGTAAAGCCGTTTCGGAGGAGTACGCTAACATTGTGACACGAGAATTTTTTATATAAGACTAGCTGTTGCCCGCGACTTCGTCCGCGTGGAACTTCAGTTTATAGCGTGCGGTGTCAACAAAATTGGTGTATTTAAGCTTTTTAAAACCCAGGTACCCCTTAAATCAAAATACCCATAATCAGCAGTGCAGTGCAGTGCATTTCATTTTTTTTTGATAAACGTAAAGCTTATTTAGCCCCCCATTACACAACTTTAGCTTTAACCATAAACTATTTACTATTTAGCATTGGTAGGTTTAAGGATTCGTCACTTATCACTGCGTAGATAAAGTACTGAGTACTGAGTAGTGAGTTATTCATTATCGACGTGCATAACAATAGCAAGAATCGAAAAACGGTACTCAACTAACAACTTGGTACCACCTCTTATAAAAAGATGCATGAGCAAGCGATAACGCGATGTAGGAGACGCACGGCGCCATCTATTATGATTTTTTGTAACTAACTTAATTTAAACAAATTTACGCATTTTCACCCCCTTACAACCCCTTTTTCCGGTTAAAAAGTAGCATATGTCCTTACTCAGGCTTTAGACTATCTGTGTACAAAATTTTCTTACAATCGGTTCAGTAGTTTTGGCGTGAAAGCGAGACAGACAGACAAACAGACAGAGACACTTTCGCATTTATAATATTATAGTATAGATAAGACTTCGCTATCTGTCCGTCCGTGGGGTAAAAAGGAGGGGTGTTACTATGAAGTTTGATAAATTATAATACTATATAGGTAGTTGTAGTTTAATATGTGCATGTGCATACTGCCTTTGTCCACACTGTAGGTAAGTCACGGCTAGTAAATACTAAATTACATCTCAATTTGTGAAAAGACGTATAAGGAAAAGGCATATACTTTGAATCCTTACTAATATTATAAGTGTGTCTGTATGTCTGTCTGTTACCTCTTCACGTTCAAACGGCTGAGCAGATATAAATAAATGTAGGTAATATGGAGATACTTTGAGTCCCCAGAAAGGACATAGGATAGTTTTTTTGCCTTGTAAATAAAATTAGGCGCAACGGTGTTTCGAGCGTCATATAGTTTATAATTTAACTTTAGATGCAATTACGTACTGGCTTTTTATTTACACACCAACTTATTACCGCCACTAAATAAAGTTTGAAAAACGCTGCAGCAAACAATACAACGGGCCTTTGAACTTTGTTAATAAACCAGCGGCAGTAAAAACCACACACCAACTTGGAATAAACAGTGATCAACTCTACTAGTTCTGCAGCCGCCATGTGAGGAAAAAATCAGCCAAATGCGAGTCGGACTCGAGTACGAAGGGTTCCGTACCATTTATTGACAACTATCAAAAATAGTCAAAATATTATGTTTTTTTTTAATGAGAGCCATCTTTAAATATATTAATTTTGTTTTTAGTATGTGTTGTTACAGCGGCAGCGAAAATACTTAAAATTTCAGGTGTCACAATTTCTCAAAAAAAGCTTGTTTAGCCATACATAGTGTTTCGCCCATATTATTTTATTGATGTGACTAAATAAGTATGGCACCATGGCAACGTCCATCGCTATCCCGTCGCACAAACAATGGTCGCCATCAGTCTCGAATTGTAATAATTTACTATTATTTATTCAACAAATGCACTTATCAATATAAAAAGTACCTAGTCAGTAGCCGATTCTCAGACCTACTAAATATGCATATCAAATTTGGTAAAAACAGTAAAGCCGTTTCGGAGGAGTACGCTAACATTGTGACACGAGAATTTTTTATATAAGACTAGCTGTTGCCCGCGACTTCGTCTGCGTGGACTTCAGTTTATAGCGTGCGGTGTCAACAAAATTGGTGTCTTTAAGCTTTTTAAAACCCTGGTACCCCTTAAATCAAAATACCCAAAATCAGCAGTGCAGTGCGCACATAATATTTCATGTTTTTTAAATAAACCTAAAGCTTATTCAGCCCCCCATTACACAACTTTAGCTTTAACCATAAACTATTTACTATTTAGCATTGGTAGGTTTAAGGTTTCGTCACTTATCACTGCGTAGATAAAGTACTGAGTACTGAGTAGTGAGTTATTCATTATCGACGTGCATAACAATCGCAAGAATCGAAAAACGTTACTCAACTAATAACTTGGTACCACCTCTTTTAGAAAGATGCATGAGCAAGCGATAACGCGATGTAGGAGACGCACGGCGCCATCTATTATGATTTTTTGGAACTAACTTAATTGAAACAAATTTACGCATTTTCACCCCCTTACAACCCCTTTTTCCGGTTAAAAAGTAGCATATGTCCTTACTCAGGCTTTAGAGCATCTGTGTACAAAATTTTATTTTCAGTAGTTTTGGCGTGAAAGCGAGACAGACAGACAGAGACACTTTCGCATTTATAATATCATAGTATAGATAAGACTTCGCTATCTGTCCGTCCGTGGGGTAAAAAGGGGTGTTACTATAAGTTATAGTAACAACCCTTTTTTATTATTTGGGTACGGAACCCTAAAAACTTCCAAGACATCGCCGAGTCCAACTAAACGTCACAAGTTAAATAAAATGTGCTTGAAAATATTGAAACTCCGAGAAGCGAGCCGCACTTAAATCTGTTTATACTGAAGTTATAAAAGGAGTTGGGGAAAGTTCATCACGCTTACCTGTTACGCGGGAACGTTAGAGAAGGGCAATTTTGCATACAAAATTTATTCAAGAGATAGAGAGAGAGTAGACGTACGTAATTTGGTCGAGTTATGATAAATCCATCAGTGACAAGTCATCAAGCTCAATCCACAGTGCAAAGTCATAGGACCAAAAGTTTAAAGAATTTTTACGAGCTATTCAAAATACATTGCAACCCGACACAGCGTTCTGCAAGTCAATCAATGGGCATTGTCCAAAAAAAATCACATGTACTTTTTATATTTTTTTTCGTTAAAATAGGGTATTTTAAGAATATAAATTCAATAATTTTGAAATTCATTGGCTAGTTTTTCTCAATAAATTTTTAAAGTTTCGCTCTGACGTCATCATCGGCGGTCAATTGACCTCTGCAGTATGTTTTTTTTCCTTTCAATCTTATTTATAATGGCTACGAGAAGCTTACCAAAAGTTCGAAACATAATATTGGTCGAATTTATTGCTAATTTAACGCCATTGAAGGTCAAACTAAGGTTAAACATATTTGTTCAAAAATATAAGTAACTAATGGGTATTTCTTTCGTTTATATACAGAAAAACGATCACTGACTTTATTCCTCGAAATGTTTTTGTAATGAGCAAAATTAAAAAAAAATGGACAATCCCCATTTAATGTGAACAAAACCTTCTTATGTTATTAATAACATAGTTTTAAACTGAAAATTAATTTGAAAATGCAACACATTGTATTGAGGTCACGTTACAATAATATGTTTTCTTCTTCTACTACTAAAAATTTTATACTAAACCTCAAACACGGAAATATTCTAGATCTTTTTCAAATATAAATAGTAGTTTCATTACTTGGCTAAGTACAACACCAGAACTGCTAACATTTATCTTAATACAAATTAACTGAAAGTTGAAACTGTGGAGTATATCTTCTAGTTTAACTAGTGTTTTTTTCCTTTTCAAAGTTCAACTTTGAAGTTGGTTTCCCGAGAAGACATAGATTTTTGCAGATGTGGCCAAAAATTCACATGTTAACATGATTATTAGTTGCCAAAATGAATTAAAGTTTCGATAAAATATACTAACGTAATCGTACCTACGTAAAATGTAAAACAAAAAGTAAACTCTTTTACTCATAATGTCTTTTTACTCTTTCTTCATAATCCATACTAATATTATAAATGCGAAAGTGTGTCTGTCTGTATGTTTGTTGCCTCTTCACGCCCAAATCACTGAACCGATTTTGCTGAGACACTTTGAGTCCCGGGAAAGAACATAGCATAGTTTTTTTCACTGTGCGATTCCAGCACGATAATGGTCGATTTACACGGGTGACCAACGGATCGATTTTAGCCACCCGGCAAATCACCAGTCGAATCGCCAGTCCAAGTCGAATCGCCACCCCATTTACACGGGTGACTAACGGGTCGATTTTAGTCACCAGTCGAATCGCCTGTCCAAGTCTGTCACCAGCAGTATTTCCGGACCTATACGACCTGCAAACCTTCAAGAAAAGAGCGTATTCCCTCTTAAATGGCCGGCAACGCACCTGCAGCTCTTCTGATGTTGCGAGTTTCCATGGGCGACGGTAGTTGCTTACCATCAGGTGACCCGTTTGCTTGTTTGAAAAGTCGCCTGTGACTAGTTCATTCTGCGTGAAAATGTCGCGTCTGCACTCGCTACAGTAGTATTCGCAGCAAGCGATCGCTTGCGACTGAGCGTTTACACGGTCGATTCTAGTCACCGACCGAAGGTTAGTGTCCGACTGAAGGTCCATTTTTCCATCCATCCACCTTCGGCCGAAGCCGAAGGTTTATAATCTTAATCGCTCGACTCTCAGTAATTAATTTTAACCGACTTCAAAAAAGGAGGTTATCAATTCGACGCGTATGTATGTAATATTTCCAGAACTGCCCAATTTTCGTATATTATCCGATTTCAGTAATTATTTTTTTGTCGTACTAGGTAGGTTTTTGTAGGTACTGTTCAACTTAGGGAATAGTGCAAGTTTCAACAAAATCAGTTCAGTAGTCTTGGAGATACGGAGTTTTAATTCTCAATTACGTATAATTTTAATTAATTAAGTTTAAGGAATGACTCAAACGTGTAGTTCGAAAACGGACGAGAATTCGGAAAAAGTGTATAGAATCAAAATTATAGAGAATTTAATAAGTTTTTTTTTCATCGTAGAATGTTTTTTGCTACAAGTTACAACGCGTCGTTTTTTAGTTATTACTTATTAGCCAAAAACCAAAAATTGAGACTTTTGGCACTCTCCCCTCACTCCGGCTCATCTCCTAGACTTCAGGACTTTTAGTTTGTTTTATCCCTAAGCACCCTGAATCAGTTCCAGCAGAAATCTATCATATTCCTCGCTCACACATTCTACAACTACTTTGTAGCTGTTATACAATACGTGAGCGAGGAATCTGAGAGATTTCTGCTGGAACTTACTCAAGGTGCTTAGGGATAATTTATTTATTATTAATTCACAATTAAATTGTTATTTGTGAATTAATAATAAAGAAATTATTATTTTTTTACAATAGTTCAGTCAATTAAGTAGTTGTAGAATGCGTGAGCGAGGAATCTGAGAGATTTCTGCTGGAACTTATTCGGGGTGCTTAGGGATAAAACATACTAAAAGTCGTGAAGTCCTGAAGTCCTAATTATTGAATTAGACCAATCAATCAGTCTTTGTTTTACTCGACTAGACCGAAACTAGACTAATAAATAAAATAAACACAAATTCTTAATAAATAATTAAGTTATTTATTAAGAAGTTTTATTGTATTTGACAGTCAATCCCAGCGGTCTCTGCATACACGACCGGTCCGTCACTCTCTCACGACTCCTCAGTCTTTCGTAACAGTTTACAGTTCGTTCAATTTCGACGGTTGCTCGGACCTTCGGCAAAGCTTCGGCTTCGGCCAGGTTTTAGGCCGAAGCCGAAGGCTTCGCTGAAGGTGTTTTTTTGGCCAAAGGCCCCAAAGTCGTGCGGCTTTGAGGCTTACGACTTTAGCCGCATGCGTGATGCGGCGTAGTCGAATAATTGCCCTTTACACGGTCGATTTTCGCCGTGCGCCGTAAATCGTGCGGCTCTAGTCACCCGTGTAAATCGGCCATAAACGAATTTTCGGGCAACGGAGTAGCGGGCGTTATATTTCTTGTAAGTTATATTAATTTATATTCACATCGTCCATCTCTTACATATTGTCATGTCTATTATATTTTTCGCTCTGTAACCTCCTACTGCAAGTTTTGAGTTTAAAATTTAACTCCTTTTATGATGTTACTTTTATATAGTGTATTAAATAGACCAGCGGTGGAGTAAGCCGTAAGTTTCGGCATAATGTAATCTCCGTATATATCTTAACTTTAACATAATATAAAAGTTTTAAGCGTGTGAATTTCGGGTATTATTTTCACAATATTCTTTTAGCTCGTTTAGCATAACATAATATTAATATTGTGAAGACACCTTATCGTTGGATTTTTAAACTTTAGTTAGATAATTTTAAATAATTATTATTAATGATTCTCTTTCAGCCTATCCTACTAATCCTATCTACTAATAATATCATAAATGCGAAAGTCGTTTGTTTGTTACATTTTTACGACTAAACCGCTTGGTGACGCCTTGATATCGATTTTTCTCAGCAATGACTAAAGCTAAGAAATTAAAGTTCACTGTCAATATTCATCATGTCTTTGTCTTTTAATTGCCCATAGCATAACACGATTGGTCAACTTTTATAACACAGAATAATCAATCAAAAAGACCTCTGTAAAAAAGGGATTCTTAATTTGCCAACAGAGGAGAGTGATTTAAGCTTCCATTTGTACATAGATTGGTTCAAGAATACACTTTTATTTGCCCATAGCTTATAAGAAATATATTTTTTAAATTACGCGACAAAACCTTAGCAGTTTTATCTGTTTGGTATGGCGATTCTTGGAGTCCCGGGAAAGGATATAGGCTAATTTTGCCCTGAAAAGCGGTTCCAGCGCAATAAACGAATTTTGCCGCAGCGGAGTTGCGGACGTCATCTTGTAAGTTATAAAATATATAAACACAAAAATAAACACACTATGGCGTTTGTAATATTATATTACATTTCCCGTGATAAAAACTTTTAAACAACTTCTAAACTATTTCCAAACTAACCACTTCTTTTCAAAACAATTATTTTACTGTTCATATTTTTAGGAATCTAGTTTATAACCAATTAATCCTAGTCCTAGGTGACCTAGTCTATACATAGATGTCCTCCTAATCCGAGCGTGTGCGGCCAAGATAATAGCCCTCCGTTGCGGCCCTGTGTCGCCATATTTTAGTTTCCACTTACTGGACCTAGACGCTTAACCCTTTAGGCTAAATTAGGTATCCTAAGTCCTAACCGGATTTTGTGTTTTGGTAAATAAAGATCTAATATCGCCTGCCAAACTAGTGGTTTAGAGCGGATCGACTTGGAAGACGTAGATCAATTCCCCCGTTGGAAAAAATAGCTGAATTTATTCTCAAGTTTTGGTTGTCTGATTAGAAAAATGCTCATTCGTCGGCTGGGCGTGTAAAAAGTGGGTTCTGAGCTTGGTCTCTCGCCCGTCGTGTCGGTCATTTCTCCTCTGGGTTATAACAAAGTTTATCTTTACCTTCCTGTGATCACATGGATGCAGCAACAATCGAATATTCTAATTCTATATATAACTATTAAATGCCTTCCCCACGCTGTAAAAATCATAAAGAAGCACATTACGCGTCCTCGAAAAGCTCCACTTTTATAAGGCCACAGACAGAGCCTCGTCTGGCCCCCGCCAGGCCACGATAATGCCCCAACGAGGCCCCGACAGACCCCACGTCGTAGAGTTAACACGATATCGATGCATCACAATTTAATCTCGACTACCCTGGCCTTAACCAATTTGGGGTTTATTTCAATATTAAATAAAGCCCTTAGCCCCAGATATCAGGTATTTACGTTACGTTGTGTAACTAACTAAGCATCAAAGAAAAAAATAAAGGAAATTAGAGAATGGGTGCTAAGTTAAGTACAGAAAAGTTATAACGTGACCTGAAAAGAAAAGAAAAAAACCTTCAAAAAAGAAGTGAAATCCCACCAAAAACATGAAATGTAAAAGGAGCCAAGCAAAATATTATTGCATAGCTATTCAATACTTCTGTCGTAAAAAGTTTTCAGATCACATTCAAGCCAAGCCTTCAACTTATTTTGTAATTTAAATCAACATTGAGTAAAGTATCAATAGATTTCTTTATTTTATAATCATTATAGTGGGTTGCCAATGAGCACTAGAGAAATAATCAGCGACCAATAGGATTTATTTAGGCCATATGCGTCGTTACATACTAAAACACTTTACGCTTGCCGTCTGTTAAGTATGAATTCCTCCAAATATGCAGTTTTATATTTATTTCTCTTGTGCTCATTGCCAAACCACTATAATAATTATAAAATAAAGAAATCGATTGATACATTTACTCAATGTTGATTTAAATTACAAAATAAGTTGAAGGCTTGGCTTGAATGTGATCTGAAAACTTTTTACGACAGAAGTATTGAATAGCTATTCAATAATATTTTGCTTGGCTCCTATTACATTTCACTATTATGCCTGCTGCACCCGCTATAAGTACAATAATTAAATATCTGCGTCTTAAGGCCCCTTTATATGTTGACCAATGATGGCCTAATAGCCATTGGCCAATGACGTCGATTGTGGGCAAATGAAGACGAATATAATATTATATCCCTCCTCTTGTAATCACTTTTATAATAAGTACATTATGGGCCAAGTATACGCCACATTACACTTTAAACTTATACAACAATAATGGTGATAGATTTCATAGACGTCTAATGCTAAGTACCTACTCACATACGGTTTTGCTCGATCGAGCAATAACGTCGAGCAAAACCCGCGGCTAGGTCTTTCGTCCACACATTCAGCATTGCTCGATAGTTTTACTCTAAATCGATATATTTCATTCCATCAATCCGGCTCGATCCAGTTCCATCAATCCTTCGAGCGGCTCGATGCGAGCCTTCGAGCTGTGAGTTTTTCCGTCCACACAGTAATTATTATTACTCGATTTGGAGTACCTAAGTAAAACTATCGAGCAAAACCGTATGTCATTAGGTACTTAGCATAAGAACTATTGTGCGCTAATTTCAGTAAAATCCCATTATTGGTTTGTAATAGATAAGTCAGTAACAGTTGCCATTTACACAAACTGATGGCGAGACATTAGTGAAACTGGGCGTTAATGTTTATCCCGGCAATATAGTCTAAGAGCCTGCGTATAGTCCGGGAGCTAATGATGGTAGATAGCCGGCAATTTGCAACGGTCCACGCTGATAACTAATACTGAGCTGAGACCTAGATCAAGAGGCTAGACCTTCATTAATCCTAAATCTATAAGCGAATGTTTATGTAATTAATAAAAAAAAATCAATAAAGCATTTTATAAAAACTTTTTAAAGTAGATATTAGATAAGGCCTTAAATTTATAGATCAGTTAAGGCTACTGTTTTATCATGTAATTAATAATTTGAATTGACTGTTTGCAACAGTTTTTTAATTATTATGTTAACATTAAAATTATTACTTTTAAAGGCTAGCATTTCTAATACATTTTCAAATAAGGATAGTAGATATTTGGTCAACTTTAAAAACCCTTTCTAGGTTGTTTCGTCGAACTCTGTCCATAGTCCATACTTTTCGGCCTTTGACGATGACAATCAAAGTATTTATAAACCGGGCCGTCACCTTGTAACACATTCGACAAGCCGCAGGTTCATTAAGCACGGGCTCTAAACAAAAGTTAACAAGCTGTATGCTGCGCCGCCGGCGGCCACTCTAATGATGAAGACGAGCTATGGCCTTAGAGGGGCCAATCATGTATCACGTGACGTCACATAATTTTTTTACCTTCCCCCTCACTTATGTCACGCTTTTTAAATACAATTCACACGTATTGTCACATGCGCTTTGACCCCGTGGGCCGTGTCCCTAAAGCTGTAATGTAGTAGAATATTTTGTACTGCAGTAATACATTATTATGACCCAGATTGGGTTGATGACTATTTTACTATTACCCGATCAGAGGTTTTAGGGTGAATATTAGGGAAAAAGGGTAATGATTTTGGCTGTATGTATGCGCCCTCGTAACATATTACTCAGATTTAAAGAAATGAGGTAGCAATTCTGTAATTACACCGCGGATGACTACAATTTTTCAATTTCAAAATTTAGTATTTTTACGTAGTCGAATCAAAGGTTTATTAACTTCTCCCCCTTCTCCCTTACTAATGAATAATGATATCAATTTGCGTCTTGTTTCAACTCACTTCCGTATGAAGTGACCCTTACATTCTGAATAACAAGGAAAATTAATTGCTGACTACGTAACTTTTACTATGGTATCCAAAAATACCCAAGCACCTGTCACCTTTGCCTCTTCCGTTTCCTCATCAGGAAGGATGTCGTTGGAACTTTTTGCGCAGTCAATCAATCAAACTGTCAAAGGGGCTAAACGGTAAAATTAGTAAGGTTAAGAACACTGTGAAATATAACAGCTCTCCTTCGGGCGTATTCAGGTGAAAACGGAATTATATCGAAGAAGATAACATAGTCCCTGTCCGTCCGTTTATCACTAGGCGAGGTGCCTAGTGATTTTTTATAAAATTTGAGGACAAACAAGCAAACGGATCTCCTGATAGAAAGCAATTACCGTTGCCCATGGATACTCGCAATATCAGAAGAGCTGCGGGTGCGTTGCCGGCTTTTAATAAGGACGCTCTCTTCTTTAAGGTTTGAAGGTCGCATAGGTCCGGAAATACTGCTGACAACCTCGCAGAATTTTTACAGTAGGCACAGACTGTAAGCGTGATTTTATAGGTATTTCTTGGTGGTACAAAATATAATGCGCATACGGCGCGTTCATAACAAGTTAAATGTTCTTTTTATGAAAAAAAAAACATGTTTTATTATTAAGCATATTACGGGAAGTTTATTTCTGCACGAGCACTCAGTTATTTACCCATAAACTATATACAGTATAGAGTAAAAACAACGCGTCGTAAACCGAAAGTAAACCGTCTCTGTTTTTACACCGAATTTATCCTTTACGTGACAGGATGGCAGTTTCATGTTGTTTCGTCATCATCGTCAGAATATTTTGCTGGTGCATTCCATATTATTGTGTTTTATATGTTGTGTGTATGTGTTATTCCATATTGTGTGAATATCTAACCGAATTCTCTGGCTCGGACACGTACTAGAACGAATGAAAGGTGACCGAGCGGTAGAAAAGCGTATGCGGGGCTAGTGTCCGGCAGACAACTGATGGCCCACCCCAGAATACTCGTAGGTTGGAGTGATGAGGTAAAAAAAGACCTGATGGCGTTACGAGCTGAAACATGGCACGGCGTGTGCTTGTGTCAGAGGCCAAGACTCAATTTGGGTCGCTGCTCCGTAGTAAGTAAGTACGTAAGTATTCCAGTGTTCCGGGGCAATGAGGCTTCGAAATGGTTTCGTTCCAATTAAGTTATACCACGTGTAGAACAGGAAACCACGAGGAAAGACAAGGCCTATTTGTCAAATTCTATGGTTCCCGTGTGACACTTTTTTCGCGAGAGGAGCCATGGTGGTGCTGGACGTATAAAAAAGGCGGACGGAGTCCCACCATACACAAACCTGTGTCCTTTAGAGTAGGCCAGCTGACTGCATGTACACGGTCCGCACGCACACATTATTACGCTAGTTTTTAGATTTTTTTTTTCAAAAGAATCTCTACAAGGTTGACTTCAGGTAATTTTATTGTAAAATGTATTAAACAAAGCTCAAAAGTGATAATAAACCTTTTCAAAAAAAATCACAGTTTTTTGTTTATAACTTTTTAAATTTTTAATTTAGGGTAAAAAGTTATATAAACATATTTGTAGGCAAAATAATTTGCAAAAAATTATATTCTTACAAATTTTTTGTAAGACGTATAGTTTCCGAAATATCACGAAAATAGTGTTGTCGCCCCCTTTTTCAAGATGGCGGCCGGGGGACAAGAGCGGCGACCCCACAAACTTGAGGTTAAGCTTTTATGGACCCCCCAAACATGTTCCAAAAATAAAATTGCGTCCTCTAATAAATGCAATATTCGGTCCTTAAACATTTCAATGGACTAAAACAGCTAATTCCCACCAAGTTGTATTTTTGAAATACATCTTTTTATTTCTAAGCCTGCGATGTGTGCGTGGCCGACTCTGAAGAGACAGTTCTGTGTATAATAAGATTCCGTCCGCCTTTTTTTTTCTACGTTCATGTGGTGGTGGTACTTATTCAGAAAAAAGTTAAGCATGAAACTTAACTTTTTTTCTGCTCCACGGAGACTTGGGGCTCCGCAAATGCCCTTTAATGCTAAGTACTCACATACGGTTCTGCTCGATAGTTTAATGCTTAGCACAAACCTACGCGTCAGTAGCGGAGCGTCGAGTTGCGTCAAGTTCCAAATCGAAGGTGATGATATATTTGACATATTTAATTCTATCAAGCCGGCTCGAAGCGAGCCTTCGAGCTGTCAGTTTTGGCGGTCCACACGGTGGTTATTGCTCGATTTGGAGTAAAACTATCGGGCAAAACCGTATGTCAGCTGTACTTAGCATAAGGGCTCCACGAGCGATGCATGTAATAATATTGTTTTCAAAAGTGTCATCACTCATCAGACACCAGGGTCCAGCATATAGAGACAATAGGCTTGATGAGTAATTTTTTTTCTTATTGGTAATTGAAAGACCCTTAAAAAATAGAAACATCGCTGAAAGAATGACTCTCGTAGCTTGAAAATTCACCAAGATATGAACAATTCAAACATCTCATAAAATAGACCTGCCCGAAACGCTCCATACAAAGTGCTACGAAAGACTGACGTCAGTCTTTCGTAGTTTGTACGGATCGGGAGAGAACTTTGTTCGATAGGTATATTAAATATTGCGTTTATGAAAGTGGTTTCATACCAAAAGTTGCTTTTAATTGCATAAGTTTTCGAATGGTATACAAATATTAAGAAATTTAATTGAAAAAAAAATCGACTTGATTATCCAACTTTGAAGGCGCCTAACAAAAAAAATACAAATGCTACCGAGCTGAAATTTTGGTAACGCTTATTTTTTACCGTGTTTTCTTTATTTTATTAACAAAATTCGCTAATCTTTGACCTTGTCATCATCCCTAAAAAATGTCACTTCTAAAAAAAATTGAGAAGCGCAGCTCTAGTCCTAAGTCCATTTGAAATCACGAATTCTGATTTCGTAATTACAAAATGCAATATTTATGATGGACCCTTATCAATATCATTACGCTGTCCTCGGCGTGACGTTCACTAAAACATAGCTTTAATATGCCTTTTGAATTATAAACTGTGAGTTGTGACAGCGTCGACGAGTTAAACCGCAATTCCCAATCTCGAACCGGGACAATTAAGTCCCTTGAAGTTATGAATTATTTAAATTATTTCTGTTGCTTTGTAAGTTTTCATCTTTACCTTCGTACCATAATGTATTATGTTATTATTATCATAATATTGAAATAGTAAATTATTATTTTAACAGGCCCAGTCCATCACACATACCCAGCACTGTAATTTACGCATGATCGACTACGGCTGTCACGGCAACCAAACCTCGAAAACCCTTTGACATGAAATCAGAGAGACCGAACGACAATCTAAAACTATCTTGGCACCCAGAAAGAAATTAAATTAAATAAGAAACTTTCGGAGCAGGAAGTAGCGATATTAAATAAAAATAATATACTTAAATAATAATTACCGGGTCGTATTCATCAGACCATCTTCTAAATATCAATTTTTAACCCCCGATAAAAAAGAGGGGTGTTATTAAGTTTGACGTGTCTGACCTTCTGTCTATCTGTTTAAACATTACATTATTATCTGTACCATTATCTGTAAGTTGTGTGAAAAATAAATATTTTTATTAATTCTATTATTATTTACTATCCACGTTTGTCCCATATTCAGTTGTGGGTCCATAACTAGTTCCAGTAAATGCAACGTCACCTGTCTTTTTTTTTTTTTAATAAGGGGGCAAACGAGCAAACGGGTCGCCTGATGGAAAGCAACTACCGTCGCCCATGGACAACTGCAACATCAGAAGAGCTGCAGGTGCGTTACTGGCTTTTTAAGAGGAAATACGCTGTCGGTCAAGGGGCATTGTCCGGTTGTCCCGGTAGTGGGTCATTTCCCGGTTTTGCTAGTAGTACATACCTACCCGGTATTGGGACCCCTTGTTGGGACGTCCTTCATCCGGGGACGTGACCCGGGTCAAAACCAGATTTACGGATCCAATATAAAATTATCTAAGTCTACACTGGCAATTGAATATCATTAGGACTTTCAGAAAATTCTTTCGCAGTAAGTATTGAAGACGAAGAAAGTTAAATAAGGATTTTCTTCGAGGAATTTTCTTGTTTGAATCAAATTGTATAAATGTAATTAGTGATTACGTAAGTTTTCTATTCTCTCTGAACTTCTCTGCTAGTTGTTACTTTTTTGAATTGATTTTAATGGAATTAAAGTGAAAATGAAGAATAAAATATTATAGGTACACGATTATTTTTTCACCAGTACATTAAATCAACATACGTAATAGTTGTAAAAATACAATAATAAGTACCTACGTACTTAAATATACTAGCGATACCAATAAGGATTAATTATTTTTTGTTATTGTGATGGTCATGTTAGCAATGTAATAGCTATTATACGTACCTACTTAAGTTATAAGTATTTTAAAGTTCTGTAATTTAAAAAAAATCTGCCAAGTGCAAGTCGGAGAATCGCGCACGAAGGGTTCCGTACTATTATAGAGCAAAATTAGGCCAAAATTTTATTTTAATATCATTATTAAATATTATTAAATATTAGTATTTTTTGTAACCGACAAAAATTCAGGTCAGTTTGTCTATAAAGGTGCTTGTACCCCTGCAAAAAATATTTGTCTACAGCTTTCGGCTGCTTATATCTATTAAGCAATACTCTCAAAAATTTGAAACGTCGTTTATAGCCTTCTTCCATTTCGTAATTGATCATAGCTTTGGCGCTTGTTTTTGGATATATTACCCTATATATCCAAAATTTATTTACATATTACTCTGTCGGTTATACCCTACAACCTTTTTCAACCATATTTCCATAGACTCACGCAATGCCAGTCGCCAGATGTTGATTATTCTTCTTTTCCTTCACTTTCAAACGACATAGTGTGTCACATGTGTGTCACTTAAGTTTTATAATTCTAGTTTTTGTGAAAGTCTACTGTTACTTGTGTTCTATTAACTAATAAACCTTTTCCTATAACAGTTATGAATCGTCTAGTCTCGTATACCCTTTTACTTTGCGATGTAAGAAATCAGAATGTTGTTTAGGCTTCTTATCCTTTAATTTTTTTTTTGTCATTTGTCTCTTATGCCATATTACCTCATTCAAAATTTTAAAGCAATTGTTATAAGCGACAAAAACCACTTTAAATAGCGCCAAATCATTAAAACTAACTATACCGGTAAGAGGCCCATTTTTTATCATTTTATAACTGTTTAAATTTTCACGATACGCCAATAAATAACAGAGATACGTCAGTTTTTCTTCAACTCAAAACTTTAAACGGCTCTCCTGAACATTTCACTTTTTGGCGCTTATACCCTACTTCCTTTTAACCGTCGATATTATTATTATTTTACTATTGACCCAAGTAAACAACGACATCTAGTTCAGTGCTCTACAAGTAAACTATCACTTTAGTTTCAATTTAAGAAGCTAGATGGTGCTCTAGCTTGAGTAAAATCAGCAACATCCCTCGGCCCTTCCCGGTATTTCTGATAATAATAATTAAAATAAAGTATATTATGGCATCTTCAGAATTTACGTGATTCTATCTTTAAATCTCAGCAGACCGTACGCGGTGTAAATTATATAGGTAGCGCTATATAAAGCGCCATCTATAATATTTAACGCAAACTAAAACAATAAAGACTGGGCGTTTGCTTGGGTACCACAGCGCTCAACGTTTACTAAATATGGCACTAGGTAGCGCTTTTAAAAACGAGCGCAGAGCTGATAAAAATGATCGTACTCGATGTGGCAAAATTAAATGTATTCAGAATAATAATAATTATGGTATTATGTATAAAAGCGAGTGAAAATTTTAAAAATTATGTACTTAACATTTTTTTGTATGTTAGTTTTTATGATTGTGTTCGTATAATTTTCTCCGGAATTATCTCCGAAACTACTGCAAGTTCGACATAAGTAGGTAATCCCTTTTTGTTGTAGTACCTACTACGTATTGTTCAACTTAGGGAATACTGTAAGTTTCATAAAAATTGGTTTAGTAGCTTTATTTTTATTAATAATTAAGGTGCATTGGGGTAACTTCGGAAGAAAAAAAAATAGGGATATTTCGAAAATGGCAAATAATTACCAAACAGAAAGTAATTTTGAGTTCTGGCCACATTTACCGAGACGCCAATTTAATCACCTCTCCCGCTTCCTTTCCCTCGAGCCGTGAGCCGGGAGTGCGTGTGCAGCACTAAGTTCATTTTTTCGCGCCAAGTGCAATTTATGATTTTTTGGGATTATCGAAATTACCCCGTTTTGTTTTACACAGAAATTAGGTAAGTTACCTAATATTTTGTTTGTTTTAAAGAAGCTATGACGTTTATTGCTTTCTTAAGAATAGGTAATGTTGCTCTAGCTATGATTTTTAACAAACATTCTAAATAACCACAGTGGGGTAAATTTGCTAACGAAATTTCCCCAATAATTTTTTCATAGTCTTTTGCAGGGGTGCGCAACATAATATAAAATATTTACCTGCCTTTACCGACAAACATAAACGAATGAAAATACAGAGTCCAAACTTGACTGGACTCGTACAAATCATGTCGATTTTCGACATTGAGAGGTTTAAAATGTATTTTTGAAAAGCGTAGAATCAATTTTTATTGTCGTTAAAATAAAAAACCGGCCAAGTGCGAGTCGGACTCGCGCACCGAGGGTTCCGTACAAACCTGCAAGGTTTACAAAGTTCGTTCATTACGACAATCGAGTATGAGGAAATGGGTAGTAAGTTTAAAATTATTAAAAAAAAATATATTATGTGATGTAACTAAAAATTTATGGTTTTCGTAATTTTTCCTTTATCTATGCTATAAGACGTTGCTTCGTACCAAATTTCAAGATTCTGAGTTCACGGGAAGCACCCTGTAGGTTTTGATTCCCTTGCAAGTGTCGAAAATTTGCGGCATAAACGGCTGTATCTTTTGATTGCGTTGGCTTAGAAGTTTGATTTTTTCACAGCTTCAAGGGACAGTAGACTTGAGTAATTGATATAAATTTCAGCTTCATACCTCCACGCGTTCCTGAGAAAAAGGGTCTTGACAGACGGACGGACGGACAGACGGACAACAAAGTGATCCTATAAGGGTTCCGTTTTTTTCCTTTTGAGGTACGGAACCCTAAAAATAAAAACAGTTTTAAAGATTACCCATAATCCGGGTTCCAAAAACATTTTTTTTATTACTATCCAGCAAATGTTTCGTGAGTAGCTTCATTTTGATAAGACGAACAACAATTTCCTTTGCGTAAATTCTCGAAAGTGGTAGCTAACAGAGATAGAAAGGATTTAATATTTCTATTTAATGGTCCTAAAATATGGGATGTTCTATATTTTGTAGGACAAGGTTACTCTTGAATTTTATAACTATTTACCTATCAATATACAAAAAATCAGCTGGTTAGGGTTCCGTTTTAAATAGTCGTTTTAGTTCATTAATCAACAAAACTTGGTTGACTACGGAACCCTAAAACACAACCCAAACCAGCTGATTTTTGTATATTGATAGGTTAATAGTTCTATCTCTGTTAGCTACCACTTTCAAGAATTTACGCAGAGAAAATTGTTGATCGTCTTATCAAAATGAAGCTACTCACGAAAAATTTGCTTGATTGTAATAAAAAAATTGTTCTATGGAACCTGTACGACTATTATAAAAATGGTTTAAGTGAAGAAGCCACTTTTATTATTTGCAGGTGTCAACTGCTCGGGTGTTGATTGCTGACGTGGTTTTTAAATGCAGAGCTAAGGCGCGCCTTTCCTCTGCAATTGAAAACTACTTCCTTTTTTTAATTGAGTTTTAATTTTGATTTAGCTATTTACGAGACTGAGTAAAAATTATTTTTATTTTTAACAAAAAATGTGTTCCTATTTTATTTCGTTAGTTATAGTTTTGTTGGGCATTAAATAAATACAATAATATCTAGTGTTAGCTTTTCTATTTACTTCTTTGCTCCAAATGTTGAGGACATCTGCGTCCCCGATGGGGTAATTTCGAAAATTTTGCAGTCTAAAACTTAGTTTGGTGTCTTCTATGGCTTGTATGCACAATGTTTTTGTATGGGGTAAAATAGAATAAAAATAAACGTGTGCCTTAAATGTATTTTTACAGTAGGTCGTGTTTCGCTGTTATTCGAAATTACCCCTTGAGTTTTCGAAATTACCCATGAACAGTAAAAATAGGGGTTATATTTTAAAGGGGTAGTTATACCAGAATCCGTAAATACTTTTGAACTAAAAAAGATACAATTCACATGGAAATATGTTTGTCATTACTAAAATGTTAGAGTTATAGCCTATAGGTAAAAATATATACAAATTTGTCTTCTTAAGTTGAAGCAATGACACAATAGCTCACTCTTCCAAAAACTTTACGAAATTACCCCAATGCACCTTAAATAATATACAACTTGTTATTCATGTTTTAAGTAAGTAACTTTATGTTTATAAAGATGTAACTGTAAAGTACTTATTACCTACAAGTTACAATTACAACCATTACAATTTACAACCTACATTATTAAAACACTTTCATTAAAAACAGAATATAATACCTACTGTCAGTCTAGCTACAAAATTACAATACCTAATAAGTTCGCCCCCTGTGGTATTTAGTAACCGCTGGTGTCGGTGGGTGGTATTGGTATTTGGTGGTGACTGGTGAGGTTATTAATTTGGTCACAATGATCAGATTTTTAGGGCATAGGGAATGCATGAGGTACATCAAATAAAAGCTACCCTTATTTACTTACTAGCTACAGAAAAGATTTTCTGTCGCACTTAAATTTAGAAATTACAATCTGCAAAATATATAATATGCAGTTATTATCGTTTTCTACCGTATAATAAAATACACATTCTGTTTTAAAAGAGATGGACCATTGACCAATACTCATAAATGCCCATAAATCAGAACACCCAGACATTTTAGGTTTAAAGATATTCCAACGAAAATTAATTACCTACATTGTTCACTATAATCTACGAATAATAAAAAACTACGGAAGAGTAACTCCGTCAAAAAACATGCTCCAAAATACTTGTCAAAAAAGTGAACCTTAGGTTCACTTTTCATACATTAGGTGACCTTGAGCGGTATAAAGGCTGACGTTACATGACAGTTCGAATGGAACCAAATTTAAAACTGTATTAGTATGGGAGTTACGTTTCCTGGTTTTATTATTCGTAGACTATAATAGACTAAATTAAATTGTTTACTTTATGTCATAAAAAATAATATTTAAAGTAATAATAATTATTCTTATCGTTGCTTCAAATTTTCCCATCCCATATTATTATTATCTACATTACCCATCAGAATAAACGCCCAACATACCCTATGGTAAGTTTATACATTTTCAGTCCCTAACCTTTGTGTCAATTGCATTAAGAAGTAATAAGTAATAACATCCTACAACACAATTACCACTCGCCGCCCTGTCACAATTACTCACAGCTCACGAGAGGTATACCCTCACCATCAATCTGACCAGTCACGGTGGTTGCATCGTGACGTCAGCAGGGTAACGCTGCCCCGCGGCGCTGCACGGGGGTTCCCCTGAGGGACATAGATTAGGTAAGGTAGAAGGTGAAGTTGGAAAAACAGGATATAGACCTACCGCGCTGTACGCATCTGTAGCTACATAGTGTAGTTACTAGTTTTGTAGTTGGGTCAACACTACAGAATCCGACGCTTCTGTAGCTACGTTTAAATATACCTATTCCAGGTTTTCTTTACGAACATATTATTATTACTCCTATTTAGTCTTTACTCATTTCCCTTTATAATTTATTTATTTATTTATTTATGTGACATGGAAAACTTACAGCTAAGTGACATCAGTGGAAATTATATATATAATATGGATCAGAAAGCCAATTACAAGTTTTCACCTCTAAATAACAGAGTAATTGAATACAAGATATTGTGAACGGTCTTACTAATTAGATACAGATATTATGTTTTTAAGTAGGATAACAAAACAAAACAACTAAAACAAAAAGTTTAAACTTTAAAGGTAGGTCTGACTAAAAACCAGAAAGAAGAATATGCTAATTATAAATTAATCGTATATCGTACAATTTACCATAGTATTGTGGTTTGAATATGTTATACAAATTTAGGAAATCAAGTTATCAAAAATTTGCAGCTCAAGCTCTTTCTAATCGACGTTGTCTTAGTAGTAAATATATCAAGATCGTAATCACGGCATAGCTTGTTGAAGTTGTGACTCGCTCTCACAACATACGAGTTTTGTCTGTAGTTGGTGGAGGCTTTTGGTACCGTAATGTTTAGTTTCTGATTTCTGCCTTTGAGTTTAATGCTCAAAAATTAACATTTATTGAGCTTAGTCACAACTCACAGTATTACATGGGGTAAATATTGTAATACTGTGGCTTAGTATAGTCAGTAGGTACTCTGAAGTTCGTTGTTTTGTTAAAAGGTCAATGAAGCTTCGGTCCATTCTAGATTTATGAAACAATTCTCAGACACGTTCATTTTTGTTTGATGGGCTAGTTTTTGTATTTTAAACGTCACTGTAAAGGTTTTTTTTTTTTAATATCATAATATTGTGGTTTTATTCATAGAAAATTTTAACGAACCTACAATAATTATTGTATGATAAAATAATAGATGTATCAACAACTTATATAACACCCCTCTTTTTTGTCGGGGGTTAAAACTAGATGACGCCCCCTATGAACTCCGTTGCGCCAAAATTCGTTTATCGCGCGGGAACCGTACATTTTTCCGGGATAAAAACTATCCTATGTCCTTTCTCGGGACTTAAAGTATCTCCATGACAAATTTGAGCAAAATCGGTTCAGCGCTTTGAGCGTGAAGAGGTGACAGACAGACACACTTTCTCATTTATAATATTAGTATGGATGGATATCCGAGCAACTCCTTACACTTAAGAGGCCGGGTACCCTTGGAATTTCTCATACATACGTAATACCAAAATCATTTTCTCATACGAAAATATTTAACATGTTTGAGTTATTTTTCAGTTTAAAATAGTAATTAGCTAGGTTCCTACACAAAAATTTACTTCAAAATATTTAAACACAAAAATATATTTTTTTGTTTTAATTTTTTTTTTTAGTAAATTAACTATTAAATATTTAAACACTAAAAAATATATAAATACATAGTAAATTTACTACAAAATATTTAAATACGGTACTAAAAAATATTTTTTAAGGTTTAAATATTTAGTAGTAAATTTACTATTTATTTATATATTTTAGTGTTTAAATATTAAGTAGTAAATTTACTAAAAAAAATAAAAAACAAAAAAAAAATAGTGTTAAATATTTTTTAAGTAAATTTTTGTGCAGGAACCTAGATAATTACTATTTTAAGCTGAAAAATAACTCAAACATGTTAAATATTTTCGTATGAGAAAATGATTTTGGTATTACGTACGTATGAGAATTTCGAGGGAACCCACCCCCTTAAGCAGCTGTCGTCTGTCGTTAGTCGTCACTCGTCAGTACTACATAGGTACAAAATTGGTACAAAACAAAACATCCTCTCTGCACACAAACTGATCTTCATCTCCATGCTCTTAAGCCGCGCCAGGGGTTCTAATCCTACTGAGTCACGAAATTGATACAGAATTTGGTTTCGATCAATAGCCCGTATTAAGCAACTTTGTTATTAAAATTGCGTTTTTTTTTTCACAATCGAATCGTCGGTACAAAAGGATTGTTTCCGTGATTTTTACAATTATTCGTAGAGACCCCGTGGGATGAGCTTAGGGTGGAATAAAATTGCATATTAGATGAGTCATCGTTACTGAATAGCTCTATAATATAACGTGGTGGCAGTCATTCATATACTAATTATTTGTACAAGATATTATTGCATAAATGTGTATTGCAGGCTGCAGCAATTACCTACGGTACTTTTATCTTTACAATATTTTTGGTGCAGTCCACGTTAAGTCGATAAAATATTAGTAGGGGAGGTCGCGCTCAGTTTAAAAAGTAATTTCATACCGAGCGAAAATCGTTACAATAATAGTATTCCACTAATACATAACAGCTTTGATCGTCAGCCACTTCATAATAGGTGGAATAAAAATTGAGAGCATCTCAAAGTTGTTGCTGGGAATCGTATTGAATTGACATTAAAACGATCCCAATTCGCACCCAATAAAGGTTCATATCTAGATTATACACGTTTAGGTTGGGTAGGTGTTATTTTAGTTTTAGTATATAACAACAGATGGCGCTTTTTAAGTAAAATGTGTATAATTCTTCTTCACAAATATTGACTATCGAATTATACTTAAAATTGCTATGTGAGATAATTTTATGGTTAATTCAAACGAAAATCGCCGTCAGCTGAATGTTTGCAGGTGGAAATGTCGTCTACGCGACGCCCTAGGATACATTGAGCGCGAAGTACGGCTATATTGGTCATAACTTATATCGCTGGCTGACGGTTTTTCAACCATCGTATTAGCGACTGACGGTTTTCTTTATTATTTACAAAGTGGAAACATTCACCTGTATAAATTTTGTACGGTATAAAATGACTTTATATTCAAAAATTTTTTACATGTTCAGTAACGCGACTGACGTTGAATCCCCCGTCTTCAATACGGCTGACGATGATTTTTTCGTTAAACATGACCTCAATAATCATCCATCAAAGTTTCATTCGGTATAAAATCACTTTTCGCAACTATTTTTTTACAACTTTGAAATACTCTCAGTTAACATTCCACCACGGGTGCGGCGACTGACGCTGATTATATTGATTGATAAATATTAAGCTACCGCTGGACAAAAAATTGGTCGGTATGAAATGACTATGGTATGGCACTACCTCCCATACTATAAGCAAAAGATAATAATTTAGCTGGTACAATTCCTTGACGAGCATGACTTAAAGTGCCTATGCTGCAGTGCGACCTAGTTTAACTATGAAGAAGATATTATTGTAATGAAATAACAATAAGAAGGTACCTACCTAGGTAGTCTGCATACAAAAAAGAAAATAGTCAAGCCATACGGAAGAAGTCTCTTCCAGGTGATCATACCGTCCAAAATATATAACACTGTAATCTGTATAATATTCGAGGCACCAGATTTCTACGAACATTCCCGTTCTTTACGGCGCGCCATTTTTACGCTCGGGTCATCCCTTAAATTGTTTTTATTGGGCGAGGTAAATCATTGTAATGCTCCAGTGCATTACCCCGGGAACTTCATTATGGCGGGCTTAATGGTCGGAGCGGCGATAAAATCCTTCTGATGGCTTGACCGTACACTCGGGGAAGTGGATACGTGAACAGTTTGGAATCGAGCCTAGCTCGATTTATACATATACGCCCGAACGCGCGGTTTGGCGGCTTCAACGCGAGATCATGTTCAATTGTAAATTGTAATATAATATTATATCAAGTAAATGATGATTATTGCTTGTGATCTCGTGGAGTAGCGGACCAAACGTCGCGTTCGTTACAGCGGACACATTAATTTACTCGAGAGTCGAGCCTTAGCAGTTTCACTTGTTTGTAATGACTAATGAAATAAGACGAAAAACAACAGGTTATTCAGGAATGCCGCCAGAAGTACTTGAACAAGAAGTAGACATGCCTTCTCGCTGCTTGGTAGAACGAAAGACTACGCGGCGCTGCGCGCTGGCGGTCTACACTCCCTCTGTCTTCAGAACTTTCAATTACGCCAATTGGTCAAAAATACTTTTGCTATTAGAAGTCTTTTATTTCTGTTTTATCTTTTAAGTAGTTGCTTTGGAAGTTGCAGCATCAAAAATACACATCTCTGAAACATCGAACTGCTCATGATAGCTTCAGGGCAGTAGATTATGGTTTACGAGATAAAGATACAGTGTACAAACAGCGTCGTCTCAAATTAGGGTTTTACTAACTTTTGCAAATAAACTCCAGTTACACATAACTGAACTGAAATCCAAGTAAAAAAAGTCGCCAAAAATGTAATAAACGAAACATAGGCCACGTAGCCTATATCCACCGATATTCCAGGCCAACTATACTAGATCTATAGTGGCTACGTTATCGGCGTTCGGAGGATATACGACTATTTCTTTATTCGCGTCGGCATTTAAATGGTAAATCATGTAGGCCATATAATTTACCCTAAACTCCGAGTCTCCCCATAAAAATGTGTTGAGCATGAGACGTCGGTTGTGAGGAAGTTTCATCGTTTTCGTAGTAGCCAGTTTCCGTCATCTTTTTTAATACTCCGCTATTTAATATAAGATATTCTTGAACTTTTATGGACGTCCAAAAAAAATTCGTCTTCCAAATCAAACAAAGGGTGCGAAACGGCTAAATCTATTTCTTTTCTGAACGTTATATAAAGAAAAATATAAAATGGATCCTAAAAGGACTATGTACTGTAGCATGTATTTTGCATCGTATGCATAAAAACTAAAAAGATATGTTATTTTGCATCGGGACTTAAGTGGTAAGTGATAGCAATTTATCTTGAAGGTAGCGAGTGTGATTCATATTAGAAAGCCGTTTACGGTTTAACAAATGCGTCTCTAATAGATTATCTCTCCCTGGACACGGCACATAAAACACATCCACAGCATTAGCTGCTAACTTATGGAACCTATCACTGCAACTATCACGCTATCTTAATAAATGTAAGGCTGCAAGGCTGGGTTCAAACGCACTACTTATTGTAAGGCTTGGCACAAACAGTCTTCTGACGGTTGAGGAATCGCAAATTAAACAAAGAAACGTCTTGATGGCCAGAGATAATAAATATACAGTAAATTACATAATATCAAATCGCTTAGTAAAGGTAAAATAAACAAATCATCTAGGATCACAAGATAAACAATGAACAGTAATTTGGCTGTCGTCTTGAAATTAAACTTGCATAACAAAGAGACGTTTTCGCGCACAGGACGTGCTCATCCCTTGTTTCGCTCTCTCGAGTTATCTGAAATTACGCAGATGTGTGCGTGCGTCGATTCGGGCGTCCAGTATGAAGATGGCTTGGAGTTTGGACAACCCCGAGTACACCGGCAATGTGGTCACCCCGGGGATATATCACGCGCAATTTGTAGCGATAGCGCCGATAGGTGGCTCGGCGAATTGTTGTTTATTGCCCCATAAACGTGCCGCCAAGATGGCCGCGTGGGCGAACTAAATTACTTGCTACGAACTAATAAAATACGCAAATACATCGTATGATGTAATGCATGTATTTTTGTGACGATTTGGATACGAGCAAGAAATGTAGAATGGGTTTTTTTCATTTTGTACGTCTCATGGGCCATGGGCGATGGCTACTATGGTGGATCAGAACTGGACTCCTTGACATGCTGCGTAGGTTTTGCTATAATGTAAATACTTTCTTTCTTTTTTTGATGTAAATATTTCACAGTATCGCGAAACTCACAAAGTTGTTAATATTATAAAGCTGTATAAAAATAATCAAGATCATACTATAGATGTTCAGATTATTCAGATCTACGCTGATAACAATATTATATTACGACGCCTTAATGTAGGTTTTTATTAATAAAAACTGTACCAATAACGAATGAGTTTGTCAAGATGCCAAGATAAGGAGCGATATCGATTACGGGTTATTCTCTATAATTTGGGTGATTTTTCAAAGCTGGCAAGTATCCATAATAACAAATTGAAATCGTCGGCGGTTGATCGGCAATTAAGGCGGGAGCTATAAATCGGATCGGATCGGATCGTGACATGGAAGAGGCGTAGCGGCCCCCGGCGGGACACGGGGTACACTGGGCACTGCAAATATTACTTTTTACAATGATTTAGCGACTCAAAGTACCTAGATCTTGGGCCTCCAACACGAGCCTGTACCACTCGTTGCGCGCCGCTTTTCGCACTCGTGACATAGGTACTTATTGATTGTTATAAAAAGCTTTGAATAGCATTAACCTGCACATTTTCTAAAAACTAAAACAGGACTGCAGCTATGACGTACCCACTACCAAGTATCACTTTTAAGACGAATACAAGAGATGTGTAGTGTGCACAAATGCGACAAGCCGTCCAAGCTTGTCCAAAAAAAATTGTTGTTGTGAAAAAACAATTGTTAATTACTGGCACAATCAGACGAAATGGAATTAATTCGAAGAGCTCATTGTGCCTTCACTTACGATGTATCACTAAGGCACATGGACGTCTGTATGACGTCCGGCGCACCCCTTTAAGTGCTGCCTGACGTGCTAAAGAATATATTAGCTCAGATAGCCGCCAGCGAAAATCAACCGACTCCTCCTGTCCCTTTCGAACAACTAATAAACGAAAAGGACGAGGTAACCAAAACATGAGGAGAACCAGCTATCTCCATCCAACAAGTAACGAAAGACAAGGACGGAGAACTGCAAATTCTTAAAATGTTATCTGCAAAATTTAGTCGCTGGATACATTATAGCGTGGAATGATGTAGGGGCCCTGATTGGACTGTAATTCCCTGTATTTATGGGCCGTGTATGAAGTAATGTGTGATGTTTGGATGAAGATTATAACTTGTAGCTTTCACATACAATTTTGCAGTCAAACCGTTTTGTAAAGATTGCGACTTGTTATCTGCTGAGAAAGCTGAATAAAGAATTATTTTATTAGGTCATTTTGACATTGAAATTATAGTTCTAGATAATAATTATGTAGAAAATAACAATAATCTACCGATTTCAGCAAATCATTGATATATTCAGGTAAGTACATTAAAAGGTCGCTGTAGTTGAATTATGTATTAACTCTTGCCTATAGTATTTTTTAGACCTATTAGGCCGTAAAAGACACACATTGCAATGCGCAGCTATCATGCACATTGCACCATTGACGTCGATCATTTGTAAGTTGCAATTAAAGACGAATATGTTAAACGTTTGTGAGCATTTGCATTTATTAATCGTGAGCCAACTTCCAATACTAAGCAGTAACTACTAAGAAATTAGTAGAGTTGTACTAGAACAATAAATCAGTCACAACACAGCAGCACATGTAATCATTTCAGCGCTGATCATTACCGGCCGCGGGGTACGTTTTTAACATAGGCCCACTTGCAACAGTCTTGGTGAACCCTAGGTTGTTTACCAAGTCCCTGGTTACACTTCTTTCCTGAGAGTAAGAGTGCTTTGGACTACGTCCAATTCGAATCCGATGCAAAACCGTGAAAGTATGGTCTGGAGTTGAAATGACATTCTCTCTCGGCTTGTCAATCACGGATTCGGATTGGACGTAGTGCAAAACGAAAACTCGCTGCAGTAGTGCATGGTGTTAATGAAGGAAAAGCCATGATATTTTAACAGTAGGTTAACTTTAACTCGGATTGGTACTAGTGGCCCTTATAATGTCCAACTGTAAACGGTTACGAATTAAGTAATGCTATAGTGCTGAGTGGTAAGTACTAGGGAGGTTCTAATTCTAACAAATCAACTATTGAGGATTGTTTTAAGATTAAAATGTTACAAAGAATTTCTTGAGAGACCACACTATGTTTGTCACGTTAATTTCCTATTATTATCTAAATGTATATTGAGGCTTTCTATTCATCACGCCTTTAAGGTGCTTGTAAAGCCCTTAGCTATTCAATGTTTTAAAACTGTCATTGTGGAATTTCTCTCATAGATAATTATATTTTGTATGATATAATATATTCATACATTTCCAATCATATTGAATTATCTTCTACAATTAATATTACAGCAGCATGTATCATTGCGGCAATCACATAAATTATTCTCCACAACTGTGTCATCGAAGCATAATTCAATATGAACATTTCAACAAAATATTCGAGCTATGTAAATGAAGCCTTATGCTACCAGTCAGATGAGTGAACCAAGCCTTACGCTACCAGTTAGGTTTGTGAAACGTTTAAGGCTCAGCACTTATCTAAGACACGACAGTCTAGTATAAGTAGTACAAGTTTTGATATTTTTAACAGATAATTATTATCATTAGCCCTCTAACTATCTTCAAAGTGTTGACAAACAACAGCCTTGAGACAGATTATAGTACAAAATATTTTTAGGGTAGGTACGCATCATCATAATATTATCTTTGTATTGCTATAATCTAGGACCTAGGTTGTGTCTGTCATGATCAAGACAGCTCGAGCCCTTGATCAGACTTGTTGGTAGAAGATTTCTAGTTTCATCTATACGACGCGTTTTAGCTTCACACTTTTTATTATTGTGATATTCTAACGGCTGACATTATGTCGCGTGTGAGCGGTGCGCCTTTACGCTAGCAGTCGGTGGCCCTCCCGGCCAGTATTTATGGCGCAGCCGGAGATATCTCGTATTATTTATGTCTCTGTTTACCATTTTTGTTGCAAAATTTAATCTACGTTTCTACGCGCCCCATACGAGTGATATATCGCCTTTGGACCGCTATTGGTTTTATGAGTAACGGCTCTGGGGGTATAATTAGGATTCTGAATGAATTAGTTTTTATTGGGGCGCCATTGTTGACGTGAAATATTGCGTTTGATATTTGGAACGATTTTATATGGTGCGGTTGGCAGTAAAAATATTAAATAAAGCTGTCTGACTGGAAAAGCCTAAATGTTGGGATGGAAATCAGGAATTAATGAATGTTTTTTTTTATTCTGCATAATTTGAAATTACGCAGGCGGTCTAAATAACAATTCTTTCAGACAACCTTGTCATGACTCATGTCGTTACAAGCGTTATCTTATCTAGCCTAGTAGTGCAGACTGATTGTTGCTTATTTGTTGCCAGTTATTTGCAGGATTCAGAAGAAAACACAAAGGCGGTCTAAATAACAATTCTTTCAGACAACCTTGTCATGAGTCATGGCTCATGACTCATGAGTCATGAGTAACATCGATACGAGCATTATCATATCTAGCCTAGCAGTTCAGGCCGATTCTTAGCAGGATTCAGAACGAAACTTATAACCTAAATTCGAATGTAAATCATCTCTGCGATAAAACATTCCCTTCCTAATGTTCCCACAGCCACATAACTCCCAGAAGCACCTCCGGAACAGATATTTATGTATTTATTTGCGATAGTGCTTGTTATTGTATATCAGGTTGAAATACAGTGGCGGCGGAACAATGCAGATGCCCGATATGAGGGTATATGCAAAATTCAATAACACGACCCCGCCAGGGCTGAGCTTATGATTGAAACGGCGGTATTGTTTCTGTGGTTTATATTGAAAACGGTTAGATTTGTGGTAAACTAATGTTATTTTCATTTAAATTCTCTCTCCTTGATGTGAAGGCAGCAGGAATAGTTTTTTAATACCTCTAGATTTTAGTCAAGCAGACAAATAGTTGATTTCATTATTTAAGTATCCAAATAAAACTAACTAGGTATCATAGTCTATAACGATGAAGTATTAGCAAGGTCATTTAAGTCTGCGACCTCATTTGCGTACTATATTATGTAAAAGAGACTTAACAATGTTTGCCGGATCATAATAATATTCTTATCGTCATTCTTCAAATCAATCAATTTCATCGCATCCATGTACCATCGAAGAAATTGATTCATAGGCAGTTGACGGATCCACGTCATTTGGTCGGATTGTATCAATTCAATATTAGGGTCAATTCAGACCGCATCGCGACGCGTAGATGCATTTCTAAAGTATTATAATATATAAGCAATCAAAACTAGACAAATTCATAAATTGCATCTTCGCGTCGCGTTGCTGTCTGAATTGACCCTAAGGCCAACCTACGGACAGCATCTTACAGCTGAGACCAACTGCAAAATGCTGTAGCCGCGTGATGATGTACAGTTTTCATGCTAAATTAATATTCGCAGTACACGGACCGCTTCAGCAGTTCTTGAGCGGTCGGGGCCTATTTTAACGCGACCGCTCTAGAGTCTAGAGCAGTCGGTCTCGACTCTCGACTGCAACTTGCGGTCCGTCTATGGCCAGCCTTAGTCGTGACTCGTGACGCGTGGTCTGGCTCTGGGGACTGAGTTTGACATAACGTGACCAAATGACATGGGTCCGTCATCTGCCTATGAATCAACTTCTCTGATAGTACATTAATTTTGATAACATTTTGTGTGACCACACTAAATAAGGGCCGGAACACAAAAACACGACACGACATCGCACGACGCCGTGTCGTGGGAATCCACGACGCGCGTTGGAAAAAACCACGACACGGCGTCTTACGGCGCCGTACGTCGTCGTAGAAACTCATCTTTGAATTTCTACGTGAGTTTCTACGACGCGACGTCGTACGATGTCGTACGACGTCGTGTCGTATTTTTGTGTCACGGCCCTAAGACAGGCAGCCCTCGATCACAGATAGCTTGGGCGCGCGGCGGGTCACGCGCGTACGGATAGCGCGTAATGGGGACCGATGTGCTGAATATATTAGCGGGAAAGCGTTACATGAATTTGAACCACGGTCCACATTCATAGTCTAAACTCTAAAAGCTTTCTTAGAAACTTGAAACTTGAACAGATCGCAAAGTTAGGTAGCCTAGTAAATGAATTAGAGATACAGCGAATATACATAGCGCGTGTTACTGTTATAAGTGGCGCGTTATGTTATTATGACCGCTGTGCTGATATTATTGGGAAAGCATGTGTTTTTTTATTACATGGTGTGCAGTTGTGCACTACAATCGTACTAGTGTAAGTTTACTTAGTAAATAGTAGCTTGATAAACAATAATGCAGATCCCAAAATCAGGTAATATAGAATATTATGATGAACTAATTTTAAGAAAATTTGAGATTTTTTGATTAGTATTATATCATTCTATGTATGTATGTCGCAGCCGACTGGTTAAAATAGCCGTTCAATCAAACAGCTAGCCTTTTGACTGAACAACGCCATTCAATCTCATGGCTAGCTTTTTAATTAAATATTTCAGTCGCTCGAAACGTTCAACACTACAGCTGATTCAAGCCGCCGCCGTTTGATTGAATTAGTTCAGCCGCGCTCACCACTGCGGCGCTAGGTGCGTTTTGTTTACAATATGGCGTCAACTGGCCGGTGTTTTGTGATTGTTTTAAGATATTTTTCGTAAATATAGGTACGTTACAAGTGTTATTAAAGTGACAGAAATTATGGGAGCACATACGAGTGAATCAAAATATAAACAAATATTCGAATTTCGAGGAGAAATTGTAGGATTATGAAATGCATCACGAAGGTATTAATTGCAATTGTGTTCAAAATGAGTTAGAATACAATTTATTCTGCTTATTATCATTGCGCATGTGTAATAATACAACTAAACTAATGGTCAGCTTAGTTAATTTGCCATTTAACTAGTTAGCTAAGCGTCGTCTAGCTGTAGTGTTGAACGTTGCAGTCAACAAGTCGGCTAAACGACGTATAGCCGTGTGATTGAATGGCGTTGTACTGAACAACGCCATTCAATCACACGGCTATACGTCGTTTAGCCAGCAGCTGCTACAGCTAGCCCTTTGACTGCAAAGGGCTAGCTGTTTGATTGATCGGCTATTTAACCAGTTGGCTGCGACATTTATAATATATTGAAATAATATATTATAAATGTCGTAGTGCCTAGACCGTACCTACTACATCATCATCATGATGATGCACTACGTTATACGTAGTATCTTAATGATTTTGTACATTTAAAATACGTAATAAATAATATTATGTTACTTCTCCAGACTTCACGCTTAAACCACCGAACTTATTTTGATGGGTAATGGCACAGAACAGTAAAAACAGTAATGGCCAATGGGTAGGTATGCAGATATTTTGAATCCCAACTACCAAGAAAGGACAAAGGATAGTCTTTGTTGCAAAAAAAATGTAGGTTCCCGCTCGACATAATATTATGTATTATTATTATGAATTTTGGCGTAATCCGCAACTGATTTCATGTAAAACAGAGTCGAGGCGACTCTTTACCACTGACTACAGGGGCCGTAGACAAGTCTCTTTCGTTAAAAACGATGACGAAATTCGTTATCAAAATGTATGGAAGTATGTATAGTCTTCGCAAGCGCAATGTCATTTAGCGATGACTTATGTCAAACCGCATACATTTTGATAACGAATTTCGTCATCGTTTTCAACGAAAGATACTTTATCTAAGGGCAGGCCCTTTAGGCAAAACTTTTTTTACCGACTTCAAAAAACGGAGTTTATCATTTCGACGCTTATATTGTATCATATTATGTAATATTTCCAGAACTGCCCAGTTTTTGTATATTATGTTAATCTATGACAGCTTCTGAAGAAATGCATGACATGACAGCTTATGAAAAATATGTATGTATCATGTATGTATGTTTGTGCACGCATATCTCCGGAACCACAAGTCCGATTTAAGTGATTCTTTTTTTATTGTACTAGGTATTTAATTGTTCAACTTAGGGAATACTGCAAGTTTCATCAAAATCGGTTCTGTAGTTTTTGAGGTAGGGAATTTTAATTCTTAATTACGTATAATTTGAAGTCGGATTTATCTTTTTAAAATAGTATTATCTTTATCGCTTCTTTAGGTATAGAATCGCTGATCAAAATGTAAGGGATTGACAATAAGCGTTCGTTAATAATATGAGTAATATTATGACCTCGACGTTCGACTCGTCTAATAACAACAACATTTTGATCAGCGATTCTATTTATCGCTTCTTTAGAAGCGATAAAGAAAACGTCTTGGCTACAGGTCCTGATCCATGAAGGCCAACGTGTTCATACTTGTATGTTTTTTAACAACCAAAACGCACACAAGTGACAGTCTACGCGCGGCAATACGTGACATCACCGAACTAGATCAAAGAATTCGCCGCTCGCTCGTTGTTGCCGGGCCGGGGAGTGGGGACGAGGGATACACTCGCCCCCCGCCCGCCGCGCGCGCGCCTCGCTTCGCGCCACGTGTCGCTACGCAGTACCGCACGTGACTTAGTAGAGGATACATCGCACGCCACTGTAAATCCTCCTAAAATGGAAGAAATCGACGTTGATCTATTGATATCGGAAGTCCAAAGTCGCCCGGCTTTATGGAATGACCAAGACATCGATTATTATAATGTGGAGGAGAAAAAATGGCTCTGGGAGGAGGTACTAGACGATATGACCGATCCGTACTTATCGCTTGCACAAAGATCAGTTCGAGGTGAGTTCTTTCAAGCTAAGTTTTTTCGTAAAAATATCTGCGTATTTTGCGCCATATACCTGCGTATAGTAAATAAGTACTCATATTAGTAAAAAAGTTATAAGTACAAGTAAAGATTTAATTAATCATAACTATTCATAAGTTATGCTTATGACCTATACCTTATATGATTTTAAAATGTTACAGGAGTATTAATAAGAAATAGGTGGATAGTGCTTCGAGATAATTTTTTTAAAGAACGACGGAAAGAAATTGAAAATATTGAGAAAGGAATAACGGAAAACAAAACAACACAGTGCGAGTACTACAATCGTCTGATGTTTCTAGCACCGTTAGTAACTAAAGACACCGTACCGTACACCGTAGAAAATAAAGATAAGAATAATACAAAACAAACAAATCAGCAGCTCCGTGAAAATAAAAAAAGGCCAAAACACAGACCTCGACATAGGGATGATACGAAAGTGCCTCCAGCAAAAAAGTTGAAAGATAATTCAGTACAAAAAATGGTAAATGTTTTAAAATGTGCAGCAGAACAATTGCACGACGAAGACGATGCTGACCGGCAGTTCTTGTTGTCTCTGGTAGGTGATTTAAAAAAGGTGCCTCGAAGATCAAAGTCGAGAGTGAAGATGAATATTCTGAGATACATCACGGAAGCTCAGGAGCAGGGTCAAACCCAAGGGGACAGGACGAACCAAATAGCTGATGAAAATTATACCGTAATCACATTACATAATCTGTTAGGTGACACTAGTGATTAAAATAGTAGTAGCCCCTAAGTTATAACAAAAAAGAACTGACTGAGAAGAATACTGATTACTTAATTTTGTTCATAAATAAAACACTTTTGTTCTTGTGGAAACATTTTTTTTGTCATGTTTGATTTTTGTTTATTTGAGTTGTGATCTTTGATTAAGAAAAAAAAATCCTATCATTACCTACCTATGCTGTTTTATTACTATTGACTACTCTTATCTACAACTAAACTTTCCTGCCAGTACCACGTTAATCCATTAAAATTAAAACTATTAGCTTCCCTTAATTGAAGACAGGAGTAGATGAAGTAGGTAACTGACAATTTAAAATTTGACGTTTTTTACGAGGCTGTAGATTTTAGAAGCGAGAAAATAATTTGTAATCAAAAATGTGGATTTTATGTACAGCCAGGTGATGAAGTAGACAAGTTACAAAAATGTTGAAGATTAAGAGAAAGTATGATAGTATTATGTATGATTTAATTGCCCTTATGTTATAATGTTAAGTCAAATGTGAGATACCCTCTTCATCCACTTGCGTCTGCAATTTTTAATAATGCCATTAATTAATGATAGTAGAGAGAGAGAGAGAGTAAATTACCTATATTTTTTGCGAAGTTGTTGTCTAAAACTTTCATCTGAAAAAGAACCAGTATTTACAACTGCTAGCAGAATATGGTATTTGCTTTGCTTAAATAATTGGCCAAGTGCGAGTCCGACTTGCGCACGGAGGGTTCCGTACCGTTATAGAGTAAAAACAGGCCAAAATTGTGTTTTTTATGAGAGCCATTAATTTTTATTGTATTTAAATATTATTATTTCTACACATATTTATAATTTTAAGGCCTTTCTAAAAATTTCAAGTGCCTACCTGTTGCCATTATTGATATTGAGCAAAAAAGGCCAAAAAATCATGTTGTATGGCAGATTAAATAAATAATAATAATTTTATTTTGTTTTTAGTAAGTACCTACTTATTGTTATAGCGGCAACAGAAATAATTATACAATCAGTGAAAATTTCAGAAGCCTCGCTAGGTATAGCGGTTCATGAGATACAGCCTGGAGACAGACAGACGGACGGACGGACGGATGGACGGACAGACGGATCTCGTTTTTACCCTTTGGACTTTGGGTACGGAACCCTAAAAATGATTGAATTTTGTTAAAATTATTAGAATATTCTCTTATCTAGAGTAAAACGCCCAGCTGATTGTATAGACAATATTATAAATGCGATAGTCTGCCTGTTAGGTACATCTTCACATCAAAACCGCTGGACCGATTTTGCTGAAATTCGGTATGGAGATACTTTGAGTCCCTAGAAAGGCCACATGATACTTTTATCCCGGAAAAATGTATAATTCCCGCGCGATAAACGACTTTTGGCGCAACGGAGTTGCGAGCATCATCTTGTTGTTAATAAAATTATTTCCAAGTCAGAAAGCACAAAAGAATATAACAGAGAAAATACTCAATAGTCCAAAAATTTCACATTTTTATCAAGTTGATTGAATCAATTTAATACATTAAACGAAGAGGACACTCAGGTACTGAAGAGTGATTTCAAAATTCAAATAACTTATGTAGTAATAATGATCTCCCGTTTGTAACTAGGTACGTGATTAAGTGGCGAAAAGTTGAAATTGTTCATTTGCTGAGGGAACGCGTAGTCCCCGCCTCGCCCAGCCTCTAACGACTGCCTAAATCTCTATCAATTTAATGGGCACAATTATAGACTGAAGATACTGAAGCCACGTGAAATAACAATTATACATTTTATATGCTTTTGAGGAGCGCAGATTTAAGGGAAAGGATCACAAGACTATATACATTTAGTTAGAGATAAATTTAATAACTCCAAGGTTAATTAGAAGAAACTGCTGTAGCTTGTAACTAGTAAGCAGTATATCGGTTGTATCACGGGGAGTGCTCTGAGGAATTGTTCGGAACCATACCACCTGCAACTTTTCGCCATCGTCCCACGCGAAAAACATACCATCCTCATCAGTCATCACCTTGATGAGTGGCAGTCTTCCACGGTGCGTTTTTCGCGTAACTTTCTGCCGCGTACTGTAAAGCTCTGGAACTAACTGTCACCAGCAGTTTTACCGGACCTATACGACCTGCAAACCTTCAAGAAGAGAACGTATTCCCTCTTAAAAGGCCGGCAACGCACCTGCAGCTCTTCTGATGTTGCGAGTGTCCATGGGCGACGGTAGTTGCTTACCATCAGGTGACCCGTTTGCTCGTTTGCCCCCTTATTTAATACTAAAAAAAATAAAAATAAACTAGACCTCCGTAACCTTTGACCCCGAGTAAATTTTTTTGCACGTGCCGGATCGATGAGGACTTTTCACATTTCCTTTATTATAGTGTATCGAACAATCCTACCAATATTCAGCCTTGTCGGAATTAATGTAACCTTACCCCTATATTTTAGTCTAATTAGATCGGACCAAGTGGAGAAAATTATGCTCGTTATTTATACGCTTCTTATAATATTCTTCTTTTCAAAGACGTACTACACAATATGAATATTTTATATTATACTAGCTGTCCCGGCAAACGTTTCTTTGCCATATTATATAAAGTATATCGCCCGTATTATTTTATTGAATTAGTGACTAAATAAGTATGTCACCATGGCAACGTCCATCGCTATCCCGTGACCCGCGTCGCATAAACAATGGTCGCTCTTTATTGACAAATAATTTGCAATAAAATAAAATTGCGACTATAATTAAAGATCTAAGCTATCCTATTTCTCAAGTTGGAAAAAAACACACATTTAAAAAAAAGAAATATTAAAATCGGTTAAGTAGTTTAGGAATCCTTCGCAGACAAACATCGTGACAGGAGATTTATATATATTAGATTATATGTATAAGTACTCTCAGAGAATTTGATTCCTAGGCAGATGGGAGACATACGTAGTTTGGTCGCGTCACGACTCACGTCAAACTCAGCCGACAGATCACAATTTAAACATTAATTGACACGATCCGACCAAATGACGTTGGTCTGTCAACTGCCTAGGAATCAATTTCCTCGATGGTACATACTACGTGTAAACTGTAAACACAATTTGGTATTTTTCATAATTTTGTAATTTTTTCTTGCCGAAAAAGGAACCTGCAAAAATGCAAAAAAAATATATTCGAGTGTTCGGCTGAACGGCTCTTCATTCAATAGCCCCGGTTTGTCACAGAGGAAACTCAGGTTCGCTAACGAGGCCTCCTGGAGAGCCGGCGGGCGTGGCGCTCCGCCCATCCGGCTCGAGGGACCAACTCTGAATTGTCAACTACCCTCAACTTATTGTACAATCTCTTCACGGTCCGTTCGTTATGCTAATGGGCGTTCGATTTTCACGCATAAATTATTACCTTCTGGATAATAGTTTGTTTTTAATTCTACTCGAAGAATGTATTCGGGTGTTTGAATTTGAATGAAAGGCAGTGAATTGAACTAGTATAAATGTTTATCGAGCTATACAATGAAAACAAACAAACATAATAAACCCCTTGTGTTTGCTTCACGCTTGGCGCAGTCAATTACTCATTTAATAACGTGCTATTTTAATCCACTAGGCATTTTTGTTAAATTATTCATTATGCGTTAAAAAGTTTTAATACATTAAACGTTAACGCATAATTCTTTTGGATCCCTGTGAAGTTGGGCAAAAGCCATTAAACGCTTATATTTCATAAACATGAGAACAATCCAAGTCGTTTTCATTTCATAAATTGCGTTTTATATTGCGCGAATGCTATGGGAGATTCGGGAAACATCTTAAAATTGATAAAATGCCATTTCTAAATAATAAAAAGCTGGCGCAGCGCCGGGAACGGGACAAGAATGCAGCGAGACAAAGACAATGTGTAATTACTAGTACTACTAGTGGTCTCAACTCGAAACTAACTTGATAAGATTCTCTAGGAGAGTTGCAAAAAAGATAACAAAAGCAGAGATTACTATAGACTAAACAGTTACATCGTAAACAAAAGCCCTTTATTTAAAGTTGATTACTGAATTAGAAATTTAGAAAACTCTCGTTATCAGCTATTAAAAAGTTTACCTTATCTACGTAAAACAATTTTTGAAACAATATTGAACCTTTATTTTACAGAAAATTTGTGAAATCCAAATATCAGCCTCCAGGGCAAAAAACAATATTTCGTAAGAGATAAACTAATTTATTATCCCTATAATATAGTGAAATGAGCATCCTTGGTAAACAAATATTTATTAGGTCCAATAGCAAATAGTAAGCGCCAAGTTTTTCATAACTCGCAGTTCTTGTCTCTAAGAGCATAATGGCTGAGTCTCTGCCAAAATAAATGTTGCTTAATACGCCGAAACTTTTGAAATATGCTCCTCCTAAATGTGCCGCTGAAAGCGTAATAATTCTCCCCTTTATGCTGCAACTTCTGGTGGCTTTTTGTTTGTTAGCCGTGTATCTTTTTTATTGTCCAAGAAATTCTATGCATACAGCCTTTTGTGTTTCGCAGTCATTTTTATGTCGCCTTTTGAAATTCTTGCAACTACTAATGTATTTTTTAATAACTGTGTCAACTCACAAGTGACGTCGCAATAGCCGTCGTATTATTTTTAGTATTCCTAGTTTTATTTAACGTTAAAATCGATTGAATGACAACCATTAGCAGCTGCAGTAACATTATATTATTTATTATTTTTAACAGTTTATCTTTTGTGACTTTTAACTTCTAAAGTTACTAATTCAATTTAATACGGCTACTGAATGTTGGACCACGGTCCACGATGGATCAATTCAAGCGATTTAGAACGTGTCATGTAAATCACTGCAGACGAATTATAGGCCCCATATTAGTCTATGGTGGACCAAGCCGGACGAAGATTATGGATGCTACAGCATGCTCTATATCGACTGTTTCTCAATCATGGTGACAATCATTTTTATCCACCATTTATGTTCCATACAAAGTAAACATACATAAAAAATCACCATCATTGTAAACAACGTGATAAAACTTGAGTGAACTCTGAAGCGTGATTTGACTTTTGAGGCACCAATATTTATTTAGCTGACGAGTTTCGGCTGTTATCGAACCTCAGACCTGCCGTAACGTTGATATTTAGTACGACGTTAGTATTTACAGGTGAAAGAAATAGCTTATTGTCATTTTATATGCCCTCACTTTGAACGACGCGGCTCTATCGACCCGATAACATCTTCACAGCCTTCCTAAGTGTCGTTAGATAGTGAAAAGGGGTGTAAGAATATGTGAGTAGTTATCCGAACAGAAGTATCATCTGCTAAGAGAAGAGGAACATCAAACACAAAATATATTAATTAGTTAATGTAAGTAAGAATGCTATCAAAATGAGCTACATAGTATAGATTTTCCGTTATTATCTAATATTTAGTACCTATTTAGTGGTCCATGCTTTTGAGGTAAAATAGAAAAGATTGAATATCTCAAAAACATCCATTCGCAAATCATGAGATTGTTGGTTTATTAAAAAAAATTTTTTTTTTCGTTTATAGGGGTCTCCAAACAGTCTTACTTACATATTTTTAAAGCAAGGTATGCATTTAAAAGATTTACTAGTAGGTTTAAAGAAAATACCTAGTTCTGTGACTGAATTTCATAGACTTACGTATGTTAAATTATGTAACTTTGTAACGATTCTTCTCTGTATAATAGTTGTTCACTCAAGAGGCTCAATACGCTCCGCCAGCAATTTCCATACGGCAATGGATACGGCTGATGGCTGCACTACGTTACAATCACACTGCAATATACTTTTATCGCTCGGGTAATGTGAAAAATGTCTAAATTCCCTTACAAAACGAAACTATTCTGCTCTTTTACATGAGTATTTTTTTTATCCGACTTTTGAAAGAAGGCGATTCTATTATGTGCCATGTTAGCTTTAAAACTATCTGTCTGCTTTATGTTTAGCTGAACACAGAAGTTTCTAGACAACCATATTTTACTGTGATAGATCGTAAATCCAAGTTCTTATTAGCTATTGGCTATTACACCGCTATTATGAAATATATCGTCGTTTTCCGCGGCAGGCTATAATTTCGTACACATTAATCTCTATTGTTTTACCCCAGATGTGGAAAGTCGTACATTATAATTTACAACCTATTGAAACTGGCTATTAACCTTTGACTATAAGTGTTGATATTATGTGCGGCTAACAGATAATAGTTTATCATAAAACAACCTCACATCCTAACCTGTACCGTGTACACTTGCCCACATTAATATTATATTAGACGATACATCAAAATTATGTTCATCTTTCCGACAAACATTATTATATAATAAAGCTTAATTTTGATTTATAATCTATAAGTTATAACGCTTAACTGCTTGCTTAAGATTAATTCGTCATTAACATTTACTCACTTTAATGAAACGTTTTTTTTTTTAAATTTATGGTTTAAAAATCTACATTGTATTTTTAAACCATAAATTATTATTATTGCTCAAAAGTTTTTTCTTCGTAATCTAACTTTTCGTACTCTCAGCCTGCACTTCCCGTCGTTATGTACTTTACCAATTTAGCCATAGCTCGTTACACCATTAAAGCAGCACGAATAGCTTAATGTTCCGACTGTACAGCTCGAATTATCACCGCTCTGTGCGCAGGATAATATTATGGGATTTACGGGGCCGCCGCTGATTTATCTCTTCCTTTGCTATAAATTACACCTTTCCGATAACACCGGCTATGTGAATATTATTACTTCTGTTTATGACGCTCCGTAAAATATAGCTTGTAAGTTTTAAACTTTAGTTTAACTTGCAGAAGGGAAGGAAGGAGATAAATCTAGTATTAGGTGGAGCAAAAATAAAGATGGTGGTTTACAATTTAATTCTTTGAATATTAATTCAAAACTGAACTTATATGATAAAGAAATTGTGATGATGAAGTAGATAAGAAAGTCTCTAAGCTAAGTAAAAAAGAAAACGAAAAGTAATATGAACATTTTAAAATGTTTTCAATTCCAGCACAAGTCAGAGGGCGAACAAACAATGCGGAATGAAAAATACATATTGCTGATGTTTAAATCGTCGGTAATATTTCGGAGCGCTATCTCCAGTATTGAGATCTAAGGGCGTGCAAAACGCAGCATAAATAACGAGCAGAGAATTCAATATGATAATCTCGGCATCGCTTGCGCTTTGTTCGCCGGTCCAGATACCAACAATATGTTGTGTAAATATTTTTATGTGATTTATCTTGCTGTGCTCTTTAATTTTCTGTGTTGAAAAAAAGGAAATGGCTGTCAACTGTAATGTTGGACTCTCATATTTTTATTGAAATTAACAAAACGAAGATATCGACGATGTTTGGAAACTAAATCTAAGTATAGTCGTGCGTTGCAGTTGAGGCATTGTCAACAGAAGAAATAAGCTGTATCAAGGATATAAATGGAACTGATCATAAACAACACAAAATTAAGTAACTATCTGATTCAAATTGCGTTCATTCAGATGATATATAAACTTACTAAACACTTATCTTAGCCCTTGATAGGGATCAAAAAATAAAAGGCAACATACCAACAATAGTATTTAACATAAATATAATATATTGAGACAGCCACTAATTAAATCTGACAGCGGGAACTGATACAGGGGGATAATGTATGGCGTGTACACAGCCGCGGGCGGAACCATTCTGCCTTCTATTCAATACGAGTGTACAGTCGCTGATGAAAATTGAATACCACCTTTGAACCTTATAGCAATAGGTATAAGACTAAAATTTGGTGTAAGAGATGTGACAGTAATTGTATGTGTTAACGCAAATGATTTATTGAGCGATGATCACGTTTACACTGTAATTATTGATGATGAGATTGATATTCAAATGAGTTATAACCTAAGGTCGAAGGAATGGTTATTAAAAGATTTTAATGGGAATTTAAAATTCTAAAGATCATAATAAAGATTAAGGTGGCCAGTTGAAATAAATGTAACATTATAAGTTTTTAAAATCTGACACATTAAAAATTACTATCTCGATAAAGAGTAATAGGGGAAAAATAAAAGTTTTTTGTAGTTTTTACACTAGTCCATACAAAGTTTACGCAATACATAAATCAATAATAATTTATAACTTTTAACATTTAACTAATAAAACAGTCCAATTGTTTACAATTAAAATGTATGCCACGTCAATTCTTACAAAATTACCACGTCCACTCGCGGGCATTATTTATGTCTTCAAATTAAATGTAAGCTATTAATCATCAGAATTTATTCATTCACAATTCATAATATCCGTGGACATTTGTTATTTTGATCCCATCATTTCGATTATGATCTCCCTGCCCATGCAACGTTCACGACTGTCATTTTTCACTCCGCCACGCCCTCCCTCCCATTATTTCTATTCAGCATGTAAATTATATGTCAGTTTTATACGACAATATTAATAAATTATATCCAGCTTCATAATAGTTTATACCGTTGTAACTTTCAATTGATACATTCGGGAATAGAGATTTCTTTTGTTGAAATTAATGACATCGTTTCCGTCCGTGCTTGTCAGGTGTTAGTGGGTAGAATACTTTTGTACTATTTACACCTTTGTATAATACAAAATAATTAAATAATATGGTGTTGATATCGAACAAACTTTAATACGTATGGTGTTTTAAAATTTAAAGTTAAACACTAAAAAGATGCACCAATCGCTTTAAATACGAAAAACAATTTCAAATTCACAAGACTTAAATCTTCATAGAAATAGAGTTTTCAAAAGCAATTCTTGAAACAACAAATTTTCGTAGTGCTCCAATTCGAGTGTTTTATTGCAAACGACGATTGTTCCATTACGTGCCTTATTATTTTGGCTTTAGAGTGCAAATTTCTGTGCTTAAACATCGAAATCGTCACTATTGTTTCTCGATTTTCCCCCAACATTACTTTTTATTGTTTGGGAGTCGTTTCGATACATTTTCCCTGTCGATTCCTCTGGCAGTTTGTATGAATTGTCGCTGCTAATGTCGACTATCTCGAGCCCGCACGAATATGTTTTATCTTTAAACACAATTTAGTGGAACATCTTGTTATGCAGCTGTTGTTTATATTTTTATTGGTCTGGGGCGGATTGTTTATGTTATTCGCTTGTAATTTTATCCTGTATTATCGCGTCCGCTGTAGCGTAAGATATTCTTGCCGCAGGTACAATATAATAATAATAAGATGTAGATTTGTTTTCGTCTATGTGCCATTTATTTAATTTATTGAAATTATTTTTATACGACGTGTATTTTGGTTTTATCTTTGAGGGTTTTTGCATTATTCTTTTTTTGCTTTCAAAGTGACTTTTATTTATGCTAGGCATGATCACTTTGTTACATTTTCGTTGCAATCTGAATATCGGTAATGATAGACATTACCGATATTCAGTTAGTATTTACATTTTTCCAGAACTATTCCTCGATCACCACTCAGCCAGGGGCTATCACGATCGCTTCTAGGTGTTTCTAGACACATTGTTTGTCTACAAAGTGCATCCTTTGTGAGTTGTGTAATTTGTTCGTGTAATATAAAATATCGCATTATTTGCCTGAGAAAATGGGGCTATCCCTTACTTACAAAATATGCACACGGTGTATACGTGGTGTATACAGACGTTTTACTTGTACAATGTACAATGTACAGTCCGGAGGCTTTTTAGTAAAGTGTCTTGACAACAAGACTATACAAATTACAAGACAATGTGTAAATACTATACTATGAAGTCGGTACTCGAGAACGGCTGAGCCGTTTTAGCTAGTTATAGTCTTGAAATAAATTATGGTGTTTTTTTAATTAAATGCCATCCGCGTTTTTGACATTTCACTAGATTTAGTTTAGTGAAATGACATATCACTAGATATTTTTAGTAAGAAGACGTAACAAACAAGAATATTCGGCATCTTCCGGGAGTTCGTGATATCCCTAGGGATATCGTGAAATCCCTGATATCCCCTTTTCCCTGCGACATATATACGTGTAGTCGCATCGTTAGTGTTAAGTTTTAATTCTCCTGTTTTCGGAACAAAGTTATAAATTGAAAGTGAAATTATTGTACCCTTAACTAAACATATATACTTTTTTAGTATCATTTAATAACTATGTGGTACCTTCATCCTCGGCTGGATCTTATCCCCGATTATCATTATTAATATAAACAAAATAATTGAAATAAAAATAATGTTTAAAAAACTAAAACCCGACTACTAAAACGCGCTCTAAAAAGTACGAAACAAGAAAACAGTATATAGCATATAGTATAACAGTATATAGTATATATATAACAGTATATAGGGATATGGAAATGTTTAAAGGATAGCCGTGGTCGTATGCCACCTACTATTATAGAAAAACAGATTCATTGTAGGTAATAAAATTGGGCATACATACGACCACGGCTATCCTTTAAACATTTCCATATCCCTATAAACTGTTTTCTTGTTTCGTACTTTTTAGAGCGCGTTTTAGTAGTCGGGTTTTAGTTTTTAAATTAAGTATGTATTATTGACAATTACTGACTCCAAAAAAACTTATTCAACTTTCGACGTTCAACAACAATTCATTGCTTTCCAGTAGTGGATAAGCTATAATTTACCGCGGGTTTATGGTCTAATAAAGGCGTGTGTCTGGCTGGTAATTTTCGTGTCGTAAATAAGCACGATCACTTAGAACAATGGAGTGAAAGTACGGTCCGCACATAAATCATTGCACAGTGCGCGCTTAACCAACTGTTACCGCTTCATTTGAATTATCGATACGGTCTGCAGTTTCATGTCGATGTTCATTTATTAACTCATTATAACTTTATTCTTATAGCAACAAAACGTGCTTAATGTTTGGCCGTAGATTTACCGTACCTATAAATGTATTGCTTTTAAGTTTCATAGGTATTATAGGTACCTATTATTCTTAGCAATGCTATGTAGCCACAATTCCAAGTATACTATGGAAGCAGGCAATGATTGTAATAATTAGTATGGTTGCAAAGCTGAAATAAAATCTATTCCAAGATTTTATTTCAATTATAATGATTAATGACAAAGTGTAAACCGTCGGCTTAGTGCAAGAACTCATTAAGAGGGAGACCTATGACAGAAAAAAAACGGTTTTCACTCGCACACTTCATACCCCCCGCACTCGCCCAACGCATTCAAAATGTCACTGTAAATACTCTCGTAACCACTTTTTGTATGAACGTAGTATAACCAAATATATCAGATAAAATTTTGAGAAGCTCGAGTCTTATTTTCCATCTGTACTTTGAGAATCTAATTAATACTTTTTGGCTTATACACTAGTAATATTTTATGATATTATGTTTATTTATCGAAATCGAATAGGCACTACTGGATCGATCCTGGTTAGAATTCCTAAGCTGTAGTTGTTACAAAAATATTATAAATTTATTTAATATAATATACTAGCCACGTCTTCGTCCACATCCCAATTTGGTTAGTTTTGTATGTATTTGCGTAAAACATATTAACATTTGTCAGATTAAAATTAGCAAAATTCGAATGTCACAATGTTTGTGCGTACATTCGTTAGGCTTGAGAATATTTTTTTTATCTAATATATTGATACTAGAAATAATTAATAGCTTTTTGATATAATAATATATTGAATACTAGAAATAATTTATATCGCAAACTGACGTTTGCCGGGTCTTCTAGTCAAATATGTATATAAAATTCTCGGGTCCCAGTGTTTGTGCGCGAACTGATCCAAAACATTTCAACCGATTTTATGGATTTTTTTCAATTTCTAGGACAAGGTTACTCTTAAATTATAATATAACTATTAACCTACCAATATACAAAAAATCAGCTAGCTATGGTTCCGTTTCAGGGTTCTGTAATCAACAATACTTGGTTGACTACTGTACCCTAAAACGGAACCCTTACCAGCAGATTTTTTGTATATTGGTAGGTTAATAGTTATATAATTTAAAAGTATCCTTGTCGTAAAAATAAAACAATTCATAATATTTTAGGACCAACAAGTCAAAGTATGAAATCCTTTCTATCTCTGTTAGCTACCACTTTCGAGATTTTTCGAAAATAAAAATGTTGCCCGTCTTATCAAAATGAAGCTACTCACAAAAAATTTGCTTGTTAGTAATTACAAAAAAAATGTTCTAGGGCTCATGACTATACTTAATAATTTTTTCATTATAAGTATTTTTTTGTAATAACTTTAATAATTATTTATAACACAAAAATTAAAACCGACTTCCAAGGTAAAAACAAAAGTAATGTGTACTAAAAAGTATTACGAGTAAATAACTCTTACTCTTTAATTGTGCCTTTTTCAGAATTCGTCTAAATCTCAACTATTTCTGTATTTGAAAAAATCGGCCTCAAGCTCATAGCAAGGCAATGATTGGAGTTAGATACAAAGTTTGAAAGACAAAATCGTAGTAAATTTTAGTAGCTTTCATAAAGTTCTTTACGACTCACTGTTATAAAGAGCTAAAAACTTAAAAACAGGAACTTTTGGCCTTAATTAGAAACTCGAAATTAGCTAGATTTTTCTATATAAAGTGCTTTTATTCATATTTCGCCTAAAATTCAAATATTTTTCTACTCAATCTTCACACTTTGTAGGCTAGGCGGTACCAGCCAACTTAAAAGACCTGCGACGAAAAATGGTATTCGGTTGACACGTCTTGAAAATGCTCAGCAAGTTGGTAAGATCCTGGTTCAACACCAAAGCAATGTGCAAAACGAAAAATCACCCCTAGAAATGTGATAGTCACACTTTGGTGGTCTAATTGCTGGTGTGATAAGTCACAGCTTTTTAAAAAACGGCGAGAGCATTACTGCAGATGTGTACATTGAAAACTGCCCACAATGATGGCGATGCTCGTACGTCTGCAACTAGTTTTTGTCAATCGATCGTCTCCGCTGCTCCTTGATGACAACACGCGACCCCATTTTGTTTGGAAGCTCTCCTTCATCTGCCACACCGACTATTAGCTTTTCCAAAATTGGGAAAACTTTTACCGGGAAGAAAATTTTATTCGCGAGAGGCTGTACAAAATGCATTAGAAGTGTAGTCTGCCGTCCAGCTGATATTTTCAATAAGGACATTTATACACTGCCACTGCGTTGGCGAAGGTGCAATGATTGCAGGGGAATAACAGAAATAAGTAAGTAAATAACAGAAGTAAGTTCGAAATAATCAGCCAAGTGTGAGTCCATTCCGTTCCGTACCATTATAGAGCAAAATTAGGCCAAAAATTGTGTTTTTTGTATGGGAGCCCCCCTTAATTTTTTTATTTTATTTTAATATTATTATTAAATATTAACGTAGACATATAACTAAGGATTTTGTGAAAAAGTGAAGTAAGTATTTACAAGTTGCCATTAGTGAGCAAAAAAGGCAAAAAAAAAATCACGTTTGTTGTATGGGAGCCCCCTCAAATATTAATTTTATTTTGTTTTTAGTAATTGTTGTTTTAGCAGCAACAGATATACACAATCTGTGAAAATTTCAACTCTCTAGCTATTACCGTTCTCGAGTTACAGCCTGCTGACAGACAGACGGACAGACGGACAGACAGACATCGAAGTCTTAGTAATAGGGTCCCGTTTTTACCCTTTGGGTACGGAACCCTAAAAATTAGCTCTTTTTTGGCATCTAGTTGTTTTTATAATTTATTTTCTTTGCTTTTTAGGGTTACGTACCCAAAAGGTAAAAACGGGACCCTATTACTAAGACTTTGTTGTCTGTCCGTCCGTCTGTCTGTCTGTCTGTCAGTCTGTCTGTATGTCTGTCTGTCTGTCTATCTGTCGCCAGGCTGTATCTCAAGAACCGCTATAGCTAGACTTCCGAAATGTTCACAAATTGCGTATATCTGTTGCCGCTATAACAATAAATACTAAAAACAAAATAATATTAATATTTAAGCGGGGCTCCTATACAAACAACATGATTTTTTTAGCCTTTTTTGCTCGATATCAATAATGGCAACTAGTTGGCACTTGAAATTTTCACAAAAGCCTTAAATATATGTGCACTTTAATAATGAATAATAATATTTAAATAAAATAAAATTTAAGGGGGGCTACCATACAAAAAACACAATTTTTTGGCCTATTTTTGCTCTATAACGTTACGGAACCCATCGCGCGCGAGTCCGACTCGCACTTAGGCGATTATTTATTCTCAAGATCATTTTTAGGGTGCTGTACCCAAAGGGTAAAAACGGGACCCTATTACTAAGACTTCGTTGTCTGTCCATCTGTCTGTTAAAAACATTCAATTTGTGTTTAAAACATTTTTCTTGCCGAAAAAATTAATTAAAGTACCTTTAGTAGATTTTTGTGTCAGCATGACCTCTCAATTCGTAATTATCGATTTTATTGCTCAGTCATAGAGTCCAAACTATAAAAGCTAGCAATTAGTGAGTTTTGTATTATAATATATTATATCTCATCACGGCGGGCTCATAGCTGTTATTAACTGTAGTTAATGATTTTTGCAGTTAATGACTTCTTGCACTAAGCTAAGCCGACGAAAACTATGATTTTATCATGTTTGCTTTTCTAGTAAAGACAATTGCTATTTATATCATAAAGGCGTTTTGCAAAATATAAGTACAGCAAAATAATTATGTATAATGTACGGGAAATTGATTCTTATGCAGGTGATGGACTTTCGTAGTTTGGTCGGGTTATTTCAATGTTAGTTCATGCTCGTTGGCTTGGCTTAACATAACACGACCAAATAACGTCGCGTAATGTGTCTCATAGTCGCGAGCCACAGGTTGAAAAACACTGATATCATCAATTATATTCACACGAATCTGTAAAAGCCATAATATTTTATTAACACGCCATATTTTATAACACTTCCGGTAATTTATCAACAAAGTTTTATTGGTTTTCATAGGTGTCAATTTAACTGATTTTGAGAAGTTTTAGTTAATTCTATTTTGCTTGAGAAACTAGTTAGATAACTATCATCATACATTTTAATTTATTAAATAACTTAATTATATTCACACAGTAACTTAGATGCATTGGCAAAATAATTAAAATTTATGAAAGAATGTGTGATGAAGATAATATATAACTACGTTAGCTGTACCATTTTAAAACTGTAGACTTCTAAATACTAATTTTTTAAAAGCTAGTTATTAATATCATAATATTCTAATAGATATTGGCAAAATAATTAAAATTTATGAAAGAATGTGTGATGAAGATAATATATAACTACGTTAGCTGTACCATTTTAAAACTGTAGACTTCTAAATACTAATTTTTTAAAAGCTAGTTATTAATATCATAATATTCTAAAAGATATTATTATTTTAAATTAGACTTGTCAGCACAGACAATTATTTCATTTATGGTTACACTAGCCTACAGGCTACAGCTAGTGTAACCACTAACCACTAACCTGTAACCACTGGTAACATTAATAGTTCGGTATGCTTAGATGCTATCTTGAAATATTGTGGAAAAGTAACTTTTGCCCCTTTAAAAAACTCGTGTATAATTATGTCTCTTGCAATATCTGTCGTTAATTCGTAATTCTGTTTTTTATTCTCAATCAACATAATCATTGACTGGTCATTAGATCTCTATAAATTACCATAGAGAGCTGCAATTTTATTGGCAATAAAAGTAACAATTGACAAATAACAAGATTGCGACGATATGATATCAACTATTGTAAATTGTAATACATATTATACAACACCATTTTGTGGTACACTTTACGGAAAAACTATCACGCCTATTGATTTGTGCTTTAACATAGTGTTTTTTATTTATAATATATTATGTAGATGTGTTATCATCTTTCAGTGAACGTTGAAGGTTCGTTTACTATTAAAATAAAATAAAACTGCCTTAAAGATTATTACCACGCAGAAAAACGACACGAGCCCTCAAAAAGCTCGGGTTTTATCTAGTTAATCATTAATGGCTAATTGTTGAGGGCGTTCCGTCCGGAGATTCCGTAATTGACCGTATTTAAAACCTTATAAAGTCATAATCTGAATGCTACAAAGTTATAATAAAAATACAGCAATAATCATCAGTATATCAACATTCCTTTTGTCGTTTTAAATTTTCTATTTTTGTTTCTTATACTCATGATATCAGCTTCCAAAGTAATACCAATTTGTTAAAATTCAAGCATACATAACATACATTCAGCATCTCCTTAGCATTTACAAATTGCTTTTATTTGAAACTCACGCCAATAGATCGACAATATCATAAACTACATATTCGCCGTTTAAAATTTTTTTTAGGACAATTTTGAACTAAGATAAGTAAAAATAATAGGGTTTTGGCGCGATCTCGGCAACGCGGCAAATATATGGTCAAGGTCGTTTGCTCGGGGGACGGCCTTAAGCCGGTTCCTTTGATTTTCTTGTCACACTAAATCATCTAGATAGACACTAGATAATGTAAAGAATACGCCCGAGGCATTCCTTTATAGTCTTAACTACTGGGTTATTAGGTTACTGGAATTTCAAAACCGTCTGTAATCGGTTCGATATATCAACTTAATTCCAGGTATGAATATCAAAAGAAACCGCGATTTATTATACATAAATATTTCGTAAACACTATGAAAACTCTAATAAAAATGTTTTTAAAAGTTTTGAAATATGTTGGGATATAATTTTATGATAATAATCGCAATTAAGGTTTTGTTTTATAAGTAAATTACTAAATTATATAGTAAAAAGTACTTGAGTCAAGTAAATTTGTGCCGAGCTTAAGCAATAATTAATAATAATAGCTAGTTAACTATAGCTTAAGGCGTACCATTATTAATATAGACGCTAGATTAATTGTATAACAAGTAGATAATTACAAGCTATTTTATTAGTGACAGAGTCAATAAATATCCCGCGAGGCGAGAGCGAGGTAATAGGGGGACGTCCATTAATTACGTACTTAGACGTTTTTGAATTTTGATGTATTTTACAGACAATAGTTACAACGCTAGACGTTCGTTGCTTCAAACCTCTTCGACTTGGTAAACAGGCACTGACAAGTACTTCGTTCTTCTAATTCTTCCGACGAAACTTGCTAATAATTATTCTTCGTTCTTGAAGGGCTGATTTTCTTCCTGGTAAACCAGCAGCTCGTTCTTTTCATCCGGCTCGAAGGACCAGACAATTATATATATATATATACTCTCGCCCTACCCCTGTGGTAGTTGGTAAGCTATCTTGAGATTCACTTAACTCCACCTAATCTCACGTGAGATTTAGCAAAAAAGTATTCGAAAAATGAACAAAATATATACATATTATGTCATATATTATAGTCTGTCAAGAAAGTCATGACAGGCGGGAAAATTTTCTAAACGTAATCACGCTTATAAGGTGTATTTTTTTCTTTGTATTTCCACAGACAACGCTAATTACATTTTAAATATTATCACCTTACGTATTTTTATCTCGAATTAATAAAGTTCTCATATTTTTTATCTCATTTAAAAAAATTTCCGCCTGTCATGACTTTCTTAACAGACTATACGTATACTTGTATCTATTTATCTAATATCAGTATACATTTTATGTACTTTATTGTTCGGGTGAGTTTGCAAAATATGCAGTAAGTTTTCAGTAAAAATTATATAAGTATGTACTTAGTAGAAAACCTAACTCAACTACGAACAAAATAACGTCAGTTTCCCTGGGAAATAGACAAGTGTAGGCTGTAGACAAGTGGCAAAGCGCTAACGTTAACGCTTACGCTAGCGCTACAAGATTATGCTATTTGACATAAGTCATCGCTTATGTGATGTGTCAAATCCAAACATTTTGTAGCGTTAGCGTTTTGCCAGTTGTCTACGGGCGCTAAGGTCACCCTCTCTAGTCTCTACATAACATTCAGTGAGATTTGGCTACGCTACCTCGCGCAATTTGTGAACGTCCCCTAATGAATAATTTTGACGTTGATTTAGACCTGTACAAGTGATTTGCGACTTGATTGGACCTTGTTTGAGAGGTTACTATTCATACATTAGTTATTGCCCATGACTTCGCTTGTTTACTAAAATTATAAATGCGAAAGTGGGTCTACCTGTTACCTCTTACAGCTTATGCCGCTTATGTCTGAGCTGATATTGGTGAATTTATAATAATTATGGAATAGACGCACCTTCCGTTTAAGGGCGTTCCGTCCGGAGATTCCGTAATTGACCGTATTTAAAACGTTATAAACTCATAATCTGAAAGCTACAAAGTTATAATAAAAATACAGCTATAATCTTCAGTATATCAACATTCCTTTTGTCGTTTTAAATTTTCTATTTTTGTTTCTTATACTCATGATATCAGCTTCCAAAGTAATACCAATTTGTTAAAATTCAAGCATACATTCAGCATCTCCTTAGGATTTACAAATTACTTTTAATTGAAACTCACGCCAATAGATCGACAATATCATAAACTACATATTTGCCGTTTTAAATTTTTTTTAGCACAATTTTGAACTAAGATAAGTAAAAATAATAGGGTTTTGGCGCGATCTCGGCAACGCGGCAAATGTATGGCCAAGGTCGTTTGCTCGGGGGACGGCCTTAATAAGTTGCAACAAAAACACAATTTACATAAACCTAGATGACGCCCGCAACTCCGTTGCGCACAAAACTCGTTTATCGCGCGTGAACCGTACATTTTTCCGGGATAAAAAGTATCCTATGTCCTTTCCCGGGACTCAAAGTATCTCCATTCTCCATACGGAATTTCAGCAAAATCGGTTCAGCGATTTGGGCGTGAAGAGGCAACAGACAGACAGACAGACAGATACACTTTCGCATTTATAATATTAGTATGGACTAGATGACGCCCGTTGCGCCAAAATTTTTGTTAATCGAACTGGAACCGTAATTTTTTCCTGGATAAAAAGTATTCTACGTTCTCACCCGGGAATCAATAAGTATCTCCATACCCAGCTTCATCGCTTCAGCGGTTTAGGCGTGAGGCGTGACAGACAGACACAATTTCGCATTTATAATATTAGTATGCAAGAAAACTAATATTAAAATATTACTATTCGATTTTTACTACGTGCTAGGCTACGAATAATAAAACCAGGAAAGGTAACTCCCATACTAATACAGTTTTAAATTTGGTTCCATTCGAACTGTCATGTAACGTCAGCCTTTATACCGCTCAAGGTCACCAAATGTATGAAAAGTGAACCTAAGGTACACTTTTTTGACAAGTATTTTGGAGCATGTTTTGTGACGGAGTTACTCTTCCTTAATTTTTTATTATTCGTAGGTGCTAAGTTTGATTTTCATTAGATTTTCATATATTCTGGTGTACGGTGTACCCAGTGATGAGTGGGTTGGGGAAATACACTTGCAATTTTACTGTAAGTCGTAATTTCATAGGATTATTGTTTATCTACAGACATTTACGTATTATAAAAATAATGATAACTGTGCTGTCTGTGTATATTTATCAGATGTCGTAAATTACTCATTTTTAGTTATTTTGATGAATTAGGTCAACGTTCATAAAAATAATATATTCAAAACATTATTTAAGTTACTGGCTCTGTTTATTTTGTTAAAAAATCTTTAAGAGCTAAATCAATTTACTAAGCCTTGGGGCCAACCATATTCAACGTTCAGTGAGACTCATGCAATCATGCAACTATTTTGTAACTTTGGACGTATAAAGAAGGTTTCTTTGACACTTTGCTAAAACCTTATTCGTGGTCCTAACTCCTATGCCTACTTTCAAAACGAGGATCCCTCAGTCCACAAGTCCAGCAGTGCTCGGTGACAGGCGGTATTAACATAATAAAACCGTAATGGACGACGCGTAATAACCGACGTGCTACGCCGAGGAAATCGTTATTAGATCCTCTACGACGGAACAGAGGAAGGCGTGGAGTTGCGTCTTGTTTTTCTTCTGTCAGACCTTTTGTTAGCTACAGTATAATAGTCTGTAAGTTAGCATTGTAAACAGTTAAGCAGCCTTTTCCCTAAGTTACGTTTGTCTTAGTGGAATGTTTGACAAGTTTTAAGCCGCATTACGTAGTATAGTAGTACTTAGTAGTCTAGATAACTTGCACGCAGCTTATGCATAACTCTGAATACGACATAGACGGCTACTTTAGAAGTCAACACGCAAGTGATAGCTACTACTAGATTTCGCAATAAAACGCGTTTTCTGGACGAAAAGTTCTAGACTAATTTAAGAGAAATACAGCGATAGAACATGCTTGATTTAGTAATCAAGGATGAAGAATCCTATAAGTGGATTTTAGCAATAGACAACAAAAAACTGTTATAACTGCAATAACTACAACTATCATAGGGCTCCCGTGCTACACCAACATCTACAAAATGTTCTACAATCTAGTCAAGCGTCTGTTTTCATCGATACACGAATGCTGCTGTAATGGGACGACCACTGCCGTCTGCCGCTGCTCCTCGCAGTGCCGGCAATATTGCCCTGAATACTTCTGTGGGAGTAACGACATGATTTAAATTACTTACTTAGGCCAACCCCAAGGCTTACAACTTAAATTACGCTGACGCTGTTATCGGTCCTTGTTTTCTCTTTCACTCCAAGCACCTCATTCAAAAAGTGCAAAATGCATGCGCAAGATATTGTTGCAATGAGTCTGAGATGGCTTAAGATGGACGGTCGCCGACAGTTACATTTTGCCACATTACTGTTCGGTGTGGTTAAATTAAATACTCCATCCTACTTGTTCAGTAAGCTCCAGTGGGCATGTGACAAGCAGCTGACCCTCACCACCAGGGGTTCGTCGTACCTATTAGTAACTCCTCTCCATCACTCGTCTGCATTTAGAGGTAGTTTTAGGTACTTGGCGAGTAAGATATGGAATAACCTTTTACTGCCCTTTCGTGCTCTGCATTCTATAAATAATTTTAAGAGTAAACTAAAGGAATTGCTACTGCAGCATCAGCTCTCAATTTAATCCTTCAATCGCGGATTCTTGGAAATCTATTGTTATTCTATTGTTGTCGCGGTCGCCGGTGTCCTAATGGGGGTTGATAAGTTAATTTTTTTTTTATATCGCTCTCTGTTATATATTTTTATCATATTATTGCTTTTACGTCACATAGGTTACCTCATTTTAATCTTTGCATACCATATTTAATTCCAGTTTTTATTTCTTTTTAAGTATATACTTACATTTTATTTATTAAATTATTTATGTATGTTTTATTTTATAATTGTTTAAAATATTATAAATAACTTATTTTTATATTGCAACACTGTAGCCTTGGGTGGTCTGTTTTGCGCCTGACATTTTGGATCCACAGAATATCAGGGACTGTGGTTTATCCATAGTCGTTTTACCTGAGTGGACTCCATTTCAGTGGCTTGAGCATTACACCTCCTGCCTTCCCATGATACTCTTGCTAACTTATCTTTTTTACCTGTTTGTTACCTGTTACCTATTTTTAATTTTTTGTTTGTTTGTTGTTAATTCTTAGTTAGGCTAGTTACATTTCATACTGCTTGGTATTTTCATGTCAACTTCATTTTAACTGTGTGTTAACGTTTTATTTTGTAAAGTAGCGTGGTGTAATGCCCAAAGTTCTTGAATAAATGTTTATTATTATTATTTACACTCAGCCCTCTACATACTTTTCTACTGCAGCGGCAACGCGAGTGACTATTAACATTACTGCCCACTTTCCTGCCAGCCAGGGCTGAATCTAAAAGGCAAATAACAATGTAACACAGCTCCACACGTCTCGCTACTCCGCGGTGGCCGCTAAACAGTGATTTATCAGGAATATTCATTTCAACGGGCCGCTGTCGGATCGCGCGATTACGCCGCGATTTATGTCGCGTCCGCCGCCGCGCCCGTCGCCCGTCGCGCTCGGCGCGGCGCCGCACACTGCAGTCAATATTATGGAGGCACTTCACATGGCTATTTGTATTTGCGTATTTGATGTATTCGCCAAACAATCACCATGTGTAGACGGTATGTTTGACAAAGTATTGGCCTTATTACCCGACTACAGCGAAGCAAAAAGGAGGGTTATGCCTATTTGACAAACATGACCAATACCAAATACACCTTTGTCGGTTTTTCACGCACATCAAAAGAGTCAAATAGGCTAGTGAACAAAATCAAGTAAAAGTGTGGTATTTGACGTCCATGTGTGGAAGGCCGTATTTGTCTTTATTTGCTTGTTTGTGTATACGTCAATAATTTTAACAAATGCAACAAATAGCCAATAGCAAATACAAATAGCCATGTGAAGTGCCATTACATGGAATGTTTGTTTGGATGGATGTTTGTTTTTAGGTAAACCTATCAATTATCTGATATTGCGTATTATAGTTTTAGCGCTGTAGTATTCCGCCTCCATAGTATTTTTATAATAAATTTGACAAACTATTATTTGCGAATAACATTAGGATTAAAAGTAGCTTGTTATCTGATACATTTGTTTCGATTCGCGATATCTGTTCCTTTGTCAAATATTCAGACGAATACGCATATTTACTGTTTAGGCTTTCGATAATATTATTATCTTCACATGAAGATTTTTTTAAAGAACCTACATTAATTAATTGAGGATACCATAATAACTTGAAACGGAATTTTTGTAAAGTGTGATTACTGATTTAATCAATAACCACGGCAGTGTGTGCTCACCCTTAGTCTGTGACGACAGGAGTGTCAAAGCTGTCTGTTAGAATTATTATTGGAAAGGCTTATTATAGCCGTAATTATTCTCTAATATTTATGAAGCACGGGATAAATCGCTTGATTAGAGTAGCTGACAACCGGGGATGACTGGTAGTCTGGTGGGTGTTGCTATATCCATACTAATATTACAATTTCGAAAGTGTGTCTGTCTGTTACACCCTCACGCCCAAACCGATGAACCAATTTTGCTGAAATTTGGCATGGAGATTCTTTAGGTCACGGGAAAGGATACAGGATACTTTTATCTCGGAATGTAATGGTAGGTACTTGTACTTACTAATATATTATAATTGTATTCTGTGGTAATGGACAGGATAGGGGGAAAATATTAATTACTGGATGACTCCCGCAACTCTGTTGGTTTTGATTTTTTTCGGGATACAAAGTATCCTATATCCTTTCCCGGGAATTACAAAATTTTAGCAAAATCGGTTCAGCCGTTTGGGCGTGAAGAGGTAACAGTCAGACAGACAGACAGACAGACAGACACACTTTTGCTTTTATAATATTAGTATGGATATTGCACATCCAAGAATTAATTAGATCGAGCACCATAATTGAAAGCAATGGGGAGCTATTATTTACTAAATTATGTCAAGAAAACTTCTCTGTCATTTTTTTCATAGGTCTGGAGAGTGGAGGAGCTATTTCCGTTTATTGCAGAATTCTAATGAAACCAAACCTTATTTCACTAGCACGAAGAATCTATAACAAAGATTCGACTGACAGCAAATAATGCACAATTTTCGCATGTAGCATTGCTGCCCTGCGGCTTATAGTGTAGTAAATTAAAACACAAGGGGTCCATCTAACAAGGCGATGTATATACATATTTTGTATGACGTATCAATCCCGTCCGCCACACGCATGAACACACAGGGGGTCGGCTACACGCTGCGCCATCAATTACTATGCCACATTACGGATAAAGTGTGGTTGCGTTATATTTCCCATTTTTTAATATAGAATTTAGGGAAATTATTTCGGAAATAAGGATGGGCTACGCCGTACATGGTACATATTGTGATCGAGATTTTAAAAAGTTACACAAGAACTATCTCAAATGTTAAAAGACACGAAAAGTCGTTTAGGTGTAGAAAATGTATGCCTCGGCATACCACGTAACACGTCTATACAATGCAAACGCCAATTTTACATTTGAAATATTATGATATTCACAATGTGATATTTCAAGTAAATAGAAGAAAATTTGTTTCAAGTAAAAGTCACTTTTCACCTCTATTTGCAATTCTAAATAACTAACAAGCGTTATTAACACATAGCTGCTGCAAATCTCGTACAATCTACAGAACAATCCATCTGTGTAATCCAGCGTCTCTAGATAGCCGGAGGCGCAAAGTTGCTAGGGCTGCGCTGATTTGAACAGTTGGGATTAGATTCTAAAATATTTAGATCAAGCATTCTTCATAAGAGTAATCTTATCATTTATTGACATAATAATAAATCAGTGGTGTCGACACTTGGTGTCTCAAGATCTTCTTTGTGCATAAATGGGGCACCAAAATTGGAGACATCGTCACGCAATCAGGCCTGTCTTTACTGTAATTATGAAATCTCAATGATTAATTGTCATCAACAACTTTACTACGTAAGTTTATAAATTATGATTCGTAATAAATTACATTGTATTCTCACTGCTGAACAATAACATCGTATATATTTTGAGAAGCGAAAATGTTTAATGACTGCAATGTTTCAAAATGAGACAGCAATGGAAATATTTCTAAACAGATTTAAAATATTTACAATTCTTGCATACTTTCTCTATTAATTACTATAAAAAGTAATGTGGGAAGCACTTGTTTCCATCTGTCATCAAAACAATACTATTATTATTAAAAAATTGTCATCTCAGATAGTTTGAGAACTTGCCATAATAGCCTCATTAGTCATTACAATAATTATGTTGACCTGCTTACACTGATAGGCTTAATCTATAGTCTATAACTCTATAATACTCTTAAGGCATTTCTACTTTACTTTGGATCATAATGATATGATAATTGCGATATTGTTCATAGGCCATAGTGAATGAACATCTTTGGATTCATGGTTATTCATCGACGTGGTTTATGGACAATCATAGACGATCTACCCGATTAATTCACTACCGCTTGCTCCATCATCGGCCACAGTGTTAAAGCCGGATTGACTTAATTTTTAAAACTAATTTTTAATTGTGTCAACCCTATTACCGTTCTCTAACTTTATCAACAGTATCCACGTAGCTGTTTAATCGACGTTGACCACATAAACAGCTCAAATGATCTGATCGACGATATCTAGTATAAATTGCACTCCGTTGAACAATATATAGACAAGTATACATTATATTTTAGTGTTATTTAATTACTTTAATTGTGATAAATGTTACGTCATATCCTACGTATTTAAGGTATCGGCTATCAACGACGTTCAAAATTGTAATAAAATTGTATACCTTAAGACACGCTATATTACGTAGGACGTATTTACGATTGACAATAAAAAGACTATTTTTAAGTCTCTCAAATGTCCATAATTATTATAATCCATGATTGCTAGGCTCCAAAGCATTATCTTAGCTCTTTTGTCAATATCAACGGCATCAGTCTCTTAAAATTTGAATATTAATGGCTTATATTGGCTTCGGTTTCAACCTAAGATTGTGTTATACCTATTATAGCTAATCGATCGGCTTTTAGCCAATTTGGCCAATCAATTAGCTAGGGTTCCGACTTCCGACTAATTGATCTTCGGTCAGATACTAATCATAACTTCATTACTTTAGGCCAGTATTTTTCAACCCGGTGGTCGCGATACCCTGAGGGGTCGAGAAATGTTTTTTTTTTACCAGGGGGTCGCATCATTAAAAAGGTTGAAACACACTGCTTTAGACTCTAAACCACATGGAACTTACCTAACTGTGACACTAAATGAAGTATTATTAAGCACTAATATTTCTTTGTCAAACCTCAGTCTAAGTGTGACGCGAGACAGGGTAATGTTACACCTCACTCCCTGCCCTGTCATTACGGACCTAGCTCGGCAATTTTCTGCCTCACCTCTGACAAATGTCCCGGGCAAATTATGAGGCGTATAATATAATACACAGCCTGCACAGGTTATAATCAACAACGAATCAACCGCAAATTAGTTGGGATAAGTAGTTTATTCTGTTGAAATGCTGTAAGTATAGGATAGAAGCGATTTTTTAATCCCAAGAACGTTTTTGAGGAATAGAAATAAGAACAAATAGAGTTAACAACGAACATAGAGAACAGTGGGAATAGTAGGATTGATGTTGTCTTTGCTTACGCTTTTTAAATAAAAAAAAATAAAACAATGTACAAAGTTTATATTTTCTAAACGGACATTGATAGAACTGAGAACTTTAAAGAAGCTTTTAAAGATTACCTACATGAGTCTCTACTATGACATATTATCCATAATATTACGGCGTCTATAAAACCACAATCTATTATTATGATGTACAACAAAGCACCTAGTAATATAGTGAAATTGTGGGACGGCTATATTGTGATGATTATAAGGCAAGCGTGTCACTGTGCCAGCGTAATGATGCTAAATTATAGAGCAGCAGACAGATGACGCGTCAGGCTTTGTAACAGTTCAAAGGTTCAGGAGTTAGTTACGGCAGTTATAAACATAAAGCAGTAAACAGACTTAGCCATAGTATCTCTAAATGCAGATCTACGATCAATGCATATGAACCTGCACGGGTACACACACACCTACACAAGATGAATCTGGCCAGGTTGGCTTGCATCAGTTTGATCTGTCGACCTCACTTTGTGGATGTAAACTTTAATACATCTGAAAATACGTTTTATTCGATGCTCAGTTTAGTATTAAATCCAAATACATTGCTACACCCTAGTACAAGTCTAGCAATTAAGAGAACAGCACCGTAGCAGTAAAGTTAATAGAAGAAAACAGACCCATTATTTCTCTTTCCTATTAAAGTGCGCAGTGAGAATTATCACATACCTACTAAATATATAATCGCGTAATCGATCACATAAGCCACAATATAATATCTTAATCAATTAAACATATCAAACAAATTACCGATAAATCAGCACACGAAAGATTTATGATTAAGCTAAGTATGGAATTTCCTAAATTAGCGATGACTGATGATAAATTGATCAGCTGACAATGACACAATCTTATTTATAGTAACTAGAGATTACTAATAGTACGGGAGATTTTTTTTGTGATTACGTCTAACAAGCAAATTTTTTGTGAGTAGATACATTTTGATAAGACGAACAACATTTTTATTTACGAAAAATCTTGAAAGTGGTTGCTAACAGAGATAGAAAGGATTTCATACTTTAACTTGATGGTCCTAAAATATAGAATGTTTTATTTGTAGGACAAGGTTACTCTTAAATTATATAACTAACTAGCTGTTCCGGAAAACGTTGCTTTGCCATAAATATTATGTATTTGCCATATTATTTTATTTAAGTGACTAAATATGTATGTTACCATGGCAACGTCGATCGCTATCCCGTCGCACAAACAATAGTCGCCGCCAGTCTCAGGTTGTAATCATTTACTATTATTTATTCAACAAATGCACCTATCAATATATAAAGTACCCAGTTATAGCCGTTACTTACTCAATCCAGTCGAAAAGTATCGACATGAGTTAACAGATAAGAGCGATTCTCTGTAAGCTCGTAAATGGCTGTCCCTACCGATTTTTTCAAAAAGTATTTGAATAATTAATAAAATAATCACTCATAATGAAACTCGAACCTCGAAACTTTACAGTCCCTTTGTTTTCAGAACCATAACTATTTTAAGTTTTTTTCTATAGGCCACAGAAGGTCTGAAAATACAGTCCCCTGGCTGTCCCCATCACTACCGTCACCACCTAAGCTGATATTTATGAAGAAGTTGATGAAACTACATACATATAAGGCGGTTAATATTACAAATAACAATGATTAATATATAATATTTTCGTAAAACAAAGTCTCACTGCCAATTTATATTTTTAGTAGGCTTCTGTAAACTTTGTCCCCAGAATTTTTAAACAGTCCCCTGCCAAAAATTTCAATCCATTTAAATGAAAAACTATAATATTTACGAACGTTGTCTTGATTGAAACAAAACGTAATTAGTGTGAAAATAGCAACCTTGTCGAATTCGGAGAAAGGACGCTTTTTTTTAAGAGTCACAAAGTAATTTGTAAGATGAACACGTGTTTGAACCGCTATCACAAACAGTCCTCTAGTAACTAATAAAAGGTGTGTTAATTATTTTACGAATTGAATATTTAGTTTATTGTTTGTATTATTTATGTCTTAACTGATTAGTAGATTCTTTAAAAACTATTTTACAGCCGTTTAGGATATATATTGAAATCTAACCGAAATAAACAGTACCCTGGCAACAGTCCCCTGTCTTAAATTGTACGATTTGATTGGATATCTCGATTTTTAAGCGAAACTATTTTTAAGGTTCCGTTCCCAAAAGATATAAATAATACCCTATTGCTAAGACTTCGCTGTCTCGTCTGTCTGCCTGCCTGTCTATCCATCAGTCCGTTTATTTATCTATGAGATATATTTTTTGAGCAAGAACTACGATAGCAAGGCAGCTGAAATTTTCACAAATTATGTATTTCTGTTTCCATTACGAGTATAACATCAAATACATAAAATAAATGTTTAAGGAGGGCTCCCATACAACAAACGCGATTTTTTTCTTTTTTTGCTCGATATGAATAATGGCTATAGGTAGGCACTTGAAATGTTCACAAAATTCTTAATTATATTTGTACTCTAATCTACATATATATTAAAATCGTAGGAAAGTCAATTCTGTACATTGAATATTTTTGAAAAATAATACTTGGGACGTGATCTACAATCGATATGGAAGCCAAAAATATAGTTTTTAGAATTTTGGTCTGTTTGTCTGTTTATCTGTTTGTCTGTATGCATGTCCGGGATAAACTCAAAAAGTACTGGATGGATTAACTTAAAATTTTGCACGAATATTACTTAGAGGTCGGGTCAACACATAGGCTATAAATTTTAACGATATCACCTAGGGTGGGGGGATTTTCCAATTTTCCATATTTTTAGTTTTTTGCTCATATCGCTTAAACGGTTAGTTGTAGCAAAAAATGTCCGGTACAAAAAGAAAGCTTATAAAATTTCCTACAAATTTGTCCTTTACACTATGTATCTATCTCTACTCCTTGCCTTGCTATCAGCTTTTATGTATCTTATCTATACTGATTTCAAGTGTCGTTTTATTACTATGCGGTGAGCTTTGGCACCGGTCGTTTCTTGGGGGCGGCTGCAGCTCCCCCAACCCCCCCCCCCCCCCCCACTCTTCCTTCTCATGACACGTCTTATTTCTGCTCTTTAAGAACAAAGTAAGTCATCTATATCTATACATCTAACTATCTATATCTATACATATAATAAAATCGTAGGAAAGTCAATTCTGTACATTGAATATTTTTGAAAAATAATACTTGGGAAATGATCTACTATGCTAACGCGGACGAAGTCGCGGGCACCAGCTAGTAATTAATAATAAAATAAAATAAATATTTAGTGGGGGCTACCATACAAAAATCTGTCACACTTAACAGTCCCCTGTCACGATTTCTAAGAGATTCGCTAATATCTCGGAATATACACATAAATTTAGTGGACCTCCGTATCTAACTTAGATAAAAGTTAATTTTCTTTAAAATAGTACATATTTTTTGGCAAATGTCAAAAATAATTCCCAAGACAAAATTTGTATGGGACCTGACGAGCTTACAGAGAAATGCCCATAATTGTGACTATCAATAATTAATTATAGACAAATAATTTGCAATAAAATAAAATTGCGACTATAATTAAAGATCTAAACTATCCTATCTCTCAAGTTGGAAAAAAGCACACATAAAAAAACATTAAAATCGGTTAAGTAGTTTAGGAATCGATCGCGGACAAACATCGTGACAGGAGATTTATATATCAAAGCTTGGTTGACTACTGTACCCTAAAACGGAACCCTAACCAGCTGATTTTTTGTATATTGGTAGGTTAATAGTTATATAATTTAATAGTAACCTTGTCCTACAAATAAAATGATCCATATTTTAGGACCATCAAGTCAAAGTATGAAATCCTTTCTATCTCTGTTAGCTACCACTTTCGAGATATTTTTGAAAATAAAAATGTCGTATCAAAATGTAGCCACTCATAAAAAATTAGCTTGTTAGTAATCACAAAAAAAAAAAATTGTTCTTGGGCTTCCCTCACTATAATTCTAAATGGTAAAAAATAAATTGTTAACAACCTGCAGAGAGACACCAGTCCAGTCTTGACATACGGAAGTGCCAGAGGAACTTAAGAATTATATAGCTGTTCAAAATTCTAAATATACAATAATTTGTTGTATTATGTTGAGATTTTTTAAAATTATTTAGAATGAGATTTCAGATTTGTCCTTGTCGCCTAGTGTCTCCTGTCTGCAATCTTAGGAACTACCACAGAATATTATTTTATATTGAACTACAGAATAATAAATGAACTAGCCACTAGGCGAAAATATAATGAAATTGTGAGCGTAAGAAACACTGGTAGGTACTGGGCTAACCACCTACCTACCTACCTAAAATTTATTGGATTCATCAATATCTTAAGCTAATAGTGTACTTACTTACCTATTATTCTTAAAAAAGTTAAAATCTTTAGCAGCCTTACAAGGGATTGTTCCTAGGATATTATAATATTAATGTATTATGATAATATAGGCAGGTTTTAACGCGCATAATACAATGTTAATAATACAAGCAAAGCAGAAGTAATATTTTTGTTAAATAATTTATGTATTATTGAATTATTATGCTTAATAATTTATATTCGCTTCTTTAAGACATTATGCCACTAATATAATATTTAATAGTTCATTGTTATTTTAAATTGTAACAACTGTTTAAAATCACCAAATAATAGAAATAAAAATTGTTTATTAAGATGGTTATCAGGCAGATAGGCTCGGCCCTGAGATCACAATATTTAAGCCAAATTAATGAGTCTAATCACCACATTCGACATCATTTTAATACACAATAATCAGCTTAGAATTATTTCTGACAATTATCGATCATACGATTACCGGTCAGATAAGATAGATTGATGACTTAAGCCTGGGACTTTACCAACATTAAACGAAGATTATTTTCGAGGCAGTAACACCAGTAAATAGAATCATCTAGTCATCTTTTTAAAATGAACGCCATCAAAAACAATCTTATTCAGAAAAAAGATCCAAAAAGTTATCGATATTAAGAAGCGAAGTTAACGTAGCATGCTTGTCAATTGGCCAACCCAAGCATAATATCTGATAATACGAAAGCACCACAAAATGCACTTCAAGGTGTGTATTTTATGAAACTTTTAACCCAGTTACTCTTCCCATAGCATTTATTATTCCTAGGTTACCATTAAAAAGAGTCAAGTTGACAACTCGCTACAGTTTAAAAATGAGGAGCGACGGATACAAATGACTGCGATCCCCCGCCTGGAGACAGATGGTGAACATTACTGGCGAAATTTCAATTTATTATACACTCCGAATGACGTATGAACTTTGTGCTCGTGTGCAAATGGTGTGAGAGAAGACGCTTAGAAATCAAGAAAAAGCTTGCAGAATAGCTGAGTAGAATAATATTTATCAGAATTAAATAAATTAATTTATGCAAATACTGCATACACGTCTAAGCAAAACTAAACTAGACAATAGATGAAAAAAAAATTCGTGTGTATGGTCCTCATACATGGGGAGGCGGAGAGAATCTGATCATGATCAGGCTAGTACTACTTCTGATGTGAAACATAATGTATTGCCAATCTTAAGATAAAAAGTTAAAGAATGAATACGCTATACAATGAATACGCTATACAATGTATGACCCTTGTCCTCTACCTCCTTTTTAACATATCAATCAAGAATGAACCCAAATTTTCTGTTCTATCGTCTAAACTCTAAACAGAATGACGAAACTTTTAGAATTATGGTAATTTATTTATTAGAAGAATTACATAATATTATTGTTATTACTAAATTTTGTGCGATTAAACATCTATCTTTTTCATTACTTGATATTCTTAAATATTGGTCTTTTGGGTCAAGTTATTAATATTTATTTTTACTAAATGAGTCTGTGCATACTGTTTAATTTTAATAAAGATATTTCAAATATTTAAAATGTTAAATATTTTATTACCCGACTCATAATAATAAATTAAATGAGCAACAACAACCTGAATTGTTCAAAAAATTTATATTTCTGCAACAATAAAAAATCCTTTGTATCGTAATTAAACGTAGAAAAGTCAAATAAATCAACTTTACTGTTTTATAATGACCGTCATAAACTTTAATTTTCCTTGTTTGGGTTTCATAATACCAACGAGTATTACAATCAAATAATAAAGACGTAAATAAAGATAGCCACACAGACTGTCGAATATTTTCAATTAATTATTATTGTTTTTAACTAAAAATACGATCACAGTCTATGTCGTGTATCAAGTAAAGATTACAAAGTCTATAAGATTACTATCTAGACAACATAATAACATTATAATAAATTTTATCTTACTTATTAGGAGTAGTAGTATCTTTTTAAAGCAGTCAAGTATTACTTTAAAATAATGCTTCGTGCTCACACTTAATGAAAATACATTATTTGTGTTGGCTTCAATTTCCGTCGGTTTTCCTCTTAGTTTGCTGTCACTAGTTATACGCATAACGCAATATTTCTTTTGGTTTGTCGTATTTACCCAGATTTTTTGTCCAGAACGTGTACCTCGGATGAGTTGTATGGCAGAGGCATGTCAACAATGTCGTATTTTTGTTTTGATTGACAGCTCAATGTGGTACATGTCACAGCAAAAAATGAAACTTACTGCAAACTAACAGAGTCGAGATTGACTCGCAGTCACTTTGGCGAACTCCGAGTTTTTGCATCATGTCATTTTCCCGACTGACAAGTGTAAATAAAGTCTGTTTGTTCGAGCAACATTTGATTTAGAGATTAAAATAAACAAATGAGGATGTTCGAGATGTCATCTCGTCGCGTAAATGGTCACTGGGATAAAAAATAATCTCTCTAAATTATCATATCGCAATAAAACTTTAGATTTACATTCACCATTACGTCTGTCAAATAACAAGAGAATTATTAATTACTGTCTGTCTTCATTTGTCATTTTAATGAAAGTGAATAATTTCCTCGTGTTCTTTTTTTATTTGAGTTATGCAAGAAATTACAATATTATTATTTGTGTATATTTTTACTTATATTGTGTTTAATCATTCTGGGGACTTCTAATGCGTAGAAATTAGAACTGGCGATGTGAACAGCGGGCTATCAAATAAAGGTAAATGATAGTATCACCAAATACTAATAATGATGCATCGTGATGATGACGTTGATGGTAATACTACAATGTTAATCACCGTCATCAGGTGATGACCGTCATGGTAATTATGATGCTGACGCTGCTGATGATGAACCAACAGATGACGGTGATGATGATGATGATATCAGCGCGGGGGTGTATGTGATATCGCACACAAAGGGGGGTAATTACTCAACACCGCGCGATACCGATTGACTTTGATAAAACGGTACAACCTACTTGTTTAACGCGATTTATTACCTGCGCGGCACCGACGTTCAGCAAAGAGTCTAGAAATACAGAGTTCATTGCTTGTGACGTTGTTTCTACTATGCAGAATGTAAATACACATACGTCATAATCTGTAATCTAAGTTTGAGTTTAGGGCAAAAGTTTTCAAAGTTGAACCTGAATAGTTTCAATTACAAAGTTATCGATTTCTTAAAAACATACCTCATAAGTTATAATATTATTATTTTTAATCTGAAAACGTTAAAAGAATAAGAATGATGTTGGTAATTATTACAATAAATTATTAGCGACTAAACTGAATACGTCAGGCCATAAGCTAATAAAAAGCGCAAAGAATTAATTCGCTGCAATTAATCGTTCTAATCCTCAGTTTAATAAATTCATTCCAAACCATGAATCTATGGACCATGATACAAAATATAATCTGCCGCATCCATGTTTCCATGTCGGGGGCCTGCGGCAGGGATGATCTATCAAGTTGTCTACACAAGATTAATGCGTACAGATGATTGACGAGCCGCGGCCCCACTCTAATGGTCAACGGAAGAATTATTTCAGCAAACACCATTATTGTTAGTTTATATTAGCCGCTGATGCTTCCTATCAATTAATGATCGAGCATTGAACTGATGGATTCCTTATCGGAATTCTAAGTGAGGTTTGAAATAATTGAGATTTGATACCCAGGATGACATGGCAATAAAAAATATTCTTGTTGTATTGCCTTTAATACTGACAAATTGCGTTTGTGTCTCAACTCTCAAGACAGATTTGGATACCCCCTTGGGCATTCTCGTAGATGATATCAAAGGGCTTGTTGGTTGTTAAATCTATCCTTGTTATACAAGAGAAGTTAATGGGATCTCATATCCCAGTTTTGACAGCTCTTTTATGGACACTATTCTTTCGAAAATGTTGGATATTCTTGTATCACCTGTGCTTATTGTAGTCATTGACTTATTATTCACCATAAAATTATCACTATTGCATAAGGAGTATAGTCCTCAGGTTGCATTTAAAAAAAAGTGATGAGATCCCAGAATAATCTAGGAGCCTTCCTTTATGGACAGCTGTGAAAGCCATCCATAAAAGACAATTTAAAGATTGTTTTATCAATAAAGCTTGCTAATACGAAATTTTAATTGTTTAAATATTCATTATTGTTTCAGATATTTAGTATACCCTGAGTTCATTACTATTGTACTCCTTATTATATAATAGATACCAAAGTTCGCTTGCAAGAAATTGCTTAATAGCAATAAAGCCGCCTTTGCGTTCTTGTATCTTTGCTGAATATTTATAATATTTTGTGTTTGTACAATATTGTACAATACTTTATTGCGTTGAAGATATCTTCAACGCAATAAAGTATTTTCTATTCTACTCTATTTTATTCTATTTTATTTCAGTGCAAGGACTATGAGGTGAAATAATATGACGAGTCGGTTGACGTCATCATCAGTTTTGCGTGACGCCAGGTGATTAACTTTACTCGTAATGAACTATAAATTAAGGCTAAATTTAATGACATTTAAACTAATTATTTATAGTTATTGCTTCATTGTAACTATTACTTTAACCCCTGGCAGTATACCCTTGGGTATTGTTATTAAAATGTTTACTTATTTAATTAGTAAAAACTAAAAAGTTAGTTTGGATATTAAAACTCAATGCTCAATACTCTGTCCTTAGCTTAAGTAAGGTACTAATTATGTATTCTGTGGCTTAAATTCGATTATTTTTCATAATGGATTGCTTTTGAGTCTCCTTATGGTATTCGTTTGAATTTTATACTGTATTTTTCTAATTCAAAAACTTAAAACACACTTTTTCAAATTTCTGTTAGTATTCAAAACCACATGAATTCCATAGTAGGTATTATTTTTTGATCCCATCTCTATTTGGACATTTTTAACAATTGACATAATTTCTATTAAAACTGTTAAATATATTCTTTCCTATATCAAACTAAAAATTAATTGGTCCAGTAAAATATTTATGACGTGCCTTATATAAGAAATTGCATTTTAATAAATTACAAAAACACATTTTTTATCAAATCACTATCTTTCAATTGCATATGTACCTATAGCATAATGATAGTGTTATCATTATTTATTACTCAATAAATATTTATTTTAATATTACCATTATTAAAATCAAAACGGATTAGCATAGCAACTTTGTTGCATCACAGGGGTTTCTACTAAATGGTAATAAAAATAATTCATTACACGAAAATTACAGATACCATAGGCTTTTTCTCGTAATTAATAAATAATGTAACATGCAAACATAAAACATTTTACTGATCAATGATTGGAATGCAGTTTTTTTTTTAATAAATCTTTGAGGCATGCATATTTTAATGTTTGATGCCTATGTTTTTATGGAATCGCTAGTAATAGCAATATAACGTGTGTACATGGTGCTTGTTAAATGTGTATTATTACATAATGTTATAGTATATATGTCGCAGGGAAAAGAGGATATCAGGAATTTCATGATATCCCTAGGGATATCACGAACTCCCGGAAGATGCCGAATATTCTTGTTTGTTACGTCTTCTTACTAAAAATATCTAGTGATATGTCATTTCACTAAACTAAATCTAGTGAAATGTCAGAAACGCGGATAACGCCGAATAAAAATCGAGTCACACATTTCTCTCACCCGCTCTAGTTCCCACACGTGACATGGGTACTAGTGGGAGTGAAACAAATGCGTCGCTCGAGCTGGCGCGCCTCGTCTAGCCTGGAGACGACAGACAGACTAACCCTTTGGGTACGGAACCGTAAAAACTAGGATAATCGAAGAGCTGGAGTACCTGTAGTACCTGTGCCTGTACAAGAGCCTAACCAAACTAGAGATCGAATTGCCACCTTTACAAAAAATATTCAACTTGGTCGGCCGCTTCATTTTACGTCAAAAATCAAAGGTCTGAAGTATCTGATGAAGAACCCTCAGCTGGTTTCAACTGTATGATTCAGAGATGGTTATGCCCTCTCAGATCTGCTATAGTTGCATTACACGTGTGATAATAATAATAATAATAACTCCCACTCTGATTTTGTGGTGACGGTGGCCGGTTTCATTGAAACCAGGCCAAGAGTAATTTTATAGTGCCCAAGTGTGTGCGCAGTACTCAAGAGCAATCTCTATATTCCTTTACTTGCATAACCCAGTGGGATGGAAGACTGATGCGACCGGCGGGAGATCAGGTGCAGGACCGACTTTTTACATGCCCATCCAACGCATGGATCATTTAAAATCTTACTTGTCAGATTCAGATTTTAGATGATCCTATCAAAGTACCCGTGTGTATAATAGAGCAAGCGAGAGAAATGAGTGGCTCGATTTTTATTCGGCGGTATCCGCGTTTCTAACATTTCACTAGATTAAGTTTAGTGAAATGACATATCACTAGATATTTTTAGTAAGAAGACGTAACAAACAAGAATATTCGGCATCTTCCGCGAGTTCGTGATATCCCTAGGGATATCGTGAAATCGCTGATATCCTCTTTTCCCTGCGACATGTATATTATGTAGTAATATTTTTAAATGCTAGTTCCTTTTGAAACTTATTCAATGACAGTAAACCTATCATTTCTTCCGGTCCATTATCTGTTCTCCCAAAAGTAAAAAAGTCTGAAGAAGTCGTTTACAGTAGCTAGATATCTTCGGTGTTCTTTACGTGAAACAATGATCCTGAAACACAAATCAGATTTCCCTCTCAAAACATCTCCATTCCAAATTTTAGAAAAACTGTTTAGCAGTTTGGATGTAAAGGTAACATACAGAAAGGCAGACTTTCGCATTTATCTTATATATAAAATTCTCGTGTCACAATGTTAGTCCACGAACTCCTCCGAAACGGCTTTACTGATTTTTACCAAATTTTATATGCATATTCAGTAGGTCTGAGAATCGGCTACTCGGTACTTTATATATTGATATGTGCAACCTGAGACTGACGGCGACCATTGTTTGTACGACGGGATAGCGATCGACGTTGCAATGGTGACACACTTATTTAGTCACTTCAATAAAATAATATGACAAATATATTATGGCAAAGCAACGTTTGCCGGGACAGCTAGTAATATCATAAAATTACAATAAACCTCACCAAAGCGATACTTAATAATACCGGTCTTGTGATAATTTAAGAATAGGGCGCTTATGAGCGCCAATCGTAAGGAGCTGGTAAGCCGTAATTACAGAACAAACATAAGCGTTACATAATTATACGTTTGACAGCAGCACAAAGGCGTCGCTACAAATAAATTACGGGCGTGACAGCGACGCGACAGCGGCTCGGCGCGACAGGCGGTTCAGCTGTCGCGCGGTCACCAAACGGAATAAATGGACTAGACTTGTTCCGTTTATAGGTTGTGTAATGGGTAGCTTGTACATCGTGGACAGTGGCAGTAGAAGACCTAGATTTTGTATGAAATAGAATTGTCAGGTTAGATGTAATAATATTAAAATTTAATTAATATAAGGTTTGATTATAACCAGTCTGAAGTCTGAACACCTTCGTAAGCAAAAAGCTTTTCGGCGGATTCTTTTTTAACAGTTCTAAACAGTTTAAGAGGACAGCATTGTTTTTGTTAAGTAATATTACGCAAATAGCACTTTAATTGCTGTAAGGGCTATAATTATAACAAATGTGGAGAACGATAATAGCGTAATTATATACGAAAGCACGCACAGCCCTATTCGGCCGCCATGACAGTCGACTACAGCTCACCGCTCGTCGCGCCGCTGACAACATGTCACTTTGCTCCGGTAATTAGCTAATTGTTGCGGCCGATATCTAATTTACTCCAATAAAACTTTAATAGATCACCACACGGTCCAATTTCGTTTGCGGCCTGAATAATGAAACGTGCCACATAATTGCAGCCTCATTACCGCATTGCACGCTCGGAATTCTGGTTTACGGGATTCTAGTTTCTGTTAATGGCTCACAGAGTCCGTTTTTTAACCGACTTCCAAAAAACGAGGAGGTTATATGTTCGGCTGTGGATATTTTTTTTTTTTTTTTTTTTTTTTTTTTTTTTGTATGTTCAACGATTACTCCGCCGTTTGTGAACCGATTTTCGAAATTTTTGTTTTGTTGTATTAGGTTTCACTCCAATTTGGTCCCATTTTCACAAAGGTGGTGACCTGATGATGGGATCCATGAGTAATCGAGGGAACTCCTCGAAATTTATATGGAAACATATGGTGATTTTGGTTTTATGTGAAGTGTACTAAGAATACGCTACCAAAAAGTCAAATATTGGGTCAAGGTATACCATGGTTTCGATGATGCTGAGAGAACTCCTGATTCCTTATAGATACACGTTTGGGAGTTTCGGCGTTGTTTTAAGAACAGAAAGCATAAACTACTATGCAATTCATATTCATCATCATAATCATCATCATCATCATCGTCATCATCATCATTACCACGTCGTGTTAAGGTCACCAATGTCTCATGGCACAGAATAGATAGTAGTACTGCAAGGCATAGGTATGGATATACTAACTCGTAATAATAATTATGTATTGTTACATAACAACACCTGTTTGTTTAATACACGGCGGTCGGCGCTACAGAGGCGACGGTGTCGCGCGGGCGGCGCGTGGCGGCAAACGACAGATCGAATATTTTACTACTTTATATTATACAGATCGAATACTTTACTAACTACTGTTCACTTCACTGATAATATATTATTTTGTGAGTGTGAGTTGTGACTCTTAATGTAAAGAAAAGACGTCTACGTCTTACGCCTAAAACTGGTCTTATGGTTCTGTAGGGTTACCCTGGGACGTTAATCCCTCTGGCGTAATATCAATTAAGACAACCAGTGAGTGTGAGCGAGAAGAAAAATTATTGTAGCGAATTAGTTATATCAAATGCCGTCGAGTAAGCGATACCGCGATGCAGACGCTTAACAACGACATCTGTTGTTGAATTGCGGAACTAAATTTTCTTAGAAAATATAAAGTTTACAAATCTCAACACTTAACAAATTGTAATAAAATACGTAAAATATACGCGAAGGTTTACGTACTAGTGTAACTAAAAAGAGTGAAATTATTATTATTTTTAACAAAAAATTAAAACCGACTTCCAAGGTAAAAACAATAATAACATTAATAATGAACTAAAAAGTATTAAATAATTTTTACTATCTAATAGTGCCTTTTTCCGAATTCGGCTAAACCTCAACTATTTCTGTACTCAATCTTCATAATTTTGAAGTCGGTGCCAGTTCAAAAAATTTTAAATATTCTGTCAGAGGACTGAAGATTCAGCTATCTGGTACCGACTTCAAAATAATGAAGATTGAGTACAGAAATAGTTGAGGTTTAGCCGAATTCGGAAAAAGGCACTATTAGATAGTAAAAATTATTTAATACTTTTTAGTTCATTATTAATCTGTTACCCAGTTGATGTAATTAGGGTTGACACGTAGCTCGTATGACAATGATGCAGGGTCCAAATTGCTGCGGCCTGACAAGTGATATTTGGACGTGTCAAATTTTGGTGTCAATAATGACACATTATATTCAACTAGCTGACCCGACAGACGTTGTCCTGTCTTAACGATGATTATTTAATTCGAATTGGTATAATTAAGAAAACAATACATTAAAATTAGTATCTTCATGCCGAATTTCATCAAAATAGATTAATAAATAGTTTAAGCGAAAATCATAAAAGTTTATTGTGCAAGAACCGCACATTTTCCGGGACAAAAAGTATCCCTTGTCCTTTCCCGAGACTCAAAGTATCTCCATACCAAAATTCATCAAAATCGATTGAATAGTTTACGCGCAAATCATAAAAGTATATTGTGCAGTAACCGTACATTTTTCCGGGACAAAATGTATCCTATGTCCTATTCCTGGATCTAAGCTACCTCTCTACCAATTTTCTGCCAAATCGGTTCATCCGTTCTTGAGTTATAAGTGGCGTAACTAACACAACTTTCTTTTATATATATATAGATATCGTGGCCGACTGGTTACATTAATCTGACGTTTTATCGAATCGAGTAAGTAATAGACTTCGATAATTTAGCTATTTAATTGCTTGATAAATTTAACCTTACAAAGATACCAATTTTATGTTGTTTAAAAATATTTATTGGTAGATATAAAAGTTTTTGTAACGACGATACTTAAAAAAGTAATTACCTACGCTTTAATGTGAATTGAAGAAAAAGACATCAAGAAATACATTGTAATTACTTATATACAAGTTATCAATAGTATCCAAAGTGTAATTTAAGTATATTTTAAGTAAATTACCTTCTTCTCAAATCACCTATTTGAGAAGAAGATAATTTTTATGATCATGTGTCAGAAAATAAATGATGATAGGTACATACTAATAAAATTCAATAAATTTTGCTGCCAGAAAAAAACGTAGGTACAACATAACAAACACAATGTAACAAACCAACTCAACATGTAGCTAGCAAAGTCATAATTGATTTCCCACTAACAAATGTGTCTATTAAAAATTCAAATGAAGGCAATGACGGCGGACAGAGAGGGCGAGGAATAATAATTGACATTTATTGATAATGATTGTATTATCATTGAATGGGCACGAATCACGACCAGAGTACGTCAATGTAAATTACACAGTCATTTGTTCTGTGGTAGCACACGACGTGGCGCAAGGCGGAGATAAGTCTGACGATAATTTCAATACAAAATTTCTAAAATGATAAACTAGAGCTAGACAGTGACTTAATTATGTAACATATATTATGACAACGCCACAATATAAAATAATTTTGAAGCTCTCAACGATATCTTGCCGAAATCAAAATCAAGAAGCTTTTAGACAAAAAAATCTATGGTCAGCTGAATAATTCAGAAGTAATTGAATTTTAATGTATTTTGATACAATCCATCGCAGATTAGTGGCTGTAAAAAACAGCTAACCTGTAAATTAACATGATAAGTAAAAGTGATTGCGTGATTCATAATCCTGCATTGCGACATTTATCATAGTCACATTATTTGTCAGACCTTCCTGCTTTTTAACAATTGCTGATCAAACAGATAACTGATTACCCCTCACTCGACTATCAGTGGTTAAATTACCATAGAGTGACGAGCTCATTGACGTCAAGACGAACATCTGCGTGTTGATGCACCACCCCAAATGCGTCGCTCATCGGGGCACTAGATCTGATGATGATGGATCTCATGTAATTGTTAAGAGGATAACTTGAGATTAATGTGTCACTATGTCACCTAGTGCTAGTTTTGAAAAAAAAGACGGGTTGCACTCCGGGAGTGCCGGCAGAAGTGAAAACTTGATTATTAACGTTGTGCATTTGTTTTAACCCATTTTTTATGGAAATCGATTATTAAAAACTCGCTTTTTTTTAATTAATCGAAACCCTCACAATCGATTAAATTTTTAACCCATTTTTTATGAAAATTGATTTTTAAAAAATCGATTTTTTTTCTATTAATCGAAACCCTTACATTTCGCGTTTGAGTTCGAGTTTTCGAGTTCGAGTTCGACACAAAACACTACTCTCCAACCGTCTTACGGTTTTTCTATGGTTTTTCGATCGACACGAAAATCTGACGCGAGTTTCACAGTTTTTACCCACCCCACAAAAGTGCTCAACGCCGCTAAAGAAGTTTTCACTTCAAAAATGTTTTAAACAGAACCATTTGTGAATCAAACATAGTAAGATAAAGCCGTCAACAACAAAGGTTTGTCTATGAAATTGCCGACACATTTTTGGACCACCTTAGCCACTGAAGCTAATATACCCACCTACCCAGCAAATACTGATTTAATAATCGGACCGAAAAACACAAAAATCGATTTAAAAATAATTTAAAATAAGCCGTAGCTTCGTATTCATATTGCGATGGCGTTGCAAGATGCTATAATGAAGACAATGCGTTGATAATGATGGTGATTTAAGGTTGGAGTTTAGTTTATTTTCCGCTGGCGTGATGAATGGCGGCGGCTGCAATAAATCATAGTGGCGGATCCATCAGTCACATGTGTGAGAGATTGAGTTTACCCCCGAGTATTAATTGAGTCGAGTTGCTCTGCTGTTGTCGCGGCTCTGTGGCATTATACAGCGTGATTTTAAAATGTTTCTTATTGTCGATTGTCTCGATATACATATATGTAATATAATGTGATGTTAGTGTTTTTAATTAACACAGTAATTAATTTATTTAATTTGTATATTCCATTTTTTATTATTATCAATAGTTGGACAAAAAATATCTCAATACTAAATATATATCCAGGCACGTCCTCTTAACTCTTTCACTCTTCATTGCCTAATTGTATGTACATAATTATTTATAATGGTAACCCCAATCTTCCCATCAACTATCTGATCACTAAACAGCATTATTAATTTTGATTTGTTCTAAAATCTAAGTCATACGGCGCGGAGCACCCGAATATTAAAACTGTCAATCACACTAATTTCTCGTGTCGGAGCCGTTGACGGATCGTGCCCGTCCCGTCGCCGTGCCGTCTCGGATGATGGATGGCGGCGTCGTTAATCACTGCGGCGGCGGGTCATTATTCACCGTCAGAGGTGTTTGGGGTGTTAGAACGTAGGGGACACGGAATAGTATGACAAATACTTGAAATTATGCAAATTTTTGGGCGCACAGTAGAAGATAATCGTAGTATGTAGTAAGAACTAAGAAGTAGGTATATTATACTGTTATTAATTAATTGTTTTTACAATTTAAAATAAACAATTTTCTTATATTTACTAGATGAAGCCCGCAACTCCGTTGCGCCAAAACTTTTCCCGGGACTCAAAGTATCTCCATGCCAAATTTCAGCAAAATCGGTTCAGTGGTTTGGGCGTGAAGAGATAACAGACAGACAGACAGACAGACACACTTTCGCATTTATCATATTAGTATAGAAGTATGGCTGTAATTAAAATGAAATCACATGTAAATATATTAATTACATTCAGGCGTTGTCAATCTATACAAAGTATTATTGTGATTGAGTATACATAATACACTATGGTAAGTAGTGTCACGTTGTCAAACATTATTATTCACATTGCATTTTTTACATTGTCTACTATTATAATTTTACGAAAAATAGTACCTATTGACACTCCAATTTTAAAGTCACCAAAAATACTTATGTAGTTACATAATTTGGTATAAATTTAAATATAATGAAGAACATTGCTACTGTATGTGAAATAGTGCAAAATTACTTGTACTTACTAGTTTATACAGAATTACACCCGATTAAATGTTTCGTCGCAAATAGTGACATATACAAACTTTATATCCAGCAGCTTGGACATAAAATGTTGTGTTTAAATTTTAAAATACCCGTCATACTGTTGTACTGTACTACGACAGGGGTTAGAAAATAAAGGCAGGGCATGAGAAGTGAATTGTGTTGGGTGAAATGGCTCATTTTAATTCCCGTGTTAATGTAACAAATCGCTTTCATATGGCGCCAAGATTTATTTCATCCAAATATATTCAAATGTTTGTTTTATTTTTTCATAGTCGCTGGACGAATTCCGATGCGCATAATATATTATTAGTTTTAAATTTGGATTAATTATGGGGAATTGTAGTAGGTACCTACCTAAATATTATGGGTGGACTGAAAAAAACACCCTTTAGTAAAAAATTGTATTTTCAGTTAGAAGAATAGAATCTAGGTCAGAGCAAATTTTTGGTGACGTTAAGCAAGAAATGTTTTTTATTTAACGTATTTTTGTAATAATAATGAAAAATTGAGTAACTAAATGTATTTCCATCGATTTACCTATATTTACCTACTTTAGTACTAACAATATTGACAGGCGAAGACTCGTTGGCTTATCGCTCAACAAACAGCAATCAATCCTATAAGTAAATATTTACCGTGGATAAAATATTTAATGTGGTGTGTGCTAACATGCTAATCAGACACCGATAACTCGATGGTCAAGGCTCAGGGTTGCCAACCGTACGAGGTTCCATACGAGATTTGTGCTCTTGTGTACACCAAATAAAATTACGTGCATTTAAGTTTAGAGTTTTAGACTGAACGCATAAAACGCCCCGTTTCCTGACATCATATTATTTGAATTTGAAACATAGGCTTAGGCAAAGTGAAATGGATCGATTTGTGATTGAGTAAATATAATACCTACAAATGATGTTTTATTTACTAGATAACTTGAAACAGTATAATATTTCATTGTGTAAAATGTCCTAAATTCAAGTAATTTCGGTTTTACCACCTTTTATTTAATGTACGAGGTTTGAAAACCAAAATACGAGATTTTGAGCAGCTCGTGTACGAGGAAAAAAATTCTAAGGTTGGCAACCCTGTTAAGGCTCGAACGCTACAGTACGGATATGCAGGAAGATAGAACAAAACCTTCTCAACAATCCTGTCAATGGTAAAATAATCAAAGTAACTTTTGATAACTTACATAATATTATTGGGAAAAGGTGGTAATGTGGCCCCTGCATATATATTGGCCCCCTTCAATATTTTAATGTTCCAACAACGCTATCTAATATAATTTTGGTGCAACGGGATGCTCGCGGCATGCTGCTAATTTAGTGCAGTACAAATCAAACAGAGGCTGTCTCGTTCGATTGTCATTTGATCGAGTTCAAACTTGCGATCCGCGAAACTTTTAAGTGTGTATGATTTTATTTCGATCGTTGTTAAAAAATATAAAGATTTGGCTTTTGAGATGAAACAACGAATACATCAAACTATTCTCCTACGGAATTTAAAAGGTAAATATAAAATTAGACATTAATTAATAAATATTTTGGAACGTTTGTTTTAAAATATTAGCAATGATTGTAATTTGGCGCCCTCACATTGGTCGTAATGTGGCCCCGGGGGTCACATTACATGTAAGAGAGTTTCATGACGTAGAAGACATAACTATACTCATATACGAAGATGATTCTTGAAAACGCGGACGTGCCATGTATGTTCTGCGACACAATTTGTTCTAATGACAGAGCTGGAAAGCCATGGATACAGTATCAAAGTTGTGACTTATGGGCTCATGTAACCTATATAGGCTCTAAAGGTGGCTATTACATTCATGATCTTTGCCGTTGAGTTTCATATTCTGCAATACATTTAATGTGACCCCCCGGGGGTTACATTACCACCACTTGATCGAAAGATACCAAATAAGTCATGTTTAAACAAATGAATAAGAAGTCACATAATGTATTTTTTAGGTTTCTGAATCCTGTATTTTTTTAATTAAAAGCTTGATAAACAAAGTGGGGGGCCACATTACCACCTTCTCCTATATATATTATTATAACCCACGAATTTGACTTTGAATTTTATTTTTGGTTTTCTCTTTCAAATGAAGTAGGTTTTGCCACTAACTTTAACTAAGCATTTGTACTTTGATAACAAAATGTCATTTCTGAATGTAATACTACAAAAACTAACTTTAACATACGAGTAGACAGTTCAAAATCGCTTAGCTGAGTTTTGAGTAAGTGATAGCCTGGAGAGGTGGGAGGGAACAATCCATCACCGATGTTTGCAGTGCAGTACACGGGTACTATTTATCAGATAGATCAACACGAATTATTGAACCTAGATTATATTCTGACGGCTGACCTTATTTTGTATAAGTAATGGATAGGATGAAACCGATGGCTCATGTCTCATGTATTTGATGTGAGTTTAAGGCCCTATAGACCCAATTTTACATGACTTTGAATCAATAATAAACAAACAAATAGTAACTTTTAAAAGCCAAAAAAAAATACACATTGTTTTTTACTTAATGTACTCGTACTTTGACAATTTGTGGCTCGAAACATAATATTGAAAACTTTACTCGATCAAAAATAACTCCGAAGAGGAGGCTAAATTCGAATATTTTGTGATATTTTTCTTATTTTTCTATTATTTATATAGTTTTACTTTCAAAAATCATATCTACGAAAAGCTCATAACTTAAAGAAGAATAATTTGTGGTTACATATTGCATTTTGGTTTATATATCTAAGTAAAAAGGTATTTTTCTCATATTTCGCCCTATCAAGGACGCGGCGAGCGTCGTAACCGCCACTGTACAAGGCGCGCTGATAATATGAATGTTATTTTAATGTCCTTTACGTCGATATTCGTATTTCGTACTGACAGACATCGACCTGCTAATTTTCGGGTCTATAGGGCCTTAACGTGAGAGCTTTGCAGAGATTTTACATTATTTCGACTTAAGTTAAGTGATATTTAGTTATGTTATAACACGTTATTCTTTAGTAATTTCAGTTATACATATATGCAGCTTTTTAAGGTAATACAGGAACTAGTAGGAGGTACTGATATTACAACTGTAGAATAGAAACTATGAACAAAAAGTTCACCAAGTTTGTAAAATAACCTCACACAATTTTAAATTACCAACAACCACATTAAAGCCAATTAAAATGATGTTACGACTAATGTCATCGGTTAATTTAATTCGGTGGCAAGTGTACCGGCGCTCCCGTGTACAAATATCAAATAATTCAAATATTTGGCCAGACCTCATCTATCACTTACCGATGATGGATGGAGCTGTTTCCTCGCGCTGCGTGAAAAGGAACGACGTATCTGAACACACATATAAATATCTATCTTATTAAAACGTACTAAGATTCGATTTCGAATGTCGATAAGGAGACACTCGAACGATAAATACGATCAATGCAAATTAGAATCTAATATTTGGGGTTAAAGATGAGATTGGGTCGGGACGATAGCGAGGTAAAGCTGTAGTAAGTTGTCCCTAATAACCGATAGGTCAGTTTGTACAATTGTAAAGTTTACTCGGCTGACATTATCATTTTACATTTCAGTTAAATGTAATTTATTGACGCCGTCCCGGGATTAGATATGGGTAATTGATGACGTTAATTTCTGTATAAAATGTCTGTTTGTTTATGATTACAGTTTTTATTGATAGATTTTAATTCTGCTTCATCGGGGAGTTAATGGTGTTCCTATGTTTAACGATACGGCTGATCGATAGTAAATACTTATGTGTAGTCAATGCTCGTAATGAGGTCGTAATAAAGCAATTAGATGGCTGAGAAAATATTGTGACCGTCGATTATCTTTGACATAATCTCGCTATTAATCTGGGGGCACGGTAGTGCCCCAGTCAAGCTTTTTAGCAAAGCCGTGCCATACTTTTCTCGAAGCGGTTCGCGGCTATTTCACACCCCCTTTATCTTCGATGTTAACAAAGCTAGGGATTTATAATTTTGGTCACTAGGAGCTAGTATTAAAACTAGCTCAACCTTCAAATCACATGAAATTTCGATAAATAGTTTATTAGTTACGGATGGTCAAAGTTACTACATTTTGTCACTCACTGTCTAACAGATCATCAAAATTCTAAGGTACTTCTAGCAGACTTAGAACCTTGAAATTTGGTACCCGGATAGGTCTTTATTCAAAATGAAAGGAAAAGTTATTAAACCGGCCGAGTGCGAGTCGGACTGGCGTACATAGGGTTCCGTACCGTAAATTTGTATGGGAGCCCCCCTTAAATAATAAGTTAATTTAATTTTTATTATAAATTATTAAAGTTAGGATATAATTAAGTATTTTCTGAAATTTTCAAAAACCTTACTGCTACCGTTATGGATATAGAGCAAAAAAAGGGGGAAAAATCGTGTTTGTTGTATGAGGCTCCCCATTCATAATTTATTTTATTTGAATTGGACTAATAGCTTTTATAACAACACCAGAAACACATAATTTTTGAAATTTGCAACTATCTAGCAATTGCGGTTCTCGAGATCCAGCCTGGTGACATACGGATGGATGACGGACAGACAGCGAAGACTTATTAATAATAATAGGGTCCGGATTATATAATATGAATATAATAATCGACTCAGAACTCAGAAATATTAATCACGTTACGTTGTCCACCTATATAGAACTAACTAAGCCACAAAGAAAAAATATAAAGTAGATAGAGAATGGATGCTAAGCTTAAAGTATATACAGAAAAGTTATAACGTGACAAAAGAAAAGAAAAAAAAACTCCAAAAAAGAAATGAAATCGCATCAAAAACATGAAATGTAAAAGGAGCCAAGCAAAATATTGCATAGCTATTCAACACTTCTGTCGTAAAAAGTTTCCAGATCGCATTGAAGCCAAGCCTTCAATTTACTTTGTAATTTAAATCAACATTCAGTTAATGTATCAATAGATTTCTTTTTTTATAATTATTATAGTGGCTTGGCAATGAGCACTAGAGAAATAAATTATCCGCGACTAATTGGATTTATTGGGTACCATCGGCCATAAGCGTCGTTACATACTAAAACTTTACGCTTGCCGTCTGTGTAAGTATGAACTCCTCCAAATATGCAGTTTTATATTTGTTTCTCTGATGCTCATTGCCAAGCCACTATAATAATTATAAAAAAAGAAATCTATTGATACATTAACTGAATGTTGATTTAAATTATTATTTTTAACAAAAAATTAAAACCGACTTCCAAGGTAAAAACAAAAATGACATCCTTATAATATGAACTAAAAAGTATTAAATAATTTTTCCTATCTAATAGTGCCTTTTTCCGAATTCGGCTAAAACTCAACTATTTCTGTACTCAATCTTCATCATTTTGAAGTCGGTACCAGATGAATCTTCAGTTTTCTGACAGAATATTTGAAACTTTTGGAACTGGCACCGACTTCAAAATTATGAAGATTGAGTACAGAAATACATAGTTGAGTTTTAGCCGAATTCGGAAAAAGGCACTATTAGATAGGAAAAATTATTTAATACTTTTTAGTTCATATTATAAGGATGTCATTTTTGTTTTTACCTTGGAAGTCGGTTTTAATTTTTTGTTAAAAATAATAATTTCACACTTTTTTAGTTTTTAGTTACCTAGTACTAAAATAATAATAATAATAATCATTTATTTCAAGTATCCAGACTCATCCGTACAAGATCAAAAAATTACAAACAAAAGTCACATTTGTAGAAAAAACATACTTACATAATTACATAAATTATATTAAAATAATAATTATTTTGGCCTGTATTTTGGCATGCAAGCGACAACAGTGACCGATATACGGGTTATCAGGGCGTTCACAGAGCGCGGCCAGCATGCCGTTGGAGCTCCCCCGCATGCGCCGCACCAGCGACGATGTTCGCCTGCGCATTGTGGCAAAGAAACAGTCCACTCGTGCGCACGCGAACATCGCCGAAGCGCTGCACCATCGGGGGAGCCCCACCAGCATCCTGAACGCGTTATTATATTGGGCGCGAAGGGCGCTGTATGCCCTTTGCGTATATGCTGCCCAGAGGCTGCAAGTGTAGAAGGATGTACAAAAAGCTCTAAACAACGTCATTTTTACTTCTAACGAGCATCTTGTAAACCTCCTGACAACCATGTTGGCCCTAACCGCCAGCGCCCTTCGCTCCCCTTCGATATCAGTGTCGTCTTTCAAAGTAGACGTCACAATGTGTCCTAGATATTTAAACTCCTCTACTCTAACCAAAGGAACACCATTTAGTAAAATAGTCGGTACTGTATCCACCTTTCTGGTTCCACTGTGAAAGACCATGTACTGACTCTTTTTACTATTGTATATCAGCCCATGCTCCGCTGCGTAACGCTCACAAATATCAAGTAGCTTTTTGAGACCACAGACTGAGGCACTCAGCAAGACCATGTCGTCCGCATAATTTATGTTATTGAAACATACTCCATCTACATGGCAACCAATATGCTGCTTGCTGAGCTCCTCAATCATTATCAGTAGTAAACTATCGCGTACCTACTATGTACGTAGAATAATACACCTGTATAATATTATTCTACGTATCTTGTTACAAGCTCACCGGTGAGCGAGACACAATAGAATAACAATAGATTTCCAAGAATCCACGATCGAAGGATACAAACTAGGTATTAGCAACAAATAATAAGTATCGTGCAGGAAACCGGTCTCGAACGCTTCAACTCCCAACTTCTCCCAATTCGGACATCTATTAATAACTATTAGATAGGAATAATTATTTAATACTTTTTAGTTCATATTATAAGGATGCTATTATTGTTTTTACCTTGGAAGTCGGCTTTAATTTTTTGTTAAAAATAATAATTTCATTCTTTTTAGTTACCTAGTAAGCCATCGCGTACTATACGTAGAATAATACACTTGTATAATATTATTCTACGTAGGTATCTTATTACAGTCACACTTACAAAATATAATATCAGCTGCAGCCTGCAGATAATTTTAAACAATACATTTAAAAAAAATCGAAGTGAATACGTGTGACGTGCTAATGTAGCCGGTCACCGGACTAGTTTCAATAGGGTTCTCGCTCGACTTGTCGCACACGCCTCGCACAGTATACTCGTAGTATTGTACTATGAACGCTAAACACAATGCAAAAGGTTGAAATTAGGTTGTTTTACAGAATATATCGGCGAAGTGAGACAGAATGTTACATGATCGAAGCAACTGTTATTTCTCAGAAGTAATATCAAATGTGTGCCTTATGCTCTGGAGATAAGGTTGAATTTGGTGACATTGGTGACCCTGACTTGGTAATGATGATAATGATGATGAATGCAATTTACATAGTAGCATAATATGCTTTCAGTTCTTAAAACAGCGCCTAAACTCCCAAACTTGTATCTATAAGGAATCCGGAGTTCTCTTAGTATCTTCGGAACCATAGTATACCTCGGTGCAAAATCTTGCGTTTTGGTAGCATATGCTTAGGATGCTTCTCATAAAATCAAAATCACCATATGTTTCCATACAAATTTCGAGGAGTTCCCTCGATTACTCATGGATCCCATCATCAGGTCACCACTTTTGTGAACATGGTACCAAATTGGAGTGAAACCTAATACAATAAAACAAAAATTGAAAATCGGTTCACAAACGGCGGAGTGATCGTTGAACATACAAAAAAAAATAAAAAAAAAAAATATCCACAGCCGAACATATAACCTCCTCGTTTTTTGGAAGTCGGTTAAAAAGTAAATTGAAGGCTTGGCTTCAATGTGATCTGGAAACTTTTTACGACAGAAGTGTTGAATAGCTATGCAATATTTTGCTTGGCTCCTTTTACATTTCATGTTTTTGATGGGATACAATATTCTAAAAGGTGATTAAAATTTACTTAACCAGTATGTTATCTAGCAAGATCTTTTATTCAAAGCAAATTGTGATAAATGAAACAGCTGGATGTGACGATTCACATTGTTTTTAATTGTAATTTGTAAGTCATCATTTTAACTATCTGTAAATATTATAATTTATAGTCAATTTTGATATGACCAAAATACTTTGATATTAACTATACATAATGTTAAATTTGTGTCTAGCTTAATATGAGTTTAGATAGTAAACATGTACATACCTATTCAGAATTTACCATATTTAGAATTTAATTTTTATAAAATGTTTTAAGTTATTGTGCATTAAAGTAGCAGATGTATTGAAATTATAACCTTCAAATGCAATAAAACCAACGGCATTTAGCATTCCAACATTTGCGATAAATAATACCATTGCAATAAAAAACCGCAGAATTTTTAGGGCCGTAAAGGGGCAATAATTTTGAGTTATCTGTCTGCGGGCGAGAAGCGGGCCGTGTATCATGTTAAATGCCCGTAATGAATTTGCTTTTTTTACTTTATCGATTTCACTCATTGAATTTTTAATCATCATCAGCTTTGTCCACGAGACACATGTTTATGAAACTACCAGATAATGTATCATAATTCATAAGTATCTAATGATCTGTCCTAGATATGGAATCTGTAATGAAAAAAAAAATAATGACGAACAAAACCATTAATCAATTTTATTTCAGCAAAAATCTTCGCTATTCGCCAATAATGTTACACATAAAGTAATACATATATTATGTAGTATATATTGTATAAATAGCTTACATTTGCTACCCAAGCTGATACACAATAAGTGCAAAAATACTAAAGTGTTAATAAAATAAATATAGAGCTATTTAAATCACCGAAACGATGAAAAGATCTAACGACGTGAATATTCCGATTTAAATCCCTATCAAAATACACTCGGAAGAGCGATGTAATTGAGCGAAAATAGAATAGCACCTAAAAAAATATGGCACCCTAACATCAACAATTTATCACAAAATATTTATTTAAAATCATAAATTACGTTAATCGAACTACCGCCGGATCCCCTAACAAAGGAAACGCGTACATCACCACAAAAAAAAACCAAACACGCCACGACAACGCTTATTTATTTATGAGCTCAATTCACAAAACCCTCTTCACCGATATTATATTGAGAGATCGATATCTTCTCGTTTTGTGTACGCCACGCCGGGTCACAATAGGCCGCGTCGAAAAAAGCCCTAGTGTCAGCTATCTGTGACAGACGACAGCTGGGGTGTCTAACAATACGTGCTTTATCGATTTATCAACGCTCAGTAGGGCGAACACCCTGTACGCGCCACAGGACGGGGGAACTCGTAACTCAAAGCTTACCTTACGGGCGAAGTCGTGATTTTCTGTTCGCAGATTTTCTAGTCTACGACCGTGGGTAATCAGTGTGAATAGAATAGACAGCCGTGGTAAATTGACAATGCTTTAGAAGGGAAATTAATGGCATAAAAGCCGTGAAGATAGTAATGACAAACACACATTTCACGCTAACTAATGCGTTAGGATTGTTGCAGATTTGTTCTGGGTATCCGATTTTATTGTCCATTGTAGGGATTTCAGGTTTAAGCAATGATTTAGTGTTGCGACATTTTTTGTGATTTGAATTTTTAATAGCTTTTGTTATGAGCCTTCTACCTCCGTGTTTAACACAATATTACACAATACATTAAGCAATATACAATAATGTGGTTAATCAGTGATTGAGTGACAACTGATACTCAAGAAAATAAAAAAATGTGAATGATCATCCACTTACGAGAATTGTTTGCAAAGTGTCTGAAAATGATAACAAAATGTCCATAAAGAAGCATGCGGTCCTAGGATGAGATGCATAAATTTAAAACTGCAGGAGCCTCGTAAAATATGTCACATTTAGAATAAGTGGTGCCTTTTATTTAAAAGCTTTTTGTTCACACTTCACAACGTACCGAAGTGACCACCCGCACTCCACCGACAAACGGCCAATCCATTACTACTGTACTTCACGAGTACATTTCATCCGACATTCCAAAATCTACTTTAGTCAAAGCATAAAGGGTAAATTTTCGATTGCGGCCACAGCCAATTTATGAAAATTTACGTGCGATCGAAATTGAATCGTATTATCATAAACATAAAGTGCTAGATATAAAATTTGATATTCATAAAGGTATCCCATGGGGCTGTTTGCACAATTTCACTATTGTACGCAGGAAGAAGGCTTCATGTCTATTTGTCTGTACGACTGAGAGCCACGTCAATGTCGATTTCGCCATGTGAGGTGAGATGCACCTGGCAATCATTTATTTAAATTGTTGAAAAATAACAATAACTAAACAAACCGAACTGCAACTGAACTTACATAATATTTTAACAAACCAATAATTGTCACTGTAATATTTTCTGAAAGCTCTGTATGATTTTGCTGAAATCAAGAATTTTCATTTTATTTTCAAAAATAGCAACGTAAATATTTGATATCTCATAAGATTTTATGAAATGAAGTCACGAAGAAATCTATCAATAATAATTGTGCATTTACATACTTACAATGTTTTCGATCCCTTAATCTTTTTTATTGACACCTATAACCTATAATATAAATTAAGAAAGTGATATGCAAATTTTTTAAAAAGGGTCTGTCAATGAAAACTACATACTTACTTACTTTACCAGTTATAAATGTGTGTGTCTGTAATAATCATGCTAACGATGTAAACGTTGATGAAAGTGGAGATAATAATGATGATTATAACAATATAGCTGACGTACGTGAAAGCCCAACCGCTTCTACCTTAGTCATAAAACTCGCCAGCGCCACGGGCGCTGCTAAAATTAAATTGAAATATACCGCGGCCATATTCATTATAGTCAGAGTAACTCTAACTTATGATACCTTTTACGGGTTTAAGAGCACTCCCGTGGATTTAGGGATGCTGCATAAACATTTATTCGCGTGATAAACATTTTTATTCTGAATCGCGGCGTGGCAAAAAAGTTGTAATAAATTAACTAAGGGAATGAGGCTTTGTGGTATCGATAAACGGTTGAATTTATTTATTAACTGTGTTGTTTCAATTTCACATTATATCGATTAATTAACGATTAAAAATAATAGCAACTAAAACATAACTCCGTACGATATTATACTAGCTGTTTCCCGCGACTTCGTCCACGTGGACTTCAGTTAATAGCGCACGATGTCAACAAAATTGGTGTCAAAAGCTTTTATTAAAAAAAACCCTTAAATCAAAACACCCAAAAACAGCTGTGTAGTGTGCACATAACTTATTTCATTTTTTAAAATTAAACTTTATTTATGCCAAATTTTAAAGTATATTTAGCCCCCCAATTACACAACTTAACCCATAAACTACTTATCATTGATAGGTTTAAGGTTACGTCACTGCATAGATAAAGTACTGAGTTATTTAATAACGTAATACTCGTAGAGCACATAATAATAACAATTGAAAAAATGGATAACCTAAAGATGATACCACCTCTTATAGAAAGACGTTAATGTGTAAGCAATAGCGCGATGTAGGAGACGCACAGCGCCATCTATTATGAATTTTGGAACTAACGTAATTTAAACAAATTTACGCATTTTCACCCCCTTACAACCCCTTTTTCCAGTTAAAAAGTAGCCTATGTCCTTTCTCAGGCTTTAGGCTATCTGTGTACAAAATTTCATTACAATCGGTTCAGTAGTTTTGGCGTGAAAGCGAGACAGACAGACAAAGATACTTTCGCATTTATAATATTAGTATATATTTGTTAAAGTGCATATTTTTACGTATGATTCATTGCCTGTATTAAACATAGACGGCCAGTTAAACTTTGATTTGGGTTAAAAAATTTAAGAAAAGGTCCATATAACTTACAATTTCACAATTCTTATATTTTGTAGGTAAGTATGTATAATAAAATCATAATGCAAACATTGTCCAAATAACTTAGAGTAGGTACTAGAGTTTCGTTAACTAGAGTGATGTTGAGTATAACAACAATAGTTGAAGTATTGCGAAAACTAAAGTGCAACGTAGATAAGCGGCATGTTTTACTGTCCAAACACATAGCTTGTCAACTTATCAACAGCCTTTAGATAGACATGCCTGACGTTCATTTTGTGTGCTTCGACAATGCAACGGTTTCTACTCCTACGTTTTCCACTTCAAAAGAAACATCAACCACTATCGGCTTTAACGCCTTTGATTAAAAGTGGTAACACGATTGATTTACTTAAGACACTCAAGTGTATAAAAACGATACGAAACATAATATCACGAAAAATCGGGAAAAATAATAAATTTTGTTAAATGTTAATATTAATCAAGCCGTCGTGAGTTTGATTAATTTTAACATTTAACGAAAACCCCAGACACCCAAGTCGACATTAACAAAGATCAGATTAACAGAACCGAAACTACAAAAGATGACGAAATTAGAAATCACATTTAATAAATAGCTACAACGATCGATACATCATTCCAGTTTTGTAATCGTTAGACATAATAGAGAAATGACTCGACGAAACGCCTTTTGAATAGAAATCTTCTGCAAACAATAACTTGAAACCGATTTGAGTGAATTTATGGACATACGCGCTTCCAGAGCCCGTACACTGCGTGGAGCTTGCCAAATTGATTTGCGATCGTGCATCCGAGTTTGACTTCTACATTCCAGTATTAGGGGTGGGATTGGCGGCAAACGTGCGAAGCTCTGCAAAAACATGATGAACGACTCGTCGGGTCGTCTTTTATTCTCTAATGTTCCAATATATTATCTGTAAGACGAAGCCTGCCTGATAAATTGGCTCGCTATTGGTACTTTTTGCGCCCTCCAAATGGTAACCAGGTGTGTTTTTTTATTTGGTTTGTAGCATTTAATTTTGATTAGCGCGAAATGTGTCGCGTTATTGTTAGCCGCTGATGCGATTTCATCTGTTCCGTTATTTATAGCATTGTGAAATCTGTTATTTATAGAGCTATTAGTTTTGTATTTTATTGTACCTCTAAATTAAATATTGAATGACTATGATTATGACATTTTATTGGTTTAAAAGTCATGCTTTAAGACTTTACTGTGCGAATTTCAAGAGGTAAGCAAATAAATTATATTTTAAGGACTTATTTTAGGTGGGCAAATCTAATTCTATATTTTTCTAAGTAATTTAATTTAATGCTTCGATCGCAGATTCTTGGAAATCTTTTGTTATTCTATTGTTGTCGCGATCACTGCTTCTCTTATGATGTCGGGCTTGATTGGTTAGTGGGGATTGTCATTTTTTTTTTTTAATTTCGCTCATTACAAAACATTTCGAGGGATAAGGTCAGTGAACGTTTTTCTGTATATAAACGAAAAAAATACCCATTAGTTACTTATATTTTTGAAAAAATATGTTTAACCTTAGTTTGACCTTCAATGGCGTTAAATTAGCAATAAATTCGACCAACATTATGTTTAGAACTTTTGGTAAGCTTCTCGTATCAGTTTTCACATAATGAGAACTTGCATTTGACGAACCAGCCATTATAATAAGATTAAAAGGAAATTTAAACACACTGCAGAGGTCAATTGGCCGCCGGTGATGACGTCAGAGCGAAACTTTAAAAATTTATTGAGAAAAAACTAGCCCATGAATTTCAAAATTATTTAATTTATATTCTTAAAATACCCTATTTTAACGAAAAAAAATATGAAAAGTACATGTGATTTCTTGGACAATGCCTATTGAAATAATAATATACATAAGTACTTCATTTTAAACTCCATCAACTTAACAGAAATATTATCAAACACTTCAAAGTATACATCATGGGCATACTAAAATTTGCGAAAACAGCTTTTTATCATGAAAATGAGTTCGTTTCGTGGACTAAGCGCATATCTGTGAGTTATATCTGCGGGATGAAATATGTGGCAATTTCTGTGAATAATACATGGGGCATATTTCAGCTCGGCCTACACGATATATTGCTTCAGGAAGCCACGCTGATGTTTCCCTTGTTTTATTTTAGAGAGTGTACATTTCTTGTAATTTATTCGAAACAACACAGTTTTTGTAGCTTTTGATTAAATTATTATTATGTAATACTAGCTTATTGATAAAATTCTTTATAAGTTTTATGATTTATAGTAAATAGCTCTTGTTTCTAGTATTTTCACAGTAAGTATCCCATATGTTATATTACTACAAGCAAGGTAGGTATGCAAAGATAACTATAAAAAATATTTTTGACAGTTACATATCTATTTTTAAATAAAAATAAAATGTACGTCATTTTTAACCTAATCTAAATTGTTTAGAAACTTGGAAGTAAACAAAATTCTAGTTAATCTCGTTACACTTGTTAGAACCAAGCTATTAAAGTGATAAAATCTTTATAAGATGGCTATCAAACTATTAGCTAATGACGTAATTCACTTTACGTAGAAATATTGTGGTTTGTGTTTTTATTTATTTTTTACCACTACCTATAAATTGCACAACGGGGGTCAGGGAATTAAGGTTTAAGAGGACACACCAAGGGCTAGAGAAATAAAAAACAAGCACGTATTTGTAAAATCTATTTCTATGTCCCTAACCTCACTGAAAAAACGTAACGGCTATAAATAAACAAGTTATTGCTATTTGCAACCGAGTAACTTGCTTCGGAGGGAGCCTGCAAAGTTTGTTGCTAAAATTATACAAGTCAACTTTGTTAACGTGTGTTGGTAATATGAACCCAGTAAGTTGGTAAAATTAAGTATCGAAGGTTAGTTGTTACTAATCTATCCTCTCAGTAAACTTAGCAAACCTTTTAACTATAGTGAGTCGAGTTACTTTGTTAACAATACCCAAGCTTCTTAGTATTACAAATCAATTCAATCGGTTACAGCAACAACCAACTTAGTTGAAGAACTGTCGCCACAGCCAAGGTGCTTTGTTGTGTTAGCATAATAATTCAGTAGGCTCAACTATTTTACTTCGTAAAACTAACTAAGTAACTTGATAATGTTAATCATGTTTATTGGCTAGGGACAGCCAATCTACTTTGTTACTTCTACCCAATTCAAATTGGTATACATAGCCAAGTTACTGGGTACTGTCAATCGTGTTCGTTGGTTAAATGCAACTACTATACTCTGTATTTTCTACTCAATTCAAATTGGTATACATAGCCAAGTTACTGGGTACTGTCAATCGTGTTTATTGGGTAAATGCAACTACTATACTCTGTACTTTCTAGTCAATTAAGATTAGTATTTTTAGCCAAGTTGCTTTGTATTCTTAAGCGAGTGTATTGGGTAACCATAACTAAAATAGTTTGTTGCCAGTACCAATACAAACGACACATATGAAGGCGAGTAGTGCCGCGGAACTAGCGCCACTTCACAAAAAAAATCTTATCTCTTCATGCAAAGAATATATTAGAATATCCTAAACCCACATTTTTGGTAGTATGTTTAAGTTTAATTACAACCTGCAAGTTCAATGAAATACTCACTGCAATTAAAGTTATGGGTAAAAGTGCTAAAAACGGCCAATTTGGTATTAATTGCCATAACTTTAATTACAACGAATAATTATAACGAAACTTAAAGATGTAAGTTTTGGATATTTTGATATATTCTTGGCATGGAGAGATAAGATTTTTTTCGTGAAGTGAACCAAATTTGAAGAAAACTGAAAGAAAATATGTAATTAATGAAATTAGATTTATTGAGTAGGACACAAAACAATCATTTCAAGTAACATTAAACTCTTAAGGTCTTAATATATGCATAGCTAGAGCCGCCATCACAAAAATATTAATTTCTCTCACATTAGGCTATTAAGTGCTAGATATTATCCTACAGCTTATTTACGAGCTATTATATAAATTTTAAATTTTATGGTGCGTAAATAAGTTGTAGGAAATTATCTAGAGGTACATAAACTTAGATTATTGATTAATTGTCTAATGAGAGAGAACTTAATTTTTTTGTGATGGCGGCTCTAGGTGTGTATTTAATTAATTATATAGTAAACAATCATAAAACGCAACTGACGTTCGATTTTTAATTTTCGCCCTTATAACTAAGACATTATTTTTTAAAGAAATTATTTCCGTTAATCAAATTAACTCTGTTCCGTACACGAAACACTCATTTTAAGTAATTAACATGCTGCTTTTAAATACTACTACGTAAACAATATCAAGAAACGAAACTGAAGTTCCGTTTTGAATTGAAATCATGAGCAAACTTTTAAGGGGTGACTCAAACGTGTCTACACTCGATGGGAACATAAGTCTGAGAGAAGCAAATTAATTTAGTCGGAGCTTAATATTAGGGCTGTATAATCATAATAAAACTGAAATTTTCTCTGCATTACTAGCGAAAAGAAACAGATGTTCCGTAGATTTTGTCTCTAATGAAAGTTGTTCCGGTTCGTGGTCTGAGTCACTCCTTAAGATTTTTCTTATGATTTCAATTTCACCCTGTAATTTCATATCATACAACCCTGACATAACGCGGACCTGTCTCATGATGATACATCTGTATATCTCATAATAAACATAAAAAAATATATATGCATTCACAATGGACTTCTTAAAATTACATACTGTTCGCCATTAAATAACATACACAAAGCATTTGGAATTGGTGATAGCAATGAATTATAAAATACAGTGCAGTACTCATCTGACGGCTTTACATGATATGCAAAGTAATGATCAAAATTTACTTTGTTATTATTTTTAGCAATATTCCGCGAAATAAACTTCCACCTTTAAGTAAATGAGTGAGTGCACGCATAGGCATGCGTACAGCACCTCCCTCCTCCCACACTGCCTATGCGTACACTCGCATGCAAGAACTTGCAAACACCACCACCACACAAGCAATAATGTTGGCAAATCCGTGCAAGGCCCCTCACCACCATGCAGGTTGAAAACCTCGACGCGCGTTTCGCTCCAACACCGGAGCATCCTCAGGATGTGGACTCTACGAACAACGTCAAGACTTGACTTGACGGACGTTGTTCGTAGAGTCCACAGAACACTGTGTTTAAAATTAAAATGAACCCTGAGTGTTTTAAGATCAAATGTTTGTTTACATAAAAAACAGACAACCATTATGGTAATGTGAGCAAGTTACTATACCTATATTTGATAAGCCAAAAGTTTATAAAAACTATAGAATAAGCTAAATGAATAAGTAATTATCTATCTATAATTTTCTTACAACTCGACAAGCACAACCGTTATATGCAACTAATCTAATTGCAACATAATTCACACTCGTCGTCGATAAAATGATCATAAATGCTACATTGTGAACAGTTTTTGCACCAAAAAAAATCAAAGTACAATAAGCTCTTTACATATTGTTCGTTTTCTATTATAAAATGTTTTGGTTGAGCTTTATTACAAACAGTGAGAAAACCACACCCAAAACACTTTTTAGATAAAATAAAATGTGTCTTTTCCCAAGGCCATTTTAAGTATTCCAGCATCTGGAAATGCTTTTTAGTTAAAAAATTGTCAACATCTAGAGTCGTCGACATGTTTGATACGTAGTTATCAAATAGGAAATATAGCTTACCTAATGTAATTTACAAATTAAAATAATCATTTTAATATACCCATATATACCATACATAACCATCAAAGCCTAACTCGGCCAAAAGCGTGAGGGCAGAAGTTGAACTGCTATCAAATTTCGTTTTAAATTGGAAAAAAGCGTTTTGTACAAACATCCAAGTACTGTGGCATTCCACTGGGTACCGAGCGTTGACGACCCAAATTATTTTAAAACACAAGCTTACTGCAGTCAATATATTTGAGACGACATAAAATACTTCATTGATGACTACGAAGTATGTTTTGATATTGTCGAGGGATTCACCTACAATTATTATAAAAGGTTGCACAGTGAGCCCACACTCTTGAAATTTTGTTTGCTTACTTTTAACCGTAGTACGGATATCAGAGTCGTTTTTGACATGAAGAATAAAACCGGCCGTTGCCTCTGATTTTGAAGGTCGCCAAATCTTCTTTGCTGCGTTTTTCAGCCGAATGCTTGTGACAGCTAACAGTGATGGTAGGTATGAGCAGCAAACAGGCTATGTTTGATGTCTCCTCTGAACCTGAAATATAGATTATTGGCTTCATAAATAAATACTATTGTTTGCTTTATATCTTATACCTTTAAACGAGCAATTATTGTATATTTATTTATTTATATATTTTCTGTATCTCGGAAACGGCTCCAACGATTTTCATGAAATTTAGTATACAGGGGGTTTTGGGGGCGAAAAATCGATCTAGCTAGGTTTCATTTTTAGAAAATGTTGTTTTCTGCATGTTTCCTACCAAAAAAGAAAAAAACCGAGCAAAGCTCGGTCACCAGATATTTATCCTTTATATAGGATGTCTATTAAATAACAATATTTTAAGGTAGAACGTGCGATAGATTCTCACACAAACACACATCAGGGACACCAACTAGGCAGAGCCTGTACTATTATGGGTATCGTATACTGATATAAATAGATTAGTAAATACCTATTGAACACCGAGACACAGAATAAACATCAATGTTTGTCACTCACAAATATAAGGTGTAAAACAAATTAGCTGACCCAATTTTTTTTTTGTTTTTCGACCCATGTTTCTTTGGGAAAGATGTACAATTTCATGGGTTGGTTCATCTTTTAAAATATGGTCAGGAAATTTGTTTACACCTTGTATTTGTCCTAAGCAGGATTCGAACCCGCGACTACTACCCATTGAGCCGGCAGGCCAGTCTAATATGTGTTTTCTTTGTGCAATAAATTATTGAATAAATAATAATAATAAATAAAATAAAAAAATACATCTTTTCATACATGGAAATTAACTGAACTCGAGAACGGTTGAGTATGGTCCGTACCTCGTATATAAAAAAATTATATGTAGTTAAAAAAAATACCCGTCTCGTAAGATAAAAGAAGCTCCAAATTTTTATCTTTGCTGTTTTTCTTGCGCGTCTTTGCCAAATCAAATATTTTTGGCTTGATTGTGGGGAAGGTTTCAGTGATCACGGTGTATTGTCCGTTGTAAAGGTTTTCAAAATCTTTTTCTAACTGTGAACAAAAAAAAGGTAAGTATGCAAAAGTATTTAAACTAAAAGAGACCAAAAATTGAAAAAAGCTGAACTCACCAGTAGATATCCTTTCGGTTTTTTCAGAGCAGCGTATTCATCGAAGTATTGAGCTATAGATAATTCTTTTGAAGCTATAAGCCTTGTTTCTGTGGTTTCTTTCCACTTTTGTTCTACAGCAGTCCAAGGTTCAGTAGAATTTTTAAGCCATAAAATTTTGTCTTCTGCGTCTTTCTCATCAGTTAGTCCGTCTGGTAAACGTAAGCTTGGGGATTGAGGTGAGGACCCTGACCTTGAAATTCGCCGGCGCTTCTCCACTACGCCAGTATCCCTGTATTTTCGTTTCAGGTTATGAATTTGGTCTGGTACCTTTAAAAACTTTTATATATTCTTCCAAGTTCCAAGCTGTAAGAATATTTTCAACCTCTTCATCCATCTTTCCACATAGGTACCTACTTGTCACGTCACTATAAACCACCGCGGTTAAGTATAGCACTAGGTACTATTAATTGTATTCAAAACTCCTGAAAAATGCAATGGATATGTATAGCAAACGCCGCCCCACATCCAGAAACAAGAATAGTTTGGTAACACTTCAAAATGATGAAAAAATTTATAAGTTTAACCTGTCTTCTAGATGTGAGGCCGCGGCGCTTCAATACGACACGTCCGTCACGCTGCAGTGATTTGACACAAATGGCCGAATTTGGCGGCTTCACATGGGCCCACAGCCTAATCCTTGTTTATTTATTATTAAGTTACTCGGTTAAAAATAGTATTCGCTTACTTTGTTGTTAATTTCCGAGTTGTGCTTATTTACCAATAGATGAGTGCCTTCTTTGCCTTTACTAAGCAACACGGTTGTATGCATCATAGCGAGTTACTTAATATTAGCCATGTAAACTTATATTTAAAATTAAGTAACGTACTTAACATAATACAGCAATGTTACCTTGTGTGTTTTTAACCGAACTCGTTGTAAATATTAGACAGCTGTGATTATGTCTAAAATTAAGCAACTTACTTATTATTTAATAGCAATGTAACGTTGTCTGTTTATAACCGAACTCGTTGTAACTTTTAGCCTACTGTGATTATGTTTAAAATTAAATAATTTAATTATCATGAAATAATAACGTAAGCTTGTCTGTTTTGAACCAAATTCGGTAAGGGTACTATTTACCGAGTTGGCCATTTAGAAATTGATAAGTACTTATTAATAATAGCCAAGAATATTTAACAATATTTGCTTGTATAATCCTAGCAAAGCTTTATTGGACATTTTAGATATGACTTGATTGAACGCAGCCGAATAATTTTTAGCCGAGCTAAATTGGTACTTTGCTAAAGCAAATTTATTTCAGTGCTCAAGCCTCCCACCGCATAGCGCGATAAAGACAACTGCAGCATGAATTGAAAATTCTAATAAAATAAAAGAACAGAAAATCAACTAGTCGTTGTCTACTGATTTCTTCTCCAAAACTTAACCGATTTAAGTACTTTTTTCATTAAAAATTAAAGCAAGGCTTGAGCTGTGCTCCTGTGTTTTTTTTTATAATCTAGCCAAATTTTTTTTCTGGATGTTTGAACAGCGGAAAATATGTTAATTTTTTTGGGTTTTTGAACGTTACTATTATCTTTTTAATAATTAAAAAAGAAAATATAGGGACATGCTAATAGTGGCCATAGATACCTATTGAAAAAATTATAACTCTACCGGCATTATCCAGGGAGGTAACAGGGGACAATATTATGTATATATGAAAAAATGGTCCTAGTGTCTCCTATTTATAGTAAAAAAGTAAATAAAAGCAATATAGAAACAACGCTAGTCACATTACGTTAAAATTGCAGCAAATTTTATCAAATTAATCATACTGTCAGTTTTCTGAAACGTTAATTAGGGTAACTTGACAAAACGTGTCAGTGGAGTAGAGTAAATTAAAGCTGTCATCCCTTACAAATAAATTGAGTTACCCCTTGCTAAAAAATATATTTCCTGCAACGTGTAATATTTTAAACTCCCCCTAGCCTCGTACAAAATGGCTGTCGGACTCGCTACTATTTTTCCTAAAGCTGTGCCCAAAGAGAAGACTTTAGCGGGTGCAAATTTAATAACTTTCATGACTGTCATCGCTTTATGGAAATCTGAAATGTACTTACATTATTATTATTTTTAAATAAAGTAAACATTGTTTTCAATGATTTTGTATAATATAATAAATAAAAAACTTTATTAGCAGAAATTGTTTTTGGAAAACCAATCACTGAATTCTATCAAGTTAACGAAAATAAGAGGCAATCTAATAGAAAATTGAAAACAAAATATAGCGACGATATTATACGATTCAATAGTTTTAGAACAGACATTAAGATAATTTTATCTATTCCGCTAGTCTCTTAACTTCGTCCACCAAACCGTAATAAATTCCTAAAGAGTTTCTTACACTTGGAGGGCAGACAAAATAATTTATGTACCTAGTTTACGGGCACGAACAAACGGCCGGGGTGACTGACATCTCTGTTATGGCACACACGTAATGGAATTGTTAACTTACACTTTATGTACCATAAAGTAATGAACTTAGGTTATTTAATTATTATTATTTTTTTTATGCAATAAGGGGGCAAACGAGCAAACGGGTCACCTGATGGAAAGCAACTTCCGTCGCCCATGGACACTCGCAGCATCAGAAGAGCTGCAGGTGCGTTGCCGGCCTTTTAAGGGGTAGGGAAGGAAATAGGGAAGGGTAGGGAAGGGAAAAGGGTAGGGGATTGGGCCTCCGGTAAACTCACTCACTCGGCGAAACACAGCGCAAGCGCTGTTTCACGTCGGTTTTCTGTGAGGACGTGGTATTTCTCCGGTCGAGCCGGCCCATTCGTGCCGAACCATGGCTCTCCCACGTCTAAAACAGCGTTTCAAAAGCATCATCGTGCTTTGTGATATTTTCAACAAACTTGGTTCCTTTATCATGACCCCTTTAAAAATGGTAGTTGTATTTTTTACCCCTTTATGTCATTCTTTACCAAAATAGAATTTTATTGGGTTTAGACTTTAGAGTATCAGCACATCTTCCAAATTTGACACAGTGAGTAAAATAAATCTCTCTTGCTAAAACAAACCTCATAAATAAAACTATCAAACCCAAACGCCTAACAAATTTCCAGCCATCTCAAAATTAGCACGCGGCAAAGGGCCGGATAGATAGGAGTCTGAACTCTGAAAGTAAAAGCGTGCGAGGCGACAGCTCATTAGCTGCTGATGCTATCGCCAGAACAAATGCCCGAGCTAATGGCGCAGCTAAGACAATACGGCTTAATGGTTTCACGAATACCGAGATCTTCATGTATAGCGACTGGTTTGTTAGCTTTGTTCCTGAACTCCACCTTCTAAATTGGTTCTTTCCGAGATAAGTCGATGTTAAAGTTGTTCGCTGCTATATCTTTCTGGGATTTAGCTTCTGTTACTTAAACTTTTACACCATTCACAGGAGTTGGATTATTATTCAAACGAACACGACAAAAGCGGAATCAATTTCCAATTATAAAAGTGCCATCAGCATACGGTTGAGGCATTAGCTCATCAATCACGATCTGCAATGGACGTTTAAATTCGAAACCCATTTGTACGAGGACCGTCCACGGCGGGATTGATTCATTAGTCGTCATCAAATATTCAGGAAGATCGCGTTCCGGGCGGCTGGCAATTATTAACGTCGTGTCTCGACACGGCGATGGTCGAGTTACGACCGCCTAGATTTATTGTTATTACGGCACATTTCCTTCGGGTAACGTTTTAATTACACAGATCGGCGATAAAACATCCTGGGGGCGCACTTTTCTTCATTAGAAGACGGATCGGCTGCATCCACTCGAGATTTATACGCCCTACCGGTCCAGAGAGTCTCATTGTTTTTTGGATAAAGAAAAAAATATCATTTTCTTTGTCTTATCTTAATAAGTAATTTGTGGTCAATAATCATAATCAGGAGATCGGTCATCTTGGCGTTCATTGAGAGAGGCCTATGTCCAGCAACGGACGAATATAGTCTGATATGCTGACGATGATGATGAATCATAAATCTACATCTGTATATAATATATTGTTACATCAATAATAAATAATAGTACATTACGATTTTATTTATTACATTCAAAATATTTCTTTTTGATTCAAGGTTTTCTTGTTTAGCACCTAATTTGTAAACATTTTTCTAAATGAATTATAATGCAAGCAGCAATATTTATGATCATAATAGCATAGCCTAAAACATAAAATTTGTCTTCTAAAAAAACTTCTTCTAAAAAAGGGCATTGAGTAGATAAAATGTGTAAAATAAAGGAGACGACAGTAATAATTCTATAAGATTTCCAATGGCCCCTAAAAGCCATGAAGATTATACGATTGTACAGGGTCACGCACAATTTAACGTCGTTCATCAAGTGATAGCAGACGGTGATACGGCGGTTGTAAATCACTCCCTAGATCTGCGGACCGCACACGGAGCAGTAACATTACACTAAAATTAGTACAATAAACTCCAAAGTTGAAACATGAAGTTGCGAAGATGAAATAAAAAAATCGGTTGTCTGTAAAGTCAGTTTACTGACGATAGTTGAACGTGACAACGTATGCCGTTGTCACGTTCAACTATCCTTAACCCCTTAACCCTCGCTTCTCTCTCTCGAATCTCTATAAATAGAAACAAACTTTTTCGACTGTAACCTAAAGTTATTTCGATGTATTTCTTTCAAAATTAATGATTGTCTAAAAATATTTACAACTAGCTGTTGCCCGCGACTTCGTCCGCGTGGGCTTCAGTTTATAGCGCGCGGTGTCAACAAAATTGGTGCCAAATTTAAAAGATTTAAAGTAAATCAAAATACCCAAAAACAGCTGTGCAGTGTGCACATAATATTTCATTTTTTTAATTAAGTATACTTTATTGATACCAAATTTAAAGCTTATTTAGCCCCCCATTACACAACTTTAGCATGAGCTTTACCTATAAACTATTTATCATTGGTAGGTTTAAGGTTACGTCACTGCATAGATAAAGTACCTACTGAGTAGTGACTTATTTAGTAACGTGTATATCAATCGAAAGAATCGAAAAACTTTTCAGAAAATAGTGCCACCTCTTATAGAAAGGGTTATGAGCAAGCGATAGCGAGATGTAGGCGACTCTTATCGCCATCTGTTATGAATTTTTGGAATTAACTTAATTTGAACAAATTTACGCATTTTCACCCCCTTACAACCCCTTTTTCCAGTTACAAAGTAATGGATATTTTATAAATAATAATGATAAACACGTTATGCAGCGATTTAGTAAAAGAAAAATATTTTGTAGTACGTGTGGTAATTCAAATATAGGTAATCTTCCATACCTGTGGACGATTAATCAATCAATCTTGAACAAAATATCAAGAAAATCGAATAGCATATCAGCCAGGACACGAATTTCGCGTTATGGACTTTTTGTGATTACCAGAACGCGTCGTGGCCGTTTTCATTAGAGCCACAACGCTAATTTATTGTCGTGGCTGTTTCACTGTGACTACAACGCGTTGTGAGCTATTTTTTCGCTCACTGAGCGATTTCGGTCTTTGAGCGTAACATATACATATAAAAGAAAGTCGTGTTAGTTACGCCACTTATACCTCAAGAAGGGATGAACGGATTTGGCTGAAAATTGGTGGAGAGGTAGCTTAGAACCAGGAATAGGACATAGAATACATTTTGTCCCGGAAAAATGTACGGTTACTGCACAATATACTTTTATGATTTGCGCGTAAACTATTCAATCTATTTTGATGAATTTTGGTATTGAGATACTTTGAGTCTCGGGAAAGGACAAGGGATACTTTTTGTCACGGAAAATGTACGGTTCCCGCACAATAAACTTTTATGATTTTCGCCTAAACTATTCAGTCTATTTTTATGAAATTTGGTATGGAGATACTTTGAGTCTCGGGAAAGGACAAGGGATACTTTTTGTCCCGGAAAATGTAAGGTTCCTGCACAATAAACTTTTATGATTTTCGCTTAAACTATTTATTAATCTATTTTGATGAAATTTGGCATGAATATACTAATTTTAATCTATTGTTTTCTTAATTATACCAATTCGAATTAAATAATCATCGTTAAGACAGGACAACGTCTGTCGGGTCAGCTAGTACGTAATATAATCGAAACAAAGAGCGCGGCCCAGGTGGGCCTTACGGTTGTTGAAAGACTTGAAAGTGTAAATGGAACGCATCAGAGCTGTCAAAGAGGTAACGCCGCATGAACTGTCATGTTTTTCGGGCGCGCACCCCATATCGAATTAAGGTGAACGCAGATTTGGCCGCACCACACGCACCGCAGTCACCGCATTTCGAATTCGTCATATAAATAATGTAGAAGTTGCGAAGACTGCGGCGCGGGTAGGTATGCGAGCTTGCCTATAACTTCATATAAAGAATTCGAAATGCGGCGACTGCGGTGCGTGCAGTGCGGCCAAATCTGCGTTCACCTTTATAAGACGTTATCACGTCAAAAAAAGAATCAGCAGAAACTTACGGTTTTAAACTGATTCAATCAAACAGTCGTCAAAGAAAGACTTTTTAAAATTGCATTAATTTAGAACTAAGACATAATTTTTCTTCAAGTAAAATAGATAGGTAATAAAAGTTTTCACAATTAGTGACAAAATATTATAGTGCAGGTTTCCTAGAACAAATTTTTATTATCTATCATAATGCAAATTTTTCATTTTGATAAGACGAAAAACAATTTCCTTTGCGAAAAGTCTCAAAAGTGGTAGCTAACAGAGATAGAAACGATTTAAAATTTTGATTTGATAGTCCTAAAATATAATATAGGATAAATATTTTTGTTCTATTTGTAGGACAATGTTACTCTTAAATTGAATAACTATTAACTATTAACCTTTCAATAAACCAAAAACCAGCTGGTTAGAGTTTTTAGGGTTCTTTAATCAAAAAGTCCTCGTTGTCTACACAACCTGTCTTGGCATAAAAATTGATGTTAAATTGATCACCTTTTATTAAGAAATTATTCTTATAAAATATAATCAATAAATTATACACAATCATTTAAAATAACATATTATAACGTGTTACGTGTGTAATTTCTATGAAGCACGAAAAGAAACACTCTGTGATAATTTAAAACCGCAAGAGCCGTTAATGTTCCCCTGTCAATCCGTCAGTCATGTGCTTGCGCAAGCAGAACTACTGTGGGATTGACAGCAGATTTAAGGTTACTACGTTGCTGCTCACTGATAGGAATAAATGCGGTCGAACTGATTTCTTGTGAGCTTTTAGATATCTTCAATGATATGGAACAAGACGGTTGAAATGTTTATTTATAGACAAACATTCAACGAACTACATATAACGATTCCATCTTTCGATGCGGTGATATGTTACCTTTTGATGTTAATGTTATGCTCCTACATGAGTAATCTTTTCCGCATTCATCATTTTAGTACGAGCGACCACATCGATCATTATATTCGTATGAATAAGAAACAATAACGGAGTATCGGCTCACCCCATAATATTAGCTGAGTGTTTGAAGTTACGTGGCGTCGTATGATACGGGGTCGTCCGCCCATTTGTCACGGGGGCCATTTGTTCCTGTCGAATCACGACCATTAGCGCCGCCGCAGGGGCCGCCAGCCCGCCACAGACTAACGAAACCTCGAACCGAACCGCAGCTCTACGCACGGAATTACGAATCTCGCCGAGGAGATCCTTTATGCTGCGGTGCTAAACCTGAATGAAAGCTAACCGATGCCTTGTCAATATAGATTTGTGCGAGACGCGTCGACTCGATTTATCTTACTTTGCGACCATTGTTACTTACGAGTACGGCTCCGCCTGATTTATTAGCGCGCGCTAATTACCCCCGACAATAGAGCATTAATAACCCGTGTCTCGTATGCTCCGGCCGACAGTCGAAATCGAACGATTCTGACTTAGATTTAAAGGCGAACGGGCATTTTGCGCCACAATAAATATATACTCGCATAAAGTTTATCTCAGCTCCCTTTGAAGTACGGTCCGAGAAAACAAACAGAGCAATAAAGAAAGCCTTTATCGGAGCCACGAGTCGACACGCGAGCTAATTTACAACACGGCCGCGGGTTTTATCTTCATTAACCCATCGATTCACAATTAAGACGCGGAATAAATCTCCGGTAATGCTCGCCCCGTCCGCGAGCCCGACTCCACTTCGAACAGATGTTGTGTATAAATAAAGCCGCACGGAGGCAGCCACTCGATATATTCCCGTCCGCGGCAAACTTTACAGATCTATCAGCGCTCGATGCTCGGAGACAACCGGCTCGAGCGTTCACGGGAAAATAGACCCTGTTAATCTATCTCCGACCGTTAGTATGACATCGGAACGCATACTAAAACTCAGTAACGCTAATGATGTAAGAAATGAAGCTCCAGATACCGTAAAGACAGTAATGGGTTGCGATGACGATCGAGTTAGGTCGTTGTTAATGAGGATGCGATGCAATCCTCATCTTATTTTCACGGTAACGAGTGGATGCTCACATTCGATTATCTGGCGGCGGTATCCGAGGCATTACGCTTGATGTATCGACGGCGACTGCGCCGGATTGTCGGCGGCCGTTGATTTACTGCTCCCATTTCTCCTCGGCACTCCATACGGGATGGACGCTCATCCGTCGTCGCTGACGAATCGCGCCGATTGAAAATCGTAGAGGGTATCTAATGAATTGTCCCAAATAATTGGGATAGTATTTTATATCGGTATCATTTGTGCCGCGATCGCTGCATTTGTTACGTGCGAGCGATTTGTACGATGTCTTAACCCCCCAGGTCGCGCGTTTATCTTCTTAATAAGATTAACGACCGCCTTAAATGTTTCCTTTGCTTGATAAATATGTCGATACCGATACGGGAAGTGTGAACGCACGAAATAACAAAGAAAAAAGGAAGCAAACAAAGTATCACTTGAGTTACATCGATTTGTTTCCACGACGACTTTAAAAGTGTCCTTACTCCTTGTACGTATTTCATATAAAACATGTGAAAAGCTGAGGATAATAAATTAAAACAAACAAAGAAGTTAATTTATTAACCCCGAGCTAATTATTTTGACTTACGAGTTATTTAGAAGAAGAACATTTTGATAACGATAATTAATTTTATTTATGTTAATTAAACTTGAAATATTTGAAATTTTTCATTTAAATCTATGTAAAATAAGCTTCATTACCATAACATTACAGTCATTGCATCATGATTTATGTTGGAAAGGCTATAATTACTTTAAAATTTCTTGTTTTTTGCTCTGTGCAAACAACATTTTTATGTTCTATTTTGATTGGTGACGAAGACAAAATCGTGACAACTAGAGACGTAACAGAAATTCTAAACAGAAACATAGCAAAATTAAATTTAACGAACCGAACAATTTAGATTCATCAAAGCATCAATACTGTCCTATTGTCTTCAAAGCTCCTGACCTCTGTTTTGCTCATAAAACAAGGTTTGTTTACAAAGTCAGGTCCTGGCCAAAGACGCCGACGGTAGCTCGATAAGGCTGACTTTGATGCATGCCTTTACAACATGACCGACGTGTGCTTTCAGAAGGATAAAGCTCGGAGCAGACACGAATTCCAAGTCAACAACTTCAGGGGATGGGAATTAATAGAACGCTGTAGATTAAGAATAAGATTTGCATTTTGTAGTCGCATTTTTTTTAAATACGAATAAAATGTTTTCTATTAAAAAATACTTGCTCTTCAAGTTGTTCCTTAGTAACACAGCTATATATAAAAGTGAGTATTAATTAAGCTGATGCTGCTTATTCAAGTGTTGTCTTTGTTAGATAAGAAATACTACTCAAATTTAATTAATCATACCTAATTGTGATTCTGAAAGCCCATTTGAGGCCTAAAATTTCACACACAGAGCTCCGAATTTCTCAAAGCACATGCAGCACACGCCCATGAATCACGATGATCTAGAGATTCAAGAGTAATATAACGAACGTAATTTCTAACCATAAATTTGCGATATTTAAGCACCACATAAATCTGGCTGAATCCGTGTGTTCGAGGCCTAACCCCGACCGTCGGCCGTCTGTCAACTCCTCAGTGCTAAACTAGTTTCGTCTGGAAATGGCAGCAGCGTTTTATGTTTCGAATTTCACGATCATCGGATAAAGCTGTCAGTGATGTACAACCGGCTTCCTTTATTACGCCCATAAATTGCATTGTTCGTCATAAAATAAGGTTTTATATACATAATTTAGTGCTCGATGTATCATCGTGCATTCTTTATTACTTGTATACATGCTAGCTTCTTGTTAGTTTTAGTAATTTATGCAAATTCTGTGTTCGTTTTTAGTTTCATTACTGGGTGCACACTGTGCTTCTTTTATGAGTGTTGTGCATTATCAATTAAAACTTGATTTTTTATATTACCTACTTTCATATTATAAAATAGTTACTTTAGAATTTTTCTTACATGTTTTGAGATTACTAAAATTAAAAATGCTCGTTATATTCAGTACTTATTTCATCATTTTCTTAGCTGTAACTCGAATTTTTTTCTTGCATTTACCAACAATAACTAATTAACTTACAGTTTGAAGTAACTTTTGTAATTTATTATCATTTGTTACAACTGATTTAGCAATTTTAACGCAACGAGCTAGTCATGCTTACAGCGGTAACCGCACTGGAGGTTCTAAAATTTGATCCATCACACCCACGAGGCTCAGCAATAAATCACCCGCTCACAAATACTCACGACACGCGTCAAAATAACGAACCGAGCGGAATGACTCCGTTATAAAATCGCCTGCGAGTCTCGAGCGGCAGCCGGGAGGGACGTAATTACGTACAGATGTATTGACGTACGTCTGAAAGGTAATCATAAGCTAAAATTTATCACGAAGTGAATCATTCATGCGTTAAGACAACTGACAGTGCGGAACATATATTATGTTGATCGACAGCCTGACGTTACTTGTCACGGGGATAATGTTGTTGCTATACTTAACGAGCGCAGCCGAAGCGACTTCGACGTTATCTTTTACTACCTTAGATTCATTTTCTGCCCCCGTTCCACTTGCAGTTACTACTTTCTCGACGCTGTTCATTTCGAGTTCAACGAAAAGATCCAAGTCCCTATTGTTTCTGCTGGATGCAAGATAGACTTTATTCCTGGATGGTACAGTCTAAATTACGACGAGAATGAAATAACCAAGGAGTTATTTGTATTTGAAAGTGCTATAAAGTTCCAAGAAATAGGGGAAAGGGAATTCTGGCCGTAATTGTAGGTGATAAAGTTTAGAATGGCGTAGCAGTTAGCGGTGATTTATGGTGTTTGGTCGCTGGCGTAGATTAGTAGCGCGGTAGCGAGATGTGTCGCGGCATGTCATCGGAACCCAATGAAGATTTATGAACAGATATGTTCTGTACAGTCGCTATCAAATGTGCTTATAATGAATGAAACGAACTGGACAACTGAGACAGAAGTTATCTACACGTCGGCTCTCGACGATACAGTAACTTATGAATCGGTGGGCGATAACGTATCTATTCAAAGACAACTCTTTTTAATGACTGATAGAGATCTTTGACACGAATATGAACTTTTAGATCTTTTTGATTGTGTCCCCGCAAGTAATAAATACGTCAGTCCTATTGAAAATATTACTTATATTATGAATTAATATACTATAGTGTGTTTGTTTGAATGCAATGCAATTTAACAGAAGAGCAAAATAAACCTTCTGTCATAATATTATGTATTATGTTACGAATTTTTAAGAATTCAATTTGCAAAACCTTTGTACTTGGTGCCGCACAATCAGCGGCAGCCAATTCCCGAGAACAGTGTGTACAAACGCGGACGGCGCGGTGTCCCGTTTCACGGTTTCACATTAGCGCCTGTCGGGACCGGCTTACCTTCTGTATCGTTTCTGTTTATGTTCATGCGTTGTTTATTGAGAGGTTTTATCGACATTCTATTTTATGTCATACCACGTTGATAGCATTCTTTATGAATGTCAATGTTAGTAAATGCAGTTGGAGGAATGTGTGATATTCTTGTACCTAGCTCAGTAGATTGAGATCAAATTATATTTGTTGAACTTCATTGCATGCTTTGCTTATCTATTTATCTCACTATCCATAATTTTGTAACGCCGAACTCAAATTCTTATAATAGACTAGAACTAGACACTCAAGACAGTGACTGGTGCCTGTAACTTCTTTGCACGGAAATTCGTTTAACTCAATTTACATGCAGACAGTAAATATTTTTCTTGGAGGAAAAAGCAACATTCACATTTTTCGAAACTTTTCTATAGAATAAACCAGCCTTTAAAGCTAACCTCAATAGTGACAGTGGCGTCCACGGTGTGGTCTCGCAGCACGCCACCTCTCTCTCATTATGAACGTCACCGCTCCCGGGCGTATGATATACGGTATACCGCGCCGCATTACGCCATTATTTCCACCGCGCCACGGCTCCCAAATAAAATACTAACAAACATACAACTGACATCCACGACTATTATATCCGAGCAACATCACCTCGCGTCCCGAAAGCGTTCCCTTGTCGTATCGCAATCGAAATAGAGTCGACATTCGAGTGCTCCCGTGAACTAGACGGCACCAGAACGCGGTCACGGCCCGTCATAAAGCGAATAAAATACGGGACACAAAGAATAAACGTTCGCATAAGCGCTGTAATGTCTGTCAACGTAAAATATTGTATCCTGTGCGGCCGGGGCGAATTGCCGGCTCTGCGCGGCATTTGTCTGTGTCGCGCGTAATGGGAGACGTGGAATTGCACGGCCACTCTGTTCTCGAGTACTCTGTGCCGTTTGGGCATGACAATGTGTGATTTTGTACGCTGCAAGTGGTGGCAGATTACTGCAGCAAGCCGATAAGAATCCACGAGAGGAAATAAAATGAATCTGTTAAGATAAAAGAGTCTTAAACTGACGTTAATGCGCGACAACGTTTTTACAGGAGAAGTATAAGTTGATATGGCAGCTAATGAAACTCATATCACTAGCATACTATAAATGCAGTTCGTTCAAAAGTTTTGTTAGTGTAAGAGCTGAGGAAAACCAATAAATAAAAAAGTTATAAGAACTCCTCGCGGCATAGTTAGGTACCATTTATAATTTATATAATATTATATTGTTTCGTAGAATACAACAATGTGTTTATCGATCTATTGAATCAATACAAAACCACAACAAAACAGTTGATAATTATTTAATAATTGCTACGTAAATTACACAATGTAAGAAACGTGTGACAATAGTGTAAATAAATGACAGTACGTAAAAACCGTATGCTCCCGCGAATTTCCCGTCAATGTGTTGAACTGCGCACACAATGGACCACAATTAGTAATAACACGCCACGCTCCCACACGTGTCACATGGGTGACAGTAGTGACATTTGGGGCTGCAATTAAAACGTTCTGCGATACCTGAGGCCTCACAGGTGCGTGGCTAAAGTTCTGTAGCCCGAAAGCGATTCAATTCTGACATGAGTGTTACGTGTTCTTTAACGTAAAATTAATTTAATTGTATGTCATTTAAAGTTGTTTCTTAATTATACTGTGTCATAAAATAAGATAGAAGTTATAACTCTATCTTGCATTATATTTTTGGATTGTTATGAGAAAGTTCTTGAAGACAGACAGAAGGTAAGGTAAAGATGAATGCAAAAATATTCCGTAAATTTTTTTTTTAATTTTAGTAAACTTTGTCTTGTGTAATAAAAAGTAACAGAACGTCATAATAACGAGTTTCTGTGAAATTAAAATAAGAAAATTTAGTTGCACAAAAATCTACGTAAGTAAGTACAGAATTTTTTTTTGTCCTCAGCTATATTATGTATCATTAATCATTATATTATGTGTAACTTAAGGGCAATCCCTCCGGAGATTCCGAAATTTACCGTATTTAAAGCCTTATAAACTCATAATCTGAAAGCTACAAAGTTATAATAAAATACAGCAGAAGAAGCATGAAATTTTATGTTTGGGCTACTGATTAAAAATGATTGGATATGACGTGTTTAAGTGTTTTTGAAAATTCCACTATACACACAAATAGGAGTTGAAAGTTTAAATGAAAGTCTATATAGGTATACTATATTAGGTTAACGCGGACGAAGTCGCGGGAAACAGCTAGTTATTACTAATTTTATTACATAAGAGTACCTATTATAAAATCTAGTGATTACAAATAATTAAATATTTCTTATAATTAAGTACTAGAAGTATTAAAATAATATTAATAAGTTTATATTTCAAGAATAACCTTTAACATAACGACAGAAAATATTATGTTTGCACCTGCTATGGGACAATTATAATTTTATTTCATTATTAATGTTTCGTGTTGAATCGTTTTTAGGGTTCCGTACCCAAAGAGTAAAAACGGGACCCTATTCATGAGACTTCGATGTCTGTCTGTCCGTCTGTCTGTCTCCAGGCTGTATCTCAAGAACCGTTATAGCTAGAGTTCTGAAGTTTTCACAGATTGTGTATTTCCGGTGCCGCTATAACAACTAATACTAAAATAAAAATAAAATTAATATTTAAGGGGGGCTCCCATACAACAAACGTGATTTTTTTTGGCCTTTTTTGCTCGTAATCAATAATGATAAGAGGTAGGCACTTGAAACTTTCACGAAGGTCTAAATATAATTTTACTTTAATAATCTATACTTATTATAAAACAAAGTCGCTTTTTTCCCTCATGTCCCTTTGTTCCCTTCAATCTTTAAAACTACGCAACGGATTTGGATGATTCTTTCAGTGTTAGATAGCCCATTTATCGAGGAAGGTTATAGGCTATATTTTATCACGCTAAGACTAATAGGAGCGAAGAAAAGGAGAAAATGTGGAAAAAACGGGGAAAATTATTTGAAAGGGCTAAAGATTTCAAAAATTATTTCAGTGTTAGATAGCCCATTTATTGAGGAAGGCTATAGGCATAATTTTTTCAGTAGCTATATATTTTATTTAAAATAAAAAAATAGGGGAGGCTCAAAAAACACAATTTTTGGCCTATTTTTGCTCTATAACGGTACGGAACCCTTCGTGCGCGAGTCCGACTCGCACTTGGCCGATTATTTGATTACACCTCACAAGCTGTACTTAGTTTTTAAATACAGCCAAACATACAATAAATTAATATGCAGGATAAAGCGAAAGCACAGAATATAATATACTTAATATTATGGCGAAACGAAGAATTCATTAAAAATAAATTAGTACACAATTCAATACTTCTTGTAATTTAAGCTTTGTACGTTAAAAAGTTTCCATGTTCTTATATTCAAACAAACAAACAAAATCTTTATTTCACTCAAGAAGAATTTTACACGCTAATCTCAAACATGACTGCTCTCCACACTAGGATTCCCTGTGTCGTGGAGATATTCTGTAATAATAAAATAACAAATGAATTAGTGTAAATGAAGCCAAAATGTTAAAACTTGATCTGCACTATAATTCTAAGCTGCAGACATAATATTATACATATTAAAAACTGTAAGATATAATAATGTAGAGCTTTATTTTTGTTAAAATCCCTAAATATGTAGTTGAAGATCAGAGTGCTTTTCACGTTTTAATATTTAGTTCCAATTTCACCAACACAATCTCACCAACCGCTAATGAATGACTCTATAAACTCCACGTATTCTAATAAATTATAAATAATAAATAATTGGTTAAACAGACAATTAGTGAGACAGACAGACAGACGTTGGTGAAATAAGAACCAAAAGTTGTGTCTTCAAGATTTAGAGTAAACTTAATACTTCTTGTAATATCATGGCTTCTCTATTACCAATAAAAAAGGTGACAAATATTAAATATACAATTAAGATACTTTGGTGAAATTAGCACAAAGTTTAGTTGTTTATAAACTACAAGAACGTCATGATTTCTTTTCAAACAATGCACAAAACCAAAAAGTTAACTTATAAAATATAGAAAATTAACACACAATTGGTGAAATGTAAACAAATTGTGTTATGTCGTGCTTTCATATTGCTATCAATTTACCAATACTTACACTAAACCAAAAGAGTGACATATTAGACAAGTAACAGACGTTAGTGAAATTGCAGCAAGTCTTGTTGTACCTTCAACAGCAAACACAGTCACGCTCGCTACCCTTTATACCTTTACTCATATCTACACAAGTTATTATACTTAATTACTACAATAAAAACTTTATTATATGCCGTATGTTTGTGTAGATAGTGCATTAGAGTTTATACGCCATGACTTCACCTTTATTGTTGTCATAAACCTGACGGCAGGTTGTAAACGTCCTGTCTAAAACCTGTGCCTTTTTACAAACAGATTTAAATGTATGTGACTGCGACACATACATTCGCCTGCATTCGCTCTCATGTATAATATTATGTCGCAGTCATCTCGTTTGAATCAGATATTTGATTGGATGACTAGCTTTACTCTCCTGTTGATGGAGCAGTCATCTGGTTAAATTAGTTATTTGATTGATTGACTAGCAAATTCTTTGAAATATTTACAATCAAATAGAGTAACTAAAGGCCAATTTATGAAGTCGTTGATTGTAATTTTTGACTTCCTTCGTTTCGTAAAGCTGAAAGTTTACCTGTTTGTGACCTTTACAGAGGTAAGAACGGCCTGCAACTATGGAGTTTCGGTCGCGGTTACTTTAGGAGGTATCCTGTTCTGAAGGTCTACCTGACCTTCGAGAAAGAGTGAAGCTCAATTTCATAGCTTATATTCTTCGCGATAAGTGAAGGAATCTCGTCTTCCAGTGCCGGACATTTTAGACAGTTGCTTCCCACTCACAGTTACAAATCAAGATCTTTATTTATTTCTGTGTTCCCACTGCCAGACACCCTCAAAGTCTAAGTTTAAGTAAGTTAAAAACTAACCTAACCTAATGTTATACTGAATTGCAATACAGCATAATTTATTACCTATGTCATAGTGTTACGAGCATGAAAATATACGCTTTGATTATTGGTGAAAAAAAAAACCGAACAAAAATCTCCAACTTTTTTTAAGCAGTTTATGCAATATGCATTCAGAATAATAATATCGAAATACACTTCCATTGTATAAAAACAAGTTGCAACATAATACCTTTTTCGTTATTATCGCAAATCATTTATGTCTGGAACCCACAGCCACACACACAAAAGACCATACTTCATTTTAGGGTTACAATAATTAACAAAGTTGCCTAACTTATAATATTATGTAAGTACGTCTACTTAATATATTATCACCTACTTATGAATTAAAAATTAAACCTATTTATGAATGAAAAATACAAATACATAATATTCTTAATTTCGAGATATCCAATACCTATATTATGTCTGGTCAGTGGTCCCTGATTTTTACCAATTCCGTACTAATATAATTAAATTGTGTGCGTTTGCCTTGTGTGTCTGACAGCTAACTATTGGTGTGCAAGATTAAGTCTAAGTACAACTAACTTTGGGAAACGCGAAAATCCTACAATGATAGTTTTATGCCGGAAAAATGTGCAGTTTTCGCGCGATGAACTTTCTACAACATCTCTATCGTATATAAGACAAGATTTATGAATTGCATCATTTTAAGTACACTGTACAGCAATATTAAACATGAGAACTCTCTATGTAGACTAAAATATTTAGTATTAGGAACACTCTGTATCGGCTTATCTAACGATATAAATCTTTAATTCAGCGAATCTAACCCTCTAACGCTCGGGTCTCTACAATACATTATTCATGTTAATTCCCATCACCTTATGTTTATGCTAATCGTAATTGGTTATTTGGTTGCACGGGTTGCGATGTAACCCATCAAACGCGTCATCTGTCATATTAACACGCCGTGGGATATTCTGTGGGGTTATTATCATGTATATTAACTATTATCAAAATCTTGATATTCATTCTCCACTTAGATAAGAAAAGGTTACCATGTCGATTGTACCTCAAATAGTTTTTTATAAGCTTAAATATACAAATAAGAATTTAGGTTCATATTTAACATAACGAATTTGATAGCCACGAAGTTATCTTTCTCCGTCAAATTAGAGAGTAGAGACCGAGCTTTCGATATGAAGTAAGTACGACAGTCATAAACAGAAGAGTATTACAGACTTTTTCAAAAGAAATTAACTAATGTTTTATTTTAAATGACTGATTTCTTACATGGTTGTTATTATTATGAACATGTACATTAATAATATGTCTTTATGATATAAAAATTATAAAATTGATTAAAGAAACTACTTAGTTAAACATGACGTGTTCTATTAACATTAAATGTTGCATACTATAATCCGGACGCCTCGATAATTCGAAAAGGGTCGTGTTTTTGCCTCTCCGGATTAACGAGGCCATACTGTAATAGTAACTTGTAGGTAAGTATTCTAATTGGGCATTGTCCAAAAAAAATATCACATGTACTTTTTATATTTTTTTTCGTTAAAATATGGTATTTTAAGAATATAAATTAAATAATTTTGAAATTCATGGGCTAGTTTTTTCTCAATAAATTTTTAAAGTTTCGCTCTGACGTCATCATCGGCGGCCAATGGGGATTGTCCATTTTTTTTTAATTTTGCTCATTACAAAAACATTTCGAGGAATAAGGTCAGTGATCGTTTTTCTGTATATAAACGAAAAAAAATACCCATTAGTTACTTATATTTTTGAACAAATATGTTTAACCTTAGTTTGACCTTCAATGGCGTTAAATTAGCAATAAATTCGATCAACATTACGTTTCGAACTTTTGGTAAGTTTCTCGTATCAGCTTTCACATAATGATAACTTGCATTAGACGAACCAGCCATTATAAATAAGATTGAAACGAAAAGAAACATACTATAGAGGTCAATTGTCCGCCGATGATGACGTCAGAGCGAAACTTTAAAAATTTATTGAGAAAAAACTAGCCAATGGATTTCAAAATTATTTAATTTATATTCTTAAAATACCCTATTTTAACGAAAAAAAATATAAAAAGTACGTGTGATTTTTTTTGGACAATGCCCAATTTATGTGAAAGCTGAATGCTGATACGAGAAGCTTACCAAAAGTTCGAAATGTAATGTTGGTAGAATTTATTGCTAATTTAACACCATTGAAGGTCAAAGTAAGGTTAAACATATTTGTTCAAAAATATAAGTAAGTAATGGGTATTTTTTTCGTTTATATACAGAAAAACGATCACTGACCTTATTCCTCGAAATGTTTTTGTAATGAGCAAGATTAAAAAAAATGGACAATCCCCATTAACAAACTTCCACTGACATAGGAAAATCTTCGCCTTATTGAAGCTTTTATATAAGGCCACATTATATTTAATTTTAAACTGTACCTTTCACTCTACGAATAACTGAAAACTACATACATTAAAATACGTTGAATGGAACAGTGAACTTAACAACTTCTACAGTTCGCCGTCACAAAACTAGATGGCGCTAGGTGTATCATTATGATTTCTAAGTAGAATATTATTTTTAATAAGTATGTCAAAGCCGTGTCATGTTATCTTCGTAGTAAATAATTAATTTATATCAAGTTTAATAGTTAGTCATAAATCAAATCCAATAAATTGTAATAATTTGTTGATTTAGTTGCGTCTTATAAATTACGTCCAGTGTTGAAGTAGGTACAAGACACATAGCGACATCGACGAGAAAAATAATTTACAATAAAACAAAAATATCATGTGCCAAAATGTATGATAATAATATAATGAAATTATCACCTCGCGATCGTGTCAGAAATATTATAAATGACTGACGTTTATTTTGTTGCCTTGAAGTTTGAACGAGCGCTCTACATTTAAAATGTATGAAAAATAAAAATTCGTAATGTGTGTTTCTCAATTTTTACGATTCTTTTATGTTTGCAGTGTAATTACTCCAATTTTAATAATCTTTTAGCTTTGTGAAATTAAAATTAACAGCTTTTTTTCATAACTCTTATTTTCGTTTCTGTATCATCATAATTATCATGGTAGAGTAACTAAAACCGACATTTTGGAGTATAATAAACTTTATTAACATACTTTTTACATTATAAAATATGATCGCCATCCATAAATAAACGGTAATGACTGTTATAAAAACGTCAGTCACGTTACATAAAATAATACTCACACTATTACCACGTTAACTTCGAGACAGCCTCCTTAATCTTTTCCGTGGCTCGGCGCTTTCGTGCGACCAATTATAATTTTGACAGTTGAATTTCGACATGACATGGGCCTAATCAAAACAGCATTTAAACCACATCAGCGGCTGACGGCTGACGGCTCGCGGCTGCGGTAATGCCGTCTTGCGTGCTCGAAGTTTTTGTGTTTTTTCAATGAAGCTAAATTGTTTTGTTGTGAGTTTTTTGTTGGCGCGAGCTCGCGTGATGCGGGCCGGCGCTGTACGCGACTGCGCGGCGTTGATGGACGGCACTAATGTGTGCTAGATGTACGTTAATCAATCACTGTACATTTATTGCTTCGTTGGAAAGTCGATGATGGATGGAATTACTTGCGTTTCTCGCTGCGTTTTGACTTTGTAATGTCAGAATAAATATTTGTGTTCGATTTCGAGTATATTGCGTTAATGTTTGCTGTTTCTTTTCATTACTTATTTACTTTTATGTTTTATGATCGTTAAATGCAATCAGATAATTATTGAATTTGAAAATCTTATAAAACAGTTGTTTAAAACAATTATTGATAACTTGTCACATAGTTTTGACTAATAAGGAACTTGCTCCACTTATGACGATAATATTAAAATGAAAATTGTAAATTGTTCTTGAACTACAAAGAACCTATTAAAATTCATGAAACCATTTAGCATAAAAGTATTTAGATAGAATTTGCTAGGTTTTATTCTTTACAATGTTTTTTATAAAAAGTTGAATCGTAGTGGTGAAAATGAAAAAGTTTATAATTTTTATAATATTGTATTTGAAATAATTCTTTAAATGATAAACATAGATAATATTTACACAATTCATTTGGCTGTACATAGTCTTTGTAACTTTCCGAACCACCCGCGCGGAGTTCGCGCTCCGACGGCGAAATAACTTACAATACAACTAGTTGGATTGCACTATTCACTAAATTTGTCATCGCGTGATAAACACGAATTAGTCTATTCATATCACAGAAGAAAATTGGACAATACAACGTTTAATGTCATCGAACAGTCTACTGGTGAACCGCGGCGGCCCCGAGCCTCTGGCCGTACATGTAGGGCGAGTAGAACGGGCCCAGGGCCGGGTTGAAGGCTCCGTAGGGGGAGGCCCCGAGGCCCGCCGGGAGCCCCTTCGAGTAGGGATGGTATCTACTCGCGGAGAGCGGGCTCAGCGGGGCCGTCGGGTACGCGCTGCGCAGGCCGGCCGTCGTGAACAGGGGATTCAGAGGGTTCAGGAGCGACGCTTGCGTCGAGGACGACGACACCGGGGTGGAGCCGTCGGTCGTGTGGCTCCTCAGATGCTGCAGTAGCTCCTCGGAGTTGCCGAACCTCTTGCCGCAGTAGGACTCCCCGACGATCCAGTTGCACACGTAGGGGCGGGTCACGGAGGGTGGGTATTGTAGGCCGGCGCCTTGCTGCGATAATGCCATCGCCATGGCCAGATTGTATTTTTGGTGCTCGCATTGTGTGCACCCGGCGGGACACGCGCCGTTGCTCATGAGAAGGTGGTGATTATTCACGGAGAATTGGCACCCGGTACAATAGGGATCCTTGCACACGGGTACCAGCGTTTCGCCGCCGGCGGGCGTTTTGACCCTCGCGTATCCCAGGTACGGGTTCGGGGAAGACCCGGGGAAGCCGGCGGCCGCGGCGAGCATGGCGGCGTGGTGAGCGCTGAACGGGGCTCCGGCGTACGGGGGCCTGAAGGCTGGGTTGGCGTGCTGCTCCATTCCGGGCGGGCAGCAGAGGCCGGTCAGAGGATTGAATCCCGGCAGGCCCGGGAGGTTTTTAAACGCTCCTAGATGATCCTTGCCGTGCCCGAGAACTTCCAGGCCCGATCTGATGATGGGGCTCGTCCCGGATGAGCTCGAGGACGACTTCTCGTTGGATGGACTATTCTTGCCGTTCTCGGCGGTAGGAGGTGTCGATTTTCTGCCGGGAGTGCTCTTTCCAGATTTCTTATCGTCCGAGCTGTCGGAACTGGCTTTGGACGAGGGCCGGGTCTCCTCGGGCTTCTTGGTCAAAACGTTAGTTTCGTACGGTTTGAAAGCTAAATGCTTGGTGTCGGGGGTGGACCGGGGTTTGTCCGGTTTGGTTGCACTGGGGGATGACCGGCTCATCGTATCACTAACACTGTTCACTTGTTTCTTCTTATCCATTTGGGAAAGCAGCGGCTTGGTCGGTAAAGTATCGGCACCGATTTGGCTGCAGGTTTGCGCTAAAAGCGCGAGCGGGCTTTTCTTGGAGTCCAACTGTAACAAAAAAAGAAAAAACATTAGCTACATGGTATTTTTTATTGATCTCTCATGATTTGCTTTGAAGTTAAATTATATTCTAACTGTAAACCGTAAAAATGGAAATAAAATCTTTTAAAGAAAATTTTATAAAGAAATCAAGTCACAAAATGTAAATAACCTTTAAATTAATTATACAAAATTGTTACTTCAAAATAAAAAGTTGAGAAATCTTTAATTCAATTTTGCTGCAAAACTTTTTAAAATCTGATAAAAGAATAATACTTACAGAAGATGAAAGAGGAGACAAATAATCGGGTTGTAAGTATTGATTAGGGTTTGAGGACATCATCCCTCCGTCTTCAAGCACCACCATTTGGGAACAACTTTCACGATCACTTGTAACACTGTCGGCTCTACAACACTACTGCTCTATGTGAATTTCGCGTGTATTTCCGACGAATGCGTGCGCTCGGGACTGCGTTCGATGTGACTGTGAGCGACGAGACCCCACCAGCGACGACGTTTCGTCGCCCCTCGCCTACTCCCCCGCGAGAACGAGACGGCGCGAGCCGAGGTCTCCGTTAGAGGAGTGGCGCTATATATCTCCGCTGCAGCGCTCGGTCATAAAAAATAAAGCGGAAACGACACATAGCTGCATTGCGGTAGGGGAAAAAGGAAAGGCGGCACGGTCGGCGGGTGCGGATTGAGACGTGCGACGGCGGCGGCGGCGAGCCACCCATGACGGCGTCGCTTTGAGCTGCCGCTCCGCGACTCTACCTGCCCGCTCTACACTTTTTGTTTCGTGCCACTTTTATTACGCTTTCGACGCTCCTCTCGCCGGCGCTTTGCCGCTGACACATTCGAAACTACTTACTCTTTTACGGTCGCCTTTGTTCCGGGACATGGAGTTCAAAGGGGAAAAATTGATCCGTTCTACGTAACCGTTTGACGTGTAGACCGTTGAGTGCTCACGGTCGTCGTGTTCGCTATTTCTGTCCCGATATTTCGCTGTCACATCTCGTCGACGTTGATCCGACACTAAAACCTGTCAAACATCAGCGGCGGGGTCGGCAGTGATCAAATTAAATATGTCAATTTGTGTACCCATATCAACAGCTGCGAGCGACGTCGGCCCTTTAGAAATATTGCTTATTGTGTCCAAACAAAGATACTAAGTATAACGTATGGGCGGACGACGGAGGTCGTAAATAACGCGGCGGGTTGTAATATATTTGACAGTGCGCGGACATGCGAAACAAAAAACATGTTTATTGCGATACGGGCCGGGCTCACTATAAATTGGGGACGTAGGCATTTTAGTGTTTGGTTAGGATAGGCCGTAGGCGCCTTTCTATTTGCTGTTAGTCTACTTCGTGACTTAGCTAACTAGCACCTGCACCACGTCTACTTCTTATTGTATTACAACGACGTCTTATTTAACTGTAGTCGTGGATTGTATTATTAAATAAATTATAAGCTTGTTCATATCTGTTATAAGCTATTCAAGCTTTTCTAAAAGCTCCTATATAATTAGATTATATTATCTTTAGAAGTACTAAGTGCATCGTTAAATATATGTTTTTTTTTTACTTTATTGCTGTATATTACTAAATATTATTTATCTAGTGAGTAGGAAGTTAATTTATATATCCCCTTGCCGTACTTTATCAGGCACTGTATTAGGGCTTCGGTCGCGGGTAGATAGTGGTGAGATAAGGCGATTAACTTAATCGATTTATTGGTTCGTTGGTGATCGATGATAAGATTTATTTTATGGTTCGTCCATGTGAGTCAATATTTGTGATAAAAACCCCATGTCCCTAATTCGTAAGTAAATTATAGTTGTTACTATTTTAAGTATTTGAGTATCACATATTTGATATTTTGTATGTGTATTGTGTTGTAATTTTAAATTACATGAAAATTTACAAAACGTTATTTTTCACGAAAGTTTGTATAATTCTTTTATTTTCATATATCGTATAGATAATATAATATTTTGTAATATTGTTTGTCATCTACACAATAATATTATAGTTAGAGCCAGAAGATAAAGTACAACTAGTATTATATTATGAACTTGAATATTATTTTGATAACATAGACAACAGAGTCCAAGCTATAAGGTTGTAAGCTAAACAAGCTTGCAAAATTACAATCGGAGAAGTATTACAACAGCAATCATGTAAATTATAATGGTTGGCTGGACGTAGTTTTGGGGCCGGACGCAGTGACGCATGGCAGCGGTAATGGCTTTACAAAATGCAATATCCGAAGCCAATTCCCCGTCAATATAAATTACTGGCGTGTAAACACCTCTAATTATTGACAGGCTGATACCACACAAAAAAGTCAGCAAAAAGTTCCGAAAATACATGTGGTTGTTAGGAACGGTTACATGGTAGAGTGGCAGAGGAAAATGAGATTCGCTGTTAAATTGTATTTCTATTCTAAACAAATCAGCTTTTGCAGTAAAGCAACAGTTGAAGACAGCATGAAGATAAATTCTATAGTACCAAAAAAGACATAAAATTGAATAGGCACTTAAATATATTAAGTAAGTATATTCTATATTGTATGTTTTATTATGAATAATGAATTAAAATCTTAGCCCAGTAGTCAATCTAAACATAATGTAATATTAATATTTAATGATGAAACATTGAATGAGGAAGATGATCCGTTTAGAAATACACAATCAAACTGTTTTAATTAAACCCAAAGGTCGAATCAAATATTAATGTCATGTTTACAAATTCATCACTGTCAGATTTTATGTTGACCATTAGTCACAAATTAACATTAATTAGTAATAAAACGAAGATGTCATAAATATAATGTCACATAATATAGAAATTTGGCAGGCAATTAATTAAGTTAATACAGGTAACATATTTTAATGGACGGAAATAAAATTTAATAATATAATAATAAAAACACGCCGAGTGAATTGAAAAGACCTAACAAAGTTGATCTATTACGAGCACAACAATTTGGTAAACAGACGTAATAAAATAAATCATACTACCTACCTCAGTGTAATAAATATTTATTATTTAGCTCTACCCACACACATGATAAGCCATTCAAAGGATGAATCGACTAATATCCTTTGCATATTACTTCAAACATAAAAACTGATGCTAGCTGATATTAACAATTTTGTGAGTTTTTATAATGAATAGTGGCTAAGGCGTGGATAGTGAAATCGTGATGAATTAATCATATATTATTATATTTTTTTTTTATTTCTTTTTAAAGAAATTCTGTCTTGGACACTGAGGTAGTAATACGTACTAGAGCAGCTATTGCAAACAAAAAACATGTCGCACTTGAGGCATGAGCGGGGTGGGAGGCGGGGCGGTGATTGCTATAGATCAGTACCGCAGAAGTGACACAGTTTTGTGCCTACACTCGAATTAATGCAGAATCTATTAGAGTAAGTGGATAAAATAAAAATAAAAAATCACTTTTTTATAAATTTTATAATTAAGTATGGATCCATAGTCCACTATAGCTAACTACCTTGTTTAAATTACTTAAATATTTTCAAATATGTACCATAATAAAATTAGTATAATCTACGCATGTATAATGTACGTAATATTTTAAATATTACGAAAATACAAACTCGTCTACGTGAATAAGTACTTCATTCATCGTCGTCTTATCATAGATCTGTATTCTGCCTACATTCCCCTCTGACTCTACTACTCTATGATAATGCAAAATGGCGCGCGTCTTCGCCTAGTAATTGAATGTTCGTACTTTAATTGAAAATAATTAAATAAGAATTTTATCGGTATTAGCAATACCGATAAAATGTTATTTCGTTGCATTTGGAAGTATTACTGGAATAATTTTTGCAGTATCTTAACCCACAACTAGGCATTTTTGCGACTTTTTTTGGTTTCGTTTTTAATTGTTGTACGTCTGGCGAGCAGAAGAGCTCGCGGGCGACTAAGTGCACTGCTGCTATATAGATTACGTTGAATGTGACCGAGCACTGCGTTGCGTTGTCGAGTCTAGTACGTAGCACATACTATGTCAGTGGTCTTGGAGCTTAAAGAGCGATTCAACAAAATTGTGATGTTTACTCGACGTCTAGTCAAATCTATTAAATCCAAATTTACAGTACCCAGGTAACAACACAGATAATACTCGGATGTAATATTCAAAAGGAAGAGGACGCCATTGTCGAAGCGGATGCGGGGAGATCAAAGCCGCCGACAAATTGCTGTTTACAGTAAAAAAAAACATGGCTGTCGTTCCCAACAAAATGGTTCGTCTCAAATGATTTGTTTGGATATGCATCGGATGACGCCTCCACTAATTTTATGTTTAAAATGTTTTAGCTGAAGTCGAATGTGTTTGAAAATTGCAGGTGATTCTACCGATTCTATTTGAGGAAAAGTTATTAGAAAATATTATAATATTGAAACGAAATAGTGAAACGAAACCATGATATATCATGGTTTCGTTTCACCATGTGTAATTAAGTCATAGTTGTAAGTTAAAGCTCTTACTAATAAGATGTTTATAAACTTAAAATAAAAGCTTTTAAAATATTTCATGAATATCTTTTGTGCTACAAACTTATCTACATATGAAACAAAATATAGTAATATCATGAGTAAAATTATCGTCGAGAACTGTGTTCAATCACTTTTCAAGAGTGGAATAGCTAACGACTTGAATCGTATACTCAATAGGCCATATTTGATTGTTGTGTTAGCACGTTTTTACCTAGAAAGTGGTCTCTAATTGAACGCTCAGTATGCCGACGGCTGTACAGTTGACGACAGACAGTCTTCCTATTTTTGCTTGTGAAAATAACTAGTACTTAATAAGAAGTTTTATCAATTTAATATTATTATGTTTTTCGACTATTATAATATTATGTAATTATATGTATTTCTGGTATTATAGTAAATTATTATGACTTGTGAGTTTTTTTGTCAAAATAGCTGCGGGTTGGTACTTGGTAGTTGGTACTAGATATTATAATTTTTTAAATTATCTTATATTATTGCAGTTTTGTTTTTCAACTAAATTGGGGCTTAGGTTAGGAGGCCAGGATTTAAATTGTTAACTGTCTCTGACAGTTTCAATATTAAAAAACATTTTATATAAATACCACATTATTCAACAAAAAGGAAAGAAGAGGGACATACAAATGAACTATGCGTTTTGTACGATTTCATATTATCCTAGTTCGTTCATATTATAATTTCCTTCTGACTGTACCTACTCCGTTTGGGGCATCAAAACAGAAATATTTGCTCAACACAAAACCAATAGTCCATACTCATGACTCATGAGTCATGAGCCATAAAGCCCAGACCTCCCAGACTCAACGCTCATAAAATTCCTTGCATCTTCTAAATTTTATATTTTTATAACTTAGAATATTCCTTTGTTAAAATCCTTTTACGTAGAGCCGACGGTGTAACTTTACTTACATTTTCTACTCGGTGATCACTGATCAGTAAATTCATAATAATCATTTATTTGATATTTCATTTTAAAATTACAAAGAAATATTTATTTCATAATTAAATACTTTTTTATTTAATTTATTTTTAATTGTTCATATTATACTGTTTTATCAGGGCAAGTGAAGCGAGCCATAGTATATTACACAACCTGAACATTTTTTGGTACACTTTACGGAATATAGTTATTTTTATTTATATACTAGCTGTCCCGGCAAACGTCGCGTTGTTTTGCCATTTAAAGTATTTCTACTTCATCAGTTGATTAGAGGGGTAGGGGGGTGATTTTTATACACTAGATTTTGAGTCGGAAGAAGACAAATATATCTGTAAAAACCGTATGCAAATCGGATCAGTAGTTTTCGTGTGATAGTGGAACAAACATACAGACAGACAGACAGACAGACAGACAAAAAAACTAACCACATTTTTGGCTTCTATAGCGATGTAGTAACACCCCCCGCTTATTATTATTTGAATATCTTTAATGTACAGAATTTTCATTTCTACAGTTTTATTAAATGTATAGATACTATGATACTATGACAATAGATACTATGTAGATGTGATCAGTGTTATCATTAGTCAGTCAATTATTGTCAAGGTGTGACGACACGAACCCTCATAAAGCTCTGTTTTTAGCTAATATAATTATAGTATTACAAATTACAAAAATCAACACACAAAATTGGAATATAACAATCATAAGCTCGGATAATTTCATCGATATTTTCCACAAGTAGATTAAAATTTTAGATTAAATTGAAAACTTACCAAAACAAAAGATGTACAAAATAAAGACATCAATAACACAATCAATAAGAATACATCAGAAGGAAACAGAAATATTCAATTGGCTAACGGCGCTAGGTAATAGGATTCAGGAGGAGACAGACACAAAAAGCATGCAGCAATAAATAACAGGTGGGGCGAAATAAATATCTGGCAGTATTTACCGCCGCAATAAACCCCGGCTTTGTGGGACGCCGCCGCCGTAAATAATAAGCCATCGCCTTGTAACACTTGTTTGGGGCCACTACATGCGAGCAGATTTCGTTCGGGCTCTAGAGTAATTGATGGCGTCTAAAGTGAACAAATTGGAGAAGAATGTGTGTAGATTAGCGCTTGATTTGTTAGCATTCAAAATTATTGTCATTGACAAATATAATTGTCAATGTTGATAAAATATTTTATTATATTATAACAATTTATATTATAACAAATCTAGCATTACTGACATAATAGATAAAGTAGTAGATACTAGTTCGAATATTATCACGTTGACGTGTTTGAGGTTTAAATGAAAAAACAAGAAAGTAAGGAAGGTGCTGTAAATCATATAAAGTCATAAACACAGCGGCCCCTTTAGTGATCCTTGCGGGACGCCATTGCGCCAATTGTATTCACGTACAATACGAAATTAGGAGCCCAGTTGTAACGCTTGTGTAATGGCCTCGAATGCATCGGTAAAGTCAAAAGTTATGAAACAATACTAAACGACGCCTACACTAAGTGACAATTGTTTTAGTTTTTTCTCCGGAACAAAAGGCTGCATAATTTATGAGGCTCCACACAATACTTCTATTACTTTATATTACAGTACAGCTTATTTCAATGTGCAAATACGCCGACAATATTTTATTACATGTACTTCCAAATATTTTGGCAAAAGTGTAAGTCATAAATTCCTGCAAAAATATCCACGTTCGTTTATGTTTCTTTCTAGAAATTTTCTACTTATGACTGACATAATAAACTATTTCTAGGTAATATCTTTATTTATTGATCAGATTTTTATAAAAAACTTGAAATGAATATACATATCTACTAACAATTTCTTTTAAATGAAAATCCACTTGGTCCTCGACAGAAAGAGTACATAATATTTGTTCGTAGTGATGCTGAAATTGAAAGCGGTGTCTAAATCTTAGAGACATAAAAAACATTCACACCAATAAACAAATATTCTGTGAATTATAATCGTGGACTTGTATCTGTAACCAGTTCCCCATTACGCGCCATTGTGGTGGCCGATAGAAATAAATTTGTTAATCTTCAAGTCATAATAAAGCTTTTGACATAAATTATTTATTCGTCTCACACAATAAACCGTATGAAATATGTTATATGAATAAACTTATCATAACAATAAAAACCAGAAGCTCTTAAATGGAACTCGTAAACGGACGTCAAACATTAAATAACCACGTTAAACATCTTCTATGAAATCGTCTAGCTTGAGTACCGTCGCAGGGCCGTAATCTGTGCCTTGAGGCTTTGAAATAGAAGCTATTTCACAGTAACTTTTGGCTTATGAATGAACAATTAAGTTTGCTCGGACCTGGTGATATTTTTACAAACAGGACCCCTAGCATGTGTTTAAAAAATGTAATTTTATCTCTCCTCTGGCAACCCTTTTAAATCTTTTTTATTTATATTTATGATATTGACGGTTTTTGAAAAACGAATATAAATCCCCGCATTATCTAAATAGTGATGTATTTTTTTTAGGTTAAGATAACACATGTCAACAAAAATGGCTCAGTATTTATTTTAGGGATTTTAGTGGGTTTTTATAGCGTCACGTCTTATTTTTGTTTCACGTGTGCATTTGAAAACTATAATATTTTTAACTTGTCGTTTTTTTACGAATAAAGCCGTATGACATAGCACCTATTATTAGTTACTATCTGTTATTTCTATAATAATATTATTATTATGTACATATTTCTATTCTATTTTCTGATTTTCATTTAGTTTTACACCCACATACTCAAATTCGTTATTGTATAGACGGTTCGTGGTCGTGTTTCTATCTATCATCTCTATCATTATCTAATATCTATCTTTAAACGATTGTTACTGTAATACGATATTGTATTCTAATACATGTAAAATTGTAAAAGGACAAAAAATTCAATCCAGTTCAAAATGTCTGATAAGTGAAGATAAATCGTCTTATTTATAATATTATCTAATTTCATTGTGTACTCATAATATCGTAAGATTCTTAAATTTTTTTCTCTTACTGTTCAATTTATTTAAAAATAAAGAAGTTTTCTTAGTTGTTTATTGAAATATGAAATAGGACGGGTATTATATTATTATAATAAGTACCTAATAACCTTCAATAAACTGTGATATTTCGAAAGATAGCGAGAACGAGCAATCATTGCGTACTCGAGTCGTATTACCCTCGGCTACCCTTACAAATTTTGTCTTATAAAATAGCGAATATGATCTGTCTTTTATTGAAAGGGCTGGAATTTAAGTTTTTAAGGCTTTAAACAAAAAAATTCTTTACGTTTTATGAAACAGGGATCATTTTCGAGTGCTGCACTTCATTGATTGTGTATTTAAATTTGTAATATGATCATTTATATTCTGATGTGCTTTCATGAGAACTAAAAGAATTGTTGAAGATTATTTTATATTTAAGGGTTCTTTTACGATCGGTCTTTACAAGTTAATATCTGAATAATGAATTAACTTGTAAATTAAAATTGTTTAACTGAAAAAAGACGTTGTTTCGTCGTATTATAATGGTAGCTTCTATGTTTTTGTTGGTATATGACACATTTAAAATGTGACTATCAAAAATTTATCCTTACTTATAGATAAAATGTAGGTACGCTAATATTTTTAATACAGACAAACAAAATATATTTCTTATTTGTCAATTTGCTGAGCAGTATACAAATTGAAATTTAAGATTTCGAGGTCAGTAGTACAAAAGACATTGAATGGTATTTGCTTGTAGAAATAACGTTTAATTTTCCACAAACACTAAAACACAAAAGGTCAACGGAAGAAGGCAATTCCCCGCACAAAACGAAACCTTATTCCTTATTTACACTCCGTAAATGTTATCTCTTACACGTGGGACGTGTTATAAAATATAGATGTAACAGATTACATATACATAGTAATAAAAATTGTGTAAAAACGAACTTTGTATATTATAGACGTGCGACGAAGACGAAACAAACGAAGGTGAACGACGACCTAAAATTACACAAAAATAGGTAAATCTTGCGATCTAAATCATGATTTTTATAATCAGGGGTAAACGAGATTGAATATTAAGGCCGTCCCCCGAGCAAACGACCTTGGCCATACATTTGCCGCGTTGCCGAGATCGCGCCAAAACCCTATTATTTTTACTTAACTTAGTTCAAAATTGTCCTAAAAAAATTAAAAACGGCGAATATGTAGTTAATGATATTGTCGATCTATTGGCGTGAGTTTCAAATAAAAGTAATTTGTAAATCCTAAGGAGATGCTGAATGTATGCTTGAATTTTAACAAATTGGTATTACTTTGGAAGCTGATATCATGAGTATAAGAAACAAAAATAGAAAATTTAAAACGACAAAAGGAATGTTGATATACTGAAGATTATTGCTGTATTTTTATCATAACTTTGTACCTTTCAGATTATGACTTTATAAGGTTTTAAATACGGTCAATTACGGTATCTCCGGACGGAACGCCCTTAACTCCAATATTAAACATTCATGAAATCAACACAAAAGTTGAAAAAATATTAAAATTATTTCATAATTTTATGATTAAAATACCTACTCTTCAAACTCAGATAAATAATTATGTTGTTGTGGAATGTGGATGTAGACCGTAGAGTTTACGTTACATCAACGTTTTAAAACACACGTAGGCGCAATATTTCTGTTCAAATATTCAAATAACACCGAAGAAAAGCAAATATATTAATCACATCAAGGCAATTAAATATTTTTATCTAAATAAGTTTAAACAAATATGCTTTATGACAACGGTGTTGGTTCTCGGATAATATTCAAATATTTTCTCAAACGTGTCAACATGTCGAAATTTATGGTCGTATGAATCCATTATATCTGACAAGGACACTCTTAATTATGTACAGAATGAAATATGAGGTTTTACATCCACTGAATATTTTATTATCGTGCTAGGTGAAACGACGGATACAAAAGAAGCAGTGTGCATCGCTACAATGGAAAATGTCGAAGTACTGTTAAAGAAAGTTGCGAAAACGCGTGAAAAATGTTTTGACATAAATGAATTATAACAACTCAAGGCCGAGTAAATAGTGAGTTGAAATGAAAAGATGGAGTTTATACGATGATTTGTAACGATGATAATGTGACACGAGTACACAACTCTTTACTGACTGAAGATTGTTTTACACACTGTCATAAAGATGTGTTATATTTATCAAGTCAAAGAGTTTCCTCATATTATATGGCCATTTCGACCTTAAAGGTGTCATTGTAGATAGTATTTAAGTATGACGACTAATTTCCTGATGATTTTTGAAACAATCCGCATTTTTATGAACTTAATATACACAATTAAAGTTACGATGCTTTTATTATCATTCCTAGTAGACTGTTGAGTATTAATATGCAAAAAATAATTTAAATGTCAAACGTGACACACACAAAACGAATAAGTTAAAAGATAATGATATCCAAAATGAATAAAACACAGTCTACAACGGAAACAACAAATTTTTTATTCAAAAAAATACACTTAACGATTTAAAATTTAATAACATGTATTAGCGTTCCCTCTCGTTCCCTATTTATTTCTGTAGGAACATAAATTTAAATAAACACATTCGCGACAGACGCGAGCGAGTCCAAGTGAAATTACCGGAGCTCTCGGATCCGTGTGCATGAAAAATTCATTCGAAACAAAACAAGAGGGAGACGAGAGTAATAATTTGAATAAATATCAAGGAGCATAGTGACGTGACAAAAGCGAAGTCAGCCAGGCGTGTTTATGTGTTGTGATGGAGTAATTTGCCAGTAAAAGTTCGTGGGGAGCACGTAATGCGAGATGACGTCTTCACACACGCAAAAAATGTTATTAAGTTTTTAAGGACGTGTCTCGTACGCGACGGGCTGACATTTTTCTCGTAAATTATTTCCATTTCAGTGAAGATCGACCCGGCTAGACATTTTTACAGCGGATGATTCGCTCAGATCATCCCGATTACCGTCCCGTTCGCATGATTCTGAAGAAGCGTAGATTAGAACTCGTAAGCTACATCCCTTCCGAGAAGGCCCCACATAAAAGGGTGCTAAGTGTTCTCGCAAACACAAAAATAATAACAAAATCCCTGTGTATTTTGACAACATAATACTCGATGGACACAAAAGCCGTCACGTCACGAGCAATCGGTTTCGCTTCCCCGCCGCCCTTTGAGTAGGGTCCCGAACAGGTTTCGCAAATAATTTATTAAAAACTTTTTTGTCCCCGATCCGGCAGTTGGCTATGCTACCGTTTGACGGGATCAGCGTTGAAAGATTTCTTGCGGATTATAATTGACAAGATCTTTGTTGATTTTCAACAATGGATTTTAATATAAATTGACGTATTGTGCTGCGAGCCAGATTAGCCGAACGGCTGAGTACGTTTCATGATCAAATAATACACCGACGGGAAACATAATTGAATCCGGCGATTAGTGGACCGTTTTTCTGGCTAAATTTACTTCAATGTGTTTCCCTTGAAGCTGCACGCAGATTAGACGTAAGACACTCAAACTTTAATTCTTTTGTTAACCTTAACCACATTCAAAATTTCTCATAACGTTTGGATTATCCATCGCAATTTCGAGAAAAGTGCTTTTTAGCATAAGTTACATTTTGTGAATTAACTTTTAACATTATAATTTTAATTTTTAATAGGATTTACTATTTTGTGTCACAAATATATTGTATTTGAAAGGGTGTTATCTTTATTTTAATTATGTCCAGGTATCTCGGACTTTTTTATTTTCAAAATGTTATGAAAACTTATTTCATTATTTTCTCCAAAATTGATTTGTGTTTCCCGAAAATATATGATGTCTTTGAGGTTTTTTTCTAAGTTATTATCTGTTGTATTTTCTTCGCATCAATCACTTCGTTCATCACCTATTTAATTTTACACAATGTGATTGGCAGCGACGTGCACCTGCCCACAGACAATCAGTAACAGTCAGCGCGGGATTAATCGCACGGATCATTCAACGTCGCACTTAGTATGTTTAGCTTAACCTCCACACATCTGACGAATGGGTTTTACGTTGGTACCACGGTCTTTACTTTATTATGTTTAAATTGCATAGATTTACTTCATATTTTATTGTCAAGAGCATTCAAAAACTTGTTTATCTTCTTTAGAACTACAATAAAATATTATAGACTACAGGCCCACGTCGAAAATGGATGGGTCATATGAACCACCTGGGGACGTATCACGGAGGTAAAATCGTCTTAAATAGTATTAAGATAAATAAATTAGAAAAAAAATTATGCCGTACATTTTAATGCAGAGTAAGCAAAGTTCCGTACCATTATAGAGCAAAATTGTGTTTTTTTGTATGGGATTAATTATTTATTTTTTTAAAATGTTACTATTGATTTTTAAATTGAAAATAAAATTGAGTATTTTTGTTCATAAAGCGGCAACAGAAATACATAATCTCTGAAAATTTCAAATCTCTAGCTATAACCATTCTTGAGTTACATCCTGAAGACAGACAGACATCAAAGTCTTAGTAAAAGGTATCCGTTTTCACCCTTTGGGTACGGAACCCTAATAAAACAACTATTTTTTAGAAAAAAATTGATATAATATTTCGTCGTATGGACTTTTCTTATATTTCGTTCCATGGATATTTGCTTGAGTTTTTTTTTTCTCCTACAAACCTTTGGACTAACGAAAATGTACGGCATTATTTTTAATAGAACTTTTGACTGTTATTTCAGATGACCCCCCGGACCCCTGAAAAACAGAGGTTTGTAACCGTCGATTTTTTTCTATTGTAGCATTATTTTTGTACAGCGTTGCGGAATAATTGATTCCAAGCTGTATCCGAACAGTATGAAACGTATGCCGTATTGAATCAAATGATCAAATTTACCATTGAAATTGGCTGAAAATAAAATAAAAATACCGACTTGATGGCGCATTATTTTTGTACGGCACTGCGGGCTTTCTTATTATTTTTCATGTGTCTATCGATGGTAAAAATGCCGTACAGGATCATGATAATATGACCAATAAATGTACTCACCCTACATGCACTTTTGAATTCTCACCAGCACTCAGTTGGACAGCTTACAAGTGACGGCATGGTGCTAAATCTTATTATTTTATGCTCTAATATCGTCCTATATACGTCCCCAGGTGGTTCATATGACCCATCCATTTTCGACGTGGGCCTGTAGTCTATTATGTCATGTGTGTTACCTGTTTATCTGTATAATATTATGTATTATTTGTTGTTAATGTTAAGTTTTGTAATATGTTTTTTGTTAGTTATTTGTTGGGTTAAAATTAAGTATTTAATTATTTTTTAGTAATATTTCGCAAAATAAACTTCAACCTGTAAGTAAATGAGTGAGTGTAGGCATGGCATACTAATCTATGGATTTCTGCAAAGTAACGCCTGATTCTATTAACTATTTGTTGGGTATTTTATCGTAATATTTCTCTTAAAAAAATAGAACGGATTCGACTGAATTATTACGAAATATTTTTGTCTTATATTTTATATATAGGTGTAGCCTATTTACTTAATTATTTATTTGCGTTATTCATTTACTTGATTACATGGGGATATTATGTTAATAAATTTTGTACTCTCTGTATAAATAATAAGTATAGAAGTCACGGTTACTGTCTCATATTATTGACAGCATACGCGTCATTAAACTCCCTTGTAAATATTACGTCTTTAAAATTTGGTTACGTCTATAAAATGGTAATGGTACCCCTCTACATTGTTGCGCTGTGCGCACGTATGTGCACAGGTAATGGACATTTCCAATGGTAGAAAAAATTTAATAAAATAATGATTTATCATATCACGTGTACATAAATCAGGTTATATCAAGAGAACTCCAACAATAAATTGTTGGGACGCATCATTAAACAACTTATTCGAGCGGTCGTTAGTGAAGATGTCGACATATTTATTGTGCCGGGGCCGTGTAAGCGCGGGAGATTTACCATTCACGACCTGACGTTTCCTTTGAATCATGTGGGTGACAATGAAATCGATCTACGCCCACCCAGGCTGTTAGAAACGTTTCTTGGAACATTCGCTACCAGTAGATCTGACAGTAGGGTTCAACCGTTTGTTTATACATTTGCTGACGTTTTATTGCGGCTCGTAAATTGATAATTGCGTTTCCACAAAGTGCAAATGTGCAAGCAACGTGTTGTCAAAGTTATACTGTAAATATCCATAATAGTAACTAGGTAGGTATAAAATCGTTTAGTGCATAGAACATTAAATAATCGGGAAAGTGCGAGTCGGACTCGCGCGCGAAGGGTTCCATACCATTATAGAACAAAATCAGGCCAAAAATTGTGTTTTTTGTATGGGAGCCGCCCTTAATTTTTATTTTATTTTAATATTATTATTAAATATTAAAGAAGATATTATAACTAAGGACTTCGAGAAAAAATCAAGTACCTACCTGTTGCCATTATTGATATAGAGCAAAAAAAAGCCAAAAAAAATCACGTTTCTTGTATGGGAGCCCCCCTTAAATATTAATTTTCTTTTGTTTTTAGTATTTGTTGTTATAGCGGCAACTGCAGATATACATAATCTCTGAAAATTTCAACTCTCTAGCTATTACCGTTATTGAGTTACAGCCTGGAGATAGACGGACAGACAGACAGACAGACAGACAGACAGACAGACACACGAACAGACGGACAGACAACGAAGTCTTAGTAATAGGGTCCCGTTTTTACCCTTTGGGTACGGAACCCTAAAAAGTAGCAAGAAAGGTAAACAAAATCCGTTCCAATAAAACGTCTATGGAAGAGGAAAACAAATAATGAGTAAATAACGTAAAATGTATAGTTTTCAAAATAATAAAACATGCACACAAAATAACACTCGTCAAAGCTAGAGGTAATACGAAAATACGTCGACGGGAAAGTAGTAATTTAATGAGAAACTAGAAGGAGACATAAAGAATCTGCCACGAATACTTCAAATGAAATGAAATTTGCAGATTTTTAATCGAGCTCAAGCTTTTCGATAAAAAGGCGACGGTAACTAGCAAATGAATCGGCGCGATTCAGATTCCACAGTTCCAACAGAATAGAAAAATTATCATTGAATACATATTTTTTGCTACTCCAGTAGGTTGGAATTTCCAGTTTCCAGCAATAAATTGTGATCAAATAGTTACAAGAAACCTTTTTATTGCTGAGTGGTATCTCCGTCCAATTAACTTTTTGCACGGATAAATTAACCTAATTGATTTTCAACGAGATTGCTTTTTATCAATAATGAGCAACCATGTAGAAAGGTAACCTCTTCAAAGAGAAACTCAATAATAATAACAGAAACTGTTGAGCTTTGAAACTAAATCTATAATAAAGGTAGGTAATGATTAATGATATAGCAGGTTACCATGCATATAATTCCATAATAGAATAAGTCATATGTAGGTTCCTAAAGCTTCCTTTTTTGCATGCACTTGCACAAAAACATCAACCAGTTGTTATCTACAATGACTGATCAAATATTCCAATGATGCTTTAAGTTCAGTCCATATACCGACTAATTGAACTCAGTTACTGATCCAGCTACTGTAGTTATTGTTTGAATGGTATCCACACAGCAAGCTTATAGGCAGCCAGTTTTATTGTAGAAATCTGCTATTGTCTGCCAACAGTTCCGACAGTTAAATATTTCATCTCAAGACTCAGGATTTCTCTATTTTGTCAATCAAGCCCGGAGCACTTCGGCTGTGATTTCGCCGAGGTTAAGCGCAATGTAGCTATTTTGCCAGAGCCCGGGGCACTGAATATGAATGCAACTGTCACCGCGTACGCTGACGCGAGTGACATACACAATGGCTGGTGATGAACGGGCGCAAAAACCGCGTACGTGCCCCGACAGTGCTGAGTTATTGCTTCTTCATCCCGCGCACGTCCAGACCTCCATTGTGCCATCATCATCGAGCATCCGGTGGCCAAATGCACGATATGAGGTTGAATTTGCAAAAAAAAAAACTGTCAATGTGAAGGTATGACTAGAAACCCAAAATTTCCTACGGATTTAATTGAAGCATTTCATAATCCAAAAATTTTGTCAAGATACTTCTCTCAATTCTCTCTGGTGAGCTTACTAAGTGAATACTCATCTAATTGGTTATATTGGAAATAAACTTCATCTCAGCGGGTGCACCCAGATTTAATTTTTTTCTTTATCTGGTTACTGGTAGTTTATTTCAAGCCAACCGAGGAAAACTGTCTTGGGAAGAACTAATTTTACTCTCTTAATAAAATTCTTCAATTAATTTCCCCTACTGTTAATAATATTTCGATATTAATACATTATTATAAGTAATAAGTTGTTCAAATCTTTGTCTATCTTATTATATTACTATCCTTTCTCTGGACTAAACTCATTAAACATGAATTACAGAACTGAAATTCAAGTCAGATTTTTGCTGCAAAACGAAACAAAGAATAAGATTTCAAAGAAATTATTTCAAGAATGATTACATATCATCAAATATCTTTCTTGTGATAATAATGATGATAAACTAGCACAGGTATTTTAATTTGTTGGTTTTGGTCGAAACCAAAATTTGAAAACAAAATATTTGAATCCCAAATTATTATGTTTCCAAAATACCTGCTGAATTATGCAATTCAGTAATATATTGTTATATTCTAATTGCTACCATTTCAAGAGGAAAAAGAGGATGAAGCCTCAGATTGACGAAGGCTGTTCTCCGTTTACGGCAAGACAAAGGTATCGGCACAAACATCAGCCGTCGCTCGTCAAACGTCACTTTCGGACGACGAGAATGTCGAGACCCGAGACACACTGGTGGATTTTGTTTCAGTCAAGAACTGCAATGTTTAAGATAGTGTTATTCCTGCGACGTCGCGCGTCAGTACAAAGACATTACAAAACATTGCCAACTATTTACTACATTTCGTTGCTAGACATACATTTGCTTTTGAATATCTTCTAAAATATTTTTAAGTGATAACCTGCTGAAGAAGTTAAGATTTTTATATTTTTTTACGGGCAAAAGTCCCACCACACATTCCCACCACTGCAACTCCTGTGTCGCCAGGATCAACAAATCAACATTAAGATTTTTATAGTAGAATGTCTTATGGTACCCCAAATTTAATTTATTATATGTGGAATTATTTTCAAGACTATTAACTCGGTCTTCTCCGTCCCTTACGAATATAGTCTATCAGGCATTTTTATCTCAAAATCAGCCAGTGTGTGCAGGCCGATAGTGAGTGACAGTGACAGACGGCGCGCGGCGGAGGCTAGACATGGTAATGGCCGCTTACCATATAATAACTCCGCCAGCAGCCGACTTTGTATGTCTGACTGTCTGATTTGACGGTCATTTATTGTGTCTGGATGTTTGGTTATAACACAGAATACATAATAGTATTATAATATGACTCCTAATACCAGAGTTTTGGGCCATACTTTTAGTTAATAATAAACTAGTTATAGTAGTTTTAATCACTGTAGAGTGTAGAGTGTATACGAACCGATGACTATATACCAACTTCTATGGATACATAACTTGATATTGTTATATATCCAGAGAAGTTGGTATGATCAAATTGAGTATTTACACGTTCTTCAAGGCAATTATCATCATAGTAGAGATCAACTACGATAACATGGCACGCCCCTCCAAATGACTGTTTCAATGTGTGTAGTCACATCCTTATGAAAGAGTTTGTATGTAGTAAATATTCAACCAATCACAGTACACGTAATATTTCACTTTATGTCACTTATTACCAAGATTTCTTGGTCAATTAATCATAACTAGCCGACCGCACAAGACAACGCATTTCAAACGTTTTGACAACGCACTTCAAACGTTTTGAATTTTGGAGGGGCGCGCCATGTTATCGTAGTTGATCTCTATGATACCTAGTTTCACTTTAGATTTATATTTTTTTTGTTTCAGTAGCCCTAGCACGGCGACCAGTAGAAATGCGAAAGTATAGACAAACTGTGGACATAAACTTAAGATCGTCCCCCGAGCAAACGACCTTGGCCATACATTTGCCGCGTTGCCGAGATCGCGCCAAAACCCTATTATTTTTACTTGTCTTGGTTAAAAATTGTCCTAAAAAAATTTCAAACGGCGAATATGTAGTTTATGATATTGTCGATCTATTGGCGTGAGTTTCAAATAAAAGTAATTTGTAAATCCTAAGGAGATGCTGAATGTATGCTTGAATTTTAACAAATTGGTAGTACTTTGGAAGCTGATATCATGAGTATAAGAAACAAAAATAGAAAATTTAAAACGACAAAAGGAATGTTGATATACTGAAGATTATTGCTGTATTTTTATGATAACTTTGTAGCTTTCAGATTATGAGTTTATATGGTTTTAAATACGGTCAATTACGGAATCTCCGGACGGAACGCCCTTAAGGTGCTGTTCTGATCTTTACCGCGGCTAATCGCGACCGACAAAAATTCAATTAAAATACCACTTTAGTCTTTATGACAGACTATATACATATCATACACAAAGTAGGATATTATTTGAATTTTAGGACTATAGTTTGTCATAAATTGGCATTTTAATTGTATTTTTCGGAACGAAAAAAAATCGGAACGGCACCCTAAGTTTATCTCCACAGTTTGTCTGTACTTTCGCATTTCCACTGGTCGCCGTGCTAGGGATAAGTGCTAAAAATAACTCTCTAAGAATAATATCTTTGTCCCAAAGTTTTTAACTTAAATTTCAATATTCTCACCACATCCGATATGGTCTAGTGGCTAGGATACCTGGCTCTCACCCAGGAGGCTCGGGTTCGATTCCCGGTATCGGAAGACTTTTTATGATTTTTTAAATAGATGACATTACTTGAACAATCACAAAATTCGTATTTAATTCTTTCCATTATTCTCTCAATTTTTCCACATGTTGCTTGTTGCTCTGCTTGCAATTTCCCCAGACTTGTTATACTACGGGAATCTGGATATTATGCAGACAAAAATAATATTATTTTTTATAGCTTAGTATGTCTTTCAATAAAGTAGACGTTTAAATAAAATTAAGCAATGTAAAAGTTTATAAAGCAGCTCAAGTAGGTACATAACAAGCCACAAGCCACAGCTTAAATACTTTAGTTTTATAAAATACAAGCAAAATAACTTAAGTCGATTATGCCGGAGCTATTTTTATGGGCAATTAATGATATCAGCAACATAAATCGTGTTTATTTATTGTAATTGGCTGGTGTTATAATTAATATTTTATGATAAATAAGTATAAACGCATAAATTACCTTTAGTAAGCCTGGTTTTTTTTTACATTAAATACGAGTACGTATTTCAATTAAAATTTGTCTAGGAAGTAGTAAATATACCAATACCAACTTTGCCAATACCAGAATTTGATATTGTAATATAAAAAAAATACTGAAAACTTTTAATACTTTCCTTAATTTCGTTTAATTCAAATTACACTCTTATGACATAAATGAAACTAAAAGTTTATCGAAATTGGTTGATACTCGTATGTAAAGTTAAAAATCAACATAACATATTTTAATAAAAATACATAACCATTCGCTGTATATCCCAAAAAACGAGAACCAGCCTAAAAAACAAAAGGTGTTGAATTACTCTATTCCTTTAGACAGCGGTGAAAACGTCACACCCTTTTGTACATCAATATGGGTAGTCAATACTGTCCTATGTTGATCGCAGATTAGATGTGGTGTCACAAACCCACGACAGGGGTCCTTTGTGCCCGGCCCTTTCAATACACGCAATAAAATCGCTCGAGTGTGAATGGTACCTTTTCATATTTAAATACGAACATATTAATACGTTGAGGGGATGTGATCTTGGCGTATCGGCTTACGATGAGAACAGTTTTTGTAGAACTAGACAAGTTACCACAATATTTAACCGTGTACCATCCTGTGGAATATGTAAAACTCGTGAAATACTGTTGCAAAAGTAAGTAGAAGAAATCAAAATTAGTTTACAATATTTTAGAGATGAATTTAAATAATTTATATATTTTTCATTACAATCAAATATTATAGATGTTGTAAAAACACCTAAAATATATTAATTTGATATTGTAACACGTTGAATAAATCAAAATGTGAAAAGATATAAAATATGAAAATTAATTTAGTTATATAAATTATAACAGAAACCATTAGCGCTAATGAAGGTGATCTCTTAATAAAAACTAATGAATTATTGCGTATTATTTATAATGATCGTAACGACGAAGTTTAAATCTATCACGATTATGATTAAATGTGAATAGAAACTCGTAATGTGTAAGTGGATGATACTCAAGTTCTAGCTGTTGACCGGCGCGGCGCCGCAGCGAATGCCGGTATTAATGTACTGATTTTAATTAATTTCCAGCGAAAATGAACTCTATTTGCACGTAACAAAGTGTGTGGGGCCAGCAGGAAAAAGTTTGTAAGGCGGTAAGCGGAGCCGACAGCCGTCAATCAGAAGCTAAAAACCGGTAGCCGCCGAGTCAGACATTAAAGAATAAAGAAGGTATAGAGAAACATTAATCAAAAATTTTTTATGTCATGAAAGGGGACCGGTTACGAACAAAACGGGGTAACACTTGTTTTTATCGATGATTTGAAGTATAGTAGTTTATAACATTAACTATGTAGACACTTTATAACGTTTGTAGAGATAAGACAGATTAAACAAAAACTATGAAATTTTGATTTTTAATACTTTACATAATATGTACTTTTGACATTAAAACCTTATCTGAATCAGAGACTCTAAAATAAATTTTGCAATAAAACCTATAAACCAGACAAGAAATAAAACCTCAACTTAAATAATTTTATTTGACGTCGCACAGAGCACACTATAGAGATTGTTACACAAAACACCTTTACTTGTCGTTTCGTATAAATCACTTTTACGTTTACGTGCATGTGCCATAAACATTTCCTTGGACGGGGATATTTTTCATAAATTCGAAATGGATCGTAAACTTATAAATAGCGTGGAGCCTTTGATTCCTTGTACGGAACATGTTCTGCCATAATTCAAGCGATCAAAAGTAACGGAAAGCATAAATCAATCAAACGAATGCTCCTAATCCGCGGTAAGTGCGGATTAAGACTTCACTCGATACAGCAGTGGACGCCCGTGATACTTCCAGACATGTTTGAACACAAGTATCATTAAATTATAAATTATTTATAAGCTCCAATATTCTAAGATTGATTAATAGGTGCAATTAATATGAAATCAATTTTGGAATTTCTGGGAAAGGTAAATTCTTATTCTACTTATAAATAACAACATTATACTTCAACATATTTTTGTTTCGGACGATTTTTGATTCGATTGAACACTGTGCAGCTTGTACTTCATCTAAAATTTGTAATACGAGAACTCCAAAGGTTTCATTAGTCACCTCTAAAATTGTATTCATCGCAGGCGGCGCAGCCTGACAGTCGAAGATAATACGTAACGCCGAGCAAAACAAGAATGTTTCAAATAAATTACTTCGGAGGGCAAACAAAAAACTCCTGCCACACCTCAAAGACAGAATAACAATAACAGGGAATCCGAGAGTGGAGCATAAAGAAAATAATACGCCAGCGGCTCAAAGGGGCCGCTCTATGAAATCTGAGCGTTTACAACCCGGGATTAGACGTGCCATTGAGGTTTTTTTTGTTTCCTGCGTCAATTAGACCTTTATTTCGGATAGTTGTTAAGCTGTTAATGTCTTGTTATCGGGTTCGAAAAATTTATTGCATTACGTTCGCCCATAATTTATTTTTATGATTCATTCCTCTAATTTGAATGTTTCTTTTAATTTACGGGGATTTGTATCTGATATGATATCAAATGATTTATTATTTATAGTATTATTTACCTACCTACTTATTAGCTACCTCGTATTTCGGTTTTGATTATATTTTTCTTGAATTTAATATTTTGCCGAACTTGGTTAGTCATTCTAGAATTATTAGCTTTGCTGAGGAGGTTTTGTAGAAACTAAAAATTATAAGTTGCGAATTCCGATAGATTTTTTTTGGGGTCTGTTTAGTAACAAATTTCATTATTTACATTGAGCTTATATAGGTTGAAGATTTAAATGCCCGTTTCCGGGAGCTTTAACAAGCTGAGGTCTGAGGATAAACCTTTATACAAATAGTTGTCACAGCAGGATTAGCAGCGACATTTTTAAGCAGAAAACTAACAGAAATACTATATACACATCCTTTGTACCTTTTCTACCATCTTCATTAATAATAATAACCTTAACTTTAAAAAAAGGAAGATATTTAATTATAATAATAAATTCTTTATTTGTACACACAAAAGAAAAGACATAAATGAGACAAAAAACAAAAGACATAACAACAACAAAAAAAGTATAAAAAATTAAAAAATTGTGCAAAAAGGCGGTCTTACTGCTTTAAGCAGTTTCTTCCAGACAACCGGTAATAAAATTAAAAGTATAAATATACTAATTACATACAATATTAATAACATAATATAATATAATAAACTATATTAAAAAAAAAGTATACTTAAATAAAAGAACGTACACACCAACAGTTTTATAATATCTAAGTAATATTGTTACGTTTTTTGAATATATTTGTAGATTCAGATTTTTTAATGAAATCGGGTAAGGAGTTCCAGAGTCGAATAGCGGTGATGGCGAAGGAAGAATCATAGTATAAAGTTTTATGAGATAGAAAAGCAAGAGTAAGTTTGTTTGCAGAGCGAAGAATGGGATTGTATACTCAGTCAGGAACTACTGGTCTGATTTGCAAAATTCTTGCAGTGTTAGATACTACATTAATCGAGAAACCCTTTAGGCTATATTTTATCATGCTAAGACTAATAGGAGCGAAGAAATAGAGGAAAATGTGGAGAAAACGGGGGAAATTATATGAAAGGGCTTATTTAAACGCGATAATCTCAGGAACTACTGCTCCAATTTGAAAAATTCTTTCAGTGTCAGATAGTCCATTTATTTAGGATGGCTATAGGCTATATTTTATCACGGTAAGACTAATAGAAGCGAAGAAATAGATAAAAATGTTGAAAAAACGGGGGAAATTATATGAAATTGCTTATTATCTTAAGAAATACTATCTGGAGCAATTTTTATGTTATTTGACAAACATGAAGAATATACCACGTGAAGGGACATAAGCAATTTTGTGCGGAAAAATGTACGGTTGCGTGAAATTCCTAAATTACGCAAGCGAAGCCACGCGGAGCATATAAGTACATATATAATTATAATAAAATCGTGGGAAAGTCAACTCTGTACATTGAATATTTTTGTACAATAAATAATACTTAGGATGTGATGTACTATGCTAACGCGGACAAAGTCGCGGGCAACAGCTAGTATTTCAGCTGTTGCCCGCGACTTAACATTTTGTGGTTCGCAAAGTAAAATCCATACTAAATGCGAAAGGGTGTCCGTCTGTCAGTCTGTCTGTGTGTATTCTGTTTGTTACCACTCTTCACTTCCAAGCCGCTGGACCGATTTTGCTGAAATTTGAAAATACTTTGAGTCCCGAGAAAGGACACAGGCTGATTTGTATCCTGGAAAAATATACGGTTCCCACGCGATAAACAAAATATTTTGGCGCAAATGAGTTGTGGGCGTCTCGTTGAATATAAAAATTCATTCAACACTAATAATAATAAATTAATAATTGACATTGCTTTATTTTCATAAAAGTAGGAAATGGGAATGAACCCCCTGAATTATCAGGGGGTTCATGGCAATTGTCTAGTTGCCACTTCTCTAAATCCAACGAAATATAAAGAAAGACTGACAAAAATCATATAACCTTCCTTAATCCATTCCTAGAACCTCCGATCGAAGGATTAAATACTATACATCATACATACATACATATATACTATATGTTAAAGTATATATTATAATATACTATAACAACATTGCTTGATGACTCTCCCAATATAATATTTTCTTTATAATTCATGAGTCTTGTTTTCTCCCTGGTAAATAAATACGACAATTCATCAAGAACATATTTTTTTATATTCAAAACGAGTAATAAGGCATTTTTCAAAAGAAAATGTATTCGTGGCTGGGTAATGTTAATAAAAATATAAATCATCTTAAAACGTTGAATAAACAAAAGAGATTGTTCAACCGGTCGCCTCAAGGTTTTGACTGGTGGAATTTATTAACAAAATTACTCAAAGACAATGAGGAATATTTAGGAGCGGGGAAGACAAATCGCCCGTTCTATTGTGTAAATAAACAGCACTTATGCTGTACGCGGAGGAAAAATTAATCTTAAAAGATGTTGTTTTACCATATCCGGGTAAGAATTGTTTTTAGTCACATGATATACAACATTATGACACAAAAAAGTTAAAAGATAATGTACAAGATCAAAAATTATAAATTGTAACATTAACAGTTTAAACCTAAGTCAACTGTTATTTTTAAAACATCTTGTAAGTATTTTGCTTATTATTATCAATAAAAAAAACATCGGAAGAAAAGAAGAAAATAATAATGTTTTTGATTCATTTACAAATTTATTTATTGTATAAATTAAATATTACTCATCTCGCATCTGTTATATCATTATCAAAGTTATAAATCAGGTAGTCACTCAGAATAATAAATAAATTGATATGGCCACAACTAAAATTGGAAGTGTAAATATAATGGCAATAAATTTCGTTAATGAAGATAAACATCGTTTTACTGGAATAGCCGTAAAAATTCCTGCAGACGTTGTAATAAATATCAATTTAGAATTTTAACTAATATTGTTATTTAATGATAATGTATGGGATATGTGACACTGTGACATAGTTTCTACGACTTAAGAAATTGCGTATTAACATTGATGTATTACACGTCTTGCACTCAAACAAAACTCACTGATTAGTTTTGAAGTCGTTATGTAACCTTATTGTTGTAGGTTTTTATTTTCGTGAAATCTTAAGCATACTGCATACCCAATCGGTTAAAAGTACCTAAAGCAATTTTATCAAATTAAAGATGGTCGTGCTTATAAAAAATGTATCCAGAATGAAACTAATATTATATTGCATTGTGATTTGTGATGACGTGTCAAGTTAGTACTTCTAGCTCACGACCACAAAAATTCGTTGTTTAATTGACAGCCAGAACTCGGCTAATTATGCTTTGGTTATTAATGACGTGGAGAGAAATTAATAAAACAATCAATCAAACATGCCAGGGCCGCGGCGGTTACTTTTGGCGCAACCAGCCGGGCGACTCGAAATGTGCGCCCGAGCGGCTTGACGGCTCGCTCGATGTCGGTCGTTACCGAATTTTCTACTTCGCTATTTTCATCTGTAACTCCTTTATCTTTAAGTCGACTATCATTGGAACGACTATCGTCGCCGCGGTGAAACAGCCCGATTTGCCACAGTTTAATCGACCGGTCAATAAAGTCGCGTCCAAGGTGAGAACGGCCGTATCAAAGGCGTTTCGTGAGGAGAAATTTTTATGTCCGCCTGTCATTTCACGCGCATTTAAAGTTAATTCGCACATATTTTATGCCCGCAATCCCGGCACCGCCTCGTACCCACCGCGATACCATAAAATTCATTACGTATAAATAAAATTCAGAATTTGCTATTAAGAGTTTAATTTTATTGTATCATTATACCTTTTGCGTAATGCAAAAATAATGGCCGATACGTTTTTATAGTTCACGTTCGTGAAATTGGCGAGTTGATAAGTTTCGGCAATCCCGTCGTAAAGTATGTAAGTAAGTAATTTCTCGGACGAGATTCCGTGTAATCGATTCGTGTAGGTTTCACAAGAAACAAAGTCCTTTTGGTAAATATTCCTTTTTTTTTAAGAATCACCGACGGCGACAGTTTGTAAAACATATTTAAAAGCATAAAATTCCAATTTCTTGATAAATCTGCTGGCTGGTATCACGATTCACGCACAATATAATAATATTGAAGCTACGTGTTCTCGCTGCACAACAAGGAAATTGCCCACATTTTCCACAATTCTTAGTATAAGCCCATAATCCAATTTCCCTTCATCAATTTGAGGAAGCAATCTGCTTTCAGATTCCTGATTAATATTCAATTTTTTGAAATAGAATCGCTTGCCGCAACCGGAATTTTGATTTCATTCGTTATTCGGCCTTTTCTTTCCTCGATATCATCGTATAACTTAATCATGATCGAAATTGCTTTAGTTGAGAAAATGTCTGTCATTGTTTGCTCAGACGGTTCTGTCACATTTTAGTATTTTAATATTTACTATTATTTTGTACAAGGAAAATATTTAGTATTTTCTTTTTCTAATTACAGCTACGGTTGTTTGGTTTACAATCTGTTGTTATTTATAATAGGCGTTGCTAGTATTTAAATACAATTATTTATTAATTATTAAGGAAAAAACACGTAGGCAGGTAGGTACCTGCCTACGTGGTAAAACCATCAAATTATCATACCAGCTAATGTAAGTTGTAATTGAATACTGCTGTTTTTTGTATAAATTGCTCTTGTGGTAGTTTCCTAAATCGTTAAATTTTAATTTCAGTGCTGCTTCATAATATATTATAACATTTAATTCAAGTTTTTTGGCTTTTCGTATTGTTATGTACACTTTGTTTCTTTTTCTGATTACGATTGATCAGTAATATATTTTGATGATCCAGGGAGATCTCCCTGGATGGATTTTTTTCTATTACCCAATTTGTCTCTCGGTGGAAGTGTCGGCGCCCGGCGACCTACTTGCCCACTTCGCCACCACTCCGCTATCGGCGACAGGACACATAAACAAGCTAATGGATATTTTATGCACGAGACGGCCATTTTGTTGTAAATTAAATAGTTAGTCGGACCCGAGATAACGGTGGGGTGATTTCACATGTTTTTAATATTCTAATGTCCATAAATACGTCGTTCGATCTCCTACGTATATAATTTATATAAATAATATCGCCAATAAATACCGCTTAAATTATACTCGATGTGTTTCCGTGTATATTACCATAAAATATATTATGTACGATAATTGCAAATGAGTTATTTAGTTGAAATTTATTGAAATATAACCATTTCGTCGATAAGACGATGATATATTATTGCAAATAAGGATAAACATAAATGGACATTATTGGCCGTGCAACTTGTAATGTCGGTCATTTCAACATTTATTGATCGAGTTCTGATGTTGGCGGACAAGTCGACACAGAGTCATCGCTGTATAAATTTAGCATATCTGTACGTACTTCGTCATAATCTAAGTAAATTATAATAAAATTTAAATAATCTTGTAATAATACAGTTTGTGTAAGGTTTGAACGCTATCCAGTATAAATTAAAATAAAACTGAAAATAATATATATAATTTCAAAAATGATAATATACTAACATTAAACGCCTTCGGATAAGTAGTTTGTTATACTTTTTATAAGTATTAAATCGAAGTTCCTTTATTAAAGATGCTGAATAAGCAATGGGGTATTTTTACTTACTTTATCTCACGGTAAAGCAATTTGCAAAATAAGCTATTGGAGCGACCAAAATTAAATCACATAATATATAGCAAGTTTTAGAATATAGTATAGAGAGCATATATAAAGGTTTTTGTTTCCTACAGTAAACCAGACATAAAAACGGTGACAGGTCAAATAAAGATTAACTCGTGGACGTAACTCACTTCGTAGATAAAACTAAATTTATAAGACAGAGTGAACGAGATAATTTATTTGACATTAAATTCAATGTTAGTGAAAAAAACTGTGGCATTAAAATAATGTAAAAACAACTAGGAAACAAAAGACAAAATTACCTAAGTCTAATTGTAAATGTAAAAATGAGATAGAAAAAGGGTGAACCGTAATAATTCGTGCCTAATGGTAGTCATTACATTAAGGAACAAAAAACAAGAGTTAATAGCTCTAATTAATTACACATCGTATATAACTGACTATTAATCAAGCGAATGTGCTCCTTTATTTAGTTTAGACACGAAAGAGTAAACTTAATGACCTAGTAAGGAAGTTTTAATTGCTGAATTATTTGTAAATTAATTAACGATGTAGCATGCGATATACACACTAAAATTTATAAAGAATAGAAAAGTTAAACGTCCAATGAATCGAAATTTGTAACTACATAATATTATATGTAATATGTAATAAATAGTAATAATTTTAAGAGTGGTTTATAGCTCGATTTCTTGAAATTTCCCGAGTAGTACCTACTAAAAGATTAATTAATAAAACCATATAAAACGTAAAGCCCTGAGATTGTTTAATTATAATTATAGAATTTTTAATCCAGATTTGCATTTTTAAATCCATAAAATTTAAAATACAAATTATTTGGAAACATTTAAATTACCACTCTAGTGTTCGACCTCCAAAATGAAACTACCGTCCGAACAAATTAGACCTTAGCACCTGCCGTCCGCGGTCCGAGTGGCTTTGTTTAATTAATTTTTATTTCATTAAATGTGATTTATTTTACTTAAAAACTTTAAATTGCTGTAAATTTTACACGATACGACAAAATAAATACACGTACAACGAACGAAAATATTTTAAAAATTAGAATTAACATCGAAATTAAAACAAAATGCCAAGTTAATAAAATTAAATCTAAATATTTATCGTCTTAAAATGTAACATTAAAAATATTTATAGCGCAATAACTTTTATTTATTGAATCGTAATTCTGGCTAATATACATGCGAGTGCTGGTTTTTCATTCTTTTATCGTATGGTTAATGCAAAGCAAATGTTTTTATTACTATTCGAAGAAAGTGTCTCGAAATAACGTTTAATAGCTGAATATACTCCTTTGGCTACCTGTTTTGGATTTTATTTTTATCAGCTGCAAATGTACCTATACGTATATAGTATAGGTACTATCACAGAAGTTGATTCCTATGCAAATCGGGGACCTAAGTAGTTTGGTTGCGTTGCGCCAAACCCAGCCGACAGATCACAATTAACATTGAATTGACATATTCGACCAAATAACGTTGGTCTATCAATTGCATAGGAATCAACTTCCTCGATGGTACATTTGCAGGGTTTCTCTCTTTTTCTACATTTTTTGCTGACTATGTTCGTCCAGCTTTAGGAGTTTCCTAAATATGTATATTGTATAACATTATATTTATCACTATTTAATACTATTTATCACTTCCATTGTTAACGTTCACTTGTGCGACAAGTGTAATATTATGATTTATGATAATAAAATTAGTTAAAAGGGTAGCTTTGTGAGGCTTTGTGTGCGTGGTAATTATCTTAATTAAGGCAGTTTTTTATAATATAGCACAAATCAATAGTTTTTTCGTAAGGTACTCAGGTTGTGGGATATACTAGGGCTAGCTTGAAGCTTCGCTCGCCCTGATTAAGATTTGTACTCTACTACATAGGTACCTATTTTGTTTCAAGGTCCATTGTCCTCGTCAGGTGACTTTTACAATATTATAGTCCAACAGGCAGACAGAGACAAGCAGACCTTCTGTTATCCGACGTCGAAATATTTTTATCAAAGCTTCATTTCTATTAAGGCTGTCCCCCGAGCAAACGACCTTGACCATACATTTGCCGCGTTGCCGTTTGCATATTTTTTTACTTATCTTAGTTTAAAAATTGACCTAAAAAAAACTTTAACGTGGAATATGTAGTTTAAGATATTGTCGATCTATTGGCGTTTCAAATAAAAGTAATTTGTAAATACTAAGGAGATGCTGAATGTAAGTATGCTTGAATTTTAATAGATTGGTTTTACTTTGGAAGCTGATATCATGTGTTTAATGTTTATTAAACAAAAATAGAAAATTTAAAACATGGAAAGGAATGTCGATATACTGAAGATTATTGCTGTATTTTTATTATAGTTTTATAGCTTTCGAATTATGAGCTTATAAGGCTCTAAATACGGTAAATTACGGAATCTCCGTAGGGAAGGCCCTTAAATATCTAGACTAAAAGTTCTAAAACAAATGTAAAATGTAAAAATTTATTAAAGAGTAAACAATTGCCCCTTCTTATTGAAGGGGGAACAAGAGGTCCCATATAAAGGGCATAAAAAAAAGACTACAAGTCTAGGTATTTAGGTTGGTGTATAGCGAATAACAATGCATCAAAACCTCAACATGCAATTAAGGGTTGATTAATTAAGAAAACATTAGTAGTGACACAGCGCGGTCGGATTGAATCCACGCGATATCCACGCTACAAATTAATCTATCACCAGCTAATCCGCTCGGACGCGGCGGGCGCGGCTGTCAACCGAGCTGTCACACGAGCTGTCACCCACCTGTCACCTGTCACGCGTGACGCACGAATGCGCCCGTGTCACATCTTTTTACTTCATTATGCTGAAATTAGTGGTAGATGTATGTATGATTTTTATACAGTTTTCGATGATTTCGATGAATTCCAGTACTTAACATTTGGGCTGAATAATAATTAATAAGAATATGTTGACACATTAGTTAAGTGCGATTTTTTAAATTAAGTACCATCATGGGTTTTCCGTTTTAAAATATTGCAGGTATAATTTTCAATAACCTGCATTAGTAAGAAGATCGAAAACTTTCGATCTTCTTACTAACGAATAAATTTCAATAACAATATTATTATTGTAATAAATTTTTATTATTAACAACTTAACAATTTTAACAAAGTTTAAATATTTTACGACAAAATTACACCAAACACTTCATTATTCTCATTACTCCATTATATTTAGCTTTTATCAACTCCTCATACATCGCCCCTATTTACTCGTGTGATGGATTAAGCTTTTATTATCTCGTCGGTCGTCAGTTCGTCACGCTACGTAATGTGACGTAATCCGCGCGCCGCAATGTGTCAACTGTCAAGTGGACAGCGACACGTGACGTCAGTTGTCACTAGGGCTGTAGTGTGTGCCAGGCTTTATAATTTAGTTACATTTTGGTGTGTTGATGTTGGTGAGAAACTGATTTCAATGTAAGTACATAATATGGCAATTATTGGCGACTTTGTAAAATGTAAATGAATAGCTACATCCAAAATGGGGTCTTGTTGAGGACATGTAATAGGTTAAATATTTGCTTGTTTGTAGAATGTAGAGTTAAACAATCATAAGGATTTGCTTTGCTTCAGAGACCAATATTTCCCTGGCGAAAAATGTATACCACTGGCTCGATGCACCTTAATCAGAAAATAATATTAATAACCCCTCTTTTCATTATTCTAGTAAATTAATTTTTAACAAAGTAATAATATTATTATATCGTCGATTGTCCAGCCCTACTGTTGACAGCGAGCCGGCGGCTGCTGGCAGGCGGCTTGTGGAGATCTTTTGTGTTGTAATGGATTAAGCGTACTTGATCTCCCTGACAAAATTACACTATTCAGAATAATATAAATAAAATTTTATAGCTTTAAAATTTTTCTACACATAATAATATAATTTAGATTTTAGGATGTCAGAATTTTTTTATTATTTACTTACTATAGCTACTTAAAATAAAGCCCGTCACAGACTACATATTTATAGCAAAGCATATTAATCTATACTAAATCCATATGTCACAGAAATATATATTATAGCTGAGTGTGTGGTCACGCGAAAATTAGTATAGAAAATATATATTAATATGCCTAGCTATAAACATATTAATATATATTATAGCTAGGTCGGTGACGGGCTTTACATTGAAATCGCTACTGCTGACTGATTGCTGCTACTGCTGACTGACTGCTACTGCTGACTGACTGCTACTGCTGACTGACTGCTACTGCTGACTGACTGCTACTGCTGCTGACAGCTGACTGTAAATACATTTTTTATTCAGAATCTCAGATACGTAGGTAGGTACGTAATTACTTTTGGGCGCTAAATTAAATGAGTGACGACTGACGAAGTATGGCTTTGAGCTTGGTTAGAGAAATAGCTAGTACCAAAAAGGAAACATCCATACTAATATTATAAATGCGAAACTGTGTCTGTCTGTACTGTCTTTCTGTTACCTCTTCACGCCCAAACCCCTGAACCGGATTCGCTGAAATTTGGTATGGAGATATTTTAATATAAGGACATACTTTTTGTCTCGAAAAATGTACAGTTCCCGCGCGATAAACGGGTTTTGGCGCAACAGAGTTGCGGGCTTCATCTAGTTTTAAATAAAAACATATTTACCTAGCGGAACTTATAACATTTTTAATAGTACAGATTACTAGTTTACAAAGTTAGTAAATAGTAACATGGAAATAAAAGAAGGTCATATAAACTTGAAATATATGTATGAATATTATAATATTTAATAAGTAATATAATTAATTATAAGTTATAAACGAATAATAATTATACTTAATAATAAAACCAATGTCTTAATATAAACAGATTTAACGTCACTCATTAATTTAAATGAATTCCTATTGCCCTATTTGTAACAGTTCGTTTCACGTTCATTTACCTAATATACACAATATTTACATAATATTACAATGTTGTTTAGAATGGTGATTTAAATTTGTAGGTACCTATAATATTAAAATTGATAATGTGTAAGCTAAGAATATCTGATTCTGAACGTATTTATTGATAAGAAATTATTTATATTAAGGCCTTAGCAGTTGGCCCTTAGGAAAAATGCTAACGTCAATTTAACTATCGGAATACGATATCAAAAATGTGTGAGGACTGGGATTTGACAATAGGCATCGGAAATGACATGTTAGATAGTGAAGCAATATGTCAAACTAAAATCAAGATGTGTGGGGCACTTTATTACACTTATTTAGATTTCATAATTCGTTTTTGTACTTGAAAATAAGCCCTGAATTGTTTCAATTTCTAAAATTAGATACTACTTTATATTTCCAAGAATGCAATCTGAGCAAAAACACGATATCTTAAAATTTTCTCGATAGAAAAAAAATCACAAAGATGCATCTAATTTTCACGAATTTTTCATTTATTGCCATAACCGTGCATTGAATTAAGTTAATATTTTTGAAAACATTGTATAAAATTCTATCATTGAGAAACTGACCTAGCGGATTTTTAAAATTTTTATTTATTTATTTATTTATTTATTAAACATTCTTACAACTATCATTACAAACTAATATCCAATTCGATAGCGTAGTAAATAGATTAATAATTAAAATAATTCATGTATAACATATAACTGATAGTGTCACTTTTGTGAACTCACTCAAAGGACATATGAATAAGTCCAACCTGTTGTTGACTTTGTTAAGTATTCGGATTGCTTCTACAATGGGCGCGTATTTTAATAAGTTTGTTCTAGAGTGCGGCGTCGCTAACAGCTGTAAAAATGTTGTATATTTATCGAGTAATATAGAAAAAACTAATTTGGCGATGAATTTGCGTCGTCCTTTTTCTGCACCTGGCATATGAAAGATGAGCGTGAGTGTAAGAGAGAACGATGTTGGGTTAGTCGCCCAGTCCGGCTGTCCACTGCGGTAGAAGAGTAAAACTTAAAATATGAATAAGCTTTCAAGCCCCGACCACTAACCACTATAGCTAAAATTCTCTAAGAAACAATGCGAAACAATTACCATTAAAATCTGCACACTCGCGCTTGGCAATAACAATAAATTACGGTAATTTGAATGGATGTTTGTTAACGTTTCTTTGTTTTCGCAGTTAAGTAATATGTTAGTTAACATCAGTATGCACTTCAAAAACAGCCATTTGTTTCTTCGTTCATGACTCATTACACGAGGTGTAGATAACTTTTGCGGAAGAGATTGCAAATATTATCTCTTGTAGTTGGAACGTTCACGATGTTTTATGACAGTAGCCACTAGTCATGGGCCCTGCATAAAAAAGAAGAGTGGAAGTACCTACTTACTGACACATTTTAGTGATAAAGTAACATAATTTTCCTTCCTCGATCTGTAAGCTTGTCTAAAGCAGCCTTTCCCAAAGTGGGCAATAACGCCCCCTTGTGGGTGCTGAAGGTCTGAAGGAAACGTACACGTGGATGCATTTTTTACTGTATTCTAAAAGCGAGATCTAAAACGATATTGCGCGGCAGAGACGCGGCACATCACATTCCATCACTTCCATAGAAATGAATGCGGTCTGAGTTCTGACTCCTAGAATATTGTCTAGTATACCGCGGCGAGAGCACAGTAAGGATAAATTCAGATCGCGACGCGTAGATGCATTTCTGTACTGAATTGACAGATTTCAGGAGCGTTAGACGTCTTGCAAATCTGTCAAACCCATCGCGCAGCAGTCAGCACTTCATGTTCCATAGAATTGAATGCCGTCTCACCTTCTATAATATTTTCTGGTATACCGCGCGAGATCTGCGCGTCGCGTACCCTGTGGTGACCGCGGCTGTCGCCGTGAGTGATGGCGTGCCGCGCCGACGTTAGCACCTGATTTATTACTTCCGACCCCCGCTCCCCCCTGCATGACGTGCATACCCCCGTCATACCCCTCTGTCACCCAGATGAATTGACGGGTTACTTACAGTACTGAGATTCGCTGGTTAGGGTTTTGGAATTGAAGACTGTACGTCGCGGTCATGTACCGTTAAAAACAAATCGAGTATACCACTTTTCAAATTTCTTAGTCATACTGCTCAAAAGTGGTAAGTTAGATCTGTCTTCCATGGTACCTTATAAGTGCAATATTAGTATTTTCTTAACTATACATATTTTTTTTAAATTGTAGGCACAGGCGTTTGAAATTACTTTTATACTTCTATAATACTTTATCATATTTGGATTTTTGTCATTAGTGGGTATCTTGTTTGTCTTATCACTGTTTTACTAAAGAAGTGGTTTCCTATTCCTTTCTGCTTATTTCCGATGTTTTCCACCCACGCGTGCAACTTGACAGACTGTTGACAGGTGAATGACCTTATTAAATGTACGACTACCCGCAGACAAACTACGAGGGCGGGATGATAAGTAACTAGCCTAATACTTATACAATATACACTTAATTTTCCGTGATAAATTTAATTTTATTTTTCGATATAGTCTCTGTGAACCTCTATGCACTTACTCTACCTTAGTCCTAAAGCAGTTATAATGCCTTCTATAAAATGTTTTTTTTTCAAGGCCTTCAAAACACCTGCTCCTCTACTCGTACAGCGGCTATGACTTCATCATCATGTGGCCTGTCCGCCCAAAAAAGTTTTGAGCTTAGGGAATTCATTGATTTTCTATAATTATATGTTTTTGATCGTGCGTGCAACCGCGGCACATAACGAACCGGTATCTTTTTCATATTTAATTCCTCACTGTGATATGTTGTATTTGTCCTTTTGAGATACCTATAGTGTCTGCTATTTCTAATAACTAACTTCATTCGTCGGACCATTTCCGGAGTTGTGACGCTTTTTGGACGTCCTGCCTGCAGCGGGCTTCATCAGCTTTGACTCATTACGACTGCGTTTAAACTCAGCTAATTACCCAGTTTTTTACCCAAAACATTTTTTAAATCCATCATAGATATCTCTCCCCTTTATGTCCTTCATATGAGGAAACTTTATCACCGCTTTTTGTTCAATTTTATCCATATTCAAAATAGTTGACGAAATTTATATTGAAATGATAAAAAATCAATAAAATTTTCACGCCACCAAATTCAAATTTATAATACAGGTGGCCAGAGACACAAATTTAAAATGACATACATACTTATTTTTTAATTTGAACATTTTAAATAGCAGAGGCCAGCTACTTCTCATCCCGCCCTCGTATTCTAAGTTACATTTACAATCGACTAGCTATCGAGTAACTCAAAATCGCTCAGCGCAGATACAAGTTTAACGCGCATGCGACGTGATTGTTTTGCTACTCCAAATTATCTGAAATCACGCTTAATAATAATATTATATTATGTGCGTGTGTCCTATTCGAGCAATCAGAGACGAAATAAAATATAACAGAACAGATAAAGAAATTAACAGAGACGGAACAAAACTTGAAAAATGTTGACATTTTATTAACAAAATGGTTTTGTGCCGTCTCGGCGTTTAGAATCTATAGGCACATAGGTAAGTATGAAAATGGTAAGTAGTATAGTTTTATATCTATAATAAATGTGATATGACATCTGCTACGTCTTATCATTCCAAGATAGTCTCATTAGTAGCTGCAATTATTGTAGGCAAGCATAATATTATGTCAAACAGTATATAAAGTGGAAAAATATAAAATGTATTAGAATGTAAATTTTTAGAATACCTATCTAAAATTCTACATTTAATGTAAAAATTATGGTGTCCAGATAAAACCTAGTTTAGCAATATTTAAATTAGGTAATTATACAACGCAACATAAAAATAACGTTAAATAACGTCACATAAATAAAGTAGATAAAACAATATTATACACCTTAGATATTTGTAAGTAGGATAACACAATATAAAAATACTTAATTTATATTATAATAATAGACATTTTTTTACAAAATACCTTAAATACTTAGATGTAACAAGGTTACATTGAACTTAATTCACAAGTCACAAGGTAATAACTAATAACATTTTTTTTTGGAGTTTACTCCTTAAGAATCGATTTTCATAAATAAGGCGCCCGGTATGAGAAAAATCCGAGGGGTAAAACCTACTAACAAGTAACGAAAATCGTGTCACGTTTTTGGTGCGCACCTTTAGTGCGCAACTTTCTAATTAGTTTTAACAAGATTTGAATGCACAATCCTTTAAAGTTTAAAGAGTGGGTATTCCCGGGTATACATATAGAATGTAGGTATACATATAGAATGTACACATTATTATTACTAGCAAACTAATTTTCGTGATCGTGGGTAGTTTTATTTTGATAAGACGAACAACAATTTTCTCTGCGAAAAATCTCGAAAGTGCTAGCTATACCTAAGCTAACAGAGAAATAAAGGATAAATATTTCGATTCGATGGTCCTAAAATATGGATTGTTCTATTTGTAGGACACTATAGCTGATTTAAGATTTTTTGTTTATTTATAGGTTACTATCAATAAACAAAAGATCAGCTGGTTAGGGATCCGTTTCAGGGTTCCGTATTACAGTGTTACGTAACTCTACTGTTTAATGTAGAGTTACGTATAAGTAGGTAGTAGGTACTGCATGAGATGATATTTCTTTCGTATATTATTACTAGCGACCCGCCCCGGCGTCGCACGGGTATAAAATATATTATAGCCACTGAAAAAATATGCCTATAGCCTTTCTCGATAAATGGGCTATCTAACACTGAAATAATTTTTCAAATCGGACCAGTAGTTCCTGAGATTAGCGTATTCAAGTTAGCCCATTCAAATAAATTTCCCCGTTTTTTCCACATTTTCCTCTATTTCTTCGCTTCTATTAATCTTAGCGTGATAAAATATAGCTTATAACCATCCTCGATAAATGGGCTATCTAACATTGAAAGAATCATCAAAATCCGTTGCGCAGTTTTAAATATTAAAGGGAACAAAGGGACATGAGGGAAAAAAGCGACTTTGTCTTATAATAATATATGATTATGAATTATGATATAAACATTTTTTATCTGAACGTATGTATACAATGGAAATCAAATTAAAACCTAACGTTATTTATTACCTTTTATATAAATAAAATTTTCACCTCAACATTCATATTATGTATGAATCTGGTCTTCTAGCCATAAACAGTTGCAAAGGCATAATAATATTACTATGTATAATGTAACTTAAAACCAGAAAATTTTACATCAAAAACCAAAGTTAATGTAATAAAATATTATATTTCATGACGATGCTTGTAGGTACACATTTAAAAATAAATAATTATTTTTAATACTGCATTAAAAATAAATATTATTTGACCATTACGTCAAGGAAACATTCTAAAAACATGTTTTTAGGGTTCCGTACCCAAAGGGTAAGAACGGGACCCTATTACTGAGACTTCGATGTATGTCCGTCTGTCCGTCTGTCCGTCTGTCTGTCTGTCTGTCTGTCTCCAGGCTGTAACTCAAGAACCGTAATAGCTAGAGAGTTGAAATTTTCACAGATTATGTATTTCAGTTGCCGCTATAACAACAAATACTAAAAACAAAATAAATTAAATATTTAAGGGGGGCTCCCATACAACAAACGCGATTTTTCAAACATTTTTGTGCTCGGTATCAATGATGACAACAAGTAGGCACTTGAAATTTTCACAAAAGCCTTAATTATGTGTGTACTTTAATAATTAATAATAATATTTAAATAAAATAAAAAATTAAGGGGGGCTCCCATACAAAAAACGCAATTTTTGGCCTATTTTTCCTCTATAACGGTACGGAACCCTTTGTGCGCGAGTCCGACTCGCACTTGGCCCGATTATTTACAATTGAAATGTCTAATGGACAATGGTTTAAAAATTAAAAGTTGAAACGCAATGGGTGATTTATAAAGTAAAATATTTGGCATATGTTGTACTAAATAAGTATGATTTTATGAATACTGACAATGAACTTTAATTTCTTAGCTTTAGTCATCGCTGAGAAAAATCGACATCGCTACCTACAGCCAAATTATCAAGGCGTCGCCTTAAGTGGCACAAATTCGTGTTGGAGGCCAAGAGCCATGACTTTGGGTCGCTGAGCCATCCTAGTAGTAGTAATAGCAGTAGCAGTAACTACATATTTAGTAATCTGTGGTAGTAGTAGTATTCATTTTAGTCTTAAAATATTCGAGATTTACATTAGAACTTAGAAGGAAAGTGATAGTTCATCGGGTCAATTAGTTTTACTCGCACTAAAATTTGTATCAATTTGTATCAACAATATTATGTATGCTCGACGCGGCTATCCGCTCGTCTAAAGATAATTTGCTGGTGTCTCCACGCATCGCGCCACGTCACGTTTCGTCTCTGTGTGAACTCACCCTAAGCATTATACATAGTAAGTATTACGGTTGACTACCAACATTTACAACATTTACAAGTTGATATTTCACGATGGCTGGTTTTTATCTTGTCTAGTAGATATGACATTCGAGTCTAGACGCATTTAAATTACAGGTGATAATTAAATACAACCTTAGGTGTTATTGGGACATTAGCAAATAAATTAGCAAACAAATTAGCAAGCTTGTGGAGCTATTAAGGGCGTTCCATCCGGAGATTCCGTAATTGACCGTATTTAAAACCTTATAAACTCATTATCTGAAAGCTACAAAGTTATAATAAAAATACAGCAATAATCTTCAGTATATCAACATTCTTTTCGTCGTTTTCAATTTTCAATTTTTGTTTATTATACTCATGATATCAGCTTCCAAAGTAATACCAATTTGTTAAAATTCAAGCATACATTCTGCATCTCCTTAGCATTTACAAATTACTTTTATTTAAAACTCACGCCAATAGATCGACAATATCATAAACTACATATTCGCCGTTTTAAATTTTTTTAGGACAATTTTGAACTAAGATAAGTAAAAATAATAGGGTTTTGGCGCGATCTCGGCAACGCGGCAAATGTATGGCCAAGGTCGTTTTGCTCGGGGGACGGCCTTAATGATAGTTTATAGTTTTAAAATAGTATAAAAACATACAACGAACACTAAAACTAATAGTGATAATTTCAGCAATTCAACAACGTGATTTACTGTCACGTCGAATTTTATTATTAATTGTTTATTTCATCAAAAACTATAATAAAAAAGTTTTATTATAGTTAAGATTTCTGCGCAAGCTTGATCACAAAAATGAAACCACCATGAAATTATATTTCTTCGCTTCATTCTTCGATATATAATTAACCAAAAGTAGTACCTTTGCTTATCTGCTAGGCGTTTTTTCTTGCACTCTGTACCTACAGCTGAATACTGATCATTGACTTAAAACTTTCTGCCTAATAAAACTCGGCAAAATAAAAAAAAATACGGTTTTAAATAGCGGTATCGAAATTTATATTACAAAGACAAACTCCCGGGCGTGATCGGATGTTATTTTTTTAAAAAAAAAGAAGAGGATATAATATTTAAGTTATACGCCCGGTGATGGTTATTCAAGATTATATTAAATAGGATAATGCTACAGTACGGGTTATTATTGCTAACGTTTAACGCTCTGCACAGAACAGCAACCTCCCAGTCGGTTAGCCGCTGGATAAAGCAAGTGCTGTGTGAGAGCGGCGCGGCGTCGACACGAGCGTCGACACGGGAATTGATACTGGACACTATTAGTAAGACGACAATCGACAGGCAGGAGTCAGGACTAGCAATTCCGATACTTTGAACTTTCGCTATTTTTATCGACGAACAAAGTTTCGCTGAATCAGTTAAATAATCACCATGATCCCAGTATAACTGTTAACATTTGAATCACAAACCATAGAGGTCTCTTACGTTTCGTTTCTACTGACTATTATTAAATTTATGGGCATAATGTTAAATTTTTTCTTGAATATATTATAATGATTACTATTCATAATGTAATCTATTGTATTTTGTAAAAAAAAATCTTTCTTTCGTTACTCTGAAAATCTACTTTTGGTTAATTATATATCTTCGAATGAAGCGACTCATATAATAATGACCGAACTTCACTTGGTTAAGTTCAATTGATCATTTATAATATAACACAGCATTAACTCTAAAAAACTTCCTTCACAAACCACACAAAATGACATACATAAAAGTGATCGACATTAACAAGATAATAAAATTAAGTAAGGTCACTAAAAACTATAATTTATTACAATTTGTATTTCAATAAAATGTAAAACAATAACTCAGAGAGGAACAATAAAAATATCGATTACATTAACCATACTCGCGGCGGGGGACATTCTACTATGAAATATGGGCCTATTAAAACCAACGCGGCATAAAGAATGAAAATTATGATGTTCGTAGACTGGCAGTAAAGCGATAATATACGGCAACCCTACGGTAAACAACTGTGGAAGGCAACTCTGAGCGTTCCATATATTTTGTACCGCAGTTTTGTCTATTTAGGTATTATGTTGTTGAAATAAAACATGGTGATAATATTACATTTGTATTTTAATGGTAACATTGCAAAGTAGTATTTAAAATTGCGTTATAAGTGGCTGAAATTAAAATAATTATTTTACCTCGCACATAAAGTTAAGATAGTTATGCAAGATAAGCGCAAAAATATCAGCTTAATAAATCAAAACATAGAAGAAGGAAAATGTTGTTTTGAAATAATTTTAATATCCATGATTAAATGTGTTTATAATAAACTAACACGCTCATAAAATTTAAATATAGTAGCCATATTTAAAGCGATAATGCTCGTCATAAATAAAGTAATTTATGCATTAACATCCATTATTATTAATCGCAATAGCTCTCGCCGAGATAAAACAACATAAATTGTCCGAGCGTTACTAAATTACAAAGCAAATAAAGAAACCTCGCCGCGTGCATCTGTAAACAATCCATTAGCGGTGACAAAAGAAGATATAGCGAACGAGCACCTCGCGGGGAACCATTAACATAATCAGACACATTCGCCGAAGTAATGTATGTAAAGAAGTTTAATGAAACGTCCCCGATAGCGAGCTCGGCCAGTCATGAAATAACTATCATTAAATCCGACACGATACGGACGATAATCATCAGCTGCGAGCAAAAAGCCCGGCGTCGGCTCCGATGCAAATTGCATATTATGCTATAAATCAAGTACTTAATCACCGCGCTACGACTCGAGACATAATAATGAGATTACTTGAAAAAATTATACACGAGTACGCTCGCGAGGCGAGACCGTTGGGAATATTGACATTACAAACTAGCTCACACGATTGACAGCGTAATGAACCACTATTAGCCGGGTGAAATTAAAAACGCCCCACCGAAGACTACGGCGGAATAAATCACGGCAATGAAGTTGTGCAAGTTACAAGAAAAGATGAAAAGTCTAAGTTGTAGACGGAGTTAAAAGTGGAAGCGATGACAATAATTCACCGAGTACAATAAAGACTATTGATCTCGCAGAAAGCGAATCGGCTCGTAACAGAGAACAAAACACGCTACCGCCGAACGTCGCATAAATCTTTATTATTGCTGCAACAAGCTTAAACCGAATCGTTTCAGGTACCGAACCGGATCCCGCTCCGCGCTCGGTATGACCTCACGACTCTAAAACGTTTTTTCCTATGAAATATACGGCCCCTGGAACCGAGGAAGGAAACTCATAAATAAATAATAATAATACCATTTATATTGCGAAAGGGTTCACTCGACGCGTCTATTATCATCGAAATTGTTTAAATATGATAATGTATCAAAATAACAGCCGGCCGCGACCGCGACTTCTGTTCCATTATCGTCGTCGTAAAGATTCACTTAATAGTCTGTTTCGAAATTATTATGGTAATCTGAAACTGTTTTATGACTGAAAATGATTATCGTGTCGACCTTTCGTTTTTATCAAAATTAGATGCCGAATAAATCATACGACCGATGCTACTTTTTATACTTTTTATAGTCGCCGCGTGCAACGTCTTCATGCAACATTACGTTCGCTGACAGCGATAAATGATTGTATCTTTTGAAATTATATTTACAAACAGATGGACAGATAAACAAGAAGCTCAAAAAATTATAATTTGTAACATGGAGTTCGTTCAATTGTAGAATGTGAAGGAAATATTTTTTTTACATAATATTGCATAATAATTATGCTGATAATCCTTTCGACGCTATTTTAAAACTGAATTGCATTCATCATGTTCATAAAAACACAGACACTTACCAAGACGATTTTCCGTAAAAAACCTGACAGTAAAACGCACAAAATGTCGGTCATTAAGTGTGTTTCAGCGAAACGGATGCAGCTCCATAAAAATCTGGAGCAGTTTATTGAGTCGTTGGCAACTCCGTCGTGCGGCAATATCTACGGCTTGAACAAACTAATCCGAGAAATGATGGGGTCGACATGAATTCAGTAGAAGACAGATATAGGGATAAAGTGATTGTGCTAACTTTAATTATTAAAATTACAACATAAGCTCACTATAATATTAGGTTTAACAAGATTCATATTAATACAAATTACAATCACAATAAATTAACAGCCTTAGACGCTAAAGATCGAACAATCTGTGTCGCGCTTTCACCCCCATAAATTATAACGACGCGGTCGACGAAGCATTATCACCGCACGAAATTAATATATCTCATGATGAAAGCAATAAAAATGAGCCCACTATAGGAACAAATCAAGCGGAAGGAGAAAACACAACAAAGAGTGATAGAAAGCAATATTTATAGGTTCATTGTTAGACGAGAGTTTTTGTTGCACGATTCTATTGAATCGGAAACTGTTATTTCATTCATAATTTATCATTACGCTTTGTATTTAAATGTCTGACATGAATTAGGTACGGACAAGAGATTAATGTGTGTTCACTTTATTTTTCAATACAATGACTCGACATAAACCAGTCGCTTTACGCCGCATACAATAATTAAGTGTAGCTCACGCGTAGACCGTAGTACAATTTTTTATTTAACTCCTCAAAACTAAACAATAATATATTTCATCTTATTTCATTACATTTGAACCAAGTAAGCGTATATTATAATGAAAATACTTTTACTAGCATTCATTTAACATTAAATCTAAACTTCCATTATAATCCATAATAATTAGATGAAACTAACCTTTAAAAATTAAAGTTAATAAGGACTTTATGATTTTGAGGACAATTTTTATTAAACTTATTTTTGAAAGTTTTTTGTGTCAACGTTTTGGTAACCTATCAACTGTCATGTTTACTATAATAGTCCCAGCTGTGGGGTGTGGGCGTGAGCATGTCATCAATCACAATTGCTCTTTCAACCTAGCGTTGTCAAAGATTACTTTAGCTTGTACATTGTGCCCATTTTTGTGTGTATGTCCTTACCTGCACACAAAAATATTAATTTAAACTATCTCATTGTTCCAATTTAATTAACAGGAACAGAACAATGAACACTAAATACAACTTTAAATTATAACAAATTGTTATAGAAGCAGTTTTAAAATTTTTAAACTCAAATTAAAATTATCATATTGAAAAAGGTTTATTTCATTATATATTCATTAATCATTACGTTATAACAACATAAAGTTTTATACGAAATTGTTTAAAATAAATTAAAATTTTAATACTTACCCTATTTTGAACAAATACCGACTGTACCTATTACCTATATTAAGGCCGTCCCCCGAGCAAACGACCTTGGCCATATATTTGCTGCGTTGCCGAGATCGCACCAAAACCCTATTTTTTTACTTATCTTAGTTAAAAATTGTCCTAAAAAAATTAAAACGGAGAATATGTAGTTTATGATATTGTCGATCTATTGGCGTGTTTTTCAAATAAAAGTAATTTGTAAATCTTAAGGAGATGCTGAATGTATGCTTGAATTTTCATAAATAGGTTTTACTTTGGAAGCTGATATCATGAGTGTAATAAACAAAATAGAAAATTTAAAACGGGGAAAGGAATGTTTATATTCTTCAGATTATTGCTGTATTTTTATTATATCTTTTTAGCTTTCAAATTATGTGTTTATATGGCTTGAAGTACGGTAAATTACGGTATCTCCGTAAGGAACGCCCTTAAGTTGTGGTAACTACTAATAAGTACCTACTGTGTCTTATCATGGATCATTAACATCCATTGATAAAACTATCAAAATATGTATTTGGAAATACCAGAAAAAATAATAATATTATTGTAATATTGTTTGAAATTTATATTTAATTATATTTAAATCAAACACTTTAATTTTTTTTAAACTAAATAGGTATTTTTTACTAAAATACTTTACTTCACTAAATTACGGCTTACCTTCAATTACTTTACTATATTATTTTTAATTACCATTCATTGATTTTGAAAGATAAACGATTATTGTTAGATATACTGTAGGTATACATAATATCAATTTATATTTACAAGAACAGAGAGGGTATATATATAATATAATAATGGTATGGCCATTAATTAATCTTTTGTAATGAATTATTAAATACTGCCGGACAAGAATGGACTTTATAAATATTTAATTATTTCATGACTTTGTATCATTAATTTAATACAAGCTATTTATTAATTATAATTAATAAACCAAACTTAGGTGTGATTTTATAAAACCTTTCCTCAATAGCAAAAAGCAAAAAGTGTTAATCGTAGACAGCCAGTTAATATTCCAGACAGAAAATATGTAACGTAATGGGGATTGTCCATTTTTTTTTAATTTTGCTCATTACAAAAACATTTCGAGGAATAAGGTCAGTGATCGCTTTTCTGTATATAAACGAAAAAAATACCCATTAGTTACTTATATTTTTGAACAAATATGTTTAACCTTAGTTTGACCTTCAATGGCGTTAAATTAGCAATAAATTCGACCAACATTACGTTTCGAACTTTTGGTAAGCTTCTCGTATCAGCTTTCACATAATGATAACTTATATTTGACAAACCAGCCATTATAAATAAGATTGAAACGAAAAAAAACATACTGCAGTGGTCAATTGGCCGCCGATGATGACGTCAGAGCGAAACTTTAAAAATTTATTGAGAAAAAACTAGCCAATGAATTTCAAAATTATTTAATTTATATTCTTAAAATACCCTATTTTAACGAAAAAAAAATATAAAAAGTACATGTGATTTTTTTTGGACAATGCCCATTAAGGCAATAGTTTCTTTAAATCCATTATAAAGTTTGGAAATGTTTACGAATACAAAAGTCTTTTATCCGGGGCACAATGAAAGATTAACCAGGGTGTCAAGAAAAGAGTAATGAAGTAAAGAATGCGTTTGACAGTGGAGTGTGCGCCATTGAATATTTCAAACGCCGAGGGAATTAGGGGCTCGGGCCTCGGATGAGCTAGATTGGATTTTTGGAAGATCGATTCGATTGAGATTATAATTTGTTTGTTGAATGACAAGAAGCTTGCAAGCTAATTATTTAATTAATGCGAATGTGTAGGAATATTTTTGCGGTGAGCATAGTATAATCATAGTATTATACATAATAGAAGTATACATAATATTTTTATATTTGATATTTTTATATTTTATTTTTATATTTTATATTAAAATATTTTAAAATTATTTCATGAGTTATAAAATTTATTTTTTTATATTTTATTGTAGTTATAATATTTATTGTATTGTACAAACATGTTACATGATACAATAAATATTATCAAAATAATTGGTGCGTGGGCGAAACACACATAAATCGTGTTCAATAAATCTAATATCCGTGAGTCAGAACCGACGAATAAATATTCCAAATACCTGGTGTTAAAACCCAAAAATGTTATCACAATCACTAAAAGGCAATAACATATTTTATTTGAAATAGTTAACGTAAAATAAACGATTCGATTTGATACATGGCAGCGGCTCGCTGTGATCTGTCTGATGTAATGAATATATTACCAGTAGGAGCAGAACAATTTTTGAGAAGGTAATTATTTAGAGGAACGATCACTCGGTATTCTGATAACCGCGCGATAATAATACATCCCCGACATCGTTCACGCATTCTCTATCCTCATCCATTACTGTTTCATCTTCAATAACAAGTTTTGCTCCACGAACATCTACAGATCGATCACACACTGCAAATTCTACTTTACCTCCGTTGACATAAGGTGAAATTCCCTCCCCCGCGTTCGCGTCACAGCGGGAGCGCTAACTCTTTCATCTATCATAATCGTTCATGCTGAAAACAATCAAGATTGATTTTAGCTGCACTCGAATTTAAGCTCTCCGACGATGCATTAAGGTTCACAGACGAGGGGACGGTGGGAGCTTTGTCGGTTGATAGCAAACCACCGTCGGAGGCGAACGTAGGCGGCGGCGTAACGAAGGGACCCACGGAAAATGACAAATGACATCTGCCTACCGCCTGTCAAATAACAGACAGATAATAAATGACCCCGATTGTTTATCATCAAATATCTCATATATCATTATCGTGTACTCAGCGCTTCGGGGGCGCTTTGACTCGGCGCTATGATTAATATTGTTTAGTTAATTCTGGCTGCGTAATGTAAATACTTGGGGAACATTTCGGTGCTGTCATGGCGAGTTGATTACTGGTTGCATGGCAATTACTGATATCGCCTTTATTTGTCCAGTCATCGCTTCACTTAATCCGTAATGCATTTTTTGTTAATTCTGTTTCGGGTTACTTTAAGAAATAATGTAGGATCGCTTTTTGTTCAGGATAATCGGTAGCGTGGTCATTAATTATGTCCGGTTTTGGCAAATTATTATTCTAATTAATGTCAATGTGAAGTTTGTTAGCCCCCCAAGCTCGTGTACCTCGGAGTGTTCGTACAGTAAATCAATTGGTGAAATATTGAGCGTGTCGGCTGTTGGCGTGTCGAAGCGAACGTGTTCCCAACAAGATACATGGCCGGTACAATGAGAGTTTGAGAATAAATCTGTCGCCTTCAAATACACATGTAACTCGCTGTTTACAAACTTCCATGACGTTTCCTTTTAGAATTTGCAATTTTGAAAGTGCAGTTTCTAAGCCAAGAGGAGAAACGTTTTGGTTAATATAGCTTAATATAATAATAATTAACTGTTTCATATTATCCACTTTTTTCATAAAGGTTGTTATAATACTAGGATCAAATAATGGGCTGGCTTAAACTTTAGAAAGAAGTAGTCATATCGTGTTAGTTCCCAACTTATGCTTTGAAAAAATTAACAAAAAATTATATAACCTATCTACTCCATATTTATAGTAAACAATAACTCAGGTGTTTAATATACAGAGCGATACGTCAAAATCAGTGTTAAAGTAGAGCCGCAGCCGACACGCACGTCAGGCGTATGGGCTAAGTCTGAAGATGTAGGAAAAGAAATAGAAACAACAGCAATAGATAATAATTATCGATAAAGAAATTGAATTCGAAATAGCATATTACGGATATAAGTGCATTAAAAGAGAGGTGGTTTAAATTATGCCAGTATCTAAATAATCCCAGTAACATAGTTTAGACATGAACACTTTTCTAATAAAATTAAATTTATTCATGTATTCACCTTAACAATAATTATTATAATTAACGCTATAACTAATTGAATCTGGGAAATGTCTTTTGTTGCAGTTCGTTTGATAAAGGGATCGTTAACAGTTGATTTTATGTAAGCAGACATTTACAAAATTGTGTATTTTATATACATAATATAACTTCATAAATTCACCAGCTATTTTGTTGTGCCGACATATTTAATCCCGGCTATTGTTGTGTTGTGAGCGTATGACTTGGGCCAGGCTTACGGTACACTGAGCTTGATAAATGAGCGTCGGATTTTCAAAGGCACAATGAAGACTTGACCTGTCGTGTCGTTAATCAAAAACCGTCTATAGGTGAGGTTGATAGATCGGTTGAGGAAAGGTAAGGTATTAATTACTTACTGTAGGTGTTTATTGTTAAGTGACCCGAGGAACAAATTGTTTTCTTCGATGGATTACCGTCATAAAAGTTGTCTCGTTGTAGCAGTCGACTTCTGCAATTTTATTTTTTAAATCTTCTTCCTAACCTTCATCAAAATCATACGTTACATAAAGATAAGGAGAAGATCTGTTATTGTTTTGTATTTTTTCAGTCTATTTATATTCATATCTTCTATCAAAAAGATTAGAGTCAGAATTATAAGCTCATTATATTTTTGTGCCACAACAGCTTGTGTGAGCACAGAAGTTAATAAGTTCATAATACGAGGATGTTCGATCACTGTCAGAAAGTAATAGGATTATCTCCCCTCTCCTTCCCACACCCATTCTTAGGGGATAAGTGTCGTGACTTCAGTTTTTTAAGAAAATCCATTTTGTTCCGTTTGACAGGCATATATTTTCCAAGGTATAATTTGAGGGAAGATTTATTATACAACTGGTTTGCCTCTGTTTTCTCTTTCATATACACTGATTGTAAATATTCTATACTTTGTTCTTTAATAGTGTTGTTCGATATTTTTATGTTACTTACTTATAGTGTGTTGGTCTGTAAAGTAAATCACAAGTACTTTATTGTTTTAATTAACTATGTATTAAGATTTCAGCTAATTTAATTGAAAATTCGATTCTGTTCTCATTTTTTAAACTTAGGTGGCACTAAGTAAGAAACACACTTTAACTTCCGATCCTAGAGACGAACATTTATTACTTAACTGTTGTTAAATAAAGATTAATCAAAGAATTGTCATAAGCCCCATACATTACCTGTCAAACCCTTCATTAAACGTTAATCACCATATTTTAATTTCTCTGAGTGCGGCCGTAAGTGACTGTTATATTATTATCAGAACCATTATTTTATCCGCTATTCTTTTTTCCCGATAAAAATAGTATTTAATGAAGTAATTCCAGCTATCTTCAGTAACCTTCGATCGGGCCATTAAAACGGTGCCGGTAGTTATCGGCACTAAATTCTGCAGATCGTCATAAAGTACGACATCAAAGTGGTCGTAAATCCAACTAGCTGCTGACACTAACATCAAAGTGGAAAAAATTATTACTCACCTGTGATTTACAAGCTGCTGTGTTTAATATATTATGTTGTTTACGGTAATATATAGTATGGTTTAATGGAGATATGGCAGAGTTGTGATTTGTGCTATGAGATTTACTTAATTAAAATTTTCTTCTTTTAATATTTTTAGTCTATCAACTATTCTGTTATTTTGCATGACTAGAAATTTATTCATCCCATCCCATTTTTTGGCCAAGTCTTCATCAGCTTTATTTCTCGACTTAAATATTTTATTTTTGGTATCCTTATTCCTTATTTATATAATTTTATCATTTTCAACATGTGAAGTAAATTAAACTATATCGTGGAAGGGTCTAAAATAAATCTGTCATAACATCTACCACATTTCTGGTACCACACACGACGTTTCCTAATATCCGCCTATAAACTTATCGATAATTACAAACTTTATGATATCCTGCTCTACAAATTAAATTTTATTCCAAATTAATGCAGCTATTTATTTTATTTATTTCAACAATGTTCGATAGTATAATATTATCTTATGTCCGGTCATTTGAATAAAATATACGATTTTCTAAAATAAAAATTCCAATGACATAAATATTTCCATTCATCTTTTGGGTTTTGCGTTACAAAATCAAAACTTTTCATTAAAATTAAATATGTAGCACTTACTAAGAATATTTTTGCACAGCAGATTATAATATCTACTGTTTTTTTCTGTCACACTCACCGTAATATTATAATATTATTATCTACATTCATTGTGTAGAGATTTTTGTCTAAAATCTAAATCATAATATTGTGTTTTAAATCCTGTAATTTAAGTTTACCCCAGAGTTACTATAATAGCTATTATTGCTATTGATTCTACATTTTTATTAGAAAATAGCACAAAAATATTAATAACACATTTTTACATCACCAACACAATAGTTTTCAATAGCCTCTACAACACCTGTATGCGTACCGTGTCATTACTATGTGTTTGAGGTATGTAATTTGTGGCGCATAATCACGGGTTGCGTCTCGTTGGCCAAGATAATGTCTTTGTGGGCTTAAAAAAGCAAATTACGACCACGATTGGTGTGTGAGATTGTTTTGGATATTTTTTATTATTAATATGAGCGGTACCTAGAGAACTCTCTACCTCTTTTAAGAATAGTATAAAAATTAATTTAATGCAATTCTCAAAATGCAGACGTTTTGGGAAGATAGCAATGAAACAACATGAGCTATCGTGTCAATAGTAATTAAATATTAATTCAACACTTTTAAAATTTCAGCTAACGATCTCATTATGAATTCATGACATGTCACAAAAACTAACGGTTAGGTAGGCTACACAATAAATACTGGGTATAGGTTTCAGACGCTTAAAAGGCTATTATGAACAGACAACTAGCTACACCTAAATATTTATTATACGAATTTACTTTTGCATCACATCTGACTTTTCTATCCCTGGCACGTCATCTGTATATAAAGGGTGTTATATAAAATTATTGTGAACGATAAAACATAATATCGGACAAGCTAATTTTTATTTTTATTTTGTCAAATGCTATACAGTTTACTTTACATTTACCTACAAATACAGGCTGATACTAGACGATCTCCTGCGGCCATATTTTTCAGCCACGAAGCCGTTTAGCCACCGTTTTAAGTGTGTTGGGTAACAAACGACAGTTATTTGCGTGAATTTACTGACAACAAGTACGAGATAAGAGCTGAGTAATGTGCCGTACACGCCGCCGTAATTATCAGCCTTCAGACAGAAATCGGAACGATAAATCTTGGGCTAGGTCGGGCGCACACTATAGATAAAAAATACAGTTTTCTTAAGGTATGATAGGCAACTCTATAATATTATATTATCTATACCAGTTTTATGAAGAAGAATGTTTTGTTTTTTAACTGCGTAGACTACGAAAGAACTTACTTAATTTCAATAAAAATTGGTGAAAGTATAGAGTAGACTTTAGAGTTTAGAGCAACCTATTATAGCTTGTCAAAAAAGAGTAGCCACCGTACACAATTTTGAAATCACATAAAAAATATGAAACCTTATTAAATCGAGATAAAAATGTGCAAGGCGATAATATTTAAAGTTTATAAGCGTTATCCGTGGAAATACAAAGAGAAAAAACCACCTTTTGAGCATGATTAGAAAAAGATACGTTTAGAAAATTTTGTACTGCATCTACTCTTTCTTAACAGACTGTACAATCATTCCAAAACATCTAAATGTTAAAATTAAACATAGCTTATTTTAATGGAGTTAATTTTTCGCGCACGGAATAATGGGAGACATCCAATTAAATACGTAAATATTGCAAATAATAAAATAAGTTTGGTATTAATTCACGCGATAGGTTTCAATGAAATTAAACATACAAACAGTTTAAAGGATATTTAAGAGGTCTGAGCTGGAATTGTCATAATAATCCTACTGCATCATTTATGTCAATATATTAATTGCTAATTGCCTCACGTGAACGATTTAATTTGCCGTTAATTAATACATAATATTAGAACAATGTGTAGTATGCGCCTGTCCTTGTCAACAAATAACACCTATAAATCTGCAGTAATGATCGTGTTTGTAACGTAATAAAGGTATCAATAAGACCAGGCATAGACTTGCCGAATAATAGAGCGACCATTGCCTCGCGTCTGACAACTGAAGCACAAACATTTTTTGTATTTTTTTCCGTAATCATCTACTGCCTTATTCATAAACGTTAATTAAATTTAAGCAACACTTTAAATAATATTTAACAAGAAATTGTATTCATAAACGCTATTTAGAGTTAATCATCTACTTAATCTGTTGCTTAAATTGCTGTCAGATTAAACAACCTCACACCCTTATTTAAGAGGTTAAATAGCAAAATGGCGGCCTGGCAAACAGATGTTGTGGCGAGAATGGTCATGAGCAGGTAGACACTCATTGTACGATTGTGCGTTTTTTTGTTACAAAGAGTCTTTTTGATTTTACTGATTTTACGATTTTGGTGAAGATATGTGTACACTACGAATAATAATAGTTTTTATTATTCGTATTGTGTACATGACTTCGAGCGGGATATGTTGGATGTACATTAATTTAATCGCCATAGGGTGAAAGTTTATAAGCAAAGGTTGGGTCCCAGGCCATGGTTGTATAATATTATGATGACGATGCAGAATTTAGAAAAGTACAGATTTTTCAAATAAAATATGTATGTCGGAAAATATAATCTAAGATCTTGTGAAGGAGGAAATTGTTGTTGAATCCAGTTCAAAGATCGGTTTTTTTTAATTATTATATCCATGTTTAATATAATTTTCAACTACTTTTTTACTTTGAAACCTGTGATGAAAGTTGAAACCAATGATATTATATAAAAAAACTCAAAGCAGATATGCACACTGACACTGACAGAACAGAACTTTTTTTTAAATGGCTTCACTATTTGACGTCGTCATGCATACAGCCAGATTCCTACCATTTCTACCAAAAAATTGCTATAGTAAAAAAAGTTAAGTGATATTTAGCTAAGCAACTTTTAAATAACGTTTATGAATACAAAAGTTTTAATCATTTCTTAGGGCTTAATCAACTAATTAGTTAAGTCATGCTTAAGTCGTTGATTAACAACTTTTTATGAATAACGCTGCTAATGTCAGAATGTCACTCTTCGCCAATATATTGTGATATCTTAAAACTTGTTATTCGGGACTTAACGCGACTTATTTCAATAGTAATGCTACTATGAGTACATACTTTTTACAAGTTTTAAATTATAATGGAACGCGAAAGTTTAAAATGTTATATTGTGATATCTGCAAAAAATGGCGTTTAATGATTTGTTATGACGTGTCGTGATGTGACATACTTTCGCGATGGATATAAGTATTTGGCATATTATAATACTTACGTCCATGTCATAATATTATGCAAACTATATTATGGCGATACTAACTATTATTGTCTTAGCATCAGTGCTTCTTTATACTCGTACTATACACGACTGTACCACCTGACTTCACTTGCTTAGTAAAAAACTGATTCTCTGAATTCTGACTATAGTCCGCGCGCAACTAGTTGGCCGCTCTGACTCACATACTGGCAGAGCGGCCAACTAGTTCCGCGCGGACTATAAACACAAACATTTTAGCAGGCTTCTAAGTTATGCAACATTTAAATTTGATTTCCATTTTGTTTTGAAATGTAATCAGATGGCTATCTTTGATGTAATTTGATCCTTATGTTTATTGATGGCACAAATCAAGACTTTTTATAACTTATTTTAAATAAAAAACCAATAAAAATATAAAAAATACATTTTTTTTATTGCACTAGCAACTTTTTGTATTTTATTTGAATACCACAAACACGTGTATAATTTTACTTTCTTTTATAAATCCAAAATGTTAACAAAATACTAAATAGATAAAAACTTTTCACACACATAAAGTGTGTTTTACTAATTAGCTTTAGTAACAATTTTGTAGTTTCTTTTTCAGTAATTTTAGATTCCATACTCATTTAGCACGTTATAATGTTGTAAGTTCTAAGTATGTCACTTCTATTCGTCTCCTACTCTACATATAATAGATTCGCGTCTGTCCGACATAGAGCAGATTATAATGAAACATGTCCGCCCGTAGGAACCAGTCGAAGTTGTCATAATGAGCCCGTGAATAGCTAATGCACATTTATTCTACTGTTGTCTGTCAACGTATTATTTATACATAATTATATTTACATTGTTGAATAAAGCGCTATAAGAAAAATATTCTATAATTTATAACTACTTATCAAACTATTTTTATTGATTCGTCACATTTTAAATATCGTAATTCTTTTCTGATTACAAAAATTATGCAAGCTTTCAGGTTTCCATAGGGCCTAAAAGGAGCTTGTGGCCACTTGTGGCTACTTAAAAAATACTAATAATCTGACGTCACGACATGTACCTAACCAAACGTCAAACATGTCACGACTCTGTCAAGGGAAACTTCACTGCACGAGATAACAAGTGGTCGAGGACGGCAGTACATTATCACCAGCACGAATTAAACTGTAATCGCTGTCATTTTTAACATGAACATTTCCTTTTTGAGGAGTGGTATGATTACAAGCGGCAAGGGCCAAGGGGACTTTATTTTCGACTGCAATAACAATGCAAGGAACTTCCGTTGCCTGTTTCATTAAAAAAAGTGATATTTATTAAGCTTTAGTATAAACTCCTAGATATTGCCTGCAAAATTCGTTTAAATCTCAGGACAATTTTCCATTTTTCCCTGACATAAGCAGGCCTCGATACAGTTCCTTTGTCCATTCCAGCAGGCGTAGTTTGGTCACCATAGAAACGGTTTCTTTCTACGGAAAAATAGACAAAGTGACAGTTAGACAGTGGAAATCCGCCATTTTGTCGATAAAATCTGTCAGTATGTCGATTCTTTCACATGTCTACTGTTGTTATGCTAGCCCTGCAGGGATTCAAAGTATTCAGATGTTAAAACGTAAAGAGGTAACACACTATCAGACAGACAGCGAAAGGCCGATGACACTTTTGGGCTTGTAATATTTCCTATTTTCTCGCTTATTGCTCCCGCGCCCGCTCCACTGGTCGCTCACAGAGGCACCACGCCTTGATTTATGTACCGCCCGGTCTCATTTATCCCACTTACGTCTCGCGCCGCTGACAGCCGTCAAATTATCTCTCCAAATAATGTCCTTCATTTGTATGCATCTGTGTTCCTTTCGCGAGCTTTTCCTTAACGTGCTGTCAACTTGTTGAGAGGTAGCTAAAGTAAAAGTATTAACATTTTTCGTTAAACAGGTGATTAAAATTGTTTCGTTTTTTATCACAATTTGGTTCAAGTTTGTATACAAACTTGTTAATAATATGAATAGGCTACTACTCGTAGTTACTACGCTATGCATAGGCATAGATAACGATACGAGTAACATGCAATACTCTGCTGACTACAGATAACAGAAAAAATCTTAATAAGTAACTGTTTAAGATTTTTATGTCGCTTCTGAATATTTCGTAGACGAAACCCCTTTAAAACATAGTAGCTCATTAAAATATTATCTAAACAGCTTGCCTAATTTTTCACTTGGCATTTCACAAGATCTATATCAGCGAATAACATATTGTAATGTCCACATCAAACACGATAACGATCTATTCTAATTGCTATCGAATTTCGCATAATCTACTTCCATTTGAATATTTTAACATGGATTTATTTAATTTTGTAAATTTAATGAATTTTTATTTAAATGTTTGTTGAAATTTATTTTGCATACGTTAGATGTAATCTATTGTAGCATGTAATATATTGCGGGTCCTCTCGAATAGATAATGTTTTTATTATAATACACTCGCTGTTTTCATAATTTATTACATGCGAATAAATTTTGCATAAATAATATTAATAAGCGTACATTTTAATGGCTCAAATGAATAATGATTCTATTTTTAATTATGATATGTAAATTTTGTATATCAATTATGAGTTACTATTTATGATGTTTTTAATGTACTTACCTACGGTTTACTGTTTTTTTTATGTGTTTATATACATGAAATTATCTCGACGATGTAATTTTATGTGTAATTAGTATGAAATATAGCCGTTTGTTGTTTTATTATCTAGTGGTCTAGTGTTTAATGTAATAAAAATATTTTTAGATAAAATATTATATCAAAATATTAAATTTCAAGGTAAATTACCTAAGTAGTTAGGTACTTGAAAACGTCGAATAATTGAGTATGAGGAATGAAATAGTGTCCTGGGAAAGGACATACTTAGGATAGTTGTCATCCCAGAAAAGGATTCTTGCACGATACACGCGAATGCAACTTTTTAATAAATACACGAATTTCAATCGACATGATTTCAAATTTCAGTTTTTTAAATTTAATAAAAGTCACAATATACCCGTATTTGTAGAATATAATAAATAATAAGGAATAATAACTGTTACTTTATACCCTAATTATATTTTACAAAGTAAAATTGCCAACTGATAACTTAATAACATAATTTCTGTCATGATTATACTGCAGTGTAGAGCTTTTAATAAGCAGAAAATTATAGGGTTCATTTTGTACGACAATAAGGTATTAATAATATAGGAGTTTTGTAATAAAGTAATTAGTTGTGGGAAGGAAGCATCTGCAATTTTGGCATATCATTATGTTGACGTTCTTATAAATAAAACTTTAAAAAACCTCTAAATAATAAAATAAGGTTTCTGTTTCGAGGCTTATGATGTCAAAACTTTGTGACAAGCTGCATATTGAAACGAAGTTCCTTATCGCGAGTTGCGAAAGGGGGCTAGACAGAAAAAGTTGTAACGACATTCTTTGACCGACACTTATTTTAGTACTTGCGAAGTAGGGACAGAAGGCGTTGATGTGGCGATGACGTCAACTGGCGGGAAATTTAAAATTTTACTATTCCCCTATGGCGGAATATTTGATTTTTTTTTTGGTTGGAGTGGCGGTACTCTTTATTTTTTAACTTCGTTCCATCCGGGTGTCCCTTGATACCTCTCAAGTTTTTTATAGGTTACCATAATTTGTAGAAAAACATTTCCTTAGTTTCCTATTTCATTCACTGAAGCTTTATTGACTATGTCATTGCCAAAGTAGGATTTTGCGTGTATAAAAAAATTTTTAGGGGTTTTGTTTACTTTTGCATTTTTTTAAATTAAACGGAGTGAACAAAAATGTGATAACTGCATCAAGTTTTGCATCTATTTTTATCTATGTGAGTAATTCCTGAGACAACTGGCTAATTGCGAATGTAAATCGCTTTCCACCGTCTCATACACACGTCGTAACTCGTAACAGACAGATCCGAGGCAGGGCCGTCTCTAGCCCATGTGGCGCCCGTGTGCAAATATAACCCTAGCGCCCCCTATCAAGCGCACGATCAAAATGAAAATTGAAATGGGTACAGAGTACAAACTGTACAGTTTTCCGGATGCTTAAAGGGTGAGGAGGAGTGCCAGTTCTAGTAAAATTTTCAGGAGTGTATGAAAACCAAAAGTGGCGCCCTTCTAAATAAAAAAAGTCGGCCAAGTGCGAGTCGGACTCGCGCACGAAGGGTTCCGTACGATTATAAAGCAAAGATATGCAAAAAATCATGTTTTTTATTGGAGCCCCTTAGAAGAACAAAATAAACAAGTAAGTATTTTGTGAATATTTCAAGTGCCTACGTGTAGCCGTTATTGATTTACTTTATGGCCAAAAAATCACATTTGTTGTATGGGTAACGGGATTGCATCCTTAAAATCCTTAAAGAGGTGAGACCCTTTAACTGCCTAAAAGTTAATACTTTTTTTAAGACTAGACCACCTCAAAGTCTTAGAGCTGTCTGGTCTGGTAGGGGTCTATTCTTGGCCATCTTCTGTGGAACATCGGCTACCATTGCATACTGCGAGCGGCCCATCTCCGTGGGCTACGTTTGGTCTACTATCCAGACGACACATACGTGCTGGCCCACGGAGATATGTTTGAGGAGACAATACGTCTGGCGAGAGTGGGTTTAGTTGTGGCGCTTATAAAAGCGTTGGGGCTGCGAGTCGCAGGCAATGTTTTTCAATGGGGCCCGGAAGCACCGCCCCCGCGGAAGCATATCACTGCGCATCGCAGAGCCGTGGAGGAGAGTGTGCTAATTCGCGCTGAAATGCAGTACTAGGGTTTGGTCCTAGATTTTGAATGGATCTTTCCCCTCATTTTCGTCGATCGGCACTAAAACTGAAGAAGATGGTCATGGCCCTGAATTGCCTTCTGCCAAAATCTGTGGTCCAGGGCCCACCTGCTGACGGCTTTATACATCGGTCCTGGAGCCCTGTTTGGGCGGAACAGATACGCGCCTGAAATAGACAGCTGCTCAGAAGCCCGCTAAAATTCATAAAAAATTTTGTTAAAAATGTCGTGACTTATCAATATTATAATATTCTAATCTTATTTTCAAATATGTTTATTTTCACACACACGTAATCATTTCAACAATTTAATAATTATGTGGCCGCCATTATTAATTAATATTACTCACAATCCCATCCGGCAGTTCTACCTGTTTTTATCTTTCAATTAATCTCTTTTATTTTGACTTGATATACACACTTTAAGTTGTTGTAATTTATAGCCGTCAATTATATCGTTTCAATTATTTCCTTGTAACAATTATTTATTTCCTTCATTGATGTTAATAATATTATAATGGATTTTGCGCAAAAAATAATGTAATTTAAAGTGGCGAGGTACAGGTAGCTTTTAAAAATTGCTGTAAGTCAATTTCAGTGACTATCAAACGAGACTGGCAAAAAAGCGACTTGTTAAAAATAAAAAAAGAAGGGGAAGAGTTTGACATTGACAATGTCGTAAATGCCGGTAAGACAAACTTTTGTGGGTCACGTAACAAATTGTAACAAATGACTACACACACCTAAACTGACATCAATTAAAAACTAAAACTGTTACGTGATAAATTAGAGTTATGCAAATCAATTAATTACCGGCACTAGACGTTAACGACGGCCACAATAGTTATTTATAACCGCTATACGACCGAAAATATTATAAACGACTGGCCGTTTGCGTTTATAGCGCCATTAACATACTGCAATCGATCTAAGTCATGGCAGCGCTTGTAAAAGTCGTTTAAATCATTAATGATACGATTAAACTTTGAGAAACGCTGACGTAAATCATCACAAAAAGTTTAGGGATGCGGGTATGTCGATAGTTTTGACAATACATCGCGCGTCACATGATGCACGTATGTCGATACGTGGCGCGTCGAAATCACGTAAACAGCGATTAGAGATGTGCGTGTGTCGATAACTCGCTCGAAATCACAAAACGAGCAGTCCGATGTGCGTGTCGATAGTTTTGTCGATGGCCGATGCCGCGTGATCGCTCCGAGACTGAAAATCGAGCAAAAGTGCACTTAATTGCGGAGGCTTTTGTGAAGGTGCGGGCTTTGTGAGACGTGAGTTCGATTAAAAATGTGATTTGTGGCTGGCACTCGACGCGTGTTTTATTTTGGCGCACGTGGGGGCAGTCAAACGCCGTGCGGGCAAAAACGACAACGCCGCTGCCACTCACAATCTAGGATGCCTGTGATTTATCTCAATTTTTTTACAGTTTCGTATTTTTTAAAACGTGGATTTTAGTGGCTATAACTTATAAACGTGAAGTTTAATCTGCTATCGTTTGTTCATCCCTACATAACTTTGACACTTTATTTATTATTTACGATGACTAGAACAGCGACTGAAATATTTACAAATCAAAAATGATCCTTGTAAATAATACTACTATCCAACACTAGCATGACAAATAGTTAAGGTGATTTCTATTTTTACTCTTCCCCCGTTTAGACGCAACAAAAACAGAGCGATTAACTTCAAAGAGCCGCGCTGTTTGGCGAGCGTGATTGCCAGTCGACATGCGTCTAGTTCCATCATTCACACCTGTCAGGCGCGGGCAGGCGAGGGGGGAGGGACGCGGCAGGGGAGGCGCGATTTGTACGCCGAGTAAATCACTCCTGAAGTAATTTATGAGCGGCCCGAGTGATGTCCGCGTGTTTATCGATATAATTTACTGTCGGACTAATTAGGGAATCGATTAAATTACAGTTATAATTATTAATGCGTTTTTTTTATGATTCCTCTTAAAGGCTATAAACCTAATTTTATGTTCAAATTTAAATTAATTAGTTGAAGAGAGACTTAATTAAGGTTGATTAAATAATGACTACTGAATACTGATTTAATTATGTTTTCTCTTTTATTTTAATGATTCTTTAAGTCTTATCTATTTACCAATAGATTAACGCCGGTCATGTGCCACAGCTAGAGTCTCAATCGTGCACGTAAGATTCTGTACTAATACCAAATGAAAAAACAAAATAAAAAAAAACAAAGACTGCCGTGGTCGGAAAATAAATCGAACCTCTTTTTATATCAATTTGTTACTTATTAAAATTAACTCTACCAATTATGTAGAGTTCATTTTATTCAATCAACTGCCTCGCTTTGGGACACCTATACTATTTGCCATAACGCCACGAAATAATACAAATCTGAAAACATTATAGATAACGCCTCATCCCTATGACGTCAGAGCGTCATTTGACAAGTGTTGTGTCCACAAAAAGCGGACAGTGGGCCGGTAATCAGCGGCATTTATCACGGCCTGTCGGAGCGGGTGACGCGCGATGACAGCTGAGCGCTTTGACAGCCCGCGATGACAGTTGAGCGCTGTGACAGCCCGCGATGACAGCCCGCGCTTTGATGTGTCGAGCGCGGCGCTAATGAGCGATGGTGACGCTTTTGATGTGAAACTTAGGAAATGTGACGGCAAATTCGATGACCAAACATTTTTAATGAGACCGCATGAATAGTAAATGCGGTCTAATTTTCATTGATGTAATTTCATTTTAATTTATTTCGCCTCTTGAAGTGGAACTTTAAAAAATTCTAAATAATTTAGATGTACTGCAAAAGAAATATTATAATCTTATTCATGAGACGTCATATTATATCATATTCTAAACGCAACTATTTTGCTAATTACAAAATACATACAAATATTGTTCAAATTCGTCCAGTTAAAAATTGTCATTAACATAATTGCATCGTATATCTTAATATTATTCACAATTTAAATATATTATACTTAATAAATTAAAATATAAAATTATTTTGTTAATACAGAATTTTGATTTAACATATTATTAATTATAATAGTTACTAGTAGTCCATATATTAAAATATGGATTTTTCTATTTTGTTGTTCTTAAATTATATTATAACTATAATTAACCTATCATTATACAAAAAGGGTCTGCTGCAAAGGGTTCCGTTTTAGGGTTTTTTTGATTACAAATACAGAACCCTAAAACGGAACGCTAACGGGCTGATTTTTTGTATATTGATAAGTTAACAGTTATATCAATTAAGAGTAACATTGTCCTACAAATAGAAAAATCCATATTTTAGGACCATCAAATCAAAGTACATATATTTTAATCCTTTCTATCTCTGTTAGCTACCACTTTCGAGATTTTTCGCAGACAAAATTTTGTTTGTATTATGAAAATGAAGCTACTCACAAAAATTGCTCGATGAATAGTTGATAGGAATTAACGTTCTAGGGAACCTGAACTAATAGATATTAATTTTGACAAAAATATTTCAGCCATGTTTCAGTAATCACGAAAAAAACTGTCACTTTGATGCCCGACACTATTTTTGAATGCAAGGAACTGAAAATTTGAATTCCATTCCGATTTAGAAAGGCCAACACTTTTAAATGGCAACAATTTATAGCGCGCGGCGAATCTGTAATTCTTTTGAGCGATAAAATTAAAATGCGCGAGCGACGAAGCGCGCAGCCCATATGCAGTAAAGACGATTCCATTATTGTTTCAAGATTTCAGGGTTCCGTGGAAGGGTTAGCTTTTTGTGGTGATACGAAGTTGGCAGACAAAGCGGCCCGCGACCTTTGAATTTTTCTAAGAACTAGTCGTTTGAAAAGGTTTTATAGAACGCAAAGGTCTGTTAAATGCTGTGAGAAATGAGTTACATTGGGATTGTCTGTTCCAGAACGCCATTTACGTTGTGGGAACATGCTTGAGATCTTCAAAGGCAGATCTCTGACCCAGCAAGGACTTTGCAATGATAACACTGAAGCTTCAACTTTCACAGCGCGATTAAGACGTTTTTAAGATTTTAAAAAGTGTTCATTAGAGTCATGATTTAAAATATGACCATAGTGCAGGTATTTTCACGACAAGACACAAAAGTGTCAGTATATTACAACTAGAGCACAGAATATATATTAGTTGTACCAAACTAGAGCAAAAATATTATCAAAAAAAAAATTGTTTTATTTCTGAATAAATTTAAAATAAATATTTTATTTTATTTATATTATTATAGTTGTATTCTTGTAATCCATTCGGTAGCGCGTGTTTCTCTCTCTCTCTCTGTCTCTCTCTTTTTTATTACCCGCCTTCCAAAAAGGAGGAGGTTATATTAATATGTTCGGCTGTGGATATTTTTTTATAACTTCGTTCCATCCGGGGGTCCCTTGACACCACTCATTATAATTTTGTGTTTCATATTATGTATTTTTCATATTGTTAGGTACACTAACTCCGCGGAACCCTGTCCTCCACTGCAGCTAGAGCAGTTTTTGCGGGGTTATTGTGTTTTGATTTATGCGGCGTCACGTAAACACGGTGCGCCCGCGCCTGGGCGGTCGGCCATGGAAAAACTGCATACTCTAAGACCAGAGTGCTTAGTCAAAATGAACTCACCAGTTTCAATAGCCAACTTAGATGTCAAAAATGTATGGGATTTGATATTTAAATTTAATCTTAGTGACCGTTTTAAAAATTTGTAAGAGACAAGCAGCTTACGAGTTGCGATCTTTCAAGGGACAAACTTCTCTTTATTCAGAGACCGGTCTCTAGCAGCAAATGTCACTAGTATTATTGCACCCCCGAGATATTATGTACCATCGAGGAAAAAGATAAATATGAAGTCATTAGATGGAAGAAGGCAAGGAAGGAAGACAAGAATAGGCAGTTGACAAACCGACGTCATTTGGTCGGATCATGTCAACTCAATGTTAATTGTGATCTGTCGGCTAGGATTGACATAACGCGACTAAATTACGTGTGCCCGCCATCTGCCCATGAATCAACTTCTCTGACAATACTAATATCATCGTAACTAGATCATTTTTTTAGTCTATAACAATACTTCATTTATAAACAGGTTTTTGTAACGACTGCGATAAAAAAAATATTTTAATTTCAAATTTCTTTTCTCACAATTAAGTACATTTTTTTAAATTTTAATTTAAAAAAATTGTAATTAGCCCATATTATTATGATAAGCTTTTATTAATTAAGTACGAAACTAATTAAATATTATTCTAGAACAATGCGATACCTAATTAAGGAGAAAATTAGAATTACTATCTAGTGTTTAATTTAAAAATTGAAGGCTAGGTCGCACGGTAATTTCTAATATTTCAGGTTTTTTTGGCTTTTTAATTATAATTTTCACAGCATGTGGCTACATGCTGTGAAAATTTATTGTAACTTATATTATTACTACTATTTAACTTATATTACTACTACTATTCTTATTTTAGGACCGTCCGAATCTGATGAACGCACACGTCATAATCAAGATTTTTTTACAGGTAAAGAACAATACATTATACATTTACGTCTTTTCAAATGTAATTTCAAGAATAAGGTTTTTTGTTCGAAGTTAAGTCAATACTCAATGCTCACTTCGCAGCCAATCTAAGCAGAGAACCACAACCATCCCAACTCCAATGCTGCTCATGGTGTTTGTGCTATAAATTTATTTTATGGTGAATCATGGTTGATGGTAAAGTTATTTATTATGGCTGTATCTGAAGGCTTAATTATATACCTAAAAATATTAATAGTCCCCACACCAATTTCGGTGACGGTGGTCAGTTTCATTAAACCAGGCCAGGTACGCAGTAGTAATTTTATAGTGCTCAAGTGTGTACGCCAGGTACGCAGGAGTTATTTTATAGTGCTCAAGTGTGTACGCAGTACACAAGAGCACTCTATATTCCTTCGCTCTCATAACCCAGTGGGACAGAGGACCGACACGACTGGCAAGAGATTAAGCGCAGGACCGACTTTTTACATGCCCATCCGACGCAATGGCATGGATCATCTTACTTGTCTGACAATCAGATGATCAGCCTGCATCGTCCTAGCCAAACTTGGAAATAAGTAAATAACATGTTTCCAACGCGGGAATTGAACCGACGACCTCCGAGTTGAGAGCCACGCTAGACCACGGAGGCTAAATTATTTATATTATGTATAATATTATATTCCTGTAATAGGTGTATGAGTAGAGTTTGTTTTGCTACTCTACTCTGTAGTCAGTAGCATCAAGTATGGTCGGTCAGGCCGAAGCCCACAAGATTGAAAACCTCGAGAGCGCGATGCAGCATTAATGGGTTAGTTCTATCGATACATCATACCCAAAGACCGGAGTTTGAATCTTTACTCGTAAGTCCCTTGCGTCGCCAGTGCCAGAGAGTTCCAGTGAGTCTTAAGTGTAAAACCAGCACTTATAGGCGTAGCAGAATCCAGTAAATATATCGCTTTTCACTGCTAAGCCCAATCAGATAAGGCTGTAGTTATGCACAATTAAACTATTATTAGTTTATGGCACCGTAAATGTTACAAATCGGAGTTTTACTGCGGTAACGACTAACGAGGAAGTGGATTCAGCACTTTATGACATGATAATAGCCGATTTAACTGCCGTTAAATATAGTTCACTTGATTATGTTTAAAAAGAATATTCCAGCAGTCTAGATTTACATTAAATTATTGAAAAACATGCGAAAATTACAATATCATAGGTACATGTTTCCTGACCGAAAATATATATTTTGAATGGGAACCAGGCTTAAGCTATAATATTCTCAGTACACATTATGCTTTATTCAGGTTTTTTATAATTAACTAGCGACCCGCCCCGGCGCGGTCGCACGGGTATAAAATATATAGCCACTGAAAGCATGATTAAAATCGATAGCCTATGATCCTTCACGTGGTCTACGTCTAATATGTGCCAAATAACATAAAAATTGCTCCAGTAGTTCGCGAGATAAGCCCTTTCAATTAATTGCCCCCGCTTTTTCCACTTCCTCAATAAGTGGGCTATCTAACAAGTAACACTAAAATAATTGTTCAAATCGAACCAGTAAGTTCCTGATTTTCCCTGTTTATTCCACATTTTCCTCTATTTCTTCGCTCCTATTAGTCTTAGCGTAATGAAATATAGCCTATAGCCTTCCTCGATAAATGGGCTATCTAACACTGAAAAAATCATCAAAATCCGTTGCGTAATTTTAAAGATTAAAGGGAATAAAGGGACATGAGGGAAAAAAGCAACTTTGTTTTATAATAAAATAAGTATAAATTTACCACGTGCTTTAAAGATATCGTAACTGTGTCCGGTGATCTCTCCCTCTGTCTTAGGAATTTTTTAAGTAGGTCACGTGAAATATTTACACTTCGAATTTCGAAATTAGATTTAAGTGCGAAAGAGATAGCTTTTGTTCAAGTAGAATGCGAAAGCGAAACACACTGTTACGCGCCCTTACTTACCAGTTACCACTTTTATGTTGATCAAAGTTTCTTAAAAGCCCATCAAATTACTATGAGACTGCCGATTAGCCGACCCGGTCTTGTCAAGATGGCGATAACCAGAGTAATTGTGATCGGCCAATTATTACCGGCAGAGGGAAGCACTCTGAAAAATTAATATTATACTATACGGACTTAACTGAGCGTATCTTGATAACAATGCCACAACATCTGTGCCCTTGTTATCACCTCTATGACTTTGTGATAAGGTTGAGAATGGTAAATCTAGAGTGGAGTGTTAGATGGCTTTATGCAGTAGCGATAAGGCAGTTTTATGTAGATATTCTTGATAAATTGCAGCGGAGGTGAAGTTTAGTGGGGGTAGTTGTAATTTATCGCGGCATTTATTGTGGGTAGCTTCGCGGTGAATTTATTATTAAAGCAATTAACAAGATGCATTATTAATAAAGTGTTTTATATTAAATAGGCGTGGATTTGGAAAAGTTATGTGAAGGTGATTTGGTTACGACAACCTTTTAGTGTTCTTTACATTAAATAAGTTAGTATTTAAACATTTAAAAACGCAGGGAGAGGTAGGTAACCTCAGGGAGGTATGTAACTGTGTCATTCAAATTCAAGACCATCATGTGGATCAATGAGAACTTCAGACAAAGACAACTAGCCACAAGCTTGTTTCATCTTTCTTGTACTTTACGTGTTTGTGCCAACCCACACGTACCACAACCACACGACATCGCAACGACAAAATGTCGTCGAGCTGTGGTTACGTGTGAATGGTGTCGCTGCAGCATTTTGTGGTTGCGTTGTGGTACCGACAAAATGACGACGGCCAGTGGTTGCGACGTGGTTGCGATGTGGTTGCGACATGGTTGCGTCGTGTGCAAGTCGAACTATTGTAGTTCGACTCCGGCTTTTATAGCGTCGTGACATTTTCGTCGTCGCACTCAGACTCGCGCACGAAGGGTTCAGTACTGATATAGAGCGAAAGTAGGGAAAAATTAGGGAAGTATTTTTTGTATGGAAGCCCCTCTTAATTGTTTATTTTAATTATATTATCAACAATGATATTCCACTTATACAGATCTGTTACGTTCATACTATTTTCCGGTTTGAATCTCTTCCGAACAACATTGACAAATTTGACAGATAAGTGAAACAAAAGATACGAAATGCCATTTACATACAAGAGACAGACTAAATAGGTAAAAGACGACCCAATTGGGTCCTGTTTGCAGATTCACAACGCGCGCGGTAGTAACATATCCTCGTTGAGTTTTTTATGTTTAATATATCATTATCAAATATGAAAGTATACAATATATAATAGGGGTGTATACTATTTTTGGGAAATATATTAATTTTACAGATGTACTCATTTTGTTTGAGCTAAAAATATATATAAAAAATAAATACACTCTTATTTCAATTTAAAAAACCACTTATTAAATTTCGTTTTAAAACCCGCTAAAAGCTAAAGTTCATCATGGCGTCGCTATGATGTCACGGTCCTCCAAACAACATAATTTTTTGTATGAGTTTGACATCGAAATGTCACTGTCACACACAATGTATGTATAATTGTATACGGATTAAATACTTACTTTTTAATAAATAAAATAAAAAATATTATAAAGTTTATGGAGTAAAAATATGTCATTTTCGGTAATTCTATAATCAACTCTCAAAAAAACACTAATTTGTATTATATTTCGTTTACTGTCTAGTGTCAACACCCCTATTGAGGATTTTGTGAAAATTTCAAGTGTCTACATAATATTATGGATAATGAGCCATAAAGGCCAAAAAAGGCTCGTTTGTTGTATGCGAACCCCTTAAATATTAACTTTATATTGTTTTTAGTATTTGTTGTTATAGCGGCAACAGATGTACACAATCTGTGAAAATTTCAGAAGTCTAGCTATAGCGGTTCTTGAAATACAGCCTGGAGACATACAGACAGACGGACAGACATCGAAGTCTTAGTAATAGGGTCCCGTTATTACCCTTTGGGTACGGGACCCTAAAAAAACATAATAATAAGAACACGGGCGGCGTGTCGTTGCATCGATGCAACGTTGTGGTTGCGATGTGGTTGCGATGTGGTTGCGACGTGGTTGCGACGTGGTTGCGACGTGGTTTCTGGATTCATATTTCCAACTACACTAGAAGAACTATACCAGAAAAAAACGAAATCACAAAGAACATAGGGCCTTTACCGATGAAAGACTAAAAAATGTATTTTAGGTATAAATACTTAATACTAAGTAACGAATAAAATTCATTATTATTAATTAGACTATTATCAATAAAAATGTAAAATATTTTCTCTCATTCGAATGAAATTTTCGGTTTTATAAAGCGAAGTAAAGATTTTTTGCCATATAACTTTTCTGTGACCATAGAAAAAGCCAATGATTTTTTCTTAAAAACAAAAAAATGGGAAAGTTTTTTATGTTCTATGAAATGCTATAAAATAAGCTATAATTCTTTCATTTACTGTCTCCAAAAATCCTGATAGATTTCATAAAATACAAATGTCCCTAGACTTAGTTGATGTGTGTTTTTGAAAATCGACCACTTTAGAAGCTCATAGCATTGCAATGATTGGAGATAGATACATAGTGTAAATGACATAGTTGTAGTAAATTTTAGTAGCTTTCATTATGTACAAGATACTTTTTCTTTACAAAGTACCGTTTTAAAGATATGAGCCAAATACTCAAAAACAGGAACTTTAACCCCCTCCCCCCGCTCCGGCTCACCCCCTAGGGGCGGGGACTTTTAGTATATTTATGTCCTAGGCATCCTTAACACATTTCTGAAGAAATTGCTTAGTTTACAGCTCACGCACTCTACACCTGCTTTTTTAATTGGACTTAGATAACTTAACCGCAATAAATTCTAAAATTAAAACACTAATAAGTCTGCTGTTAAAGGTAACATAAACTTGGTACTTATCATGTGTATTAAGTATTATAAACTCATCATACTAGCTGTAATTACGTAAATTATTTTATTATTTACTTTACAGTAAACGCTGGTACAAGGTATAGGTATCTTGATGAAACTCCAGTTAGTACTATGTTAATTAATATTATGCACAATAAAAATTACACAAGAACACATCGCGTAATTTTACTGTAATAACTAATAATCTAATTATTAGGAATAGGTCTAGGTATCAGAGGACTTCGGCTTGTTTCATATGGACAGGTATTTTATCATTCAACCATTCATTACATAAAATGAAGGCTTGCACTTGTAAAATACAACATAAGTTACGCCTTTTTCAATTAGAATGCAGAAAATACTGAAAATAAATTACTATCTTAATTAAAACGCAGTTCGTGTGTTTAAAAAAAATGTGTGCTACGCCGAGTTACGACGGCCTACGTCGTGCTACGCCATTCTACGTTGTGCTACGCCTGTCAACGTTGTATCACTAATCACTTTTAAATCTCTTCGCTATAAAATATAAGCTGTAGGTTGATAATAGTATTATGATGTCCGTAGTAAAAATATTATGGTCATGTGGTCATGGCTAATAATAATAATAATTAACGCAAAAAGTTAGTTTAAATATTATTTAGTTTCTTTGTTACTTATTTTAATCAAAAGACAAAAGAAGGTATAGTGATAGTATTTTAAGCAACATGGTGGAGAAAAGCAGTATACAGAAAACAAATTGTAATGAAGCAAATTGGTTTACTGTACAAAATACAAATAGCTACCAATTCTACACAAGAGGTACACGCGCCAAATTCCACTAACCTTTTACGCCGACAACAAATCAAACAATGTGCCAATGAGGCAATAAGTATGTTACGTCGACGCGACATCGTTAACACGTCGATAGATGTCAAAGTGACGTGACAGCTGCCGTCGCGCGTCACGGTGTCAATTGCTCAATGATTGTCCCTCGCTGTCAGAGGTCACAAGTGTATTGAAGAACATTAGCTGTGACAATGTCAGTTTATTGGTTGTGATTACTGATTTCGTAGACAAAGATGAGCCGCTGGGTATAAAAAAAGTTTCTTTTAACACAAAAAAATATGTATTTGAAACTAAATTATGCCCGCGAATCCGTTTCGCCGAAATTCGTTCATCATGTATATTTTTCCGGGATAAAAACTATTCTATGTCCTTTCCCGGCACTCAAAGTATCTGCATACTAAATCTCATTAAAATGGGTTCAGCGTAAAGCTAGTAACAGACAGACAGACACAATTTCGAATTTATTATATTAGTACTTATGGAAGCATGTATATTATGTTTTCTTTGAATGTCGTTTTTTGTTAATGTTTTTGTTTATCATATTATGCGTTGTCTGGTAGCCAATAGTCATGCGATAATAACATTGCAAATATACAATATACATGTTGAATAGTTTTTACTAAGTTGGCTTTATGGGGCACTTTATTTGGCGATATTTTAACGGTTACTCGTCATCTGTCTTTACCATCATAATGTCAACTTATTGCTTGTGATGTCTGATTGCCTGTCAAAGTATAATTGCTCATGATAATAAGTCTTCATTTGCGACTATTACGTACTAGTATATAGCTCAAGGTATTTGATCAAATGTAAATGAATGATAATGAGCAAGGAAGTCAAGTTACCAATAAACTCCAAATTTGAATCACAAAGTGTCTCGACTAGACCTATTCAAATGTACACTTTACTTCCATAATATTATAGGTATGTAATAAATGCGAAACTGTGGCTGTGTGTCTGTCCGTCTGTCTATCTGTGTGTCTGTCTGTCTGTCTGCTACCTCGTCACGGCCAAACCGCTGAACCGATTTTGCTGAAATTTGGCATGGAGATACTTTTCATCCCAAATATACGGTTCCCACGCGATAAACGAATTTTGGCGCAACTGAGTTGCGGGCGACATCTAGTATTACTATAAACATGAAAGAAATGTTCGTTTGTTACGTGACCTGCAGTGGCAAAAGTGCGAAATTATGAAGAACTCTAAGAACGACACTGATCACCCTCACGACCCGATCGCAGAAAAAAGTAACCTATGTTCTTATTCAGACAAAATTACATGGACTATAACTGGCCATGAAATATTTAAAACTATAGTTCCCGACCTAAACTTATAGCCTCGACTCTCGATCTATGCAATCGTACATCTGAGTTATATTCCAAAGATCAAGATGAAATTAAATCCTGTTGATCGACTATGGTACAATTTGTTCTTCTTCTGTATCTTTTCAAACATAATATAACCTTGGATCATTTTGCGCTAGCGGAACAGCGAGGATGAACTAGTCACACTAAAATTATTAAGGCGAATGTTTGTGTGTTTGTTACTTCTTCACGTCTTAACCGCTGTAACGAATTTAATATAATTGTGTATGAAGTTAGTCGATACCCTGGATTAACACATAGGCTACTTTTTACTACGAGAAAACATCACTTTCATCATATTATATTTTCCCTAATAAACCGCGGGTAACACCGCGGGGCACAGCTAGTATAGTAGATATTTTATTAACTAGGCATTCATTGAAATTTTGTTAACTTAGTAGGTAGGGCATAACAGACCTGCTGAATAGTAAATACCATCCAGTGTATCACCAGAGAACTCACAAGTGCGTTAAGTAAAAAGCCCAAACGGCGAATAGAGTACATAATTAAAATAAATATCCTAATTCCTTTCCCGGCACTTGGTACAACTAATATATATTCTGTGCCGGCACTCAAAGCATCTCTTTATTAAGTTCTTCAAATCGCTTTAAACGCGACAGACAGACAAACTTTCTCATTTTATTATTAGTATGGAAGCGTAGTAACTACAGTTAGTGCTGTCATAATATCATTATACTTACTTAAAACACAAAGAATTGTACATGCAGGTGTGCGATTTCAAAGGAACAATAAAAATGAGCGCATCGCGTTTATGGGGCTCACCTACACGACCTCATACGGGCAAAGGGCAGAGTTATTATTGTGCGGTGTTTTATACGTACTAATATTATAGCAAGAATGATGTCGTAGAATGTATGTCCCTTCAGGGTTTTGATAGAATTTGGTATTTAAAAGATACTTTTAGTACCGGGCGCGGTGGTCCGGATAAAGGATACTTAAGGGCGTTCCGTCTGGAGATTCCGTAATTGACCGTATTTAAAACCTTATAAACTCATAATCTGAAAGCTACAAAGTTATAATAAAAATACAGCAATAATCTTCAGTATATCAACATTCCTTTTGTCGTTTTAAATTTTCTTTTTTTGTTAGCTTCCAAAGTAATACCAATTTTTTAAAATTCAAGCATACATTCAGCATCTCCTCAGGATTTACAAATTACTTTTATTTGAAACTCACGCCAATAGATCGACAATATCATAAATTACATATTCGCCGTTGTAAATTTTTTTTAGGACAATTTTGAACTAAGATAAGTAAAAATAATAGGGTTTTGGCGCGATCTCGGCAACGCGGCAAATGTATGGCCAAGGTCGTTTGCTCGGGGGACGGCCTTAAAACTATAAACTTTTTACTTTCTGCCAGATAACTTACTTGTAACTATAGATTATGGTGTCGACAATATGGTTTCGACTTTCTGATTTACTTCAGAAACCCTACAAAATATGTCTCTAATTATGTTGTACAAGTCCCGAAACTTCACTACAGAAACTATAGATTTCGAGAGTAGTAGACTCGAAGTCGATATCGATTTTGATTTGGCTTCGATTGTAAATCGTGTTCTCTTCTTCTTCTCTTCTCGAAAATTAGTTACAAAAACCACCTGTGGCGCTAGTGTAGATATCGGGACTCGGGATTACCAAACCCTACTTAGATTGAGTTGATTCGAATATCGATTGTGTCGAAAGTAATGAAGTTGGGTTCTGACTGTGCTTAAGGAACCTTAAATCCATGTTGAAGGTGAACCTCATCGTATACCAACCGTCGCTCCCGGCAACGACAACTATTTACAACTATTTAACAACCGCTCTGACTTTGATTGATTGATCACTGATAATAATTTGATTACACAGATATCATGTAATATCTTATTTACATATTTGATACTTGGATGTAAGTCGTAACTGACATTGAAAATGTGCTTTGAAAAAAATCAAAGTGGTTAAGAGAAACTCTTCCATTTTATTTTACTATTTTTTTTACGTTTATTATAATTATACGAGTACAGGCTACCTATAACAAAACTAAGTGATAAAACTTTTGGGTGTGTATAATGTATGTATTAGAATAGAGAATATAATATATGTATTAGAATAGACTAAGGAACTTTTCCTTAGTCTATACTCTATGGTATTAGCATTTGTTTTGTGAGTATTCAACTTACAAAAAAATGTTGCTCTTTCAGCGCTGCTACTTTCACTGTGAACTCTGTATAATAGGGAACACATACATATTACATACCCTAAAGTACTGTCACTAAGTTTTATTACACCCTGTATAAAGTTTTGAGGCTCGACTCGCCGTTTAAACTTTAGTAACATAGCGTGAAAGTTGTTAAAATACTGACGCCAAAGTCATACACCGACAGCGACGTGACAAAAATCATTCGGAGCATGATGGCTCCGAATGCAGTAACAATATGAAATGTCAAAATTAAAATTCCAATGGAGTTGGCAAAAAATGAAATGTCAAATTTGAAATTCGAACGCTGTAGCTCGCACGCCTTTGGTGTATAAATTGCAGCGATTTCGGCCGAACGCGTAGGGGTGGCAGCGCCGAGTTAATAGTGCTAGTATATACTTGAGCTCTTTTTATATTTTTTGGCAGCCCTACGCCGAATTATTGGTACAGTGTTGAAAAGCAGACGGTAGCCGTTTATCGTGCCATCGCGAGCCAAGACCTCGGCCTTCCAGAAAATAACACGGAGGCATAACAGCGGATAAGGCATGAATTTGTTTTATCGCTTATTAATGACAGACTTATGAAGTAATTAAGATGCTATCAATGTTATGCCTACATATCTATATTATTAATGATGCTTTAATTAACTTTTGATGAGGTCATGGCTCCTAATTATTTGTTTCCGATGTCAATGATGAATCATATAAAATTTCCATTACGTTTTCAAAATAAGTACATAATTATTAACATTACTATTCCACTCTTATTCCACTCGTGATGTTTGATGAGCCGAAAATTATAATGATTTGCACGTTTTTTGCTCTTTTTTGTATCAAGCCTTTATCAGTTTAAATTGGATTCAAAGAAATTTATTAAGTGTTTACCCATTCAATTGTATAAATACACGGGTAGAAAATGTAATTTTTTTTTTGTCTTAAAAACATGGTGCAATTCTGTTAGAAAATCACATTCTAATCCATACTTCCATACTAATATTATAAATGCGAAAGTGTGTCTGACTGTCTGTCTGTCTGTTACCTCTTCACACCCAAACCACTGAACCGATTTTGCTGAAATTTGGTATGGAGATACCTTGAGTCCCGGAAAAGGACATAGGATACTTTTTATCCCGGAAAATATACGGTTCCCGCGCGATAAGCGAATTTTGGCGCAACAAAGTTGCGGGCGTCATTTAGTTCCTATAGATAATATTAAAAGAGTACAAATTCTATAAAGTAGAGTTTTCTTCGAGTCTTTATTACGTTAATTTAATATGATTGAATGCCACATTATAGCAATAACAAGCTCATTACTCGTCATAAATCAATCGGCACACCACATCCAGGTTTCGTGCGTCCCGCGCACGTCACATAAATCAAGATGGCGGCGATAACGAGCCAGTCATAAAGGCAACAACGGGAACTGCTTTACGACCTTCGATCACTAATATACAAGATACACAATCCGCGGCAAAAAACGACCTCACCAAAAGAGCACCAAACTCAACATTCTGGTGCACTTTTGATTTAGTAGTGCTCGAACGCTCCGCCGGGAAACATGCCTCGGTGCGCGTTTAATAATTGTAGAAATCATACGTCTAAAACCAAAAAAAAAGGATGGAATTTCATATTTCCGGTAAGTATTAATTTTATCCTAATATATTTCTTACAATTGTATTGTAAATATTGGTATTTCTTTAAGAAATCACCAAAAGACAGTTTTAAAATTAAGTTGTAAATAAATCAACACCAGGTATAAACCATCTCAATTGCGAATACTCATACTAAAGGTACTTATCGTAGTTTATCATGCCCACTTGAAATGTTCGGGTTATAAGCTATGTTTCTGTTCCATTTGATGGAGTCGCTATTACTATTATTTTTTTATTGAGGATTTTTTTCAGGTTTCCTCGAGATCCAGTTAGATGTGGTAATAATATTATGTTCCCATCTTCGATCAAATATAGTTCCCATTAAGGATTTTTTAAGTAGGTTAAAAAGTATGGGCGTTGGGTGATGTGAGTTGTCCTTTGTGGCCTATCGGAAAATGTATGTACACTTATGTATATTTTGGTTAATGATAAAATTAGACATAAAATTAGAACAACATAATATTACAAGTAAAAAATAATTACTCCTCACTTTATACATTAAACTTCGGAAAAATAAAAAAATGGACTATTAAAATTATTACAAATTACAATCAACAAAAAAAATTTGAACAGTTCGACTCCACTCATACTTTACTTCGCCCTGTTCCAGCGGCGAATTTCGGTCGTAAAATTGGATTTTTTTTGGCACTATACAAATTTGAACTTAAATCATATACGCGGATGGTTGAATTTAGTATGAAGCGTGCATCGGACGTAAAAATTTTATTGCTTTGTAAACACAAATGTTCATTGTTTTATAAAAAGATCTTTATTAATTACTATAATTAAGGTTGATTTTAGATAAATGTATACTTCATTAAACTCTATTACTCGGGGACAGATTTTCGAGAGGTTTTGTATGAGACTGTGTATCTTGTATATTAGTGATCGAAGTTTACGACTCATAATTGTGCTTTATTCAATAACCCGAGAACATAGAGTAGCTGAAAATTAGAGATAGGAGTTAGGACTATCGTACACTCTACAGAACTACATAAATTTATTTATGTAAGTACATGTTGACCTGACAATGTTGTTTTGTCGTCAAAAACAGACGTAAGATTGATTTTTAAATTAGGTACCCAATAAGGACACAAAAATCATCGGTCCAGCGGCTTCAGCAGTTTTAAAGGAGTTCAGCAAGTAACACAGAGGCACGAGAATTTTATAGGTTACTAGCTGTCCCGGTGAACTTCGTGTCACAGGTCACTTTAAAACCTTCCCTGGACTTCTACGAACATTTAAAGACGAAAATCAGCCTAATCCGTTCAGCCGTTTTCGAGTTTTAGCGCGACTAACACATTTGAAAATCCATTTTTAGGGTTCCGTAGCCAACAAGGAACCCTTATAGTTTCGATATGTCCGTCCGTCTGTCTATCTGTCCGCGGTTTTACTCAGAGACTATAGGACCTACAAAGCTGTAATTTGGCATGAATACACATATTAATGATGGCAACAAAATGGTACGTGAAATCGTAAAAAAATATTTTTTTTTATGGTACCTTCCCTACACATCAAGCGGGGATGAATATTTTTATTCGCGCCCACTCCATCGTGTGGGGTGTGGTTGAATAGGTTTTTTTTAAATATTGCGAGTATTCATAGATCATTTTCCGATTTGGGGTTCCGTTTGTGAAATATTAAGTTTTAAAGTGGAAAAAATCGTTAGAGTCCACCTTCCCTTCTACCAGCGAAATGGTTGCTTCTGGAAATGTGAAAAAATTCACGGGAGTAGGAAATATGCTGAATTTAAAAGGAAAACTATCACGGCTAAGAAGACTTCATAAGTTATTGAGTAATAGTCGATCAACTAAAAAAAATGTATGCGGTGAAGTATAAAGGAACTTTTCGTTCAAATTCCTTTGAAAGTAACTGAGATGATGTTGTTAGTAGTGTAAAACACGCTATAAATGGACGTTCATTGACCATAAAAAAATTGACAAAAACTAGCGGTACTACACGCACTTGGCCGGTTTTATATATAAAATGGGTCAAAAATATATCTTCTGTATATCTAATATAAGATGTATATATTACGACATAGAAATGCTATTATTATTCCAATCAGTTGCCAGGAAATCAATTTAATAAAATATAGATTTCCCAAATTATAAAATCCTAGACGGTTACTAGACTTATCGATGCTTGAGCTCTAATCTTCAAATTGAATTTCTATGAATTTATTGTCATTCATAGAAAAATTATAAAAACATTTTAATTGTATTTTAATACAACGATAGGGAAATAAATATTTTAATCTACAATGCACTATAGTTATTTATTTATGCTATAACAAATATATTTTCTTTACTCTTTAGTGCTGGCAACGAATATAATGAAATAAAGTTTATTCCAGTACTAGACACTAGTAAAGCCAGTTGGCGTGAAAGGAAAAATAAATATAGCAATGTAATTTGCTATGCAAACTATTTAATATCTCTGTTTTGGTTATAACTTCATACAATTAGGCTTGAGAGTTGAGAGACAAGAGTATAATAATATGATAATATTACGACCACCGCTTGCCTCGCCTCGTTGATTTTAAATTATATTGCAGATAGCTATTTGATTATCCATACTAATAGTGCGAATGTGTGCCTGTCTGTCTGATACCTCGACAGAGTTAAAGCTTAGATAACATTTTTTTAAATGAAATAAGGGGGCAAACGAGCAAACGGGTCACCTGATGGTAAGCAACTACCGTCGCCCATGGACACTCGCAACATCAGAAGAGCTGCAGGTGCGTTGCCGGCCTTTTAAGAGGGAATACGCTCTTTTCTTGAAGGTTTGCAGGTCGTACAGGTCCGGAAATACTGCTGGTGACAGTTCGTTCCAGAGTTACGTGAAAAACGCACTGTGGAAGACTGCCACTCATCGAGGTGATGAGGATGGTATGTTTTTCGCGTGGGACGATGGCGAAAAGTTGCAGGTGGTATGATTCCGAACAATTCCTCAAAGCCCGTGATACAACCGCTAGAGGATGCAGAGTGTAGCTACATCTCGGGTTAATTTAATTTGCGAAAACGCTTTCTGTAACTTTTTCCATGTTACAACGACCTGCGGGCCTACCATGAGCTCTTATAGCTGCAGTATTACTTTAATATTACTTTTGGATTTCGTATATAAGAAAAAAAAACTCAAATTTTTTTATTCAGAATAAATTTTTGCAAATATTTTCGGAAAGTCTACATGATGCCTACCACCGGTTTGGGAACTAACCCGGCGAGAAGAGCCTGCGTAAGAAACTCGCAGGGGGCCCACTTTATTTACCAAAAATAGTGAGAAAAAAATTAATCTTTTAAAATAAAGTTTACAATGCTGTAACTTAAAATTATACAATGTAAACATACATACATAATTGCAAGTCATAAAATAATGTAGAAGTAGCCTTGCAAGCAGCCATCCTACTCCCAAGATGTGCCGTCGTTTATGAAATCATTGACGTTATGGCACACAAACGTTCTTTGGCTACTTTTTTAAATTTATTAATGGAAAGATTTTGAACGTATTTTGGGATTTTATTGTAAGCAAACATTATCTCTATTTATATAAACAAAACTATGTTTTTTGTTTGTGCCAAATCTGTAAGTAATACTTCTATAAGAGCTCATGGTACTGAACAAGACTAGGCCAGCTGAATTTATTCTGTACACTTTCTTTTGTTATGTTTCTATTTTATTATGGGCTCTTAACTCGGAAGTTGCGAGTTAAGCTGCGCACACACTTGGACACGACAATGTTCCCCAGCCTAGCTGCCTCAGTTTCAATAAAATCGGCCACAAATACGAGACGCGATTATTATACTATTAGCTATGTATGGGATACTCCACAATAATTATAATAATGTTAATTAATTGGTAATGACATGTTCTACTACCTTTTGTTAACACTCCCGTGACGTCACCTGTCACCGTCACGTCAGCCGTCACGTTAATGACGGTGTTGTGGCAGCTCGCAACAATTAACCACATTAATTAACGCCAAGCTCGTATGAATTTAAAGTGCAGAATTAAGAATTATACCGACATTCAGGTAGGGTTGCCACTCAGCTATAAAAGCTTGGTAGAGTTTTCTATAAATCAGCCATTCACACAAGTGTGCTCCGTGGAGCACTGAGGCTCCGCAAACCCCTTAGTAGGAGCTCCGCGAGACTGTTCTCTAGTATTCTATACGTACATATCTACTTGAAATTAATTAAAGATTGCAGTTTGCACAGACATTTTTCTTTCATTTTTGGGGTTCTGTCAGAAATTTCACCTTTTAAAAGGGTTCCGTGACCAAAAGACTTTGAGAACCGCTGCTGTATAATATTATGTTAGTGATGCTGTGGGTGAGGCTGCAGGTTGATTTTGCTAAGAAAACTTAAAATAATACTGTGTTGTTTTAGTTTTGGAGTCTCGGGATGATAGATTGATAGAACTCCAAAATGGTATTCTCATTTGGATACTACTGTCAAATAAACGTCAGACTCTTTTGGATAGTCAAAACTCCAAAAATAAATAGTTTGACGTTGAGTTACTTTGCAAATCTACTGCTAGTTTAACATCTATTACCGTGAAGATACAACATCTAGCCTTAGCAGATTTTTTTATGATCAAATTGTTTTTATTTTTATAAATGTAAAATGGCAACCCTATTAACCTACGAATGCCTGAAGTATCATATTATAAAAAAACAATTACAGGTGAGGCCAGTGATAATAGCATACCTCACCTAAAGTAATTGCGATAAAAATTTAACAGTGACTCGTCGGAATTTTCATAGACAATAATAATGTTAAGCTGTTTAAATTTTATATTTTTAAAATTTGTTCTTATTAATTACCTGTAGCACTTAGCTTGTGCGAATCCGAGTTAAAGTTAATATGTAATATATTGTGTTAAAATATTATCACGCTTTCTCTTTTACACACGAGAGACGATAAAGACGCTCTATTAAACTTAGGTTAAACTATAGGTTTAACTTCAACCGCTACTGACGCAATTAGGCCGTAACAATCGTTACTAGGGTTTTTTAATTTTTGCTGGGACTGACTAGAAGGCGTCTGATCAGGAGCTCTGATCTTTGGAACGAGCGGGGTTTCTCTCAGTCTCCCCTAATATCCAGTAACCATTAAAGGTGTGGTACATGTCGCGGTGATTTTAAAAACAGATAGCGCGTTACGCATTTTGTCGGCTACAAGTTCAAAAGGTTAAGATTCGCAATTTGACCCTTTTAACATTGAGGTTTCCATTTCACAGACCATTAGGCATAAACCATCTCGCGGGGGCCCTAACTACTCGCGTGCGGCCATTATTTTTGAATTATTTACTCCGTAATGAAATAATTCACGTTCGGAGGCGCGACGAATGGCCGCGGATCACGATATTCTGTTAATTACTAATGTTACATCGATAGAGGTCGTAACTCATACCGTGAGGTCAAATGGTCAATTGCGGCGCGGGCGTTGTAAAAAGTTTGATGAAGTGAAGCCATTTCAAGTTTTAATCATAATATTATGACGTAACGCGTCTTCTTATTCTATTTGAACTTCGTAGGGTCGCCGTTTTCTCAGTAAGCTAAAGGTTTAATATGTAGTTAGTATAATTACTATGACCGTTATAACCGACCTTTATAGAAATTGTTTCTTGTGAGAGCTGAGAATGCCCTAGGTTTTTGTCTTGTCATTTTCGAATGGCGGATAGTGATAGCTAGCTAGTTAGTTAAACTAGTTCTAGTAGTAGATGAATTAATGTTTGCCTTGAAATTATCTGCCTTTTAAAATTATTGCTGCATCGCAAATCCATGATACCAACTTTCTAAGGCAGAAGCTAGAGGTAATTTCTTCACCGCTAAGTGTCAACCTAACCTAACAACGCCATTATCACCACCACCAATTTGCCTAAACAAACAAGGCTTAATTTCAGCACAATCTGCTTCGAGAACAGAAGGCCCACTAATCATCCGCAAGTGAGCTGTCAGGGGGGAGGGGGGACGGGGGACAGTGGGGCAGGGGGGGACAAACGGCGAGATAAATCAGCGGCGCTCGCGTGCAGGTGTCGCGAGTGGTGAAATATTGAGCCAAAGATTATGTACACAGATTAGAGATTCAAAGTCATACAATGACGAAGACAAGGAAAATAAGTGATTGATTGATTAAAAATACTTAAGAAACTATCTGCAATCTCAAATCTCGAATTTCTATGTTGACAAAATAATGTAAGTGTAGGATAGGCAAAATACTTCGCCAAGCTTGGCCAAAAGAAGACTCGGGAAGCTTCCAGGAAATAACATGATTGTCAAGGTTTGTTGGAAATTCTGCTTGCTTGGTATGTTAGTCTATGAGAGCTACTGGAAGATTATACTAGGCTTTTGAGTCGATCAAAAAAAAATCAAAAAGTATGAATTAGGTATTGAATGTTACATACATAATTACAAACAACATTTTACTGTAGTATTGTTTGATTATTATTATTGTCCAAATATTAACAAGAAGATCTTTATCATTCCCATCCAAATGGACATCTAATGATGGATTGCAAATTAGGCACAAAACGCAATGTGCATATTATGTGTAAAACAAAATACTGGATGTCGTGTCTGCTACCTTAATATACTTTGACATGCCACTTTGTTTCTTGTTGTGGAATAATCGAAATGCCTCGAGCCGTTTTAAAATTCAATTATTGATGAATTGAAATACAATTAATTATTCAATAGTAATTAATGAACGATTAATATCTGACATAACAGCTATTGTACGATGACAGTTCACAGTATTACATCCTGCAATTAAATGAATTGAGTTAATAAAATGAATAAATTGTGCAATATTATTTGGATGTACTATTATTGAAATTGTTTTGCGGGCGGATAGCGAATCTACGTTATGTTGTGGCCGTGGGGTTATATCAAGTCAATGTTAGTCGCGATTCTTTGGCTGGGTTTGGCATAACTCAACCAAATTATGTTGGTAAGTCATCTGCCCATGAATCAGTATCTAGCTGATGATACTCTCACGGATATTATTATTAGCGAGTGGTGTCATAATATTATGTCTATCTTTACAGATACACAGACTTAAAAAAAAGACTTGGATGACACTGAGAGCGTCGATCTGAATCTGCTGTCACTCCAAGTGACATTATATTGTCTTGTGTAATGACTTGTGTCTGTCTATTTGCCAAGTCAGCAAATAATTAGTTTAAAAAGCTATAATATTATGTAGATTATTGAGCTTTTCAGAATCGGAATTCGACAAAGTCCAAAACTTTTAATTTTGTTGGCAATATATTATGTATTATCTATGTATTTAAACATTCGTTCAAAAGGTTAAATAAGTCATTAGAATTTCAAATTAAAAAATTAATAAACATGCGAATTACAGATTCAAATATCCAAATACAGCTTTATTTAACGTGTGGGTCAAGTAAACAGCAATGTCATATTATAAGCATTGCTACATAATTACTGTCATATTAACAGGTTCTGTCTTAGCTTTAAAATGTCTTCAACTTGAGTGCCCTATTGGGGCCAATGGGACGTCGTCCGTAATCAGCTACAGTCGGGGCTTTTTAATAGGCCACATTTGACATCTGTCAGATTAATCTCCATAGTGAGGTGAACTGCGTAAAAACATCGACCAAAACGAATAAATCGATACGGACTTGAAATAAAATATTTGAATTTTATACGTTATTTGTAAAACCAAAAACAAATTCCTGTCCCTTTATTACTTTTTCTTTGCAAATTCAAGGACCAAAATAAGACAAGTACATAATTTACAAAAAACATTGCATTTATTCGCTTGAATTATAAAAATTGTTAAATTTAGTATTATCATTATTCATTTCCCATAAATATGTGTTACTTTTCACAACGTGGTTATTGATTTATGGGGATATTTAGTTACAAGTAATAAATGCATCGATACTATTTATTAGCTTTCGATTTTTAGAGTAACATCCCTAGAGTTTAAAAAGAAAAATGGTCAGCTGACGTAACATTGTAACGACGTGCAATTATTAAGATCAGAATTTGTTTATTACGTTTAGAATTGTTTATCAGTAAAAGCAAATCGTTAAATAATTCGTATCGGTCATGTTTACAATAAATATATGTAATCGTAATTCAAAAAGTTAATCAATTGTGCAGTTATAACAAAACGAAAATATTTATTTTTTATGCACGTCGCTACAAGGTTACGTGGTGCAATTTTGATGAACTGTCAAATGTGGCCTATTAAAATGCCCCGACTATAGCGAGCATAGATATAGAATATACTGACGTATAGATCACCTGACAACCCGAAAATGCGTGACGATTTTTGATCTGTCAATGTGTGCGTGTGCTAGTGATGTATATTTTACTATCGATAGTATAGTATTTTGCTATCGATAGTATAGTCCGTTCGAGTTATTTTACCTGAGTTTCTATATGAAACAAATAATATGCAACTTTGACAGATTTTGTATTTCAAATTAGCGTATCATAAATTTTAATTATTGGCAAAAAAGGTGACAATTTAATAGTGATACACATTTTCGTTTGGAATGATTTTTCAATCGTCGGATATGTTATGACATGAGGTTCTTATAGGGGTAAATAATATACTTACACATATGACATTTATTACTCAGGTAAAATCTATCTGGTAAATCAACCCTTACATTGAAAGTAAACGTTGAAAGTAAACAACACACATAGTACTATATTATATTTTATTCTTAAAACACTACACGTACACTATTAAAACCTATCGCTATAGGTGATGTGTCAAAAGTTATTGATAAATAGCTTAGAACCTATTCTTGTTTATTATTATGCAAAATTTCATAAAAAATTGTCAAGCTGTTTTGATGAACTTTTCCAACAATGAGACTCAAGAATTTTATGCAAAAGACAAAAATAATTGCTTCAGTAACAAGTGCAACAGTATGTCAATCTTACTCGTACGAATAATGTTGGGATAGCTCCTTTAGCCAAAATTGTATTTATTCTACTTTTTCTTTTAAAATTTTCAATGAAATGTTTGCTACATATTGTTGAATTTTTTGTGGGACTCCAACAAACACGCCCAATTAATTTTAGCCATTTTCCTCTAATTAGGGGATCTTGAGGGAATCTGTAAAACAAATGATTATGAACAAGCAAACAGCTTTGCATGGGTGCAATTTATTTTATATTAATGAAAGCTGCATTCAATGAGTATTAGATTCAAGTGACTGATCTGTGAAACCTTGATTTTATACTAGGTATGTCAAAAGATTAATAATATTTAAAAATAATCGTTAAAATAAGATAGTATGTCCTTTTAAGGTGATAAATATAAAGGTAAATGATTTTTATTTTAGTTTATGTTATTGTAAAATATCGATAAGCATATCGATAAATTTGATTCAAGCACTAGCGTATATGTAAAAAATTTTAATGAAAATTTTTTCTTCAAAATTTGTGTAATATAAGAACAATAATACCTTAAGTTACGCAAAATATGAAAGTAAAAGGGCGGATTCACAATATTTTATTTGAAATAGAGAACTAAAGACAGAATATAGCGAAAATAAACACATCGTAGCAATTAGGACATGAAGATTAATTACCTGTGAAATGTATATTTTTCAGGATTTTTCTTATGATTTACACTGCAATCACTCACAGAACAAGTTACCATTTTTATATGTAATAGTATTTGATGAAAATAATAAAGGATTTAAACAATAAATTGCAAATACCGAAAGGGCATAAAAACGAGTGACGACTTGTTGACGACCTGTCAAATGAAAGTGGTTAAAGTTTTCATGAGACTGCCTCTCTCTTTTCATCTTGTTATAATTCCATAACGGATTTTCTTCTCTCTCGCACTCTTTGTTGGTCTTTAGCATCATACGTTTATGATAGCGAGTGACGATTCAAAAACGCTGCGCTCAACGTGACAATACGGACACGGAATGACAATTTCCTTTGACAATTTGTTTGGTTAGTCATTTGGTTAACACCATTGATAGTTTTTACATTCCACCCCAGTGCAGCCTGCAGACAAAACCTAGTTATTACAAAACCCAAAGTTAACGGTATTTATAATAACGTTCGTACAGACATATCCTTTCTTCCAAAATCAAGTTTTATATAGTCTTTTCGTTTTCGCCACACCAGTAGGTATAATTAATGCCAATTTCCGTACGTTCAACATTGACATTTATAATAATTTATGTTCGGGACTCGGGTCGCTTAACGTTATTAATTATTTACCGGCAAAAAAACCAGTTGAAACTAGCTTGTCGTTGATAGCGACATATTTCATAATTGATAAACAAATTAATATCATTTTTATGCAAATTAATACATAAATGGCGTATCCAAATGTCAATTTGTAAAAAAAACAACGCGACACGACGGGAAACGGGATAGTTGTCATTTAATTCCTGTGGAAATTTCTAGGTCTTATCTTTGTAGTTTTGTGGCACTTAGATGACATTGTCATGGAAGCGCGACCAGCCCAGGTGGAGAGCGTTGGTTCTCATTTCGGCCATACTTTGATGACATTGACAGCAGAGCATGAGTGATAAAAGCTGTCACTTTCAAATGACAATTCTTAAGATGGTGGCGTTGGTTCTAATTTTGGCCACGTCAAAACACCTTATAGAGTTGTAGTTTCACAATGTAAGTACTGTTGACGATTTTTCTAGAGCGACAAATTTGCGCCACGTATTGGAAAAAGTGCAGTCATTTTCAACAGTCACAAAAAAGCGCTCTTCTATGTATTCAGTGCTTTGTGTTTTGTGGTAAAAGCAACAGGGCACTTTCATTATCCTATTTTATTTTATCTACACTAGTGTTTTTCTTTAACCAGTAATTACCACTAAGTTCACAGTTACTTAACCATACATGATACAATGTTGCCAGTGTCTCTATCTACTAAGTAGTAAAATAAATAATTTATACACTGGCTAATAATAATGTTACAAAACGGAGAACACAAGTATTATTTATATTCGTTAGCGAATGACGAATGGTTGACGACGCCTGTTTCGTAACTTAAATGCCCTGTTAGAGGAAATTCAACCTTATGTGGACGTGTTAAGGGTGCGATAAATGGTAAATTAATTTCTGTCTTGCCAACTGTCAGGAGTTGAAAGAATATTGAACGTTTTTGTAGCCGTAGGCGTGTAATGATAATTAATAATGTATGGAGGTAGAGGTACACATTGCGGAGATGCGGCAAAACATACAAGTAGAAATACACTTGATAACTGCCTACATAGAGTTTCCTTAGAATTAGGTGACTAGTTAACTTCTGTGTGTTATGTTTAGTTAGTGTTAACTATCTTAGCTTTTACAGTTATAACTTACAAGATGACGCCCGTAATAGATATTTTAATATATATAAGTATAGATAAAATAATAAAATGTTTGAATTAAGACTTGACAACACCAATATTAAGCCGTAATTTTTTATGTTAAATCTATACTTATTAGTCGCTTTTTTTCCCTCATGTCCCTTTGTTCCCTTTAATCTTCAAAACTACGCAACGGATTTTGATGATTCTTTCAGTGTTAGATAGCCCATTTATCGAGGAAGGTTATAGGCTATATTTTATCACACTAAGACTAATAGGAGCGAAGAAATAGAGGAAAATGTGGAAAAAACGGGGGAAATTATTTGAAAGGGCTAACTTGAATGCGCTTATCTCAGGAACTACTGGTCCGATTTGAAATATTCAGTTTCATTCAGTGTTAGATAGCCCATTTATTGAGGAAGGCTATAAGCATATTTTTTTAGTGGCTATATATTTTATACCCGAGCAACGCCGGGGCGGGTCGCTAGTTAATAATAAAACACCTTTTGAATTGTAAGGAAAGACTTATAATGTAAGGTAGTTTATATTTAAAGTATTGCTCCTTAATTACACACACCGGCAAAATTAGCGGAACATAAGTAAAAAGGGCCACAACTTGAATTCAAGTGGGTCGGGCTGTGTGAAATCCTTTTTTATAGTTTCTAAGCTCATTTAAGAAATAAAATATTGAACAAAACTGGCAAGTTGACAGATTTTTATTGCAATTATGCCCTACTAAGTGTTTTTCGATGATTGACGTTGTAAGTGTTTCTAATAAGAATGGCGTTTTTAGCGGGGTGCAAGGTATGCCAGCTCATTTGATTGTTTGGTTTTTGGAAGAACACATTGCTTATATACAAAATTAGTGTATTTTCCAGCATCTACGACAGCTAGAGCTGTAACCACTATAGAGAAAGGTCACACCTACCGTTCGGTCAGTCAGGCCTTAGGTGTGTCGGCTTTCGTGGTCCATCGTAAATTTCAACGCTACAGAGAGACTAGATCTTACGTTCGGAGACGAGAACAAGGCAGATATTGGGTGGCAAAGGTTCAGGATAACCGTTTTGTAAGGGTACAAGCCTTAAGAAATCGACCTTAAACTGCTTTGCAGAGATGAAACCTATAGCAACAGGTCCGAGATGTACCTGTAAGTGATTTTACAGTAAGAAGAAGACTCAAAGAAGTTAAATTAAACTCAAAGGTGCCAGCAAGGGCACCAAAACTTGAGACAGGGCACCAAAGAGCCAGGCTAAGATTTGTGCGTGAACATCAAAATTTGACAAGTGAGTGAAATCGTGTGCTGTACAGTGATGGGAGAAAATTCTGTGTAAATTTTATTGACAGGCGATAAAGAATGTGGATAAACCGTAAGGAACGCTATAGACCATCAAACTTAACGGAAACAGTGGCCTATCATGCAGGCTTCGTAATGGTTTGGGGTTGCATATGATTTGGAGCCCGCACAGAGCTGATGATTGTTAATGATGGTACTTTGACAGTACAGGGCAATAGCACAGACATCCTAGAACTGCATGTTGTGCCTTTTACACAGTTTTAGGTAGTAACTTCAATTTTTTGCGCGTCCATAGAGTAAAAAAATCGGGCATTATGACCTAAATGATGCTAGCGTAGCCCAGGTGGAGAGGTCAGCACGGTCTACGGATGTGGATCCGATTGAGAACGTGTGGCACATCAATGGGTGAACGGTACGAATTAAAACTCCAGCTCCAAAATGTGTTCAGGAGCTCGAGTTGGCGCTACTGGAGGAGTAGAAGAATATCCCACAGGAAATGATTGACAATCAAAATGCAAGCATGTAATGGCGTATCCAGACTCTCTTCAGATCCATAGAAGGCAAAGATTACACGCTGTTAACATGGCATTTCTTAAGTAAAAATGAAGAATTTAACTTCAAAACTTACTACTGAAATTTCAAAGATTTTTCTTAATTTTAGATTTTTGCAGATTTTTTTAATTTTACACGTTTTTATGCCCTAAATTTATATAAGTTTTATTTTTTAATCATCAATTATTAAATTAATAAATAAATATATAAAAAACAGCGATTAATTTTCAAAAAAAATAAAATTTTATTATGTTCCGCTAATTTTGCCGGTGTGTATATTTTATGAATATTATTATGTTAAGATTTTGTTTAATTGTATTTAGATTTTAGATAAGTACTTAGAATATAATATTTAAGTAATAATAATTCTAGTACCAAACTTTGGAAAATGTGGGTACTAGAATTTTTGTCCAGTGTGGGTAGAATATTCATTCTACCCAGTGCAGTATAAAATAGCTAGCGAACCTAGTGCGGCTCTCATTCTGGCCGACAGTGTTTAAGGTGATGTACCTATTTGTTATAAAGATTTTAGTAATAAACTTAACTTGGTAATTTATTGTAATTTATATAAAGAAGATTTTGTACAAGCCTATGGTTTATTTTTGCTAGATGATCTATAATATTAATTGCTTGATATTATGTTGTTTTACAATATAAAGTTATAAGTTCGGTGTTATTCCTGAGATGTATCTTATTAATATAATATACTGAAAGTACCTTACCTAGATTATGTAAATTACGTAGGTTATACAATATACAGTTTGAAAATAATTATATCTACCGACCCTTACTTGTTAAGGTTGTTTTAATAAATGTCTTTATTGTATTACAGTTTATTTTTCATTTAACCACAGATACCTTGCTACATCTAGTCTATCTAATTGTTTCAAAATATTTTAGACTTATAAATACTCCCATCTAACACTACTAACTCTGTTGCGCCAAAATTGATTTAACGCACGGGAACTGTACATTTTTTCGGTATTAAAAGTATCCTACGTCCTTTTCCGGGACTCAAAGTATCTGCATAACAAATTTTAGCAAAATTCGGTGTAGCGGCTTGGGCGTAAAGAGGTACCAGGCAGACAGACAGACAGACAGACACACGTTCGCATTTATAATGTTAGTATGGATAGTTTGGATAACCAAGCCCATGCACCCTTGAAATAATATCAAAAGGTTTTGTTGATCATGGCGATTTATCATTTAAAATAATCGGTGAACCTATGTCCCTTAAAAAGGTACATACTATTTAAATATTATAGTAATCTTACTATCATTACTTTGCTAACCATACAAAAAAAATATTAAGACAGTTTTTAAAAAGTCTATTCAAAAACTAGAATTTTCTGTCTACTCTTTTATTACCTCTATGGCTGGTACAATACGAGTATTGTGTGTAAACGTCTGTGTGTATTGACTCGCAGCTACAATGTAACATCAGCTGGTCGTTACATCACCGACAAGCTACAAAAGCTATTCTAATATGCCATGCTGTTTCAAAGCTGTATCAAAACATCAGCTGATGTATAATTTGTAGAGGTGGGCCGAAATTCGTTATACATTCGGTTTAACCGAACTTCGGCAGCTTGAACCGAACTTCGTCATTCGGCCGAATTCGGTTAAAATGCCGAACATTCGGCACTAAATATATTTGCATTATCATAATAGAAATTAATAAAAAAAAAAACATATTATATGTAGTAACAGTGAAATAAAATAAGTCTGATACAAGAACTAATACTCATCATAGTCATTTACTTATTTGAATTAGAAAAAGTAATCATATATTGTGATAAACAAAAAACTTAAATTGGTCTTTCTAACGACCAGTCTCAAAAACGTTTGGTTACATACAAAAATAAAAAATTAGACCGCTCTTCTTACTAACCAAACCTTCGTGGTTTATGGAGAGAAACTATGTATAAAGAATTATTTTTTAATAAAATAAATAAATAAAAATAAGAAAACATTCTTGTGTTTTAAACTATGTACAGCGTTTATAGTGAAATAATAAATGAATAATGATGATGTTAAAACGAGTAATATTCGATTTTAGTTTAAACAAACCCTCTACGTATAAATCAATAAAAATAATACTTAATCAAAAAGCAAAAATGTTGACTTTAGTTTTACTTTACAATTAATGACTAGCTGGCTAACGGCCCCGCGGAGAAGTGCGGAGTGCGGGCGGGCAGGCCTAACAATATTTGCAGCAAGTGCGTAAATAAGTCACAACACGAAAAAGCGCGGCGAAATTGAACCGAATTTCGGCCGAACTTCGGCCGAATTTTTCATTTTTACCGAATGTTCGGCCGAAGTTCGAATTCGGTTCAAACCACATTCGGCCCATCACTAATAATTTGATGAACCCAGATAACTAACATTTAATAACATTAAGGTAATTGCTCATTTCTTCCCTTTATATAAATTACCTACATCATCATCTGGCTATACATAAAATTTTTCATGTTTTCCCAGTCCTTAGACCCCCCGCGCATTAGGCGGCCAGCCGGGCTAGCATACGGACCATAGTGGAGTTCCCAGAGCATACAAATCGTGCAAACCTCCGATTTTTGCAATAGTGGATGAAAATTTAAAAGAAAAAAAGGAATGTGTAGCTGGTAACATAAATAATAAAGTTTACCTTAGTTTACCACAGAATATTATACATCAGTAGTACCAACCAATACTTTCAGAATCGGGGGCGTTTTAGGGAGATTAATGCCTAATTATTGTTCCTTCGTCCGAGTCGTCGTATTTTGCAAACCAGCTCTTCTAGGCGTTTGAAAGGGAATTTAAGTTGGGTAAAAGGAACAGGCCTGGACACGCACAGCACGTGACCGCAGTACTTGGCACAACTTGGAGGAGGCCTTTACCTATTTTTGGGTTCCTTAAATAATTTACCATTATATTAAGCAACGTATCTATTGTTAATTTTATAATTAAGGCAAATAAAGGCTATTTTATTTTATTTATTTAAAAGGAACATGTCCTGATTTTTAAAACAGGAAACTTTTAGAAATGGCAATTAAGGAACTAGGAATTTCCGTGAAATTCTGGAAATTGGAATTTCAGGAAATGTGTAAAACTTACAGCGTTGAACTGAACAAGTATATAATATATGGTCGATTTAACACTTTAGTCAATGAGACAAAACTGCTGACAACTTGATCTTAATAGTAATAGCGATAGTGTCGAAAGGTAATTACTAATTTGTTTTAATTCAAAAGCATATTATAATATTTAGTATTAAAATTATGACGAAACCTCACCTTAAGTTATCAGAAGTCATCTACTCAATCAACAACGCATAACGCATACAAGTTTTAATTACAGTGTATCGTGGTTTTTACACCAATTACACTTCACTGAAACTGTTATCGTAGTCTATGCGCATGCGCATAACAAGCCAAATTAACGATACTAATATTATAATTACGAAAGTGTGTGCGGGTCTGTTTGTAAGCATTTTACGCTTAAATGGCTGAATTAAAATTGGGTATATTAGGCTGCCTTCACATTACGTCGCCAGTGGTGCTGCAGCCGCGCGACTCTCTTTTGTATAGAGTCGCGCGGCTGCAGCGCTGCTGCTGCACTGCTTGCGACGTAATGTGAAGACGCTCTTTATTATTAGGGAGTAGTAAAAGTCTTGAATAATTTTACATTGAGCGGTATTTATTCGAGCAGAGTTTCACCTTACATGTTTCAAAGTTATTTACAGAATGCCTCAATTAATGTAATATGGCTGGCTTTTATACCATTTTACACAAAAGAAACTAACTTCCGTTGACAATTTGAATATAGTAAAATCATTAATGAATACATTTAAAATTAAGAATGGCTAAGAATAAGTAGGTATATAATAATTCTAAATATTAATTTATATACTTCTCATATTTAAGATAATTATTTACTTAAATATGAGAAGAGGAAGTTATAACGGAAGTAAATAATCATCCTGTCCATTTATAACTATTTGTCAAAATCAATTACCTTACTTATTACTATTCAAAATATAATAATCATTAATTAAACTTATATATAGTGACTAACATAATATACAGATTTAAATAAAATAAATATAATACTATGTAGCTTGTCCATTGACATCCGCTAACATTATAGTCCTGCAAAAGGTTAGAGAGTGAATCCTACCCGGTTTTTTTTTTGGTTCCCGCGTGATAAGCCAACAAAGGTGCAACATCTATTTATTAATGTTAAACATATAGTAAGATAAATGATAATATTATTATACTTTTGTGTTAATTTTATTATATCAGTTTTCATTTATACGGATTACAAGGATTCAGGACATAACATAATAACTGAATTAATTACCTTATATAAGTGAACATAAATCACGATATATAAACGAACTTATATAAACGAACAGATCTATCATAATAAACTATAAATAATAATGTATGCGTGGGCGCAGGTAATACTATAATGTGCGTAATTAATAGAGGCGATAAGCAATTTTTATACTTTATAATAGGTACCGTCATAAATAACATGACGTTACGTCCCACACAACACAACTTGTTTATTCGTTATACAATGTTTATAAATTACATTTATTATTTATCTAAAATATTATTATTATTTTTAACTAAAAATTAAAACCTAAACCTAAACTACAAAAAGTGGAATTATTATTTTTATTAAAAATAATAATTTCACTCTTTTTAGTTACACTAGTAGGTAAACCTTCGCGTATATTTTACGTATCTTATTACAATTTGTTAAGAGTCACAATAATTCACACTCACAAAATAATATAATATTATCATAATTATTGACAGCTGTTCTTGTAATCAAGAATTCAATAATTCAAATCGATACTTAGTGCGCCATCTATCGATTAATAAGTATAACTAATTGAAAAGACACATGACTTTGTTTTGTTTAAATGCTATTTTTAAAATAACTTGATTTTAATTCTATTTGTCTATTAAAATTTTATAATGTATTAAGTAAAGTATTCGATCTGTATATTAAGTAGTAAAGTATATTCGATCTATCGTCTGCAGCCACGCGCCGCGCGGCGGCTCGGCGATGCCGTCGCCTCCGCGGCGCTGACCGCCGTGTATTAAACAAACAGGTCTTGTTATACAGTACATAATTATTATTATTATTAGTATATCCATACCGTATGCCTTGTACTATTATCTATTCTGTGCCATGAGACATTGGTGATCTTAATACGATGTGGTAATGATGATGACGATGATGATGATGATTATGATGACGAATATGAATTGCATAGTAGCATATGCTTTCTGTTCTTAAAACAACGCCGAAACTCCCAAACGTGTATCTATAAGGAGTCAGGAGTTCTCTCAGCATCTTCGAAACCATGATATATCTTGACCCAATATTTGACTTTTTGGTAGCATATTCTTAGTACACTTCACATAAAACCAAAATCACCATATGTTTCCATATAAATTTCGAGGAGTTCTCTCGATTACTCCTGGATTCCATCATCAGGTCACCACTTTTGTGAATATGGTACCAAATTGAAGTGAAACCAAATACAACAAAACAAAAATTTCGAAAATCGGTTCATAAACGGCGGAGTAATCGTTGAACATACAAAAAAAAATCCACAGCCGAACATATAACCTCCTCGTTTTTTGGAAGTCGGTTAAAAATAAGCGTCATTTGACAACAGAGTCATTGTCAATTTGACAATTATTACTCTATGGCAATAACAATGTCAAATGACGCCAAGTCCTGAAAGTGAGATTAGTTTAAAATCTCATGGAAGCTCTGTTTTGGCTCGCTCACTTCGTTTAATTTTTTTAGTATTGTATTTTTTTTTTACTATTTCTAATGAGCGTAGCCCACCTATAGATTACATTGAATAATTATTACGTAGTAAGTAGTAACGTTAAAACTTTTTATCTTGACATTTGGTATTCACCTTCACATACACAATTACATTAATTGTGAATGTCAATAACGATTTCAATAACGTCATTTAACGTCTGCTGCATACATACATACATACATTCATATTGTATACATAATGTCATTAGTATGTGCATACGACCAGGGACAAAACGACTGATAGATATTGATTAATTATTCATCGATTTCCTGTCTATTTTCAACTTGTATTTATAATTCCTTTTGACTTGTTGACAGGTAACAACTGACATTAAAAAGAATAATTTATTTAACTGTGTCCAATAGTTTAACTTCTTGTCTAGGTATACTTTCACTCCCTTCAAGGTCTTGTCGTGGTGGAGGGGATCATTAGTCTGCACTGCAAGTATTTAGAATACTTGCACTTGGCTCCTGCGACTTTACACCGTAGAGGCTCTCTGTACTTCTCTTACCAGAATGGAAGACAAAAGACGCAATGGTGAACATGTCTTTGCACTGCCATGGAGATATTTGATGCGGAGCCCGGGGCAGCGGTCTGGGGATGCAGCTGCCCATTGCAAAGAGCCCACGACTGAGTCGCGATACATAACGTGTTCCTAGGTACACACATACATGACGACCTCTCTGGCTCAGTGGTAAGTGCGTTGGACGCTCAAGCCGGGGGTCGCGGGTTCGAATCCCGCCGACGGAACAAAAAGTTTTCAATGTTCCCTGGTCTGGATGTGTATTAAATACTCGTATGTGTATGATATAATAAAAATCTTAAATATATGTATAGTATAAAAGTATTAAATATATTTCCGTTGTCTGGTACCTGTAACACAAGTCCTTTAGGTACTTAGCACGGGGCCAGACTGACGTGTTGTGAAGCGTCCATAGATACATGTAGAGGGATAGCCTAGGCAAAGGCCTGGGGCTTCTGTTTGGCCTGGGAGGCAACTGAAATGGTCCCACTAGATCTAGGCTAGGCTAGCTGCTCTGCACTACGCAGACGTTTGTGAAACGGGAGTCAGGTCAGCAGCAGCCAGCAGTAGAATTTAAAAATACACTTTCAGAATTATCGCCTTTATTGGTCAGCTTCCACAAGCAGAGTGAACCCCTTTTTACCGTTACCCCCCTTTTTATACATTCTATGATTATACATTATTAACAATTACCTTCTTACATTTTTAAATATTAAATATTGTAAATATATTCTGATTATTATTATTATAAGTATGACATTATTTTAAATTATATTTTATGATTATATTAAATGATTTTATAATTATTAATTATTATTATAGATTTGAACAAAACCGGAAACTAGCTTAAATAGACAGGAACCAATTATTAATTAGGAAAATAATACTATAGGTGTCATCACAGGAAGTCAGTTTTGTAACACTCGGCCATCCTGCACTTTGCTGTGTCCCACAGCAAATTGGCTGGTTTTCATTGCGTTATTCTTTTGTACCTGAAAAGAAATAAAAGAGGACAGTAACTGCTCTAATAACATATGTAGTGAACACAATTTTATAGTAATATAAAATAATATAGTGTTATTGTCATCAATACATCATATAACATTCATGTTACGTTGAATAATTAATTTCAATTAAATATAAGATTAAATCATATTAGTCTCAAATCACACAGAATTAAGTTGATTGTTGCATGTAAATTGTAATGTTTTATGGTTTCAGGTCACACAGATCTAAATAATTTGTTAAATATTATTTTAGTATCACACAGATCTAATTGATTATTTATTAGATATTATTATCTTAGTAGTTTCACACAGATCTAATTTATTTACTTATTAGATATTATTTTGGTATCACACAGATCTAATCGATTATTTATTAGATATTTATTTCGGGACACACAGATCTAGTCTAGTAACTAGATATTAACAGTACTTATTTAAGTTTAGTGTCACACAGATCTAGAATTTTCACTAGATATTATAATCGACATCACACAGATACTTATTAAGTATTTTATAATCACACAGATAAGTCTAAATATCCTTATATTATTATGTTTTGAATTGATAATAAGGCTAGAATTTAGTGATAAGAGGAAAAAGCAAATTACGGAAAGATTGTAAATTGACATTTAAATACACATATTATATTATTTTTAAGTTTACATAATAATTTTATTAATTACCGTACTATCTGCATAACAAATTTATTTACCAGATCACATTAGTATGTAAAATAAATAAGTTCTACGTTTTAAACGAATAATAAGGATTTAAGTATAATAATAATTATTGTTTTATACAACTATCACATGATTTTTAACTTTCTAGCAAATCTATAAGGTCGTCCCTATCTACTTCTCTATCAGAATCTGTCGAACTATCTGAAATTGACGATTGATTAGGGCGCAAGGCCTCCCCGGGTACCACAGCAGTAAACTTTTTGTATCCTTTAATGCCTTTTATGCTGCTAATAATATGGTAACGGTCAATAGAATGGTCAAACTTAGTTATTTTATAAGGGCCCGTATACTGACTGCCTAATTTTTTTGGTGACACCCCCAGTGTTATCACGAGACGTCCCGCCTTTCCAAAGTACTAATTCGCCTAAATTGTATTTCCTACATTTTTTTATGTTTTTTATCGTAGCAATTCTTCATGACCGTCATGTATTGATCAATTTTATGTTTGGCTTGGGTCCTCCGATCCCCTAACCTCCGAACTAAATCTGGGTGATCAACACTAGTCGATGGGTAAGCAGGCAGAAGAGTGTTATTATGAGCGAACATCAAGCTGAAAGAAGTGCATCCGGTAACTGCATGTGGGGTGTTATTGATACCCCACACGACGTCAGATAATTTGTCGTCCCAGGTACACTCACTTTCCGCCGTAGTATTGAGACCGTTAATAATGCTCCTGTTCGGGGCCCCACTCCCAGTTAACAGACTTTTTAGTGAGAACAGTAAGCGGACGAGCTATTTCGGCAAAACCACGCACGAATTTTCGGAAATAGGAAGCGAGTCCAATGAATTGCCTCACCTCGTATACGTTACGAGGACGCCTAAAATGTGACACACTTTCGATTTTAGCTAATCCTGAACGCACGGAGCCGGCCGTCATTTCGTGTCCTAAGTAGTTTATACTATTTTGCAGGAAGGAACATTTCTGTAAATTAAGTTTTAAGTTGGCACGGTCTAGAAGTTCGAGAACCTGCTGGAGTAAATCGATACCCTCGTCTATACTCACTGAAGGTATTGTCAAATCGTCCAAATAAATTGCTAATTTATTGTTTAAAGGTTGTAATGCCTTTTGGATGAGACGAGAGAAAACGGCGGGGGCGTTGGTTTTCTGTGTACCGGTACGTCCGTTTTAGTATGAATACGCATCTCTAATAAACTAGTGCATCCTAGCTGATCACTACATCCCGCAAATGCCGTATTATATTGGTTCAACAAATCCAGTAACCTACTACAATAAAATTCACCAATATCCCCAACTCTTATATCCGAAATATCTATTGGTTTTGTTTGAACCGTATTTAAATCACTGCTAATTTGGCTATTCGAAAACAACATTACATCGATTACGTCGAAAATGTCAGCCCTTGTGAGTAGTTTACCCTTTTGAAAGTGAATACAAGTATCGCCCAAATTAGTTATTTGCAATGTATAGTCACCGAATTTTAAAATCGATTGCGGTATATAATACGATACATTGTTAAAGTCGAAAATAATAGTCCGCGTCACAAGTAAACTGCTACTGTCTAAGTTATGTGTAACACAAACGTTAATTAAACGGGTATCCCCGGGCTGCAATTCAAGATCGTTCACTAAATATAAAGGGATTCTTTCTACAAAATCGTTAGAGCACAAATTAATATCGGATAAAAAGTGGGTACTATGAAAATTGCTATTTATGTTCGGTACCAACAAGACAGATTTATAGTTGGCAATGAGTGATAAGTGTGGATGTTTCAATACCTATAGGGCTACCAATTATCATATTTAAATCCTTAAGATCCGTATCGGTCACTTCAGCCTCACTATTTACACTGATGCTATCTATACTTATCGTGAATTTTACATTACCTAGTGACGTAATATACAAACCGCCAAAACCTCTCATTATCAAGTTTGATTTAAAAATATTTAACTTCAATTGCTTAACTGTCTGTAACGTTAGACTATTAACTTTACTTCCTGTGTCGATATGACCTACTAATGCTACTCCGTTGACAATAATCCTTTTCTTATAAACATCTGATAGAATTTCGTAACTGTTATAATTTATTTTTCATACCTGCACACTGCCGCGCTGGTCTTGTGATGCGTACCGGCGGAGCGTGTCGTCCGTCGCCCCCGTAGCATTTCCAGGAGTTCGGGCGCCGCCAGCAGCATACCAGCAGGCACTGGAACTGTGACCCAAGCGTTGACAGATCTGGCAGCGAGTGATGCGGCAGTCCCTGGCTTCGTGACCGGTTTTGCGACAGTTGAAGCAAGTTTTTGGCAAAACGGTCCCACGACGCCAGCTCGACGTTTGTTCTGCCATTTGTGTAGCGACGGGTTTGTAGTTTTCGAGCGATGATAGGAACCCGAAATATAGTTGTTCTGGTGTTTCGCAATTGTAGGCCTTCGCATTTGGTCGTAATTCAACGGGCAACCCACGAATAAGACACGAGGTAGCCGCGTCGCCCTTCAGCCCACACTTCTTGATCAAGGACATCTTTTCATGGAAGTACCTCGTCATAGTTTCGTCGTTGTTCTTAACCCTCGCTAGCATTTCCTCCAGCTGATCGACGTAGTCCGTGGAGCGTGGGAAGGCGCACGTGAGATTTTGCTTCCACTGCGACCACGTGGCCGTATAGTCCTCCAATTCGTCATACCACTCCCTCGCAGCACCACGAAGGCGAATTTGCATCACGAAGATACGATCTTTCTCGTCCCAGGAATACATATCTCCGAGCTGGTCAATCTTATTTAGCCATCCCTTTACATTCGTCGTTTTCTTACCTGGGTCGAGTTCTGGTATGACTTCCGCTTCGAGATGGTTAATTCTCCTCTTCTTGCTTGTAACCAGTGGACGTGGAGAGGGACAGTTCTCAGTTCTCAGTTGAAGGTACCTTCAATTGCCTCTTCATCCGATGATGTCTTGACGGTTTTCGGCCTCTTCTTTCCCAAACCACAGCGATATGGACCCATCATGGTGTAGTTAGGTAAAGAAGAAAAAAAAAAGTCTTGGTCCCACCTGATCCCACTTCTGAGATGAAACGGGAGTCAGGTCAGCAGCAGCCAGCAGTAGAATTTAAAAATACACTTTCAGAATTATCGCCGTTATTGGTCAGCTTCCACAAGCAGAGTGAACCCCTTTTTACCGTTACCCCCCTTTTTATACATTCTATGATTATACATTATTAACAATTACCTTCTTACATTTTTAAATATTAAATATTGTAAATATATTCTGATTATTATTATTATAAGTATGACATTATTTTAAATTATATTTTATGATTATATTAAATGATTTTATAATTATTAATTATTATTATAGATTTGAACAAAACCGGAAACTAGCTTAAATAGACAGGAACCAATCATTAATTAGGAAAATAATACTATAGGTGTCATCACAGGAAGTCAGTTTTGTAACATTTGCTGGTGGAGTAGTTGGTATTACCGTTCCTCCCCTTCCCTGGCTCTCCAAAAAGCGGTTTCAAGAATCACCGCGAGGCTTCAGAGCAGTATATAACCCGTTTGCTCGCACAGCACTTATTTAGTCTTACATTACTTACCCTTACCTTACTTACCCTCTCCCCGACCCCAACACTACCCCCAGGTCCCAATGAATGAAGATTCCAATCTATGGAAGATTTCGCCTCTTAAAAAAAAACGGTTGTCTGTAAAGTCGGTTTACTGACGATAGTTGAACGTGACAACGTCATAGCCTTAACCCCTCAGTTCCGGGAAAAATCTATGCAAAAAGTTGGCAGGTCAATGTGCAAAAAAAATGGCGCCCGACCTACCCTCTTTGTAAAATTAATGTAATATCCTTACATACAATCCATATTTTATGTTTGTGGGACCTACATTATAATATAATATGTTAAATCTTCTATCAAGCCATCATAATATAGTATTTAGTCCGATGTGATATTAGTTTCTCAATTATAAACTTTCGAAACTATAATTAGTGACTTGTTCAGAAGAAATAAACGAATAAATTACTCATTATAAATAAAATATTTATAATGAGTAAAATAAACTATTCGCAATACCAAACGCTACATACGTTCGTGAAATTCAGTAAAATCTTCGAACAGAGCACAAGTCAAACCTTGACACGTAGGAAATAGAGCACAATTTTGAATAGCCGAAATAATACTAATAGCTCACAGATTGTTTATTTCTTTTTCATTCAGAGTGTGGTCAATGTATCAAAGGTCATAACTAACCAAACTTCTTCATGCAAAAGTATTCTCTAAGTCATCGAAATACGTAATATAATCGAAACAAAGAGCGCGGCCCAGGTGGGCCTTAGCCCTTACGGTTGTTGAGAGACTTGAAAGTGTAAATGGAAGCTGTCAGCGAGGTAATGCCGCATGAACTGTCATGTTTTTCGGGCGCGCACCACATATCGAATTATAAGACGTTATCACGTCAAAAAGGTATACTTTCGCAATCTTGGCCGAGAGACCCCTCTAGACATTAAACTATGGCGTATCTGATGGCACGACTATCGCCAAGTTATTGAATGGCACGTTGTTCCTTCTGCCATCGTGCTCATGTGCACCGCACACATTTCATACAAGGATTTGGCGATCAAAATTCAAAACCATTGTAACATATTATTAACTCTTAACCAAGTGGCAGCCGGCTGCCAGCATAACAATTGAAAATCTATTGTGTCTGCGATACTCACGTGGGACGGATTAATTTACGATTTGTCTCACAAATTATTTTTTTCATGCTTAGGGAATGTTATTATTCAACAAATTTACTATTCGAATAATTCGAATATTTTTTAAAAATTTTCGAATAATTCGAATATTATTCGAATAATTCAAACATTTTGAAAAATGCTGAAAAACTTTGAATAAAAGTAACAAAAAGCTTCGTACAACCATGTACAACCTATTTTGTTAATACTATGAAGTAAGCAATTCTTATTTTTACTTTTATCAACAAATCTTTGTATATGACATAGTTAATTTTTATTGTTGAACATTTTAAAAAATATATATTTTCAGGTTACAGCTGGGCAGTAAAAGAAAGGCTGTAAAGTGTAAACCGTTTTCGATCGTAGCACCAGTTTACTTTTACACCAGTCGTAGAAGCAGTTTACTTTTCTTGCTAGGCAGCAGTTGAGATTAAACAATAGTATGATATTCGACGTTATGATATATCTGTTCATTTATACTAAGCCAGATCACCCGTCTTTTTTATATTTCAATGTGATTATACTTAGTCTTGCTAGGCATCAGTTGAGATTAAATATTAGTATGATGTTCGACGTTATGATATCTGTTCATTTATACTGAGCTAGATCACCCGTCTTTTTTATATTTTCACTTAGATCAAATTGTCGACTTCATCTGTGTCAATGTGGCTCGAAATTATAAAAAAGGGCCCCTAGAAAACAAATACCACAACAAAGAAAAAATATTGCAACGAAGCCCTGAGGGAGGGTGAAACAATCCTAGAGCTTAACTTGAAGTTTGATAACGCCAATAACATGATTTTAAGGAACCATCGACATTTTTTGATACTGAACTAACTGTTTTAATTATCAGTCGAGGACTGCCGCGATATAGATATTGAATAGCAAATTTTTATCAACTTGTCGAATCATAGATCACATAAGGCCTGTATTCACTTTCATTAGTAATAAGTGCAAGTGATTAGGACAAGTAATTAGTGGTAAGTGTGGACAGCAAAAGATTAGTGCAAGTGATTAGCCGGCTGCGTAGTAACGTGATTAGAACTGTATTCACTTTGATTAGTGATTAAGTGCAGGTGATTAGTGAGTAGGAGAAAGTAAGTGTGGACAGCGACTGATTAGTGCAAGTGATTAGTCGGCTGCGTAGTAACGTGATCAGAAGCATGTTCTATTTTTTGCGAGTGCAAGTGCGAGTACCCACGTCCCGCGCGCCCTTCCTCCCTTCACTCGCAGCGTGCCTGCCAGCTATGAAAATTGAGCTTTATTTTTTCTCAAAGTTCAGGTAGACCTTTAGGTAAATAAATAAAAATTGTTTTATTTCTGAATAAATTTGAAGCAAATGTTTACAGAACGTTCAAATACAGCTTTCCGAAACTGAGGAAGGTCTGGCCGTCACAGGCTCTTGGACCAGTAAATAAGATGGATCATTAATTTTTAATTTTTTGATCAATTTTGAATTCATACTGGGGACAATGGAAATAGAGGGGGCTAATTAATTATAATTACCAGTATAATTTATTTTTTCTTTCAATTTAAAGTAAGTTTTTAATGTATCAAAATAAAGAGACGACCTTTGTGGCTCAATTGGTTGAGTGTGTGGCAGCTTAAGCCGGGGGTCGCGGGTTCGAATCCCGCCGACGAAACAAAAAGTTTTCAATGTTCCCGGGTCTGGGTGTGCATTAAATATGTGTAAGATATTATAATAAAAATCTTAAATATATGTATATCCAGTATAAAAGTATTAAATATATTTCCGTTGTCTGGTACCCGTAACACAAGTTCTTCAGGTACTTAGCACGTGGCCAGACTGACGTGGTGTGAAGCGTTCATAGGTATATTTTTTTTTATGAAATAAGGGGGCAAACGAGCAAACGGGTCACCTGATGGAAAGCAACTTCCGTCGCCCATGGACACTCGCAGCATCAGAAGAGCTGCAGGTGCGTTGCCGGCCTTTTAAGAGGGAATAGGGTAATAGGGGAGGGTAGGGAAGGGAATAGGGTAGAGGATTGGGCCTCCGGTAAACTCACTCACTCGGCGAAACACAGCGCAAGCGCTGTTTCACGCCGGTTTTCTGTGAGAACGTGGTATTTCTCTCGTCGAGCCGGCCCATTCGTGCCGAAGCATGGCTCTCCTACGTATAATCTTTATATATATAATTCTTCTGTGAGTGTGTATGTCACTGAACTTCTCTCAAACGACTGGACCGATTTTGATGAAATTTTTTGTGTGTGTTCAAGGGGATCTGGGAATGGTTTAGATTCACAATTTTGTCCGCTGGACAATGTTTTTTTAATTAATTTTTAATTTATTAGTAGTTGTTGATTTTGGAATGTTTTACATTGGATCCGACAGACGGCGCTACCATCGCAGTGTCAAATTTTAAATAATATTCGAATTTTAATTTTAGTCTGTCCCGACAGTTAGCGCTGCGATCAAATTAAAAAAAAATACTTTATATAGTTAATATGGCAAAGAAACGTTTGCCGGGACGCGTATTGCCAAACTGTATACTGACCCAGACGCCCATAGTCTGTACTGAACTACGTCGCGCTCATTGAAAATTGGAGCAAAGTATATACGAGCTCAGACCAATCTGAGTAGGTATGCACTTTGCTCGCTTGTATGTAAAGCAAACTGTGACATGCGAATATCTGTAACTACCTATACAATGTGTTTAATAATTTCCCGTATATTTTTGTTATGTTGTTGTGTGTGGTTGTTATACCTATCCGTGAAACTGAACAACTTTCCCTAAAACATACCTATTGTGAATTATTTTGGGTTATAACGAAAGAAAACCCGTTGTACGAGTAAGTATTTTGAAAAATTTGAACTGTAAAAATTTGAACTGTAACAATTATAGGTACAGGCTGTTAAAAAAAATGTAAGTGTTTCCAATGACAGTATTTATTAATTTTTCATAAGAAAGATGTACTGACTGACACAATAAATTGTACCCATTTGTAATCGATGTTCACTGAAAATAATAAAGGGTTCCTTCAATCAACAACAAACAAATAAATTAATGAATCAAGAACAGAAAAATGTCATAATTACTATTTTTGTTTTTTGCCTGTATTGTAACATCGAATTTTTTTTACATACTACACCAGACGCCGAAAAGTATGGACGTCTGGACTCGTATGTATTTTGCTCAAGTATTTGAAAGCAAAATGTATTTCGATTCAGACACGCTCTGAATAGGTATACAGTTTGCTCTTCAACTATAAAGGCAAACTGCGATCGAACTCAGAGCAACCCCGGTCTGGGTCAGTACCTATACAGTTTGGCAATACGCTGCCGGGACAGCTAGTATTATTATAATATATTAAAAGTACAAAAGGACACCCTTTCAGTTACTTCCATACTAATCCATACTTCTGCCTGTTACCTCTTCACGTTCAAACCGCAGAACCGATTTTGCTGAAATGTGGCATGGAGATACTTTAAGTCCCGGGAAAGGACATAGGATACTTTTTATCACGGAAAGTCGCACGGTTCCGGCGTGATAAGCGAATTTTTGCCGCAACTTCGTTGCGGGCGATATCTAGTTTTATATAAATACTTCATAGTCAAATAGTTTTAAATAAAACGAATATTAAAAATGAAGGACATCTCAAAATGGCATTTGTATTTTTGAAACTCGGACGTTCGTGTTGTTTTGCAAAAAATGGCAAAGTCTTCTACTAATCCATTTTTGAACCCATATTTTTCTTGATCTTGCAAATTCAGCTTCCAAAAGAGTTTTAATACTTCTTTGAGTACTTCTTGCAATTGCAAGCTCGCTTCTCGATGTTCGTCCATACTCGCTAGTTGACATAAAAAACAATCGCTGGTTGACAGCTACTACTGAATTTACTAAACAGAGCCACTAAACATGAATTGGACACTACTTGCACTACACACCTGCACTCTACTGCCTTAATTACTTGTCACTTGCACTTGCACTAATCAAAGTGAATACAGGCCAATATCGTGAGCTTCAAGCCAGAAGGGCGTATAAAAAATGATCTTATGTAATATATATTTTAACAACATATTTTAAAACTCCGAATACTGCACTTACTTCTATTACCTTCTTAAAAAACGAGTTTGTTTTATATACACCCTTCTGGCGTAATACTTCGATCGTGGGAATCGCAGACACAATAGATTTTCAGTTGTTATGCGACAGCCGGGTACCGCTTGGGTATTGATGGGTTAAAGCCCGCAATACATAACTTTATCACGGTAGACAAAAAATTTGAGAAAGCTTGAAAGAAGTCAATGCTCAATGCCTTCTTTTTTTTTTTTTAATAACGTACTCGTATACCTAATAAAGCATCCATGATTAAAAGTTCTATAATATTCCTGTAGTAAAAAAAAATATATTCTTGACACAGAAATTGATTCATAGGTGAATGGCGGATCTTTTTAATTTGGTCGAGTTAAGATAAAATAATTACTGCCAGTCCAGTAGGATAGATCAAGTTATTCGCGACTAAATTGCCTTTTAGGTTTTCCCACATCTTCTATACTTATTATAAAACAAAGTCGCTTTTTTCCCTCATGTCCCTTTAATCTTTAAAACTACGCAACGGATTTTAATGATTCTTTCAGTGTTAGATAGCCCATTTATCGGGGAAGGCTATAGGCTATATTTTATCACGCTAAGGAGAACGTGGAAAAAACGGGGGAAATCATTTGAAAGGGCTTATCTCGCGAACTACTGGAGCAATTTTTATGTTATTTGGCACATATAAGAAGTAGATCACGTGAAAGATCATAGGCTATCGATTTTAATCATGTTTTCAGTGGCTATATATTTTATACCCGTGCGACGGCGGGGCGGGTCGCTAGTTATACAATAAAACACAAGAAAATGCTGGCTGCTACGAATAATAAAAACGGCTGCTAATAAAATAATAGCGGTCAATAAGATTTTATAGAGCGTTCGATATATTTATTGACGGTGTATATGGCAATACTCGTTCTTATAGTTAGAAATCACTTAGGCGGAAACTCCATCTAGAGCAGGTGTAAAAACGAGCGTTTCACCACCTCATATAAGGTGCTGATTATACGTTAGTATTCGTCTGATTTTGCTTTTATTTTTTAATTCCTTTATGTTTTACATAACCCTCTTACTAATAACATTATTTATACAGCAGTGACACAGCATGGAAAATACATCTCAAATTTTAATAAAGTTTAATAATATCATTATGTTTTATATATAATTAATCAGGGTAAGTTCGGATATAAGGTAAGTCCGGATAATAATAATTCAAGTTCATAGTTCAACTTAACCCATCAAGCCGCATAAGAGCACCGGTGATCGTAACAACAATAGAAAAACAAAAGATTTCCAAAAATCTGCGATTGAAGGATTAAATTAAACTACAGTTACGGTAAATATGGTAGTATAAGTTCGCGGTTGCAGTGCAGTATCATGGCGGCAGTCACACTTATACTGACTCATTTGACTAAAACTTGAATTATCCGGACAACTCTGTGTCCGAACTTACCCTGATTAACCTTAATAATAGAATAGAAATAAAATATTTATTAAATATTTTCTGCAGAAAAAGCCTTGAATCTTTACGACCGTGCAATTTATCACTAAAATATTTCATTAACTACACATTATCTACTGACCTTATTTATTTAAAATAAAACTTATCTAAAAAATCCATTAGAAAACAGTGTTAGGAAATAAATTACCGGAATTCAAATATATGAGCTTATTATAATTCCTAATAAGTTTTAATAAAATAACAATTTTGTAAAGACATAAAACAAAAACGTAGAGGGAAGCCCATAAACGTATTTTATGTGTTTTTATGTAAGAATACATGAATATAAAGTGTGTACAAAATCGCCTGTATATAACGTCAATAAGTATTAAATTTCAATATGAACAAGCCTGTAGTTCGACTTCGTCCGTGCCTGGTTATTCGCACTGAAAATGGGGTCGTAGGAAACCTTAAAGTCAAGATAAAATACAAGTCCCAAAAAACGGATACTGAAAACACAGAGTATAATATATTTTTTGGTTTGGTATAATAAATTCATTTTAATATAATAATATTTAATAACTCCCTTACAAATAAATATGAACAATAATTTTAGAAAGTTAGATTCATTGTAAGATAGGTAGGTATAGTTAATTCGTTGTGAAAATTAAAAAGATCAGAAAGTAGATATTATATTATGTACATAGTACTGAAAATATTGAACGTATAGGCCAGGAGCTGGTGCAACTTTTTACATACTTACTGACATTATCGAACCTACAATTAAGTGGTCCATATCGATAAAAACTCGATTAATTACGCGAGTCGTGGGCCGTAAATACGTCAAATCGACGTATTTATACGGGAAGGCCGGCATTACTGCAACTAGTAGTAGTGACAGATCGAGGTGACTGCCTGTATGATATATTTACATTTCAACCACTATTTCAATTGAATTAAGTGCACCGGGCTGTTCAAGGTTTGACAGCATCGATTTAAACGTCCATATTTAATCGATTTCCTGTCGTGCTCTTTTTAATCCACATCCTTTGTTGTCAGGCAAATGTTTTAATATCACGAGATAATTATTGATAATTGCGATGGAAGACAAATCGTTATAAAAAAGTTAATGTTAATTTATAATCGTATTTATTGATTTTTTTATGTCAATGTATATTGTACAGTGTACACACTTTGTTAACTGTTGAGCAAATAACATTGACATTAAATAGAAAATCATTAATAGTAAGTAGAATACTTTTCCTACAGTATCATAATTATATCCGCACTCCGTAGACCAAATTGGTTACAAATTACAATATTATGAAAAATTTTATTCTGTAGCTATAGACTAATAGTGCTGTACTTATTAGATTTGCAAAAAAAAACGAAATAAAAGCTAACCGTGTTACAAACGGGACCAAACATAAATATTCAACAGACAAAGTTTACGACTGCCATAAATACAAAATGAGTTATTGGAAATTAATTATTGATTTTATGTAATTATGTGGCTAATCTAAGCGGCATAATAATTACATAATATGTATTATATTCCTAGAAAAGAAGTTGGAGAAGAGAAACGGAAGCTATAGTATTAAAATATTCCGGAAGGTTTTATGAGTTGTATATAAGTGTTAGTTCACATCGATAAAAATACTCGATTTTTATCGATGTGAACTAACACTTTTTAAAACTTTGAAATTACAATTTTTTATAGCTTCGTCGTCTCGATGTGTAATGCTTACTAAACGTTTTTCTACATTAAAGTAAAAAATTACTATAAATGTTGCTTTTCTATCTAACTTTTAATTACACATAATATTATTGATAAATATTATTAAAACATTTCGGTCACACACCCATATTAAACAGTGGAAATCTCTTAGTACCCATAAAGTTCTATAATCGCATAATAAAATGAAACCACTCCAGTTTGAGCATTGTATCGAAACGATTTCTCGAAGTATTACACAATCTTTATGGATATATTATTTTATTATTATGAATATGCGCAATTTAAAACCTATAAAACTTAAAAAACTATAAAATATACGCTCAAAAGTATCTACGAATTGATAATATGGAGATTCAATTGCAACATTTGTATAAAGTAAATAATTTTATTACTTTTTTATTACGTTTTAACATGCCGTCTGTTCGGCATAATAATAAGCAGCAAACATTAATATTATGATCAGCTCACGATTTAAAACTGAAACAAGAGATTACAATGCGGGCACAAAAAACTTCGCACATCGCCACAGACACGTACAATTAATTAACACGTCAGTTCCCAGCGGAAATTAAATGACTTATCGCCTGTCAGACAAAAAATTATTTGATCGACAACAAAAAATACATTTGTAAAACGTGTAGTGAAATGACGGTGGCAATTTTTTATTTTGAACGTCTTTTGGAAGTTAGATAAGGCTGATTAATAGACGTCAGTAGTATATTTTATTGGAATTGTGGATTTGCCTATCAAGGTAGCCTTTACGTAATACAAAACATTAATAATGATAGACAAAGTACGGTTATAGTTCTTTACTTTATACAAATGTTCAATAATAAATACTCATATTTTATAAGACTGCTTATTGCTTAATCCTTCGATTCGATCGTGGATTCTTGGAAATATATTGTGTCTCGCTCACCGGTGAACTTATGAGCCTTGATGGGTTAATAATTATTAATTACGAGTATTAAGCTTAAAACCAGCCTGGTTTAAGCTAAAATGATTTGTGTTATTTCTGATTGCTGATTTAATTTTGATATAATTGCAATTATTGAAAATAAATTACAATTTAAGCAAATTTAATAGATACAAGTGTACACTCGCGTGCAGCGAAACCGTGTAATCGCACGATTAACGGCGCGGCTCGCACGCAACTAATTAATGAATGATTTCTGTTAGCGGTGTATCAATGAAACGTGTATGTATGACACGCTCATTTAAAATTACACGAGCCTTTTGAATATGCTTTAATCGATTCGTCATCAACAGAAATTAAAATTGATGCCATCAATTAATAATTCCAATACACGGAAACTTCGAACATGTGAAGGATTTTCAAGACTTGAAAACTAAAGGTTAAACATGTAATTGGCTACTGCAAAAAATTTAACAATTTCTTCTAGGCAAATTAAGCCACAGATTACTAAATTGTTCCTACTTGAAAAAGCTACGACCACCATAATATTATTCTCGTATTTGAAGAAGAAGAAGTAAATAAAACTGAACATCCCTTAATCCTTACTTGCAGCGGAAAAAAGTTTAAAAAAGCCTTTAACAGCAATCGCTAGTAAAAATAAATACGAACGAAAATCCGTAATAAATACTGCCTCGGATAGCCCGTGAAATACGGCCGAGCTGCCAATTACGTTAGTAAAAAATGTCCCCAGCACCAATTAAAATGATTTACATATCGATAAATCGCGTTGATACGGCCCCGGCCTCGGGTTGCGGAGGTGCTTTATTTGATTTTCAATTACGTTTTTGGATTATTCTGGACTCGTAATGGGGGAGGATTATACGGATTATACTTTAGTAATGTTTGAGGCTGATCTATGGCTGTGATATGTAAAAGTTGTGAATTAAGTTGTGTTCTTTGTTTTGTTTCTTTTAAGCGTTACTCCATATTTATAGATGTAGCTGTAGAAGTGAGTGAAAATTTTTAATTAAAGAAATTGCTGATACACTCGCATATAGCAATGCTTAACACTTACATCACTATTGTTTATTTAGCACCACATCTTTTTAACGGACTTCCGTTAAAGATATATTGTAGTAAATCTTTTAATAGAAAAACTGTTGATGGCATTCTTTGATAGGAATTCCATTATTATTAATCATCCAAACTATTAATCTCAAACATGACCATAAAACATAAATGGAGAACGTTACAAAATAATGGATTGATATATGAATGAAAATGTACTACAAACCGTAGCAAAATCAATTGATGTAACTATCATAACAACCATTGCATGGATTTCATTCATCAGATATCCCTTTTAAGCATTATCTATGGCTATCAAACGATCATTGAAGTTTTTAACAACGTTCCTTTTGCGACGGCTATTATTTTAAATTACTATATTTAAAATTATAATATGTTCTAGAAGAATACACAATTTCACTAAAATTACAATGTCGATCTAGAAATACCGTATTATTATTAATGTTTGCCTTATTACAATGTAAGTAATACAGACATGTAACACTGTATTATTATCAGTGGCTGAATGGTAAATTGTGGTAATAGTGGCAGCTTAATGGTCTGTAATTACTAAGGAGTCGGTAATAATGACATGTTGACATGCACTATAATTTACAACTGTTTACTGAGCAAGTTCTGTCATAGTGAATATTGTTGCAACGGTTGTATGCGGGTGTTGCGTAGGGGGACACTATCAACAGTATCAACATCGGATTTCACTTTAATAGAATTGTTGCTCCGATACCAAGAAGATTAATGGTTGTGGTTTTGATTTTTGTTAAGCTTGGTTGCTTTGTTTTTCTTCATATTCTTTTAAAGTAATTTACATATTATTACTTTCTTCTGTTATTTCATCCCTGAATAGAATAATGAGCCTGAAGTCATTTTGAGTTACTACTTTTTTCGGCAGGGAGTGCACTATTACCATGACGCGTGATTATGTCATACTGTTAAGTATTCAACTTACGTGGGTGCCTGTCACCATTGAATAATGACATCATTATTCCCAAAAACAGCTACCACATTGATACCGAAACCAACAAATTGAGCATTAAGACGCGACGATTAATCACAGAAATAGATAAATTATATTTTAATTTAAAGTTTCATTTACATATCAAATATGTAAGAGACATTCGACACACTCATTAATTTTATTTTTAAAACTCCATCAATCTCGCCAACGAAACTTATCAACAAAAAAACAACGAGCAACACATTAACAAACAAATGTTACCACTTAACCTTTTTCGTGTGATATATATCGTAAGCCTCATTATAATCGACCCACGAGCTTAACGTCACCCGTATTGTAAGGCGATAAGGTTGGAATTAACTTGAATTTACGGTTGTACGTCAAGGAGGTATCTTAGGTGTCGTGGAAAAGTTAATTTATGTAAAACTCGTCCGAGCAGCGATTATTCAGCTGACGATGGGCCGATAAGCGAGATTAATCGCGTAGGGCCGCTGTGACACAGAATAAAGAACGATAGAAGGCAAGCAGCAATAAATGTATGTAGTTAGTACTTTTACATACTACTTCAATAATAATTTCTAAACACTTTATCGTACCTCAATAATTACGTTTGACGGAGATAGACTGTAACATCATATTATAGAATGATATAGTTTAACCAATTTTGAAAAGCGTCATCGTTAATCGTTGTTCCCTTGTCGTTTGTCAACTTTGTTACTGCGTGTGTTCCATGAAACTCACATGTAACAGGGAGCAATTAAACCTTCTTGCCAAATTTGATACTTTGATACTTGTTAAAAATAAAAATACACGCATTTTTCTTTTCAATCACTTAGTAAGTACTAAAATGTTGAGAAATAGCTTCCGAAAGTTATCCTAAAAACACTACAATAATTAATGGACACAATGCGTGACCTCGCGCGCGCGCCTCCCCCTGCCTCACGGGCTCAATACCCGCCGCCGCGAGTGACCGTTCAGCAATGATTTTAAATGGAATAAAATATGTAATTAAAAAAAATATACATTTTTTTTGGTTAAATGGACTCTCCTAATGATACTTACCTAAAGCCCTGGAAAAAAGCCCTGGAAAAAAAATGGCAGGAAGGTTTCATTGCACCCTGTATTGTTTTAAATGCTTGCAGGTTGTACCGTGGTCCGTGACGCACTTATATCGACTTTTCGGTGACTTTCCACCGGTCTATCTCAGTTATAATAAAAAGTCTGTCTCCTGTCTTTTCTTATTCTATGGCAGTTTCGTGTGGCGCTGTCTACAGGGTTAGAATTGTATTAAGCACGACATCCATTACGACAGCTGCATAGCTAGCACGGCCTTCCCCAGTCGATTCTTCGGAAGAAAGTAATGGCAGTTTCTTTCCCATGTCTACATATCTTTTTCCCGAGCATGGCGCTACCCATCGACTCGTGTTTCAGTGGACAAAGACAAGAAACTCTTTCCATAGCAACGAACATAGCAACGGTAATCGTACCACAGACTCTAATTTTTTTTTTCTTATTATGGCGCTCGGCTTTATAACCGTGGCCAGTGTCAAGTAAAATATGGCGGGGAAAGAAAATCGTAAAATGTTTACAACATTTTTATGTAGTTTTTCGGTTTTCCAGATTATCGTCAAGTCGAAAGTCTAATAAAAGTCTAAAAAGTAGTAGGTAAAGTCAACAAGTCAAGTCAGTTGTTTAAGAAAAGTGGTAGACCCTCTACTAAAACTTAAAATAGCACAAATTTAGGAAATAAATATAAAAATACAACGTCACTCTTTCGTATTCCCGATAAAACTCCTCTAATATTTTACAGATATGTCAAAGAAGCTAGCGATGTGACAAAATTTGTAAAATTACGAGTCAAAACCTATTTGATTCACGTAAAAAAAAAATGTTATCTACAATTTTTAATCTGTTCTGTTATCTGCATCACAATTCGCGCAAAAACTTCAAAGTTATACGGTACACATAGGTACTACATAAAATTTGGAAGTTTATAGGTATCGTTTTAGTGAAATTGAAACTAAATAATACTATGTCTGTCTCTCAGACTGGTCGAAAAAAGTAAGTAACTAACTGTTGTTGCTAAATGTAAACAATAATGATTTGTGGCTTACAATAATTATTCACTAAACCGTCCACTGGTATTTTGAAAAACCTAACTTACCTTTACTAAAACAGGCAGTCCTTGAGATGTTCGAGAAGCAAGATCCTGCCTTAACTCCTCGCACAAATACTCTACCATTTCTTTGCTGATTTTATAGTTTGCCAGAAACTCATTTTCTGACAAACTTAGAGCATTAGAAAAGTTGCGGATTGCGGTTCTGTCGCGCCTTCTAATGCATTTTTCATTAAAAAAACTAATTCTATATCGGTAATATCGCGCCATATTTAATTCCGATGCCTAAATCAAGGAAAAAATTAAGTGTGAACTGTGAAGTGAATGGAAACTTAAAAGACGTGAGTTTCTTCGAGGAAAGAATCAAGAAAGCAACAAGAAAGTAAATGTCAAAAGCGGATAAAAATGGTCGTCATGCTTGACATATAGATTTTCAAAGCGGAAGAAATCGAGATACGAAAGAAACATTTTCTCCTGTGTTTTTCCGGTAAAACTGTCAAAATTTGGTTTCTTCCGTTTGTCCGCTGACGGTATGCTAGCTCGGCTGGTAATGCTTAACACTTACATCACATTGTTTATTTAGCACTAGAGACGTGGAATTTATTTATTATTGGTATTTAATATTTATTTATTAATGGTACTGCAGTTTACAATGCAATTGTAAATTATAGGAAAAGAGAATTAAATAATGTTCAGAAATCTGTACGTTATAGTCCATCACTTAAAATCTAATTTTATTCAACTTCAGAAGGAACATCAAGATATGAAAATGTAAAAAAAAATAACATTTTTTCTAACCAAGGGTAAGGATTAAGGAAATCATCAGTCATGATTTGATTTATTACTTAATATTCATTTAACTTGGTCTTCAGGAAAATATAATAATCTAGAAAATTAGAAACACATAATTCTAACTACAACTAATTTGAATACCGCTAAATCGCTAACAAATATAAAAGCTACAATTATGCTAATAATCAACTTCCTTCGACTATAATGTATGCCATATTTAATTAGTATCGGAAGGCATAAAGCATTATGTTAGGTAGTATATAAAGGTATATCCTGCGGCTTAAGGGTCAGCCCTCTGAACTGCTAATCTGAACCAGCGTCAAGTTAAACGCCGCATAAATCTTCCCCGAAAAAGAAATGGCGTAGAGATAGTTTGCTACTAAATTGTTAAGTTGCTGAAATTTTTTATTTTAATAATGACCATGTGATTTGCAACGGTGTAACCTTTCAATTTATACAAGTTGTTAGTGTAAACACCGTTATCCTTGAAAATATCAAATGAGCCCGTCAAAATGAACAACTTTTATTTATTTTGTGGTAAAGGTTGTGCTGCAAAAATTTAATTTGGTCATTAATCATTGTACAAATTAATTTAAATAAAAGCAATAACCTTTTTATTTGAGAGACCAAAGATAAAAGAAGCGCGTGAATTGTGCAACTTTTTGTCTAGATCGAATTTAATAAAATCAGTTTAAATTAAGGATATTTTCACATCACAATTTTTGGAAAAATAAGTATTATAATTACTAAATTATTCATTAGCTTTTATCTCCTGTGAAAATATATTAAACTAAATGTATTATGTATTTTATTCACATTCTTTCATAAATATGTAACATTGCTAAGAAATAAAAGTTTTATTTCTAAAATATGGTTGATTGAATCTGAATCAAAATTAAAAATAAAACATACAGTGTAGGTAATGCCTGACAAAAATAAAAGCTACTCCACGCACGTTTCTGTTCCATATAAATCGTATTCCCGAGTCAAAGGGCGTGTAACAAGTAACTCCTCAGGCTTTCCGCTAATGCTCGCCAGTCGTACACCGTAAACGCTAACTACGTTATTATTCCGACTGTTACTATTATAATGTCATTATTGCTTGACGTAAAGTCCTGTCAAGTTGTACCATGCTATTATAGTTCCTTAAATTGTCAAGAAGCATCAAGCATGACATGTTTTTTTAACAAAAAAAGGGAAACGATAAAAAGTCATATGTGACCCATGATAACCTAGAATATTAAATTAAATGCACAATAAGAAATAGGTAGTACGGAACTATGTTTCGATAGATTTTGTACGTCAGGAGGACCTAAAAAGTTTCTCGTATCTAAGAAATAGAGAATAAGATAGAATTTCACAAAAACAAATCAAACAATTTACACAATAAAAATACGTCTATCAACCAATGATTCAAATTTCGAAACTAGCATTAGCACTTGTATTGTGTTAATACGACCAAATTGAAATGAATGGTAGGTAATGGTATTAGCAAATAAAAAGCCACGATTCGTTTTTAAGGCATCGCTACACCAGCAGCGGAAAATTTTGGGGAGTTAAATTAAAATGAAACACATTCAGAAAAGAATAAGACTCAAGTTACTATAACACTACTAGTGCAGTATCGACTGGAATCGCTGCTAGTCTTTAAAGTTTTCCTGCGGAAAGGAAACATGTATTAGATGCTTTAACGCTTAATGACGATAACTGCTAGGTAAACATTACGATGTAATGGTATTATAGGGTGTGCAAGCAACATGATCACGCTTGTAAATGGAACAAAAGCTATTTCTGTAATGCTCATAATTGCTTGGACATATTTATAATACAAAATAGGACGCGTTACTTCATAACATGAAGAATAAATAAAAAAAGCAAACATTGATTTAGATACATCACTGATCAGTAATTGAAAATGCTACCAAGGAAATTGATAAATAGACAGACGAGACTTACGTTATGCGGTCGGGCTATATCAATTTCAGCCTAACGACTATTTATTGATCAAACCGACCGAATAATGCATCTGCGTTATTTGGTTGGTTTGATCATTATATATCCACCATCTGCTTATGAATCAATTTCTTGGGTAATACAATTGAAATCATTTAAAACTTTGGTTACTACATTAAAATTTGAGGAAGCTTTCCTTTTATGGTTATGTAAATTTACTTACCTAACATAAAAGCTATGATTTCATGCACACATCAAGCTTAGCTACAGAAACTAGAGAACAACCACACACCCTTATAACAGTAAAGTTAGAAGTAACAATACCTCAAATAGCGTGTCCCTCAAACACCTCAATTTGTTAGATTAACAGGGTTAGAGTCTCAATTACCTTATCCAATCCAGGTGCAACTATCAGGCGACCCAAGCGTAATCATATCCGAGCGTCTTGGAGGAATTAAAAGGCAGTTAGAATTTATTGGGCATATCTAAACAACGTCTTGATCCGACGTCCGCAGGCGCAATCACAGTAACGATAATGTTACGACCGACGATAAGCCTACACCATACAGACCGTACGACTACGAGACGACATTAGATAGTTTAGTCTTTGAATCTCTTTAAATCATACGATTACAACATACGAACATACAAAAATATAACCTCTTCCATGTAAATGATTTTATACGTCTCTTTCTTGGGCTTCTTTTGGTCAGATGTAATTGGTATGAAATAATTGATTGGTTTTTGATAAAATAAGAGCATTTAGGCTAAAACTACCAACATTTTTTCTCGTCATTCTTCAAGACAGTCAAGTTCAGAAAAAAAACTCAAGTGAATATAAAACTTAATGAAGAATTGTGTAATATTAATGTATCTGATAAAACCGATTCATTATGTTATGAAATCAACGTCCAACATAGTTAACAATCTCTTGTGTATTGAAATGTTAAGTTTAATGAGGTTCCCAAACATTAACAGCGCTTTAAAATAAGTGTTACAAGTGCGCTAAGTAACAGACAATAATTGAACAATGTAATAATTACATTCGGATTAAAAATTACTTGCAATAATTAATATAACGCAATTAAAATAAACAATGGACAAAATCATAAGCTGAAATCTTAAATTTTTCGTAGAATATGTAACACGTAAACAAAGGATCTAGTAATTATTTATTTCCTAAAATAGCCTACATTCTTCTTCGAGAAAAAGTTTACCAAATACGAAAGTCAATTTTGTTATTTAATCTTCTTATATATAAAAATGGATTTTCAAATGTGTTAGTCGCGCTAAAACTCGAAAACGGCTGAACCGATTGGGCCGATTTTAGTATTAAAGTATTCGTAGAATTTCAGGGAAGGTTTTAAAGTGACACGAAGTTCACCGGGACAGCTAGTCTTCTTATATATAAAAATGGATTTTCAAATGTGTTAGTCGCGCTAAAACTTGAAAACGGCTGAACGGATTGGGCTAATTTTAGTCTTAAAATATTCGTTGAAGTCTAGGGAAGGTTTTAAAGTGACCTGTGACACGAAGTTCACCAGGACAGCTAGTCTTATATATAAAAATGGATTTTCAAATGTGTTAGTCGCGCTAAAACTCGAAAACGGCTGAACAGATTGGGCTGATTCTAGTCTTAAAATATTCGTTTCTACGAATCTTCTACGAGTCCAGGGAAGGTTTTAAAGTGACACGAAGTTCACCGGGACAGCTAGTCTAACATAAATACAGCTATCAAGTAGCAGCAATAATCTATTAATACTATTGCTGTTTAATAGGATGTAGGACTAGGATTAGGTTGTTGGTTATGAAACATTAAGGTTCTAGGTTTTTTACAAATTGTATCGGACATTGCATCGTGTCGTGAGTGTTGCAGGAGTCTCTGGTAATGGCGATCCAATTTACCCGATGGCCGCGGTCGGTATTGTCGGATTTTATGTGAGTAGATGTTTACAGCGGATACGACAAGTGTCGGGATTGGAAGTAAACAGAACGAATTCTGTCATTATCGTCATGGGATCTTGTAAAAGATTGGTTAGCGAAGAAAGTGGTATTGGAGATATCTCTATTTACAGAGCAACCGTATAATGTTTTGGGTTTGATGTTGGTATTGAATACCAGTTGATGGTCATTGGTTATAGATGATGACATAAGGCATAATTAATATAGTATGTACCTAGTTACATGATTTTAAGCCACCTAAGACTTTGCCAAAATCGAACTCTTTGAGAATAGGGCACATAATAATTAGTAATTACATAGTGTAGACTATGCAGCACATTTTTATTACGATACGATGTAACTTATTCAGTAGTTTTTTACCTATTTGATCTAGTTTTTGTGTAGTTGTAAACAATCCCAAATCGCTGCATTTCGTAGTCATTTGTTATGTTTACTGGGAACGTCCGAAATGTTTGTGTGAAACGTCAGGAGTTGGGAGCCAGCGGCGGCGCCCTTTGTCAACCCTTAGCCCTTTGCGTGACGCGCCGATACTTGTTAGTTTGAAGTTATACGATGTAACAGATGTAGATGCTGACATGATGACATAATAAGCGCGAAAGTGTGTCTCTGTGTTAGTACTTCAAATTTAAACCAATAAAAGTTCTAATGCTAGTTTTTATAGCGGTAAATTATCTAATTTTTATATTATTTTGAGAATCTTTCTTACAATTTGCAGGCTCAGTTAGACACTTTAAATATTAATCCCTACTCCTGTGTCTGCGCAACGAAACCGCTCACGAACGTCAAAAGTTTGTTCTGTATTCTGAGCGTCAAAAGTAGAGTGAGCAATAATTTTTTCTCTCCGGTACAGTTGAATGTTTTGGCATTGGTAAGTACCTACTTACTGTTGAAATTAGTGTTGTGAAAGACGAGATTTTCTTAGTTTTAACACGTTGTAGATATAAACACTTTCAAGCTGTAGATAGAACGATGTTCCTGGTCCATCTTTAGCAGCATCTAACTTAATGACATCGATGTGTGACAAAATATAGAACAAACAGTGCGTATTGACTATCGTCCTTCTGGGAACGTGCAGGATCGCCATTTTAACACAACGCCGCTAACCACAGCGGCACCACAAAGCCGCATGATAATTGTTTCAGCAATTCCACGGAAGTGTAGCTACCCGTTTTGGTTAAGTGAGAATATTGACTTGACGGCAAAATGTTGTGAAATCTTTGACATGCCTTCTGCCTAGGACCTAGGTGCTCTTAAAATTAATAAAATGTAATGCGCGACAAAATAAAACCCAAATGCGATTTAACCAACTATCCATTTTCACGAAAAGGATGAACTAAATAACCTCTGCAAACCACCCTTTTAGACCTTACAGGGAACCGAAGAACTCTTTTAATTTACATGCACTGACGAACAAACAGATGATAGGTCAACAAGGTCTTGATGTTCCAGTGATATCGACAAAGTTGGCGCTATAGGAGTACCACCGAGTTAATGTTGGGTACTGGGTAGGGCTGCGTCCACTAAATCTCTACATAGCGAGTCGAACATATCCGCTGTGGCTGTCCCCGATCCCCCACAGAATAGACATAGTGACAGTTAGACAAAGGAAATCTTCAAATCGAAAGGAATTTGTTTCTAAATCTGTCAGTATGTCCATGTCCATGACCATCTTTCCCATTTCTAATGTTATGCTAAGTCTGCTGGTGCAGTCAAATAAAGATATCGCTGAAAAGATTTCCCTGTGCTGACTGTACTTCACCTTGTTGTCCAACCACTTAGCACCATGTTTCCTCTCGTTAGCGACCGACCACTAAAACCCTGGCACACACCGCCCGTACACACCCGAAATGTTTACAAATTACACCACCGTTAAGTGGTAATGCAACAAATTCCTCGCCGATGATCGATACAGTGCGATACTGTTTGGTTGAGTTTGTTATTGTTGTTTGTGAAAACATTTTAATAAATTTGAGAACATAGATTCATTTCATCGTCATGAAATAAATATCACTTAATCATTCGATTGGAGATTCTCGGAAATGCCATTGTATTCTAATTTCTATTGCTGTCGCGATTACCGGTGCTCGTACGGGGCTTGATGGGTTAATATTCACAGTTCATCACTTTATTATGCGCACCTATTTCCGGCAAGAACGACATAGGTACCTAGATATCACTTTCTGTCATAAAAAATATGCAACCGAATATTAAACCTGCCCCTGTTTCGGAAGTCAGTTAAAACTATCTCATTTTCATTTTCCATACTCAGTGAAAACATGTCAGACACACATTCGCATTTACAATGTTAGTGTGGATTTAGATTGTCAATACAAAATAACAAACGTTAACACTTTCTCCAAATCTTAAAGAACAAAACCCTAAGCATTAAGTACAAAAGGGCACCGCAATAAAATGGTACAAATCCTTAAAACGACGGAACTTTGTCGGGCTATCGTCCGACACGAGCCCTTAGGGTCTAATAACGGAGCCCTGAAACCGATGGGCCCTGTTTCAACTTTATCGTTTTTTACTCTGCTTCAATCTTTCCTTTTTTGCGATTCGTCGATAGGGGTTAAAATTGATTTCTCGTAAAAAACAACAATTTCAATAGAACACAAGTTAACAACCAGTTTAGAGCACCTAAAATAATTTTGAAGCCATGCTACAAATAATTATATTATTTTTAAAGCATTCAATAGGTAAATTTAACAGCATACACATACTCGTACTTAATTTTTATAATGCGTATTATTAATATTTACAGCTAATTTACCCAAACAGCATTGTTTGGGTAAATTAGCTGTAAATAAGTTGTAAAAACGACAATACAAGATATAATTTGGCACAGATGTAACAAGGAAGGCTAGCTCTCCATTAAAAAAAGAGGAGAAGAGAATAAGAAGAAGGTTATACTACTAAATTTTAACCAACATATTCTTCCTCGAGTCTGGGCAGATTGTTAGTCCAAGAGCCAAAGGTTTATTATTGTTTTCCTTTACAGCTGACCGTTTAAATAGCAGCATTAAGCTATAACCATTAGAGCTGTCAGGAAATAAACGTCGATGGCAAATCTCACTTGATATAGTACAGGATCAAGCGATAAAGCAGTGAACTGACCGCTCGCAAGGGGGACATTACAGCAAATAAAACATTTTTATGGCGTCGTAACCAATATTCCTTGGCTTCACCCTCGAGTAATCTACAAGAAATGGGTAAAGAAATAATGAAATTTTATTGCTGATACTGATATTTTTATCGCCGTCGACATTCCTGTTTAACTTGGACGTTGTGCGTCTCAATTATTGTTATAATTACTTGTTTTTACTGGACTGCACCTTATAAATAAACCATAGCTTGGCATCTAGTTAGCTAATTTTATAAAAAAACACTTAAAGATAATGATAAAACCCGATCAAGGACTTGTAAAAAGCATCCTTGCTTTTTAATCGAGACACAAACCATTCCCAGCTTTTCTACCTAAACAAACCAAATTCTCCGAAGGCAAACCCGAGCCAAAAAGTGCATTTATTCTGCCCACTATTGCATCCTGGGACACGCAATTTCGCCACCGCCGCGGGTGTCAGTTTTTAATAAAGCCCCAATCAGCTGCTCGCCGGACGCCGCCATGTCACCGGAAATGGTGTTTGCGCCCTCTCCCGGCCGGAAGTGACGTCGCTCCGGGCTAAGAACTGCAAATGAATTTTTCATTTACAAGGGTATTTGTTTTTTCGGTCTAATGTCGTGAATTGCATGTTAATTACAGTGCATGTTTTGAGTTTGGCTGTTAATAATAGTAACATTACATTATGCAAAAAGGTTACAGATTTTATAGTCGTAAATAAACCCTAAGTTTTGGCACATTTTGTTCCGATTTTGGTTTACAATTTGCAATAACAAGTAGGATATATAATTATTATTATGCATAATATCCATTGCATCCATTGCTTTCCATTGCAATTTTCATAATTATTATTATGCTATAGACAAAATTGCGAATTTACAAGCAAAAACTATATTACAATAATTGAAGTCATAACGGAGTCGACAGGCGTCTATAAAATATCAATTTAAGATCGATCCTGTCGGCGACATGCTCGTAAAACTTTACTGCGCATTAAACGCAAATAGACGATAATGTCGCGAGCTCCTGGCCTATATCTATTGGGAATATAATATTGTGATAAGTTGTTGTACCATCGAGGAAATTGATTCCTAGGCAGTTGATAGACCAACGTCGTTTGGCCGGATCATGTCAATTCAATGTTAATTGTCTGTCGGCTGGGTTTGACGTAACGTGACCAAACTACGTAGGTCCCCCATCTGCCTAGGAATCAACTTCTCTAATAGTACATAGTAGTAGGTATAGCTATAACTAACTACTTTATGTTCTTCGAAATTAATTAATTACACAGGTTTTATTCAAGTCGGTTTCTTCAAGTTACTTTGCTTTTAATGTGCTGTTTTGATCGCTTCATGGTCTCGCTGCATTGTATCAGTGCTTTCCAGCCTTTTTGTAAAACATTGAAATGGTATGACAACATAATATATATAATATTTCACTCCAAGGGCGCTGCGAGTCATTGGTTGAATTATGCTGAACCAACGCATTGATGTGAGGGTATCGCAGTATAGAAACTCTCATTATCTACTCTAATCTATCATGGTACCATCGAGAATATTGATTCCTAGGCAGTTGACGGACCTACGTCATTTGGTCGGCTTTTGTCAATTCAATGTTAGGCTGTTAGCTGTGATCGGTCGGATTAGGCTAAACGCGACCAAATTATTTATGTCCGTCATTTGCCTAGGTCCTAGGAATCAACTTCTCTGATAAGTGATAGTGTACACACAAGAAGAAGTATCTCCCAATTTAAACTCCATGTTACAAATATCAAATAACACGTCTTGCCAGGAGTTGAGGAGACGGTTCCTCACCTGTTACTCGAGTGTCCAATTTTTGCTAGCAATAGATATTATATTGAGCAAGAATTGGGCACATCGATGACGGGTGAGAATCTGCCTGCCATCCTGGGGGGAAAAAAGAGAGATTTGTTCCTCTCTTTTTGCAAAAGGATAGTGAGTGTTGCGAACAAGAGAAATTCCAGTAAACTAATGTGATTGTAAGCTGTGATATTAGGGTAGTCAAACGTTGTGCCGTATTTTTATTGTTTTAATTTTTACATATTTGTAAATTGTAGTTTTAATTGGAACGAAATTTAATATTTAAGTATTTAATAATTAATTAGAATTTTTATGTATAAGAACTTTTAATAATGTAGTGTAATACTATAATAATTGGATTTTTATGGGGTAAAAAGAACATTTTTATGTTAAAATAAGTTAATAAGATAGCAACGAGCCCTGACACAGTTAGGGGAACAAGGAATTAATAAAAAAAAACAAATAACAAGCCTCATTAAATTTATTTCATAATAAAGTAGCGAGCATTAAATAAAAATCATTGAAATTCAAAAGGATTTTATATGCACTTGGTAAAATCAAGAACACTGTATGAAAGTGAGTTGTCCTACATAAAGGCCAATATATTTATACCTCGAATTAACGCAATAAAAACAATTAACAATTTTATTATGCCATTGTAACTCTTTGTAACCTGAGAATGCGAGTTATTCGTGTTTTTTAATGGCTCCTACATGTTTTACTTCATTTTATAATGATTTATGCAGTAATTATAGTTTTATGAATAATTATGATACAAAGGAATCTTATTTATGCACATTGTTTTTTGTGGAGCAAAACAACAACATTTTTTATTGTTTATCACAAGAAGTAGCTTAGAAGTTGGTGTTGCTTAACGAAACATGAGAAAACTCTATGGCCTATTCAAGTTTGTGATTATTTTTAATGATGATAAAAATTAAAAAGTAACAAAATTGCTCCAGAAAATGGAAAAAAAAAACTCTTACATTTTTTAACTAATAAAAAAATTATGAAATAAAGATGTCGTGTACCAGTTTATAATATTTTAATTACTTTATCATAAATAATAATTTTACCTCGTCGTGCCTTACTTGTAAATTGTAAGTGCTAAAACAGCGCTTGTCATTGTCAATAAATTAAATATCAAATAACACTTCATAACACAAATGAATGATTGTGTTCCGTTCACAATAAGATAATGATCCCGATCAACGTGTAACGAGACTATTATAAGCTGGCAGATAACGTGTAAGGAGGCCATTACGAGCTATACATTATGACTGCCGTGGGCCCCGGTTGTTCATCATGTATGTAAATGCTTTAATAGTGTTTTAATGGGTCAGCCGGTTGCATAGAGTAGGTCGGCACAGAGAACTATTGTTATACTCGCTTTTTCCGTGGCTTCGCCTATAATAATTAATAGCATAAAAATTAGATTTCCTACTTAGCCACCTCTAGGTGGAACTTTGAAAAGTCTTTTAAAAATTGGATCTCTACATAATCATATCAAATACATGCCATGGGTGCTATGCTAAAATATTATCTAAGCCATACACAAAATATCATTTAGTATTAAATGTTAATACAGGATAATATTATAAAGATAAAATATGTATTTAATAAGTATTTCACAAACCATAATGCATAAAAAATAAAGCATATAACATTGATTAAGAAAGTAATATAGTTAGACTTAAGTATAATATTTCAAGCACCTTGCAATTTAGCGCCATAAAACCAAAATAAAATTATAATAATTATTATGTGAACAGTCTGTAATTTTACGGTCTACATTGAACATTAATATGCTGTCGCCTCGAGGTGTTTGGCCACAACTAAGATGTAGTTATTATATTAATGATTTATAAAACAATAATGATATTGTTATTATAATGATAAAATTATAACCGTGAAACATTATGAGATAATTTGAAATTTATAGAAAGGTCAAAACAATATAATGGTAAGTACAAATTTAATAGTGACTAAAGAATAAAATATTATTAAAACTGTTAAACAGTCTCAGTTACAAAATACAATTTAAAAACTTCCAGTAAACCTATACTAGGTTTTATTAACTATTTTGCTCTATAAAATTTGACTTACTAACAAACGACTTTGCGAGACAATCTTATCGCAAATGTACAAAGCTCCCAACATCAGCACCGAGATAAATGCCACGATAAATAACGATTACACAATTATTTATTGAATAATCGCGAATAATAAAACGCATAATAAGCGGATAATGCTTTGATCGACCGTAAACTACGAGGTTAAAGCGACACGACGCGACGTTATAATATTGTGGTTATCGCTTCGGCTATAGCGATATATCGCTAGGCTAGAGGTAGTTATCGCTGTAGCTATAATATCTTTGGGGTTACGTAAGGGGCGTCCATAAACTACTGAATTATGAATTGTAAAAAAAGGAAATCGAGAAAGATGAGAGGCCATGTCAATATCTTAATGTCACAAAATGTTTCAAAATAACGTTTAATATTTTGTGAATATCTCACATGGCTGTAATATTTTTCTAGAAAAATAAGCAGTCTTTGTTAGTTATATATAAATAAATTACAATTTTTAGGCCAAAAGGAGGAGGGAGCAAAAAACCTCAAAAACCGTCTCACGTAACAAATGAACGCCTCTTTATCGCTTCGGCTCTAATATTATCGCTACTGCTATATCTCTATGGCTATATCGCTGCAGTATTACTTATCGCTCTCGCTACTTATCGATATGAACTTAACATTACTTTTGATATCGGCGGTTCGGTAAAATATGTAGCGATAATATCAACGTTTTATGAATCGTATATTTTGGTATTTTATTCATGGATTTACATTTATATGATTCGAAATTGTTCTCGATCTTATTGATATTGCTGCTATAACTATAAAAGAATGATGAGATATGCTATAATGTATAATTTCGTTACTTTGAATTTTTAATTCTTTGATTCTTTAGGTACAATTAGATCTCTATTGAAGACCATGCAATTTGATATTTATGTTATTTAGCATATTTACAACCTATTTTTTATATTTCACCCTGTGAATATTTTATAATTTATTTAAATATATTAATATCTATTATAAAGAAAAATGTTCTCTTTAATTTACATTATCAACCCACAATAATTCGCATTATGACGCTAAGTGTTAATAAATTATCATTTTATTTAACTGGTTGCGTTCGCGTAAAAAAAGTTGGGACATAAAATAAAATAAATGACGTCATAAAATGTTAAGCGGCAGCACCATTTATTGGCATTCGTTTTTATTTCTATCTGTTCCTTAAGTGGCAGTACGAACGCAATCATGTCGCTATGAATATTTGTGACAGTTTAACAGTCGCTATTTTTGTGTTATCATTTATTTCTGTTATGTACACTCGGGGAAGTTGATTCCTATGCAAATGGGGGATCTACGTAGTTTGGTCGCATTACGTCAAACTCAGCCGACAGATCACAATTAATATTGAATTGACATAATCGACCAAATGACGTTGGTCTCTCAACTGCATAGGAATCAACTTCCTCGATGGTACATTTTATGGTCGTAGTAGTTTGGATGATTTTAAACAGTTGATTATCATTAAATGTCACAATTACCACCCAATTTTTTTTTATTATTGCAGGTGCAAGCTTACACAATAGGTCTTTATTTCATTTTCCATCGTCAATACTATGTCTTGGACAATGCAGCAGGCATTGTAAAAATCATCAATAATTCCACCAATTTCTTGTAGCCAAACATTACTAAGAGAAATATAAACTTCTCGTTATAATATTCCGTCTAGTCCTCACCAGTAACGCCTGCACCCGAACTAAAGTCGTCAATCAAATCAAATCAAATCAAAATTGTTTTATTTCTGAATAAATTTAAAATAAATATTTTCAGAATGTCCTACATGATGCCTACCACCGGTTCGGGAACTAACCCGGCGAGAAGAACCGGCGTAAGAAACTCGCACGGGGCCCACTTTTTTACCAAAAAAAGCGAGAAAAAATTTATCTTTTAAAATAAAGTTTACAATTTTGTAACTTAATATTATATAATAATAATAATAAAAAGGTTTATATTTCACACAACTTACAAATAATGGTACAGGTAATTACAAAGACATTTAAATGTGTGAACTGGAGCCTAAGCTAGGATACCCTGTGTTTCAGGACTCCAGGTTCCACCCGCAGATTAGAGGAGAACTTAAATATTACGAGATCTTCTTTTTTTTTAAATATAAGAACTGTGTGTGAGTGTATGTTATGTGTGTGTGTATGTGTGTATATGTATATATATATATATATATATATATGTATGTATATATATATATATATATATATATATGTGTGTGTGTGTGTGTGTGTGTGTGTGCATGTGTGTGTGTGTGTGTGTATGTGTGTGTGTGTGTGTGCATGTTTATTTAAATGTTTTATATTATGTATACTATACTTTACATTTGCAGGCATCATCTTGTAGTTAATATAAGAGACTCTGATTCGTTATAGTTTAGGTTTAACAGCCAATTTTGCAGAATTGATTTGCATTTTTTCCGTGTTTTGTTGAATATGTTCAGTATTCTATTTATTTTGTTATATATGTATGGTGCAATGAATAAGTGTCGAGTGAAGAATACGGAGTTATGTTTTAGTACGCTACAGACTTTATCTGATCTACGTTTTTGCAGGATGGTCGGATCAAAATTGAGTTCGGAGTGTTTGTATAGTGTGGCATGTAAAATATAAAGCCTTCTGACCGATAGTACTTGCGAATCAAGGTAGAGGGTGTCAGTTGGATATCGAAATGGCTTTTTTAGCATTACTTTGAGGACTGATCTTTGTGCTCGTTCTACTAGGATAAGTTTAGATTTACAAGCGCCTCCCCATGCAGTGATACAATAGCTTAATACAGATTGGGCTAATGCATAATAAACACTTTGCAGAAGTTTAGGTTTAAGGACTTCACGCAGGGTTTTAAATATCCAAGTTAGTTTACGTGTACGTGCTGAAAGAAGAGTTATATGGGCGTTCCATGACAAAGCGTTATCCAGCATGACACCAAGGTATTTAATCTCATTGACTCTTTCCAGTGTTAGACAATCGCAGGGAGAAGACGCAGATTTTGTTCCACAGGTGTGAGCCTTGATGTTAAAGGTAGGTCCGGGTTGAGTTTTCTTTGAAATAGAGTAAGCTAAATATTTTGTCTTCTTTAAGTTTATCGTCAACAGATTTTTATGAAGCCAAGCTATGACGTGCATGAGCCCTTCCTCTGCGTTTCGTCTTGTTTCGGCCCAAGTGTCTCCTGTGAATATTAGCGCGGTGTCATCTGCATAAGAATATATATTTCCGCACGATGGTTTGTAATTACATAGATCATTTATATATACCAGGAAGAGACTCGGGCCCAAGACGCTACCCTGAGGGACTCCGTAAGTAAGGGAATGGTAAGTACTGAGGTGATCGTCAATTTTTACTTGTTGGGACCTATCTGTCAGAAAACTTTTAAATATTTTAAGGGTGTTTCCTCTTATGCCTATATTCTCAAGCTTTTGGAGTAGAATAGGGGTATAAACCGTGTCAAACGCCTTTGCCAAGTCCAGAAATATTCCAATGCATTTTTTACCATTGTCCATATTTGTAGCTAGGTGGTTAACAAGGCGTATGACAGCGTCTTCCGTCGACTTTTTTGGTTGAAAGCCAAATTGAGCCTGAGATAAAAAAAATTCTCGCAATAAGTAATTCATTAAGCGTGTGTTCAATAGCTTTTCCATAATTTTTGACAAAGCAGAGAGAACTGAAATCGGTCGGTAGTTATCTATGCAGTCTCTGCTTCCACTTTTGTGGATCGGATGAACAATAGCTCTCTTAAAACAATCAGGAAACACGCCGTGTTCAAAACAAAGATTTACAATGTGGGTAATAATAGGGGAAATTTTTTTAGAGATCATTTTCAGGAAGCGGGTAGGTATACCGTCCCATCCAGTAGCTGAATTACTTTTTAGGGAATTTATAAGATTTTCCACCTCTCTAATATCAGTGGGAAACAGAACGAATGAATTAGGGGTTGATCCGATCGATCGTTGAGCTGATCCGATTTCACAATTCACATAATATAGTCGGGGGTCTGTTTTCTTTTTCAGGTCGTCAGCGAGTTTGCCGCCAATCGAAGCAAAGAAAGAGTTTACTCTATCAATAGATGGTTGATATCCGTCCGGGTCTAATTTCAATAGCTCTGAAGCGGGATTTTTACATTTAGTGGTGTTAGTGATTTTCTTAATCATGTTCCAGGTTTGCTTGGGGTTTTTGCAGTTATCTATTTCAGACTTATGATGCTCAGATTTGAGTCGGTGAAGTAAATCGTTACAGAAATTCCTGTATCTGCGGTACGTAGTTTTGATAATATTGTCATTTGGAGTTGAATTTGCTTTTTTGTGCAGTGCATCCCGGTGAGCTATGCATCGTAAGATGCCTGGTGTTATCCACGGTTTGATAATTTGTTTTCTGTTAGGGATTTTCTTAACACGTGTATTAAGTTTAAGTGAATCTCTGAGATGTGAGACAAAACTCTCCGCAGCAATATTAGGATCACCAATTTCTAGAATATATGAGAAATCTCCATCGTTAATATCTTTGGAGGCATTCTCATAGTTTATTACATTTAAACTTTTCGACAGCTTAGTGGGATTAATAGTTTTATTTATGCTTAAAAGAACAGGAAGATGATCTGTTATATGTGTATTGATTATGCATGTTTGTGTATCAAGTTTAGTTTTTATCATAACGTGATCAAGGCAATTAGACTCTCTGGTCGGAAATAGGTGTGCAGGTAAAAGACCGTTTTCTGCTAGCAGATTAAGATATTGTTCGCTACGTCTATCAGTATTATTAGGTTTTATATCGATGTTAATGTCACCCATTATAATTAGCGTTTTAAAATTGGCGAATTTTTTTAAGTGTGTATCAAGAGAGGTAAGAAAAGAATCAGTATTGTGTTGTGATGGGGACCTGTATAAGCAGAGAATACCGTAATGACAGTCAATACCTACAAACAGACCACTGGCATCATCAATATTCAATTGTTCGACATTATGGGCTATATTATTGGAAATATAGATAACCACACCGTCATTTTGATTGTGGGTTTTAGATGTATAGTGGATGTCATAGTTATCTAATTGTGGTGGTAATTTACAATCTGAGAGACGGCATTCTGTCAAAATCAATATATCGCAAGGTACCTTAAGTCTTTTAAGGAATGCCGCAAAGTCATCAAGATTTCTATATATTATGCTTCTTATATTCTGTGTTATAATATTTAGAGTCTTATCAGGGAGTTTCAGAAAGTTCGCGCAATCTTCGGGTTCTATTTGAACCGACTTTGATACGCTAAAGATATCTAGTTCGCTATTTAAGTCATTAATGTTAGTCACCGTATGTGTTTAGTTTTAATGGTTTATTTAAAAGAATTGAATATACAATATCCACGTACATAATTGTAAGTCCTATTAATAATAATGTAGAAGTAGCCTTGCAAGAAGCCATCCTACTCCCAAGGTGTGTCATCGTTTATGAAATCATTGACCTTATTTGGCTTTGGCACACAAAAGCTCTTTAACTACTTTTTTAAATTTATTAATGGAAAGATTTTGAACGTTTACTGGGATTTTGTTGTAAAGGCGTATACATTGACCTTTAAAAGATTTACTGACTTTACTAAGTCTGATCACCGGCATATATAGCTTGTGGTTATTTCTAGTATTCCTACAGTGAATGTCACTTTTAACTTTAAATTTTGTTATATTTTTTCTAACATATATTACATTATCCAAAATGTATTGAGAGGCAACAGTTAGAATACCAATTTCTTTAAATTTATGTCTCAGAGATTCTAAAGCAGACATTTTATAAATAGAACGTATGGCTCGCTTCTGCAGCACAAATATTGTATTAATGTCGGCAGCGTTTCCCCATAAAAGGATTCCATATGACATCCTACTATGAAAATAACTAAAATACACTAATCGTGCCGTGTCTTCGTCAGAAATTTCCCTAATTTTTCTGACTGCATATGCTGCAGAATTGAGCCTACCTGCAAGATTAACAATATGAGGACCCCAGTGTAATTTACTATCAAGTGTAATACCTAAGAATACAGTGTTGTCAACCAAATTCATCTTCTCATCATTTAATACTACATTGGTTTGGACTTGCCTAACATTAGGCAAAGTAAACTTTATACATTTTGTTTTACTAGAATTTAAAAGTAAGTTATTAACATTAAACCAATGTACTATTTTTGAGAGAGCACTGTTTGCCTCGTCGTAGTTCGACTGTTGTCGCTTCACTTTAAAAATAAGTGAAGTGTCATCAGCAAAAAGCACTATCTCATTATTATTATCCTTAACTAGATAAGGTAAGTCATTTATATAGATGAGAAAAAGAAATGGGCCTAATATTGATCCCTGTGGGACACCAAATTCTATTTTGGTTCCCTTGGACCTTTTACTATTAACCTCAACCCTTTGAGTCCTATTTTTAAGGTAAGAAGTCAAAAGGCTGAGAGCAGAGTCCTTAATTCCGAAGTGGCGCAATTTCCTGATCAATGTAGCATGCTCAACACAATCGAAGGCTTTGGAGAGATCACAAAACACACCTAAGGCATCCTGCGACTCCTCCCAAGCCTCAAAAATACTGCAAAGATGTCCTATACCAGCATCCGTTGTGGATCGACCCTTAGTAAATCCGTATTGATTATCATGTAGTAAATTATTTGAATTAAAATGTACTAGTAATTGTTTTAAAATAATTTTTTCAAATATTTTACTAAAGGTCGGTAGAATTGATATAGGCCTGAAATTCGTGGGATCCGATTTAGTTCCGGCTTTGAATAATGGAACAATCTTGCTATGCTTCATTAAATCAGAAAAAACACCATTTTTTATGCAGTCATTAAAAATCATTGCTAAATGAGGAGCTACGATGTCAATTATTGATTTAATGATTTTTGTAGACATGCCCCAGAGATCAGCAGTGTTTTTAATACTCAACAATTTAAAGGTATCAATAATATCTCCGGGGTTAATTTCTCTAAACTTAAAATTGACATCACATTCCTTTACATTGTCTCTGAGTAGCTTTTCGGCAGCTTCAGGCGAAGAATTTAAGTTTTTTGTCAGCAAAAAACTTTTCAAAGACCGTCAGCAAAAAACTTTTCAAAGAATGTCAGCAAAAAACTTTTCAAAGACCGTCGCAACTTCTAGATCATCTTTTTATTTTCAAAGTACAGTTCAAAATCAGAGCTACGACCGGTGACATTTCCAGTCTCACCAGCTATTACCTGCCATGTAGTTTTGATTTTATTTTTAGAGTTTTTAATTTTATTTTTTATATAAAGGGCTTTAGCAGCTTTACAAACTTTTCTAAAAGTTTTTGAGTAGTTTTTAACATATGCTTTAAATACTTCACTATTGTTAATACACCTTTCATCATATAAGTCATATAATCTTTTCCTACTTATTTTTATTCCTTTTGTTGCCCAATTAATAAATTTAGTTTTTTTATTTCTATTTCTAACCGTTTTAGAAGTAAATATTGAATCAAATTGAGTTCTTATCACCTTAAATAATTTATTAAAAGCTTCATCAGAGCTATGTGACCTGTTCAATAAATGGATATTTGAATTTAATTTACTTCTAAATTGCTCAATACGTTTTGTGGTCACAGGAATAAACACAAGATTTTTCTTCTCATCATTGTCACATTTGATATTAAAAGAGGCTATTTGTCCATAGTGATCAGAACTTAGCTTATTAATTATTTCTTTTTTGTATGGAATAAGATTAGTAATTATGTTGTCAATACAAGTGGCTGTAGTCTCACAGACTCTTGTAGGTTCCTGAAACAATCTGTGAAGGTTATACGATTGAAATAAAGATGTGAATCTAACAGAAGTTGAGGTTAAATCTAATAAATTAATGTTAAAGTCGCCACATATAATAACATTTTTGTTAGATGCACATATTTTTGACAAAATTTGTTCCATAGTTACTTCAAAAGATTCGTATAACCCTGATGGAGGCCTGTGTACGCTCACAATTATTAGATGGCTCAGCTCTATGCAGGCCACTTCTATTATTTGTTCAGTAGAGAGACTCACAATATCCTTACGTTCCTTAAATATCAAATTGTTTCTGATTAAAATTAAAGAGCCGCCTCTAATGGCATTTTCTCTACTGAACGAACTTGCTATCTGGTGATCATTGAAATTGAAAATGAGTTTGTGTGATCTGAACCAATGTTCAGATATACACATAATACCAATGTAAAATTCATCACCTTCATGACAAATGGCTGCGGCTGTGCACTACTTAGTATCATCCTGTCGTATAATGTTGACACTAAGCCAGACGCACTTATTTATAAAATCGACGAAACGTGTAAATCTTTCCCAAAAAATCTAGACATCAGATTTATAGAGGTCGAAGCTTATGAAACATTCAAAGATGCATTTCGAGTGTTGAGGTTATTTTTTATCTGTTTCTAGACGGTTTAATGCGTATAAAATCTGTTACATATGATATATTATGAATTGAAAATATGAAATATGAATTGAAAATATATTATTGAGTATGTAACAGTCCTTTATAATAAATAAAGAAATATATTTACATAAAAATTTTCATTTTTTAGAGCGCGATGTTTATTAAGAAAAAGGGCTGATATTCTGATAATAATCTTCCAGCCTTTCCCAAAGTGGGCGATAACGCCCCCTCGTGGGGCCTAAAGGGCCTAAAGGTACGGGACCCAGAAAAAATGGAGGCGTTGTGTTATAGGTATAGGTATGGATAATGGAGGCTTGGAGGGTGATTTATAATTTCATTTCATCTTGTTGCATTTTGAAATTAAATGCTTCTATTCCCTCACATATTATATTAGTTTTAATTTTTGGCTAGTAAGTTTTGGATGTGACTTCTTAGAATACATATTATATAATAATATTTTGTTAAACGAAAATTCTGGTATGGAAGAAAATTTGGGTATGCAAATTAAGTCTGTGGTAAGTAAAAATATGGTTTTAAAACGACAAATTTTAGCATATTGTATATTTACATACTTTTATAAAATTTGGGGCAAAACCCCCTTAATTTAAATAAAGATTAGAAAGTAGGTGAACCAGCGGGTGCGTTAAAATACCGTCGGTTGTATTATACTCACTTGAAAAACAATACGTTTTTGTGCCTCATAAGGAAAAATTTTTAATTTTAAAAAAGTTAATAATTTTTTTAGCCTTATGGTAAGGTGCAGAGTCCTGCATGCATATGCAGGTCCCGTCTGGCTGCTATTCAGCCATCTGGGGATGGAGATGACTTTGTAAAACTAGCAGATATTGGTCTTAACGCATGGTTTCTTCAACCACGTATAGTAGACCATTCCCGTTTGAGCTAATCTCGTCCCATGTCGTAACCGATGAAGGAGGTTTCACTCGTTCAATAACACAGTTTTTATAAAAAAATTCATGTCGCCTTCGGTGAACAAACTAGGGATTGTCCTGGAGGATCTGAATCTATTGGGTCATAATATTAAGGTCACGCCTTTTTCTTCATAATAAAAAAAAATGAAATTAAAATAACTTGTTTTCCTCCTTTCAGTATTCCTCAGGCCAGTGTTTTTACATTGTAGCAAACGCCAATCGCTTAGCATGCATGCATCTGGGGTAAACTTAGGTTTTTCGAAGGACGAAAACAACTGAAATTCAGTTTCTTCGGTTTCGCCTTAGCATTCTGTTAGATAAAGCTACGCCAGCATCATCTAACAAGCAGGCGGCGGTCTCTTTCTGCGAATTTGTTATGTCGCAGAAAGAGGCCACGGAGCGGGACAGAGAGAACGACCCCACCTCTCTGCCGCTCCGCCGGCGTAGGACGGGAGTGCGGAGGCGTCTCCAAACTCTTGTCTGACGGGGCTCCGGGAGAGGATGGGAACCTCCCCGGCTTAGCCAGCCCCGGCGTCGAGGGGAACGCTTTAGTTTGCCTAAGCGTTCCCTTACCTTTGGTGGAAGTCCGGTCCCTGAGGTAGACCGGCCGGTCATGGAGGGAGTCCCGTGCTTGTTGGATCCGGGATGTCCCTCCTTATACGGCTGAAGGCGAACCGCAGGTTGTTTTAGTGAGTAGGAGTCTCACATACCCCCGGGGTACCCAACCCGGGGCACCCATGATGGGTTTCCCCTCCGACATCAAAAAAAATAAAAAATAATATAAAAAAAAACATCATCTAACAAAACTTTTATGACTTTCAGGGGTTTTCTTCTGTTCTCAATAATAAAACGCCTCGTTTCCTCTCCTGTTCAAGCAGTCGAAAGACGTTTTCTACCACATTTATCATCTCGCTATGGGGACAAATTTTTTTTAGGTTCATCACTTTTTTATATTTCAAAGTGTAGACTGGGTAACGCCTACTAGTCTCACAATTTCTCTCCGGGTATGATTGATATGACTCGAAGGTGTCTAAATTTTAGATTTATTTCTAGCTGAAATATCTGAATTCTTTCCCAATGGCTACATCTTTCATTATTTTAACTTAAAATTACATTATCACAAAAAATAACCAAGAAACACTAGAATCATGTGTTAATACCTATTATTTATACATTATAATAAAATAGATAAGACTTAAGTGTTGCTTTTTATAACACGTTTCACGCAAAAAACATTTTTAGCGCCTGTGTCTCCCTATTGCACGCACTTCGCACAGGAAAATATGACAATAGTGACTGTCGTACTAAATGGTGTTATTATTACAAGATTATTATTGAATAATAAATGTTACTGACTCACAAAATGTAGAAGATAGCCTAAAGTAACAAAAAATAAAAGAAAAAACTAAAACTAACAACACAAAATGGCTAAACAATCACTCAATACAAATCTATGTAAAAAACTCACACTGAGTATATTAATTTGGCCACCCACTGTATTTTTTTGTCAAAGTGGGCAGTAAACAAAATGTGATTGGAAACTCCTGCCTGATCTAGTTCTAAAAATTATTTTCATTGTAAAAAAAGATTTGAAGAAGGTATGGCGATTAGCTATAATAAGCTTTGGAGAAGCTGAAATTTTAAAAGCCTAAAAAATATCTTTGTATCAGATATTATATCCAGTGCATATTAGACTTTGGTCCTATATGCACTGGATATGTGTAAATGCATTAGTCTTTGACGAGTGTAACACAACCTTTACCAAATAAAAACTCCCAAAAACTGAATAAAAAATCTAATTCCATGTTCGTCCAGTTTACAAAAAATGATATTGTCAGGCTAGATCCTTGGATTTATTAATGTAAGAATTATTCTGTATACATCTTCATGAATAAGGCATGGTCGCGGACGTGTCTTGTGGTGACTGATGGTCCCCCCTATGCAGTTGTTTGCAGTATAATTCCAACATTTGAGCGTCCAGGTCATTCGTAAATTATTCCTTTTCGACCTTGTCTGGCACTTCGTGCACTCTGTTTGCGCTTGTCAAAATTATTTTTGAATTTTCCGGTTTATTTACAGACTATATTCTTGGTTACTCTAAAAGTTACATCATGTATTTAATTTCTCTTTTTTCAGGAAAATAAAGTATTGACATGTAGAGTTAAAAACAAATATGTATTTTGTGTCCTTTGAACTGCATAAATGATATTATTTCTATTTTTGTTCCTTAATTACGTTACCTACCTAATACTAAATTCAATTCGCCGGTGACGTGACTCATTCATGAGCATTTTTACCAGAACGTCTGAGAACAAATCCGCACGTATACACAAGTTTCGGATTACAATAATTGCATCATTATATTTAAGTCTGTCGCCAAAATATTTGGGAACCATTTGCAGCGTTTACATTATTCAGTATGTTTTTGCCGAAAGTCTAGGTCATTGGCGGTATTATGTATGCTTATTACAGATAGACAGACGAATAAAATTATCATCATGCGCTGGAATTAGAATCATTGCAGAACTGTATCATATATTCACAAGATTATTTTTCAATTCTTGAGTAAAGATACTGTTACAAAAGGTAAATTAGTAGAGTCAATACTTACCATCCGCTCTCCAAAAACCTGGAACAGTCAGAAAACACTTTAAAATCGAAACAAAAGAGAACATAAAACAACTGCAATCGACAAAGGCTTAACCCGGCATAATTTCATAATCAATAGCAGCTGGTGGCATTACCATAAAAATTCAATAACGTCAAGTACAGAGCTTGTCGGCAATTAAGTTGTCGGCGTTGACGGATACGCCGACAACGCCGACGGTATCTTATCGGCGAATGCAAATCACGCCGACAATTTGCGGGACTGAAATACGTCTGTTTGTTGCTCTAATCTGCTAATTAGAATCAAAGAATTGATATTAGAATTGGAGTAGATTAGAATATTACTGTAAATACAAAAGTCGTTTATACAAACACAAAGTTACATTAAATTGAATAAACTAAAGTGTGAATAATGATGCTGATAAATATTTCATAAATAAATATTCAAACTAATATTGACACACCATAGCTGTATCAAAAAAATATATCAAACAAAAGTGTAATTGAACTTATCACTTTATTTTTTGAAGTCGTAATATTTCGTGTAGGACTCAATTATATCGTCAACGTATAAGGTCGGGCATTTAACGTATTAACAGACATGAGTGTCGCCGTATACGGCCCTATCACAATCAATCAATATAATGTACACACCTTAAACTTAATTACGGATAATAAATACCAAAACCAGTTACTATAACTTAAAAGGTTAAAGGAAATGTGCTTGTGGACAAATAATTATGAGAAACAGGCCATAAATGGTTAGGTGGATTTCACATGGCGTTGTATTATTAATTATTTTAAACAATTAAAAATATAAAAAAGCTTAAAAATTGTATTCTTAAAAATTATAGGCAAGTATGCACGTATTTTTTAAAATCATAATTATTGCAGATAATAATATACAAAACAAAAGAGCGATAAAGGACTAGTTAGGAATTCTGCAATGGATATAAGACAGTTAAGCGCAAATTAATTCACTAAAAAGAAAAGAAAGTAGAATGTAACAACACGAGTACACGTAAGTATTGCCATAAAACGGATTGACAATGCAGACTTGAGGCAATAAACCATAAGTTTAGTGGCAAGCTGTCGATGTTGTCGGCAAAAAGTGATTGTGATCGGCGATATGAATAATGCAGGCTCACGCACTTAGCGGCTATAAATAACGATTATAATTTAGTCGTGTCGGCGTAAATCGTGAACGCGCCTTTACGTGTAGGTGTCGGCAATTGTCGGCGAATGTCGGCGTTGTCGGCGATTCCAGTTAATTGTGACACAGTGTCAATTAAATTAACAGTTCATTTCGATTGCGATATTAATATTGTTACCACAATCGTTTTGATTGAAATAAATTGAAGTAGTGATTTTGTAAACTAAGTTTTTAATATATTGATAATTTATTTATGAGAATATATTGTATAAATACTTTATATACCAAGGAAATTTTCAGCAGTCTGGTTCATGTTTATGGGTCACATAACCCATTATTTAAAAGCTACTTTTAAAGGAAAACAGTAAAAAAATGATTATTATAAATATAAACTAAAAACTCTAAATAAAGAGTATAATACTCGTAATAAGAACGATGACTGGTGAAGCAACAATTTCAGAATTTTAACCAGCTGAGTCACATCAGTCAGTTGTTTGATTGTGAACTGTGTCAGATCGTCGACTGTGTCAGATCGTCGACTGTGTCAAATCTTCGACTGTGTCAGGTCATCAAATTAAGCTGTTTTAGATAATCAACTTTAGATTGTGTACTGTGTCAGATCGTAAAATGTGTCAGATTGTCTATTCACAAACAGCGCGACCGTGTGTCGCAGGGAAGGCTGTTAGTTTTTGCCCAAGCCGCAGATTTATGTCGACGACTCATAGATTTATGAGTCTCCGACAATGAGCAGTGAGCTGATGAAACTCATTATCTATTACTCAAAGCTTTTGACTATTCAGTTAAATATAAAGTTGGAGCTATGACTTTTTTGGACATGCTGTATCTTTTTAGGCAAATTATTTTTTCAAAGTAGAGTATCGAAAGGAGATTAAAAACCATATGTTTCAGTTAATTTTATCGTCGAAGTCCGAGATCAAAAATAGATTTAACTAGATATGTATGTAATTTCTAGAGCAGAGGTTCCCAAACTTATTTTGTTTATCGGGCACTTTAAGAACAAATTATATTATTTTAGCGGCCCCATTGTTTTAATTTTAAAAACGAAATTGAGCGCATACACAATACCCCCATTTTTTCTGGGTCCCACATCAGACCCCTTCAGACATTTAGCGCCCACAAGGGGGCGTTATCGCCCACTTTGGGAAAGGCTGTTCTAGAGATAGCAACGAAAACATTTTAACTAAGGGTCGATGGTATTAGATTAAAGACATAAGAAACAGTGTTAGTCCCTTTGCATAAAAAGTCAGATCCAATAATTTATGCCTCAAAAGGAGTCCACTACAAACTATGTAGTTTGTATAGAGTTAAAAACACTGCAATTTAAAGGTAATGTTGGCAATAATGATTAACCTACCTTATACGTCAGGTAACAATTACTCGAGTAGAGTATGAATAGCTTTTTACAGCTGTAAGTATTATATGGCGCATTTTAATTAAGCTAATTATTCTTACGCCTCTTTTAATGTAATCGTTTGACTATAATGTATACTTAAGTATTTTTAAATTCATAACAATTACGATAACCTTTTATTACATTACTGATATGGTAGATTTGATGGTTGATTGTAGAGTTTCTTTTAAATTCTTTTGCCGACATTTCTTCATGAATAATAATAATTACATTGACGAATGTCGTTTCTCGTTCATTATTTACCGTTTCCATAGAAAATGATGATTGTTTAGGAACATTAGCTGCGCAATTTTGTAATTTCAAATTATATATTTCGGTCTCAAAGATAAAATAGAACAGAGAATCCTCTGACATCCAATTTAGAGTAAACTACGCAACTTAATTTAATTTATTGTTCAACTAGTAATTACAAAGCTTTAACATCAGCTCTTTATTGAAAATGAAAAGATACTTAACACTTAAGGCCACATAATTATCTCGGTAACTTTCACTATGTCAATACGAAGGCTCAGTGGTAAGCAGCCAATTACCTGTAATTAGTCTGTCCATATATTATCACCCGTAATTACTGAACATACAGCCTTACATACGTACTATACAAATCATATAATTTTATAGAGTAGTTTTACATACATACAATATTATTTAGGGATGTTTCATACTAATTTATGTACAGGGTACATAAGTATGTATATAACATATACATCGAATGATGATTGTAGTTTCGCTATGGGAGATTTTATTGGGCGCTAGATGAAATTCGTAACGCGCAAGAACATTTTTCAGCAACAAAAATTATCCTGTCCTTTCCCGGGACGTAACGTACAAGTAAGTAGGTATTTCTCCATACCATATTTCAACTAAATCGGTTGAGCCGTGAGCGGTTTAAGCGAGATGAGTCATGAGGTAACAGACAGACCGACACACTGTCGCGTTTATAATATTACCTACTAGATGGCGCCCGCAACTCCGTTGCGCCTAAATTCGTTTATCGCGCGGGAACCGTACATTTTTCCGGGATAACAAGTATCCTATGTCCTTTCCCGGGACTCAAAGTATCACTTTACCAAATTTTAGCAAAATCGGTTTAGCGGTTTGGGCGTGAAGAGAGAAGACGGACGGACGGACGGACGGACGGACGGACGGACGGACGGACGGACGGACGGACGGACGGACGGACGGACGGACGGACGGACAGACAGACAGACAGACAGACAGACAGACAGATAGACAGACAGATAGACACACTTTCTTTCGCATTTATAATATTAGTATGGATAGTATGGATTATAGATTGAACTATGCAAAGTGACTTGCAAGTTGCAGCCTCACAAGTCACATGATCACGTTTTTAGGCTCGTCCACTCCTTGTTGATTTTGAAGTTCAACTTCAAAAACCTAAAGCCTAGCTGGTCATCCCTATCCGTCTCTTTTGCCTGCTGTGTGTCTGGCGTTGTTTCACTATGAAAAAAAAACCTAGTCAAAAGAATCGAGAGAGTTCATCTTATGGTAATAATCATTAAACATGGAAATGGTCTGAAGTCTGAACGGTCTAGTTTTTGTTCTCTACCTGTAAAGATCAAGATAGTGTTAATCGGGATAAGAAAGAGTAAGATTATGGTGTGTTTTTTGTTCAGCTTGATGTAGGTATTGCTTATAAGAACATGCATGCTATTTGCTTAATGGCTTTAATATTCATGAACTAGCTATGCTTGTAGCATTATGCTATAAACAGTAGAGTAACATAGTCGTGTTCTTGAAATTAAATTCGTTCAACATGGAGGCAAGTTTTATATCCGCGACTTTTGATTAAGTTGTTCTGCTCTCTAAGTTATCTGAAGCTTCCGTATGCTTGCATTAGATTCGGAATATCTTGAATTAAAATGGTACTGTACAACTAATAAGTTGTACTGTGCTTATAGTGTAACTAGAAAGTAGAATCTGAAATAGTGTCCGAGGTACCAAGTTGTAAAAGAAATGTAATAGGCAGAGAGCGCCATCTATTGGGAAGTTGGGTTATTAAATGTTAGTAATAAAATATTTGACGATAACTTTCAAATAATTTGTTATTGTTACTGTAAATTAGAGAAGAAGTAGCATTGGTAATATTATATGGCTTATTAAAGTAGGTAGCGTAAAATAGATTTTGACGACCGCGTACGAATAGGTAATAAGAAACATTATTTTGTAATAAAATAAAAAATAAAAATAAAATAAAAATTGTTTTATTTTTGAATAGATTTTAAAAAAATACTTTCAGAATGTTGATACTACTGGTGCCTACCACCGGTTCGGGAACTAGCCCGGCAAGAAGAACCGGCGTAAGAAACTCGCAGGGGGCCCACTTTTTTACCAAAAAAGTGAGAAAAAAATTAATCTTTTAAAATAAAATTTACATGTTCAATGCTGTAACTTAAAATATACAATGTCAAGACATCACATACATAATGTAAGTCATACAATAGTGTAGGTAGCCATGCAAGCAGCCATCCTACTCCCAAGAAGTGCCATCATTTATGAAATCGTTGACCTTATAATAGGCTTTGGCACACAAACGCTCTTTGACTACTTTCTTAAATTTGTTAATGGAAAGATTTTGAACGTTTTCTGGGATTTTATTGAAAAGGCGTATACATTGACCTTTAAAAGATTTACTGACTTTGCTAAGTCTGATCACTGGCAAAACTAGCTTGTGCTTATTTCTGGTGTTTCTGCAATGAATGTCACCTTTGGTTTTAAATTTACATATATTTTTTCTAACATATAATACATTATCCAAAATGTATTGAGAAGCGACTGTCATAATACCAATTTCTTTGAACTTTTCTCTCAAAGATTCAAATGTAGACATTTTGTAAATCGAACGTATAGCTCGCTTCTGCAGCACAAAAATAGTATTTATATCGGCAGCGTTTCCCCATAAAAGGATACCATATGCCATTCTATTGTGAAAATAGCTAAAGTATACTAACCGCGCAGTGTCTTCGTCAGAAATTTCCCTAATCTTTCTGACTGCATATGCTGCAGAACTGAGTCTATCTGCGAGTTTAGCAATATGAGGACCCCACTGTAATTTGCTGTCTAGTGTAATACCTAAAAACACTAATTATTTATATGTAGTAAGTACACACTACTATTGATAAGACGTAGTAGTTTAAAAAAAGAATATTAACGAGATCAAATCAAAATGTTCACATCATTTCCGCCTAGATATAAATACATATTCATAAGCGATAAAGATAATTAAAATCCATCTATCATACAACACACAAAATGTTCAACCACAATAGAAACACGCACAATGGCGCCCCTTTTAACCGACTGATTAAAAACTAGTTAATTTGTTGCCGTCGGCGAGCTCAAAGGTATTGACGTGACAGCGAAACCGTCAAATAATGATGATAATGATATTTGACAGTGATGTGATACAAAAAGTTGATAACACCTTTTTTGTAGACAATGTAACTAGATTTACGTCGTCTAGATACATTAAAGGCTTAAGAAGCTTGTTTTGTTATAAGAACTAAGTACTAGTTATTATCTTGCATTTAAGTAAAAAGAATCTATCATCAAGATAAAAGGGAACTAATTTTTTGAGCTGTTTTTTAAATATTCGAGATGTTATTATAAGCAGTTGAAAAAATTATTGAGCAGTTATTTAATTTAATAGCGGTTGAATAATTATTGCGGCAGTAAAACATGGACAGTAATAAAATATCAATTGACGATTATTTTCTCATACAATGTCAATTCTAAAAATACTCGATCAGTTCAATTACTGAACGAGCGGTAAAAATGATGGAATGGTCAGTAAAAAAGATGGAATGAGCGGTTCGATAACCTAAGTACGTTTCGAATTACGAATAAAAGTTCCCATTATTACTATAAAAACCTGCTCTTATTATATAATAAGTTAATTTTAGCTGCTGCCTGCTACTAAGCAAATTATGTGGTTGGTATTATTTGTTTTTATAATATTATGTCACTTTGATAAAGAACCTAAGTATGTTTCGAATTACCAATAAAAGTTCCTATTATTATTATACTATTTAGTTTTAAATTCATTCAGTGTTGCAGTGCCTAAATCTCTTAATGTTAATTTAGTTTCTTTTGTTTCTAAAAAATTTTGTTTTGCAATGTAATTTTTACAGGCGTTTTAATTATTTTTATTTTTGCTAATTGGTAGGCGGTAGTCGATATATTCTTGTCCATTCTTTTATTGCATTGTAATGCTGTTCAATTGTTACAAAACTAATATACAAAATCTAAATTGCATTTTATTCAGTATCCTCAAAATCAAAGTTAACTAAATCCAGTTTCAATACGAAACATTCAATGAAAGTAAAAGTAATTTAATTTTTCATTACCAAGTACCGTCTATCCGTCCGTCCGTTCGTCCGTCCATCTGTCTGTCTGTCTCCAGGCTGTATCTTAAGATTACGTCTTAGACCACAACACAGATTCTAAGTGTCTAAACACACGACGTCGTCATGTCGTGGGAATCTACGACGCGCGTCACGACAGGACATCGTACGACGTCGCGTCCTATAAACTCATCTTTGAATTTCTACGTGAGTTTCTGCGACGCGACGTCGTACGACGCCGCACGATGCCGTGTCGTAGCTTCTTACGACGCGCGTCGTAGATTCCCACGACACGACGTCGTACGACGTCGTATCGTGTTTTTGTGTCCCGGCGCTTAGGCTGGTATAAATAGTCAGTACTTAAGATGCGACCCGATCTCAAGATGCGGTTCGGTTCGGTGATTGGTCCAAATTTTGACAGCCAACCAATCACAGAGCCTGAACTGAGTCTTGAGACCGAGATGCATCATTGAGTACTTAATATTTATACCAGCCTTACTTTCGCTTTATAACGGTACGGAACCCTCCATGGGCGAGTTCGACTCGCACTTTGCCGATTTTATTTTATTTTACCACCTCATTGTTTAAGGCGTCGCCTTGATAATTTGGCTGTAGCAATATCGATTTTTCTCAGCAATGACTAAAGCTAAGAAATTAAAGTTCATTGTCAGTATTCATCATGTCTTTTTCTTTGAATTACACATAGCATAACACGATTGGTCAAATTTTATAACACAGAATAATTAATCAAAAAGACCGAGCTGTAAAAAAATGGATTCCTATTTTGCCAACAGAGGAGAGTGATTTAAGCTTCCAAAATTTTTACATAAATTGGTTCAAGCATACGCTCTAATTTGCCAGTGCAAAGTTTTTAAATTACGCGACAAAAACCATTTTGTCGCTTACGCCCTTTCCATTTTTTGCAAGCAATCTACAGGGCCCCGAGACGGTCATACGGTTTGATTCAATCATTACGTGTTTGATGAAACCGTTTGATGTCGGTTTGAACGGTTGTCAAACGGCATTACGCATTTGGTTCAGTGCGCCGCCAAGATTAGACGTGTGTGATGCAGACAAGATTGCTCTGAAACTTCAAAATCCAGTAGGTACTAAACTAAGCAGAGTTTGTTCAAACGCATCGGAAGTCGGAACAGGATCAAACGGCGCGTCAAACACAACAAAATTTCAAATACGTAAATGTTTGAAAAACCGTGCAAGCTAGCTTTGTAAACGATCTAAATGGTTTGAGTCGAACCAAAATTTACGTGTTAGAATCAAACCGTTTGACCGTCTCGGGGGCCCTTAAAACATATCCAACACGGTTTTTTACTTTAGCGCGGAGAACTGCTTAGAATGAGATTTCTTACTGACAAATTCCGATTTGTTTCTGCCCAGACGTAACCGCTCATTCATTAATTTTTACTGACCATTTAATTATTTTACTGTCCAATAATGTTTTCAATTATTTATTTCATTATTTTTACTACTCATTTTTGTTTATTTTACTGCTTAGTTTTAACTGCTAAACTAGTTATTGAACGTGCCATTTATAATTTTTAACTTACCAAAACTACAATTTACAACTGCTCCTTTAAATCAGATAGTAGCAGTAAATGTAGCGTCCTTCTGTCAGTGATCAAAAATATATAAAACTTTTAAGCAAGTTTACCCTGCCTATACATAATGGATTTTATTTTATTTGATGTCACTTAAGGCCGTCCCCCGAGCCAAACGACCTTGACAATACATTTGCCGCGTTGCCGAGATCGCACCAAAACCCAATTTTTTTACACTTAGTTCAAAATTGACCTAAAAAAATTAAAACGTGGAATATGTAGTTAATGATATTGTCGATCTATTGGCGTGTGTTTCAAATAAAAGTAATTTGTAAATACTAAGGCCTAAGGAGATGCTGAATGTATGCTTGAATTTTAATAAATTGGTTTTACTTTGGAAGCTGATATCATGAGTATAATAAAAATAAGTAGAAAATTTAAAACGTGGAAAAGGATGTAGATATACTTACTTAAGATTATTGCTGTATTTTTATTATAACTCTGTAGCTTCCAAGTTATGAGTTTATAAGGCTCTAAATACGGTAAATTACGAAATCTCCGTAGGGAAGGCCCTTAATGGGTAACAATACCCGTATGATGACGTTTTCCTAACCAAATCTTTGGTATTATTGTTTTTCACTACTCTATCTTCTGATAATATATTAACTACAAACCTTTTTATTCTCAATCTAGTTGTAGAATATCGTATCTGTGTAGTGATTAAAAGTACGTGTATTGAATTCCGTCCGGCGGGCGGCGGTCACGGTACAATTAGGCGTCTCGCCGCCCCTGCCCCCGCTCCCGCCCCGCTCACACACTACGGGAATAGGGCTGTCGATGACGGGAAAATATAGATCTTTTATGGCAATTTATCGTGTGGAATACCTACTGTAAGGTTGAGTTAACGCCTCCGTGGTCCAGTGTGGGTTCGATTCCCGCGTTGGAAACATGTTATTTCTACGTTTGGTTAGGGCAATGTAGGTTGATCACCTGATTGTCTGACAAGTAAGATAATCCATGAGTCAGATGGGCATGTAAAAAGTCAGTCCTGCGCCTGTCGCGCCAGTCGTCCTTCCCACTGGGCTATGAGAGCTAAAGGAATAGAGAGTGCTCTTGTGTACTGCCCACACACTTGGGCACAATAAAATTACTCCTGCGTAACTAGCCTGGTTTCAATGAAGCATATAGCCACAGTCACCAAAACCGGTGTAGGACTTTATTATAATGGTTGAGATGAATTAAGCCGAACTGATTTCTATGCCAAAAAAGGATCATGTCGGAGACATAAATTGCATATCAAAATGTAGCGTAGGTTGTTCGCAATCATTTGCAATAATTGATAAACAATATGGCATCTTAGCTCATTACACTGTATTACATACAACATTCAGAGTCCAGACTCATATTCCTTTGAAAAGTTTCAGAAGAATTTGAAGGTTTTGTCTGCAATCTATGATTTCATACGTAAATAATTTCACGTTTCTTCATAATAGTACTAGTTAAGTGTGAATTCATTACTTTTTGTTATCATAACTCTTGAAAGTGTAACTTTGCATTATTTGATTAGACTATAGTTAATTGTTAAGTTGGTTAAAAAAGAATTATATTAAACTGTAATTTCATAAAAAAGTAAAACTTTATTAATTATTTCTTGAGAGAGGCAGCCCTGCGCCGCGGGTGGCAAGTCTTGAAGGGTTTGACACGACCCGTCGCCCACCGAAAAGAAATTAGTTAACACTTTGATGGCGGATCGGGTTGCTAATGCAGCTTTGATCTCGCCGGGACTTATTGCACCCGACGCGGGATTGGCCGGGGATATCAACTTGAAAGGAACGAGATGAGATGCTAAGTAGCATAAATAGATGTACATACTTAGATGTAAGGTAAGTAGATGTACCATCTTACTAATGGAAGTGTTTATACGATCGTAGTCAACCAAGTTTTGTTGATTACAGAACCCTAAAACGGAACCAGCTGATTTTTTGTTTATTGGTACGTTAATAGTTATGTATTTTTGGTATTATATACATATAGAGTAACATTGTCCTACAAATAGAACAATATTTATTTATTCTTTATGTACAATTTTCTTAAACTAGCTTAAAATATACCATACATTAATAGAGTACAAAGGTGTGCTTATCTCTAGAAGAGATAGTAGGAGATCCGGCCATAGAATGACCTTCACCCATCGTATTACGGGATGAAAATGATTTTTTTATAAAATTAAACATGTTAAAAAAAATATTTACAGGAGGTTGTCTGAAAAATTTGGTGCAAAGTGTAATTAATTAATAATTAAAAAATGTTTTTTTTTTTAAACATTACATTCATTCCCTTACGCAAAAAAACTGTATACTAATCGAAAGTATGTAGCTCATAGAATATGCAAACGCTGGGTTGACTTTTTTTTTCCGGTGCAATTATCAGGTAGGCAGCTATATACAGGTAAATCGATACTAGTAATTTTCAACGATCCACTTACGCGATAAACCTTATATCAAAATAAAGATAATTTTATTATGAATATAATGACATAAGGTTGAATGAATGTAATGTTTAAAAAAAACATTTTTTAATTATTAATTAATTACACTTTGCACCAAATTTTTCAGACAACCTCCTGTAAATAATTTTTTTAACATATTTAATTTTATAAAAAAATCATTTTCATCCCGTAATACGATGGGTGAAGGTCATTCTATGGCCGGATCTTAGACTAAGATCTCTGCCAGCAGACCTACAAGACATTGAGAAAAATAGAGAATTTATAGATAGTACACAAAAGAATAATGAAAACTTAATGAAACTAAACATGCACTAAAAACTAATATAAAGGATGACTATAATAAAGAGAATAATAATTATTATATTAAAACATTAAACAATATATTAAAGTACATTATACTTACATACATTAAATATTCACTAAAATATTAATCTTAATACATACTAATACAAAAATATACTAATAATAAAATATTATAATATATACTAATATTAAAATATACTATAATATATAATATTAATAAATAAACCTACATAGGTATACTAATAATAATACAATTAAGTGTTCAAAGTTGACATAAAGTGACTCTTCAATCTTGTTTTGAAGGTGCCCACTGTTGGGCTCTGCTGAATGTCTTCAGGCAGAGCATTCCACAACTGGGCAGCTCTAACTGTAAATGAGTTTTCATGAAAAGTTGTGTTGTACCACGGAGTGTCTAGTACCTTCCTATGATGGCATGAGCGAGAAGGTCTTTCACTTGGAGCTGTATAAGAGAATCGCTCAAATAGATACGAGGGAGATGATGAGAGTTTAAGTATTTTAAATAGTAATATTAAAACATGCATATCTCGCCGCAGGCGAATAGGAAACCATTGCAACTTGCTACGAAACTCGGATATATGGTCGAACATATATAAATCGAATGCACGAGTTTTGTAGCCGTTCGAGTTTGCTGAGAAGCTCTAGAACAATCCATATTTTAGGACCATCAAATCAAAGTATGAAAACCTTTCTATCTCTGATAGCTACCACTTTCAAGATTTTTCTCAGATAAAAAAGTTGTTTGTCTTATCAAAATGAAACTACTCACAAAAAATTTATTTGTAAGTAATCACAAAAAAAATGTTCTTGGGCTACCTATAAGTACAATGTTTTGTCCTTGTCTGAATTCTGATACACTGGGTAAGTCGGTTGAAAGACAAATAGACACATACGTGGAAGCCCAGGGAAGGTTAATATTAGAAGGGAAGTGATACGTTCACCAGGTCATCTAGTTTTCAACAAGTAACGAGTTTGATTTTTGAGTTTAAGATCCAAATCAAGTCACGAAATCACATAAATTAATAAACACTTAATATAAAACAAGTGAGAAATATCGGACACCTGCAACGATAAGCAGGTGCTGACTGCTGACAAAAGTATCGGATTTACATCGAGACAGTGCGGATACATAAATTAACTTGTTTATGTAAACTACTGCAATATATTACATCCTTTAAGTGGAATAATAATGGATTGAGTCATGGAACACCATGTATGTATTAATTTATTTTAATACAATTACTTCTAGTATATTATTTTTAATGCTATTCAAATTGTAGCAAATGTTAGTCGTAAATGGCGCTAGCCAAGAAAGAAAAAGTACCTAGCTTTGTAATATTGATTTTTTATATCAGAGCGCCCATTTTCTTCGCTAATTCTTCTACTACATAATATTTTTAACTTACTCTCTTTATTCACACTCTTTATTCAATTTACTGTTGATTTATTAAAATAAAATGTTGAGTTTCCTTATGATTAAAAACAAATTTTGAAGTTCCGACCAGTCAAAATTTATGTATCTAAGGTTGGTACAACTAATATATTATATTCTGTGTCTAAGGCCACTTTACTCTTAACACAAAATGGTTCGTTTAAATGATTTAACTACCACCCAATAAGAACCTCTGCTAATATTAGCACCAATTAAGGCAAAAAAATGTTTGGCGATTAATTCCACCTAAAATCACTCGCAGGTAGGTGAGCAAAAAAGCAAATTATCAAAATCAAAACACACATCAATCAGCTTAGGACTCGACCGGAAGAACCCATTATGTCGGCACATGCAAGACCAAAGACGGACAGACCGACCATTACCGAATATCAATCATGGTCTTTGAAGAGGCGCCGTTCATAGTTTTGCTTGGCTTATTAAAACTATAGTGCATTGATGTGGAATAAGTATAAGATCGACATAAAAAAAAATTTTTTTCATTTTAGATTTTATTTAGTTGCTTCAAAATTTCACTACTAACTTTTTTACCTCATTCTTTTAACACTTCGACAATTTTACATCACTATCGTCAAAAAATTGCTAGTCGTTAAATTATTTATTTTATTTTGAATTTAAGTATACCAGGCTAATTCCAAATTCTAAGGGCCAAGCCACAACACAGCGTTATCGTGCCCTATCGCAAAAACATCTCATTAAAATGTAGGTAGGTACATTATCCTTCGATCGCGGATTCTTGGATATCTATTGTTTACGCGGTCGAATTCGAACGCTCGGGAGTTGATCAGTTGTTGTTACCGTGTTGGATATGTTTTAGATTGCATGGAACAGCAAAAAATGGAAAGGGCGTAAGCGACAAAATGGTTTTTGTCGCGTAATTTAAAAATCATCAATACATTTCATATAAGCTAAGGGCAAATTAAAGTGTATGCTTGAACCAATTTATGTAAAAATGGAAGCTTAAATCACTCTCCTCTGTTGGCAAAATAGGATTTTTTTTACAGAGGTATTTTTGATTGATTATTCTGTGTTAGAAAAATATGGGTAATTCAAAGACAAAGACATGATGAATACTGACAATGAACTTTAATTTCTTAGATTTAGTCATTGCTGAGAAAAACCGATATCGCTACAGCCAAATTATCAAGGCCATGCCTTAATTTTCTTCGATGCCACAACACCGCAGTCCGCAAAGCAGTATTGTGGTTTGTGGTACCTACTGGTAAGTGAAAAGATTCTTATGAGCGTATCTATAACTCCGTACATCTATGGTGTAAGTATAAATATTGTATTCCCGACAAATTAACGGAAGAGCCCGTAAAAATCGGACTTGAGTAGTGCAGCCGCTCGCGCCGCCGCGCCTGCCGACAGTCAGTGGTAAAAGCTTTAGGTAAGAAGCGTACTATAGTCTATATAAAAGTATGCGTTATAACCTGCCAATGTAGACATAGCCTTGTATTCATAATTATGTATTCTGTGACATAACTTTAAATTAATATCAAATCTCCCAGCCTTCTAACTCCATGTTATTATAACATAGAATTCGTATTTTAATAAATACCCGACTCAAGTTATCGACTTCATACTAAATTTCAGAAAAATGGGTTCAGCGGTTTGGGCGTAAAGAGGTAACAGACAGACAAACAGTTTTGCGTTTATAATGTTAGTAATAGTATGGATTTATTTCAGGCAATGTGGCTCATATTGACTCTTCGATCGCGGATTCTTGGAAATCTATTGTTTACGCGGTTGAATTCGACCGCTTGGGAGTTGATACGTTAAAATAGATAGAGCACTATTGTGAATCAGATCCTTATATCGTAAAATGTGCATGTACCTATGTAGATACTAGATAATAACTTAAATTAAATTTAATTAGAACTTTAATATTTTACAGACAATAATATACGACTTTAGGCTAAAAAACAGCTATGATTATACCTGCTTCATAATTGCGTGTCGTTTCAACTTTGTAAGCGGTACTCAATTTTTGGGTCTCTTTGTTTAAAAACTACTAAAACTACCTCTACCTGAGCTAATCAGGCATAATTACCAATCCTGTAACATCGATCATACAACCACACCCTGTGTTTGAGTACAAAAATACCGCGGGCGGCGTGTTTGAAGCCGGTCTGTTTACACTGTGACCGAGAAACGAGTCATTCGGCGGTGCCTTTGATGTCTGATGAGATGCGCCGCCAAGTTACGCCGAATTTCCGACGTGACGCCACATTAGGCATCGTGGCGTGTTTCATTAATTTGCCTCATTTAAATGATACGGCTTGAGTGACCCCCCGGTCGATGCTACTGGTTTACGCTTGGTACTTGCATTTTAATGAATAATAAATTATTTTGACATGCCAGCCTCAAACTGCACGAAGCAAGCACGAGCTCTATTACGTTATTGATGTTAGAAATTAATATTCAAATTAGGTAGGTACCTAATACCTATATTATAAACTTATCAATAGATCTTGGATTATAGACTAGAACAGATTATAAAATTAGTTCTAGTACCTATCTAGAAACTAGTTATTAAAATGGGGATCATCTAATATAATTATAATTTATATTAGTTAGATGATCCAGAACTTCCTTTGTGCTTTCGTAGATTTTCCGGGAATAAACCTATTCAACATGCCGAAGCCCGAGAGTCGAGACTCGTCTTAACTATGTATAATATTATACTAGCTGTTGCCCGCGACTCCGTCCGCGTGGACTTCAGCTTATGCCTTATAGCGCGCGGTAGTTACCGTCATAGAGTAACTTGTATTATAAATTATAATATTGTAGGTAGTTCCCGTTGAACCACGTAGGCTACATTACTGCAAATTGCAAAATTTGCACGACAGAGGTGCTTCTGCGGTAAGCTTACTTCAAACTTCAATGTTTACACTTTACAGACAAACACAAAAGGCCCTTATTCTGCGTAGGCGGTAGGGGTTAAAAATTGGGGAGTGGGGTCGAAGTCAAACATCAACTCTTCTTAAGGGGCCGGGTACCCTCGAAATTCTCATACATACGTAATACCAAATTTATATTCTCATACGAAAATAATAATAATAATAATATCTATGGACGCTCCACACCACGTCAGTCTGGCCCCGTGCTAAGTACCTGAAGGACTTGTGTTACAGGTACCAGACAACGGAAATATATTTAATACTTTTATATCATACAGATATTTAATACACATCCATGACCCAGGAACATTGAAAAACTTTTTGTTCCGTCGGCGGGATTCGAACCCGCGACCCCCGGCTTGAGCTGCCACATACTCAACCAATTGAGCCACGGAGGTCGTCATATTTAACATATAATCGAAAATATTTAACATATTTGAGTTGTTTTTCAGTTTAAAATAGTAATTATCTAGGTTCCTGCACAAAAATTTACATCAAAATATTTAAGCATTAAAAAAAAATATTGTATTTGAATTTTTTTTAGTAAATTTAGTACTTAATATTTAAACACTAAAAAATAGAGTAAAACACTAAAAAATATATAAATAAATAGTAAATTTACTACAAAATATTTACTTACTAAAAATATTTTTAGAGTTTAAATATTTTGTAGTAAATTTACTATTTATTTATATACTAGATGACCCCCGCAACTCCGTTGCGCCAAAACTCGTTTATCGCTCTGGAACGGTACATTTTTCCGGTATAAAAAGTAGCCTATGTCCTTTCCCGGGACTCAAAGTACATATATCCGTGCCAAATTTCAGCAAAATCGGTTCAGTGGTTTGGCCGTGAAGAGGTAACAGACAGACAGACACACTTTCGCATTTATAATATTAAGTATGGATTTTTTAGTGTTTTACTCTACTTTTTAGTGTTTAAATATTTTTTTAGCGTTTAAATATTTAGTAGTAAATTTACTAAAAAAAATTTTAAAGCAAAAAAAAATTTGTGTTTAAATATTTTGAAGTAAATTTTTGTGCAGGAACCTAGGTAATTACTATTTTAAACTGAAAAACAACTCAAACATGTTAAATATTTTCGTATGAGAAAATGATTTTGGAGTTACGTATGTATGAGAAATGCCAAGTGCACCCCGCCTCTTATTACCTCAAATAAATCGACGTACATGGTTCCTTCAGGCTTCATCCTTACCAGTCTTATAGAAACACGTTTGAGAAGCGCTTGTGCGATGTAGGAGACGCACGGCGCCATCTTTTATGAATTTATGGAACTATCTTAATTTGAACAAATTTCGGTATTTTCATCCCCTTACAACCCCCTTTTCCAGTTAAAAAGTAGCATAATATGTCCTTTTTCAGGCTTTAGACTATCTGTGTACAAAATTTCATATGTTACAATCGGTTCAGTAGTTTAGGCGTGACAGGCGAAAGCGATACAGACAGACAGACAGAGATACTTTCACATTTATAATATTAGTATAGATTATGTCAACCAAATCGGTTCTGCTATTAATTGTAAGGAGGTAACAAACAGACATACAGACACATTTGTTTTATTAGTTTAGACTGGTAAAAATTGCAAACCAAAGACAAAGCAGACAAAGTTTTTAAAACTCTTCAGAAGTTCTCAACTTTTTAGTTTTTAGCAACTATCAAACTGTCTAAGCAATTTTCCCCAAATACGATATTCAATAAGAAATCATTACAAACCACTAAATAATGTATATCCACTACTTAATATAAGGAAATCAACTTATTAAACAAGTTATAATCAACAAAGCACACGTGGTGAGGCGGGGGGCGTGGCCTGCGTCGCCCCGCCCCCCGCGTCACAACATGGCCGCGCAGTGAAGCCTGCAGCGCTGCAACTGGCGATGGCAGTCACGATCAGATACTAGACTAGATGTAATTGATATTGATGATAACACTTGTTTATGGCTTATAATAAGACGTTTACGAGTTTATTTAATTTATGATTTTATATTTCTTGGCAGTCCAATTAATACCAGAACGCGTTTTCTTGAGACACGACAGGATTATTGCTAAACAAAAAATATGAAGATACACACAGCCACATACAAAAACTAATATTTTGTATTACAACGAGCTTTTGCCCGCGGCTTCGCTCGCGTTAAGAAGTATTATAGTATACAAACTTTCATCCCCTGTTTTAACCCCTTGGGGGTAGAGTTTATCAAAATCCTTTCTTAGCGGATGCCGCCTACGTCCTAACATCTACCTGCATGCCAAATTTCAGCCCAATCCGTCCAGTGATTTGGGCTGTGCGTTGATAGATCAACATGTCAGTCAATCACCTTTGAGTTTTATATACATACTAGCTGTTACCCGCGACTTCGTCCGCGTTAACATTGTGTACCTATATAGACTTTCATTTAAACTTTCAACCCCTATTTCACTCCCTTGGGGGTGGAATTTTCAAAAAAGCTTAAACACGTATCCAATCATTTTTAATCAGTAGCCAAAACATAAAATTTCATGTTTCTAACTCTAGAAAGAACGAACTTCCATTGAAACTTTCAACCCCAATTTCACCCTCTTGGGGGTAGAATTTCCAAAAACGCTTAAATACGTATCCATTCATTTTTAATCAGTAACCCAAAAATAAAGTTTCATGTTCCTAACTTAAGAAATGACGGACTTTCATTCAGACTTTCAACCCCTATTTCACCCCCTTCGGGGTAAAATTTTCTAAATTCCTTCCTTAGTGGGTGTCTACTTAAGAAACAACCCTACTCACCAAATTTTGCTGCTGTAACTTACAGTTTTTGCTCAGCGATGATGAATCAGTCAGTCAGTCAGTCAGTCAGTCAGGACATGTAATTTAAAAAAAAAATAAAGTTTCATATTCCTAACTTAAGAAATGACGGACTTTCATTCAGACTTTCAACCCCTATTTCACCCCCTTCGGGGTAAAATTTTCTAAATTCCTTCCTTAGTGGGTGTCTACTTAATAAAACAACCCTACTCACCAAATTTCGTGGCTGTAACTTTAACAGTTTTTGCTCAGCGATGATGAATCAGTCAGTCAGTCAAGACATCCAATTTTATAAGTATACATCTTAATATAATACATATTTCTTGTGTGCGTGTGTATGTGACTGAACTCCTCCTAAACGACTGGACCAATTTTGATGAAATTTTTTGTGTGTGTTCAAGGGGATCTGGGAATGGTTTAGATTCACAATTTTGTCCGCTGGACAATATTTTTTTTAATTAATTTTTAATTTATTAGTAGTTGTTGATTTTGGAATGTTTTACATTGGATCCGACAGACGGCTACCATCGCAGTGTCAAATTTTAAATAATATTCGAATTCGAATTTTAATTTTAGTCTGTCCCGACAGTTAGCGCTGCGATCAAATTAAAAAAAAATACTTTATATACTTAATATGGCAAAGAAACGTTTGCCGAGACAGCTAGTATAATATAGATTTACAATAGTCTGACTCATGACTGTGCGACTGTCGTGTCTCAAGTGAGTGAGCTCGCTCTTTAATCTTACTTTGATGCGCGCTGGCTACCAATTACCATCGTGCTAAACTTGTTCAGAGCTACTAATTATATGTAATATGTGGCTAAACTACAAAACCTTGTGGACTTCCCAACATCTAAAAGTTGCGTGTTATGTGGTCACTTTTTTCAGTCTAAAGCCACAAAGCTACAAAAAGTAACCATTAATTATGACAAAGCTGGTCGTGACTCCGGCCTAATGACGGGTCTCCAACGAGGCGCCAATGCGGACCAAAGGAACGTGTAATTTGGCCCGTCTGATTGCATTTAATTCAAACCTCTATGTGGTTAGGTAATGTCGGATATTATGGCGATTTTTAATGCCGGAGGAGATACGATAATTGCAACGCTTGTCGGAAGGACGGGGTTTAATGGGTCAGCGGTGAACTTGAAAGATGAAACGAGCAATTGAGTGGGTAGAAGAGAAACTGTTAAAATTTTTAACAGTAACAAAGAATAAATTATTTAATTTTAATACACTTAGGACATAGGTATATACTAAATAGGTACTTAGTAGTTCAGTATAGTCTGTGCGCAACTAGTTGGCCGCTCTGCCGGTATGTGAGTATATGGGCATAGCGGCCAACTAGTTGCGCACAGACTATAGGAGATTCATGCACGCTCCACACTCTCGCGAGATATTCGTGAAAATCTTCAGAGATTCTCATTTGTCATACTCTCCCGAAATTCTCCCAAGAGTGTGGAGCGGGCATCTTGGAGGTTCTCTGAAGATTCTCACCAATATCTCGCGAGAGTGTGGAGCGGGCATGAATCTCCTACCGAACTAGATTATTTTCTGTTTATTTACTTTACTTGTATTTTGTTGTAGGTACAGTAGGTACATACTACATTACAATTTTTAACATTATGATATTACACAGAAAGAAAGATGACTCTAACCGAAATTTCTTCCAGCAGTCCTACGAAGAGAAATAAATGATGGGAAAATATTATCTTGTTATAAAAACGCATCTTATTGCATGCTAATATACCTCCGCCTATTACTTTAAATATTATAATCCTATTTACTGTTCACATTCAAAAGTTACGAAGATGCATGTAACATTATAAACCATTTAAAGCAGTACGTATCAGAAATGCAGATTAAGTAAAAAAAAATTGCACACACACCAAAAAATAATTAAAAATCTCTTTTACCGACAAATTTACATGATTTGTCTTTAAAAGAGAAACGGCGGCGGCGTGATGAATTAAACACCAGAACAAACCCCGGCGCCAGCGTTTACGAGCGTAACGTAAATATAATTACAGCGAAATCGCCGACACGTTTATTTAACACTTAATTGTCGGCAAAAACTGCCCATTCATAGCGAGCCCACCCAGAGGACGGCAGGTAACAAAAAAACCCAAAAGGAACCTGGCGCCAAAGCCAATTACATCACAAATTACAAGCGTTTGTTGCTCCAAACAATTGGTGTGAAATTGTTTTATGACAGAATTGTTTGATGTACAGAGACCATTCATACCTGTTTACTTCGCTTCCTTTGTTTTAGTTTTACGATTCCTTTGTGAAGCTACATCAATGAAAACTTAAAATATTTTCAACAATAGTTTTGGCAAACGCGTTTCATTCATGCCGAGTGCTGACAAATGTAATTGTAACATTGAACTATCTGTATGTTCATTGTTGTTGAAATACTGCAAAAATATATTTAAAAGCAGTATTTATAGTAGATATTGCATGGTTCTCTACCATCAATACAGACAATTAAAAAAACCCCCGCCAAACAACTTTAAAAAGTAATGAAATAATATTTACTGCCTTTAAGTTGAAATAATTCCTAATTTGTGTAAAGTAATATTTTAGTCCATAATTATTGTTGTCACGGTGTGCCGGGGGACCGCCAAGTAAACTACAACATGCAACCGCCAAGTCGCTGACTATCTCGATTCAGTTCGCTATGAATTGATTGTGAAATGAAATCAAACATCTACATTAGCGGTCCCCCGACACACCTTGACAATAATAATTATGGACTAAAATATTACTTTACACATGTTAGGAATTATTTGAACTTAAAGGCAGTAAATATTATTTCATTACTTTTCAAAGTTGTTTGGCGGGGTTTTTTTTAAATTTCTTAATTTAATTTTATTTCATACTTTTTAAACTTGTGTTGGTTATAGTGCAGAATAATTCCTATCAACAGAATCATAAGTATTCTCATGATTACCATCTGTCAATGTCCCTTTCGATGAGGCTGTTAATATGAGCCCAAACATGAAACCTCCACTTTGGGTTCATACGAAGCTCGGTTCCTATAGAATCCAGGTGATGCTGCAGCAGCAGCGTGTAAATATTTACTGTTTGTCTACTTCTTACTAGTTGTCGCAATTAAAATGAGCCCAAACACGAAATCTCTACCTACTCCAAGTTGGCGAGGAGTTGGATATCCTATTGATTACCAGGTGATGGTGCAGCACCAGGCCAACTTTCCATTATTATGTGTATACTTATATTGTATATTCACAAATGTCACGAACTAGAATGAAATATAAAACCCATCAAATGACTACAAGTTGCTAACGGCCTTTCATGAACCAGATAAACCCTGATTGTCCAGCACTGAGCAGGCTGATGATGATGAACTATAGCTAAGAACACTCCCGAACATGTCAGCTTTCAAAAAAAACTAGATCAAAATCGGTCCACCTGTTTGGATGCTACGACATGAACCAGATAAACCCTGATTGTCCAGCACTGAGAAGGCTGATGATGATGAACTCCGGGTCAGGATGGGAACCTTGCCCGGCTTAGCAAGTCCCGGCGCCGAGGGGAACGTTTTAGTTTGCCTAAGTAACTTGGTGGAAGTCCGGTCCCTGTGAGGTAGACCGGCCGGTCGTGGAGGGAGTCCTGTGTTAGACAGATCCAGGATATCCCTCCGTATACGGCTGAAGGCAAACCGTTTTTGTGGGTAAACCCGGAGTCGGGAGTCCCACATACCCCCGGGGTGCTTCAGCTAACTGAGGCACATCCCCAACCCGGGGCACCCATAAAGGGTTTCTCCTGCGCAAAAAAAAAAGGCTGATGATGATGAACTATAGCTAAGAACACTCTCGATCATGTCAGCTTTCAAACAAAAAAAACTAGATCAAAATCGGTCCACCCGTTTGGATGCTACGATGCCACGGACAGATACACACACAGACAAACAGACAGACAGACACGTCAAACTTATAACACCCCTCTTTTTTGTCGGGGGTTAAAAATAGTTGAAGGTTCTTGGTGTCTTTGTATTTCCTTGGGAACGTTATTCGACTCGAGATTGATACTCTTTGTCTAAACGTCAAGCCAAATTCAATATACAAATGCTAACATAAATTGTATTCAGGTATCGTGACAGTCGATATTACTCAATACCGAACTGAAGTAATGAATATGGCCGTGCCACTTTCTACGGCTTATCAACTGCATCGCTCGTGATCCGGCCGCGGCTTTTACGGTGACAAGTATCCAATTATCTCCGATTGAAATAATAATGCGAGGATACGCGGTCGGCATACGGAATCAACCGCAGAATGCCACTTTTTGCCGACACCCACCCGTGAAGTTTGATGCGGCCGACATTTTCGGCGGCGGCGGCTCTGACGGTGGAATTCGCGAATATCTCCCCCTCGTTTTGCCCGATATTTATTCCATCTGCTCCTCTCGATGTATCGATTCCGGGGAACCGCGGCTGCGGTATTCCGGTTTTATCTAGCCAGTTTCTTTTGTCTCAATCGTTCGACGTCAGATCGGAAGATTTATCTGGACCGGCGTCTCAGTTATGTAAATTATTTATTGTTCGTTCGATTTTCTTTTAGATTCGTCTCATATAAGGTCCAACGAAAGCGGAGCGGATTCGGAGGATTCCCCTTTTTGCCCTGCGTAAATTCTAGCCAGTCCGTAAAAGGTGGTTCTAATTCAAATAATTTTTCCATTTACACTTTTATTGCACTTAATTGGCTGCATTAAGTTCATCGTGCGGAGCGCGGTTATCTTTATATATGATCTTTGCCACTTTTAAATAATTATTATGGCCCGCATGATATTACTTTACTTTATTGAAATGGTCCACAAACCTGCTGCTATATCTGTTATCTCCGTACTTTACTATCTTAATTAACTACCATTCCTTTCACGTCATATCTTACTATCTGCTGTACGCATTCAACATAATATTTTCAAATAAACTGCCAGAAAACTAACATAATAACATAAACGTACAACGTGATTTACATCAACATTTGCCGCAGGATTTAACTCGCAGCAATCAATATCAATTACAAAATAGATATCAACAGACAAAATTGGAATCGTGGCCGATATCTCGGCTATAAGTTATCTTTCCGCCTCGGCAATAAACTTCAAAGCGGCCGATCGATCTGAATTTAGTATTCCTAGTGCTAGGGCCGCAATTGCGTTAGATGCATATTTCATAACGCGACGGGTTCTGTACTAATTAGTACCGCCCACGCCGCTGTCACATTTATCTGTGGAACTACACAAACGGTTAATTAAAATAAACAGAGTCACAATAACTCCTACGTTATTTTGTTAGATTGTCTTTGCCGGCAGCTTGAATGCTTGTCAACTCTACAATAATTAATCCGTTATGGTGCGCATTGACGAAGCAGCCGTTCACAAAACTGTCTAACGTAATGAAATACAAACACGACCAGCATTCATCTAAACACACTTTTTCGTATGTTTATAGAGTTTTGACCGGCTATATGATAGAATGTACGTACCGCCAATAAATTCACGTCAACCTATGAATTCACACAAAGCCTGGTGTCGAAGATGCTGAAAATAATAATAATTGCTATTTGGTCTCTGGTCTTGAAAAAAGCGCAGAAAACATAACTAATTTAGATTAAGTATACACATATGACATACCATACGATTTGAATGAGTAAATCAAGAAAATTTTTCTAAATATTATTTTAACTATTTAGCTAGCTATTACGCTAGCTATTTATATACCAATCTATGAATATATGTACCAAAAATACCTAAAAATAACGTTAATCAACAAGCAAATAAAAATTAATTACCCGAAAAAATATCTCATAAACTTAAGAATTTTGCCTCTATATAAATATGCATTAAGGTAGGCATGTTGTTAAATGCCTTAAACGGTAGCCTTGATAATGAAATGTAAAATATTACGAGCACGTGAGGCTCGGCTTGCGAAGAACTTTAAACGTAAATACTTACATACTTTTGGCAGACAAGAAAATAAACTGATGGACATTTGAACTCCTTTATATCAGTAAGTGAAAATTATATAATACAGAAAAAAATCAAATACAAAAAATGCATACTTACTACCCACAGGCTACACAAGATTACCTAAATATGTAATTAAGAACCGTACGTCTATGTGTATTGTGTAGTACGTATTTAATGAAATAATTAACTTAGTACATATGAGGTAAATAAAAGATCCCCGGACCCGAGTATACCAAAAATAATAATTTTAATAATTATTAATGAGATAATAAAATAAGACTAACTGAAGATATCTTAGGCGTTTAGTTTATTAAATTATATTTTTTGTTGCGTTAAAGTCTTAAAGGTATTTTAAACGCCTAACTCCGAAAGTGTCAGTCGATTTCATTATAATATTATTACCTTCTTTACTTTATAAATATTATAAATGTATTGATATTTTAAATTTGAAATGAAAAAAAAAAATGGTTGCCTGTAAAGTCGGTTTTACGGGCGAAGATTTTACGTGACAACGTGTGGGAGAGAGACGCAAGGCATTCGGCGGGCCTCTCTCTCGTTCGGTGACTCATCGTAACGTTACCGAGCGTTACACTTTTTCATAAGTGACTCCCAGCCGCAACCTAATTTAAGACGTTGTCACGTCAAAATATATTATAATATATTGTGTACCTTAGTAGGCATGTACAAAAATTAAATTTTCTTTCCAATTAGACTCAAACGTCCAAACATCAATCTTCGTCCAAACTCCAGTATTAGCATTAGCCATATCTGACGAAAAAATCCCACCAAGCCTCTCATTGTGTGCAAAATCTGAAGCGTCCTCTTAAATACATTGTATTAAAGTAAAATAAACCTTAATAATAGCAAGTGTAGTTCATTTTACCGTAACATTCTCAGTGAAGTCCATATTAATAAACATATTTTCAACTTTAACTTAATTAAATAGAGTTCAATTTTTCTTGCAGATTGAAAAAAGTTATATCAATCACCATGACGATGCGATGATGGACGAGACAAGGCAAAGGTGCATGTTAACCCGATACAGGCGTTTGGTTAAATTAACATGAGCTGGTTAAATTACTGCATAAATTGCCAGTAGTCGGTCGATGGTACCCCATAAGGCATTAAAGTGGCAGGCCAGTCGCCACACGTTATACTAATGGCTTTTATATTAATAAGATGTTTGCATCTTTATTTGACCCTACGTCTATATTGGGGTAAATTGTAACCTATCAATCATTCCTACATACTCTAATCAAACGAAAGGAACACGTTTTTACAAAAACTATGTGGCTTTCAATATAATACGAGTATGTATGTATAAAAAACTGTCAGGTGAAACAAATTAATAAATAATACTTAATTGGAACTTCTTACCAATCAGCGTATTCAAGGGTCATTTAAAGGCTTTAAAAGAACAGTAAATTCTGTGATTGTTCATCAGATCTTTAACATAATTTATTTTCTTCTTTTTAAGGCCGTCCCCCGAGCAAACGACCTTGGCCATACATTTGCCGCGTTGCCGAGATCGCGCCAAAAACCTATTATTTTTACTTATCTGAGTTCAAAATTGTCCTAAAAAAAATTTAAAACGGCAAATATGTAGTTTATGATATTGTCGATCTATTGGCGTGAGTTTCAAATAAAAGTAATTTGTAAATCCTAAGGAGATGCGGAATGTATGCTTGAATTTTAACAAATTGGTATTACTTTGGAAGCTGATATCATGAGTATAAAAAACAAAAATATAAAATTTTAAACGACAAAAGGAGTGTTGATATACTGAAGATTATTTCTGTATTTTTATTATAATTTTGTAGCTTTCAGATTAAGAGTTTATAAGGTTTTAAATACGGTCAATTATGGAATCTCTGGACGGAACGCCCTTAAAGCCGCTCTCAGTGATACCGTTCCACTAATTATTTTATCAAATCGCCTCGATACTCGCAATCAAGCTTTACGCCTCGCAGATAACATATTCACATAACTCGTGCGTTTATTTCGGCCGAATGCACAAAATGTTAATTTCTACCTTCCGTTCATTAATTATGTTGTTGACAAAAAAAAACAAAAAATTAAAAAATATAAACGGCCATGTTATCTCGAGCTTCCTTTTAACGTAATCGGCTCCAAAGTGCCGCCGAGTGTGGACATGTCGATAAAAATTTAAATTACGCCCCAAAAATAAGACAAGAGCGGTGGCTTTCGGGACCCTTTTGACGGTTAATTGGTTGTTTTAGTTCCATCATCATGAGCAAGTTTTTTGGCGGTTTTTGCTTAGTTCTACGATAATTTATCATTTCTTTTAGAGTATTAGCAATCTTTAAGGGTATTTATAACATTGGCAAAAATACTGTCGGTTTCTTCACGGCACTTACCAGCGTGCTTGAAATGGAACATGAAGTACGTTACATATTATCTACTTTTTTATAAATTCTGAACTGAAATTGCAATGAAACAAGTCCAAAAAGTATTATAATTTTGAGTTTACCTACTATTTTACTTATATTTTTATGAATAACTTTGATGATTAATTATCACTATATTCTGTATTTAGGTATAAATGTTAAATTATTAATTTTAGATCTCTAGTTACCAAATGAAATTACGAAAGAAGACAAAAATGTAACTAACGTCCTTATAATATCTTAACTGATTCATTAAAAAAATACAGATTCCAATCAATCAATATTATCTCAAGTATGAGCTTTATCTTATAATCTTAATTGATTTTAAAATGTGTTTTCAGTCGACGTATTTCGGGACAGAAGTAAATTGTTATCGCGTTTTAACAGGCTTTTAAATATTCCCAACACTAATAAAAATATATGTTCATGACAATTTTTATCTTGCACTTTTTACCGTTTGAGGGCATTAAGATTTAACGCATAAAATCTTATGAATAAAAGATGTACTCATGTGACTTTCATAAACACTTTGTTCTGTTTATTTTATTGCGTACATTTCGTCTATTTCTGACTTACTTTAATTTATACATAATAAAATAAGCTTTTTTTACTCAATTAGATAATATTATGATCTTCATCACTAATATTAACTCCACCTACCTATTTCTGTAAGTTAACTTGTTTCAATTTCTCTGCAAAACAAACAAATGCTATTTCTTCTAACAATATCCTTCTGATTCCGAAGCCAAGTGTACCATCGACCGCAGATGTCTTAATGTTATTATTTCGCAAATGTTTGTACAAGTTAATATTTCCAGTCCCACACACGATATTAAAAGTAACATTGTTTTTGACAGCGAACATGTGACGGCAAAATATACTTTAGATTAATGTGGTAGAGTCGATGTTGGGTTGTGGTAATTATTTTTCGCCTCGAGGGCCATCGAGACAGTAGGCGAGGGCAAACAGTAGCGGCCACCCGCGGGTTTTTAAAATTTTTGATATCGAGTGTGAACTATGTAAACACGATTACCGAGTCGTGTTTCGATCATCGATCATACAATTCGTATTGTTTGTGTTTAGTGATGTGCTACGCTCGAACTCTAATATCGATAGATGTGACGTTTTAATTCTGATATTCATTATCATTACTTACACTGGTTGATGAAATAACGGACAAGTACATGTTAATTTATTTTCTTTTCCTTATGCCTTTGCATCTTATTATAGTATTTAGTATTTAATGTTAAATTATTTACCACATTTAATTTAGTTTAATGTCCTGTAATTTTCCACAGAATGTGTCTATTTTTATCTTTAAGTGTATGAATATTGAACACATTAAACTTGATAATAGCGCAAGTAGCTATTTTAGTGTCAATTAAGTGTCTTTAGACACAAAGGTCTGTCTAGGACACAAAGGTGCCCTTTAAATATCTACAAAAACCCTGTTAATATTCTGTCAAACTTGCAGACAAGTAATTAAAACTTGGAACCGTATGCTACTGGTACTTTCTTTAATGAATATAGTCTCTCTTAAGGAAATGTCATACATATATTCGCAATAATTGTATATTTAAACTGTGAGATAATCCATAAATAGAGAAAGGTATAATACGACAAAACGATTGCAAAATTGTCGCTATTTTCATCTAAGAACCAACTATAACTACGCCAATGCTAGTGAAAGGATTCCTCGTAATCCTAACAATATAAAAACTGTTTATTATCTTTCTATGGAATTCTTGATTGATCAATAACAAATACGTCTTCACGGTTACATGCCACATGTCGAGTATAATATTGTCATGAGACATTGTTGCACACAAATGCTCTGTAAAAACTGACCCCTTTAATTTCACCTTATCCTTTAATTATAATCAATTAATTCTCATTAAGGCGGAATGTGTTTAATGTTTTTTGTCGTCGTAATTATGCGCAACGACAAGTCCTACGTTTATGGTATGCTATTTCAATATTAACGGAATGTAGGAGCAGGGTGATAAAATCAATGAATTAAAACATCGACAGCGCGTTATGCAGCTGTATTTTTTATTTAATTATGTTATCGACCATTTATAATTGGCTAAATTAATAGCAGTTAATTATAAAATTGTCTATGGGATTCCATCAACCTCTTTCGAACGTATAAGGCAGGCGATAGAGATGTAACTAGTTAACGACTAACAACTTTAACGACATGTCGGTAAAAAATATGATTGTAGTTGTCACACGTAACAAGTTAACGAACTAGTAGAAGGAATTTTACCAAACACTGCAATGGTGCAAGCATGTCTTAATAAAATATCGACATATTCTAGCATTCCTGGGTTGAACAAAGAAAGTCGAATATCCTATACATAGCCGGGTGTAGTAATTTTTATGTTGTTTCTGAAATGAGCATGAGTTATGAATATGGATATTTATAGCAGGTATTTTGCTTTAACGTATGCACACTTAACATACAAACAGCACTCTACCTGGAATGTGGGTAATAAACGCTATCATGACGGCTATAAAGCAACGCATGATACGTTTTTTGTTGTGTGCTATTGAATAAGAACGCATTGCGTGCTAAATTCTCAAATTAAAATTCAATATTGCAGATAATTTTCAAATAATATTTACCTTAGAGTTTTATGGAACAAAAAGTTAATTTCACAAAAAGAAATAATTTAAAGTAATTTCGAAAAATGATTTAGTCACTCAGCTACTTACATTAACCGACTGCAATACTACTAGACTTTTTACTGAACAAGATACACATTGAATTGACAAGACTCACTGCTCGCGGTTTTGGGTCGCGTATTTCAATTTTCAACTTAAAATGGCGAAATCAAAATCGCATTGGCTCGTCACATTATACGAACTTACCCATAATCAACTTTTACAAGGATAACTTATATGTCGATAAACTAACAAATCTATCGACAAGTGAAGCACATCACTATTTCTGTCGTGTACTCAGCAGGCTGTCAAAACACGCTACTGAGAGCGCTGCGCAAACATCAGTCCACTGTTGATGTTATAATCTACCGGTTTTATTTTATTATCATAATGGACCTCCTATGATTTGGAGAGATTTGAAGACGGTGGTGTCGAAATCTGCAAGGTAAGGTTGGTTTTCACTTATCGTAGAGACTAAAGTAAGGAGAGCTTTTATGAAAAGACTAGCTGTTGCCCGCGACTTCGTCCGCGTTAACATAGTATAATAACAAAGATGGATAGTTTTCCCCTTTTTGTGGTTAATTATACAAAGGGTAAAAACGGGACCCTATTTAAGCAAACGTCAATAAAATTTCATGTTTCTAACTCAAGAAATGACGGACTTTCATTGAAACTATCAACCCCAATTTCACCCCCTTGGGGGTAGAATTTCCAAAAACGCTTTTAAATACTTATCCATTCATTTTTAATCAGCAGTCCAAAAATAAACTTTCATGTTCCTAATTTAAGAAATTACGGACTTTCATTTAAACTTTCAACCCCTATTTCACCCCCTTGGGGGTAAAATTTCCAAAAAGGCTTAAACACGTATCCAATCATTTTAATCAGTAGCCCCAAACATAAAATTTCAAGTTTTTGACTTAAGAAATAACGGACTTTCATTCAAACTTTCAACCCCAATTTCACCCCTTTGGGGGTAGAATTTCCAAAAACGCTTAAATACGTATCCATTCATTTTTAATCAGTAACCCAACGTACATTCAAAAATAAAAAATAAAAATATCCACAGCCGAACATATAACCTCCTCGTTTTTTGGAAGTCGGTTAAAAATAAAGTTTCATGTTTCTAACTCAAGAAATGACGGACTTTCATTCAAACTTTTTTTTTCATAATTTCTTCCTTAGTGGGTGTCTACATAATAAAACAACCCTACTTACCAAATTTCGTGGCTGTAACTTTAACAGTTTTTGCTCAGCGATGATGAATCAGTCAGTCAGTCAGTCAGTCAGGACATGTAATTTTATAAGTATAGACAATTAATGTTAAAGATCTGTAATTTGTTTTTTCTTGTATTATTAATTATTTAAAATATTTACGTGTATTTAAGGCTTTAGAAGAAATAATAACAGTTATTAGCGTCGTTTCTATGGGCTATAATTTTCCAGCTTCCATGTACACGAAAAATTGGAAAATCTTTGACCTCTTTTCTCTACCATTAGAATAAGAAAATGAAATCAACGAGATTACAAAAGCGTAATAGTTTTAACAGATTAAAAAATTAACCAATATTTAACTGAATTTAAAAATAATATCTGTTCCATATCTCACATGTTTCCTTATATTTTAATTAGCCAACTATGTACTAATTCTAAAGAATGACATAGTTTATTGATAATAATTGTGCGAATATCAACTAATTGTATTTTTAACTTGGCTTTATTTTGAATAATGTATACTCAGTCATAGCTTAGGCAACTAAGTACCATATTACATAAGAGCACCATAACATTACGACGTAATTAATAACCATTACCGAGTCATTATTGCTACAATTGCGTATCAAACTAATAATCGATCTATGAGTCGATTCTTTTTATCCGTCAATCATACGCCGCGATTGTGATCCGATCCACTAAATTACCGGGTTTTTACTTTGAAAACCGTCAGCAGGATTCTAAGCTCTATGACAAAGGTGTAAGGTTGGATGTTCTGTGGACAGCTGTGTGTATGTTTGTCGTGTCCTTATGTTGATTGATTGACGTCCGATCGATACAAAGCTTTGACGCAGCGCTCCGGGAGCTCAACTTTTTTATTGTTTTTACTAAAATATGTGCCGCAGCCAACTCACAATCGAATATAAATGAGTGTTCTTCAGTTTTAAAATGGCTTATCGGGAGTAAAATACTATTAAACTTTTTGTTTAATTTAATCAAAGGTTACGTTTGACAGATTAATTCATGTCGCGTGGCGTGAAAGCGCTTTTATTGTAACGTGACCACTCTTCCCGCAGCGCGCGTCAAATAAAAGTAATAATATTATTATGTTTCTTATTCATAAATGATATCGACAGAGTGGGTACCTGAAGATGGAAAACGCAACCGGGCCGGCCTAGAAAAAGATGGCGCGATGAGCTGGAGGCGTACCAGCCGGGCTGGCCAACGGTGGCGCTGGAGCGAGACAAGTGGAAGATCCTGAGAGCAGAGAGAGTCCTTTGCCTAGCAGTGGGATAGCATAGGCTAACAAAAAAACATAAATACTACATGATAATATTATGAGAGAGGATAATAATATACCGATGAAATAATCCATTTTGAAATCGGTTAAATACGGCATTACGGACTGATGCTATTAATTATCTAATTTCACTTCATAGACTATAATTGACGTTTTGTCAACATTAAGTCAGGTGTCACAAACCAGTCAGTTTCGTAATACTAAGTGGCAATAGCCAGTGGCAGTAATTGTGTCAGTTTATCTGGCAAGTTAGTATCTGTCAGCCATCGGCGATATCGCCGCGGCTGTCAAAAGTGTATCAGAGACGGTAGCTCGTGGTAGCTGGCCGGAGTCTGATATTACGTACCGAAAGCAAAAAAATAATAATAAAAGAACGTGACCAACAAAATATATAACAGCTGTTGTTTTTCAAAAGATAATATTATGCAGTTACAACTTACAGACCGAATTAGATCTGTAATAATAAATATACACATAAGTGTTAGACATTTAGGTTTCAGTTTATTAAATCATTTTAAATTGCTGAAACCTAATTTATATCTACAAATTCTACACAAAGCCATAGAAATCAGAATACATAGTTTTAATTGCCTAGTCAAGTATTCGCAGTATAGCTTTGAAATAGAAGTTTTGACAGTAAATTTATATTGTAGCTCTACTGTCAAAACTTTCATTAAACTAAAATACTAAGGGGCTGTTTCATCACTTCCTAGTATAAGTACCGAATAGGATATCCATAACATATCTGACAGATAGAGTGTGGAGTATATGTCAGATAAGTTGTGGACAGCCTATCGGGCACTTATCAGAAAGTGGTGAAAGAGGTCTAAGTAAACTCTGAATGCGGCCTCAAAACTATCATACAAAATATGTTTCTAATAATAATCTGCTGACGGTACATCGACCGTCACTCAGCGATTAGCTACCGGATAAATCCCAACGAATCTACGGTTAGTACCGTAATGAACTTAACGACCGCTTTTTATCCACACCACCAACTTGACACTCGACAGCCGACAGCCGACTCGTCACTTGACTCGTCGCACGACCAGTCAATTAATGATTGCGACTTGCAAGGTTACTAAAATAGCTTTGTCCATATTGTGCCTTTTTTCTGTTCAACAAGGGCATGCCTTAAGCGCTGTCAACAGTGAACGTGTGGCATGCCCGTGACGCGCGTCAAAATCCACCCGCATTGAAAGAAAAGAGTCATAGCGCGCTACGATTTCAACGCGCGCGTTACGGGCATGCCTCACGTTTGACGTTGACAGCGCTATAAGGCATGCCCTTGTGGCACAATGTGGACAAAGCTAATAGTTGTCCACTTATGCCGCTTTTGACTGACTCTCAAAAGACTTCGTTTTGACTTTTAATGTAAGTACTATCCACTGAGGTAGTAAGTACTACGTACTAGAGACGGTATTGCAAACAAAAAACATGTCGCATTTGAGGCATGAGCGGGGTGGGAGGCGGGGCGGTGATTGCTATAGATCAGTATCGCAGAAGTGACACAGTTTTGAGCCTACACTCGAATTAATGCAGAATCTATTTGAGTAAGTGGATAAAATAAAAATAAAAATAAAAATTCACTTTTTTATAAAATTTATAATTAGTATGGATCCGTAGTCCACTATAGCTAATTACCTTATTTAAATTATTTAAATATTTTCAAATATGTACCATAACAAAATTATTATAATGTACGCATGTATTATGTACGTAATATTTTAAATATTACCAAAATACAAACTCGTCTACGTGAGTAAGTACTTCATTCATCGTCGTCTTATCATAGATCTGTATTCTGCCTACATTCCCCTCTGACTCTACTACTCTATGATAATGCAAAATGGCGCGCGTCTTCGCCTAGTAATTGAATGTTCGTATTTTAATTGAAAATAATTAAATAAGAATGCTAATACCGATGAAATGTTATTTCGTTGCATTTGGAAGTGTTACTGGACTAATTTTTGCAGTATCTTAACCCACAACTAGGCATTTTTGCGACTTTTTTTGGTTTCGTTTTTAATTGTTGTACGTCTGGCGCGCAGAAGAGCTCGCGGGCGACTAAGTGCACTGCTGCTATATAGATTACGTTGAATGTGACCGAGCACTGCGTTGCGTTGTCGAGTCTAGTACGTAGTACATACTATGTCAGTGGTACTATCAGAGAAATTAATTCGCAGGCAAATGGCGGACCTACGCTATTTGGTCGAATATCTTTTTCTATCCGGTAGATAGAGATTTAATATGAATCAACCTTTCTGATATTATCAATACCTTAGATAGGGACTAGGCTACAGCAAAATATGTAGAGTAATATTTCATGGACATCCATACTAACATTATAGTGTCTGTCTGTCCGTGTGTCTTTTACCTCTTGCCCAAACCGCTGAACCGATTTTTCTGACCATAATACAATTGAGTCCCGGGAAAGGACATAGGATACTTTTTAACCCGGAAAAATGTACGGTTCCCGCGCGATAAACGAGTTTGGGCGCAACGGACTTGCATCATCATCTGGTGAAAATATATTTGAAACTAATTCTTTACTTTCCTCTTCGGCTTCAAACTAGTCAGGAAAATTCACTCAAGGATTTTAGGATAACTTTCAAGACGAAAATATAAAGGGAATTATGATTTTAGCAACGTATCACTACAGGAAGTCGATGTCCATTTTTTAAAGTGATACAAATGAAATTCAAAAGGTTTTCGCACTCGTCACTTATCAGTCAACCAATCGACTTGTCACTCGACTCGTCCGTCGACTAATCACACGACTTGTCAAACGCCGGCCTCTTATGACACATTCTCTTCTACCGTCGCTACTCGCTACCGAAACGTTATCTCCCATCTGTTAAAGCCGTAATTATTTATGAATTTAATATTATATTATCTAACTAATTTAGAGAATGTCCGTCTGTTTATCAGGTTCATGCCAATTAAAATATTTGGAACGTTATATGGGAATTTATTTGATTTATTCTAAGATTGTGGCTTTGATGCTATTTTATGTCCATGTTATAAGATATCAGATATCTTAGCTTCTATTTCAATACTGTTTATTGAGGCTGAAGACCAGTTTTTAAGTGAATTCTTTTTTAGGATTTAAATAGATGGTAGAGTTCTTCTAGTCTCTATTGAACTTCTTACAAATCTGTAACAGCGAAGTCATTTTCTTCATTTTATGAAGAAAGTGAAAGTCTAGAATTTATTGTCGTGTTTTTATTTATTTATTTACTTTATTAAGGTTCACCAACAGTACATACATTGATACACATACAAAATAATGAAGCAAAGTAAGGATCTGATGTATGTACCAATTATAGGCGCACACATCATTACAAATTGAGTGACAAATTATTATACTAAATAAATGATATTAGACAAAGATAACAAAGATAAAGTTATTAACAAAGATAGCAATATGACTAATACTTGAGTTACAAGAGAGACAACAGAGAGTGCTAAGTGCTAAGTGGCTTGAAGGGCATTCATCAAAGTGTTTTTAAATTTATTTATGTTATGAATAAATATGTCTATATCTTTACTGTCAGCTTTTAAGAGCTCGTTATAATGACGAGACATTCTAGTAATGGGGTTAAAATATGAAATATTGTTTTTATAAACTTGTAATAGAAACAGATTAGTTTTTTTCGCTCTGCGCGCACTGTACTTAATATTAAAGTTGAGACAAGAAAGAAGTTCAGGACAATCTATTACAGAATGTACAATTTTGTACAGGTAAATGCAATCAAAGTATTTACGACGTGTTTCTAAGGTTTGAATGTTAAAAAGACGGAGCCTGTCTGCATATTTCAAGTCTGAGCGTCCGGGTTTATGCCGATAGAAGAGAATCTTAAGACACTTTTTTTGAATTCGCTCCACAGAATCTATATGTGTTTTATAGTGAGGTGTCCATATTACACTACCATATTCCAAGACACTGCGGACAAGTGCAAAGAAAAGGTAAAGGAGACTTTGTGGATTTTTAAATTCTAGGGTAGATCTACAAACAAATCCAAGAAGTCGAAATGCCTTTGAGGTGATGTGCTCGTAGTGGGCTTTAAAAGAAAGCTTGTCATCAAATAGAATACCAAGGTCTTTTATTATTGTAGATCGAGCTAGTTCTTGATTGTTTATATTATAACAATACGTAATTCTTGTGCGTTTGTTTGAGAAAGAGATGACAGAGCACTTTTTAATATTTAGGTGCATTTGATTGCGTTGACACCAGTTAAGAACAACATCGAGATCCCTCTGCAGCTTGTTGCAATCAACGATAGATCTTATTTGATTGAAGATTTTTAGGTCATCTGCATACAATAAACAATGACAAGATAAAAGCGCAATTAAATCGTTTATAAAGATTACGAAAAATAAAGGCCCTAAATGGGAGCCCTGTGGAACTCCAGATGTCACCTTTAATGGCAAAGATAAGAATCCCTTAAGAGCAACTAACTGACTTCTATTGTTAAGGTAAGAGCTAACCCAGCGCAATAAGCTACCACTGATACCGCACCTCGAAAGCTTTTGACAAAGTAAGACATGGTTTACTCTGTCAAAAGCCTTCGAAAAGTCAGTATAAATGGCGTCTACTTGGTGACCAAGTGCATAAGATTGACAGAGGTAGTTTTTATATACGAGAAGATTGCTAATTGTTGACCTGTTTTTAACGAAACCGTGTTGTTTGTCAGAAATAATAGGCCTAATGTAGTTGTATATATGGTTGTATACAATGGATTCAAAAAGTTTTGCAAGGCAAGATAAAATGCTGATAGGTCTGTAGTTCTCACAATTAGATTTGTCGCCGCTTTTATGAATAGGGGTAACAAAGGCTATTTTCCATCGCTTCGGAAAAATACCAGTACTTAGCGATAAACTGAAGATGATGGAGAGAGGCTTAGACAATTCCTTACTACAGCATTTGACAAAACTAGGTGGAATGCGATCGGGACCAGAGCCCTTGTTTTTATCTAAATTTTTTATTTTGCGTTCTACATCTTCAGTGGATACAGAAATATGCGATAAACAATTATTGTACAAGTCAGGCGATGCTATGCAATTACTAGAGTCAAGATTATTGCAAAAATTCGAATTGCCATCATAAACAGATCCAAAGTATTTAGAAAAAAGTTCACATATTCCTTCACCTGATGAGGCAAAAGTGCCTTTATATGACATAGTGTTTGGAACAGATACATGTCCTTTTCTATTATTAATATATCTCCAAAAATTTTTTATATTACTTTGTAATGATTTTTCTGTAGCTATAAGATATTTTTTATAACAATCAGATGTAAGAGCCCTGCATCTCTTACGTAATATGGAAAAAGTATCATAATCCCTTGGATTTCTAAATTTTTTAAACAACTTATGAAATTTATTCTTTTCTTTGAGGCAACAAATTAAAGACTTGCTGTACCAATTTGGATAGTTACGGGATTTGTTTTTGAAAAGAGGTGTATGCTTGTGTAAAATTCCATAAAGTATTCTATAGAAAGTCTCAACACATTCATCAACGTCAGGCGAAGATAATGCAACTTGCCAATTAACTAAGCTAAGTTCATTTTTAACTTCTATAATATCACATTTAGAGAAATTTAATTGATCAATTTGGTTATGTCTTAATTCTTTTAAAAAAATGTGTTGTGTTATTTCGACTTGCAAGGCTGGATGATGTTTATCAAGTCGACTCATAGCATGTGTTTCACTTACATCTAAGTTGTTAAGATTTGACAAGACAAGATCCAGTAAACGACCATTTTCATTTTTAATATGATTGTGCTGCTTAAGATTACAGGAAAATAAAAGTTCATTAAGTAGTTGCAGTTTATAACTTGTTCTTATTGAAGAAGAAGGAAGATTATCGTGTAGTGTGTCAGGTAAGCGATAATCTGGTGTATTAAAATCGCCTATTAATAAAAAATTATCGCCAGGAAATTGATTTATTATTAATCTTTGGCAGTGCGAATAAAAAATATCTATTTTATTTGTACTAAGATCAGGTGGAAGGTAGCAAATACAAATATTAAGCCGAGAAGTGTTATGAGTGTCAGGCACGATGCTAACCCAAATGTCCTCCAAGCCACTTTCCCAAGAATATTGTCTGATTACATTGAAATTTTTATGAATAGCCAGTAGCACGCCACCACCATCACGCTTTTCGGAGCAGGTACACTCACGGTCTTTTCGAAAAACGTGATAGCGTTCATCTATAAGCTCGCCATCATGAATACCACTATTTAAATTAGTTTCAGTAAGACACAACATATCATAGTTTGAGTTAAGCAAGTTAATATAAAAATCAGTTAATTTTGTTCTTATTCTGTTAACATTTTGATAGAATATCTTAAACATTATGTGAGGTAGGTATCCTGGTTAACATAATTAAGACCAAATTTATATAGGTAGTGATTAAGTATGACTTACTAAATTATATTAGTAAACTATGAAGATCAACAATATACTATAAATTGCTTAAATCAGGTTAAGTTATTAAAACTATCCATTTTCTTGATTAATATAGCGGGCTTGTTCTCGTCTTTACGAATATATATTTGTCCAAAGCGCACCCAAACAAACTTGAAGCCTTTCTCCTTACAGAACACTCTGGCTTGTCTATGAAGTTCCTTTGATTCAGGCGACAGATGTTCTGACAGAAATATTCTTGTTGAGTTGCTATTAATGCCAATATGGGATGTACAGAGTTTATCTCCAGTTTTGTTAAATCGAGTCACAGCCGATAGCAGATTATCACGAAGTCGCTGGGATGACAGGGTGATGAGAATATTACGGGGCCTCTTGGAGTTTGGATTAAACTTTGCCACCCGTCGACAAGCTCTAATATCATCATTCGAGATAGAAACATTCAGGCACTCGCATAGCTTTTTAAAGAGGTGTAACAAATTTTCATTGCTATTTTCCGGAACTTCGTGGATTTCAATATTTAAATCACGGGACAGCTTCTCAACTTTCGCAATGCGAGTATGTAAATTTATAAGACTGGATTGTGATTTAGCAAGTTCATTCTCTAACGATTTAATGCGCAGGTCCTTTTGTTGTATATTATTTTTAATATCATTTTGCTCAGCGCACAAAAAGTCAGTTGTCTCAGTAAAACCAGCTTCGAACTTAGCAAAGGTCTGTTTCACTTCTACTGTCACTAATTGCTCAAGGTCTTTCTTCAACGCAGAGCGCAAGTCGTTCATGAATGCCGAGTTTGGTGCAAGTTTCGTATCAAACATTCTACTAATACTCGCCATGGTGACAGGATCGCTTGTATTGCTTGCATTAGAAGAGTATACCAGATCCGATTGATATTCACTCGACATATTCGGGAAAGAAACATCCATTGTATCTTGTGGCGAGGGATCTTTGCATTGGCGAACTGGAGTATTATCATCACATTTGCGCCGGGTAATGTTGAGGCAGGAGGGACAATCGAGAGCCGCTAGCTGCTTAGCACTGAACTGTTTGGCCGATTTAGGTGATATATTTAAGCAAACGTAACAATACATCGATTCACAGCTGTTACATTTCAGATAGTTATTTTTACTAAGCTTTGTTTTGCAGCCCAAACACAATGTAATCGTATTCATTGTTGCGATTTGTGAGTGATATAATATCGATAATCATGAAGTAGATCGTTTCGTATCACTGCATCCAACGTTATTATGATGCACAATTACTTTATAATGGTACGAAATTATTGAGGCAAAGTTCAATTCACTTCGATATGTCTTAGATCGCGCCAACACAAGTAAGTCCAGGCTGATGCAATATGGCGATTGCAAACGATAGTTCACAAGGATTATATTTGTACTGTATCTGATTAAACACAGTCTATGTGTAGAATTTAAACACTTTTTATTAAAGTTCACTTTATAATTAATGTTTTAAACTGTAGATCACGTATCACTGGTCATTTAAAACTCGATAATCTTTAAAATTAAATGTAGCAAAACGTAAAGCTGTGTGTTTTTAAATAATTTAAATCAGTATCATTTTAAAATACAAAATGCGGACGCTCGTATGGGTATCAGTCAACGTCACCGACGGACGGACGGACTTAAAAAGTGACAAGATTTATTCCTTATTGAATTCAAAAGTCGCGTCAAACTTGAGCGGTTTATGTTTCACCGCTCTTGTTATCTATGACACTTATTAACATATTAACTTTCCCGCCGCTTCTTTAGAAGCCTTCAATGAAATTGCTTTGGTATATTTTAACACTTTTCCTGTATTTTTTTTTCATTTATATAGAGCCCGATTTCACCCTTGTCCCTTACTTGCGTTGATACAAAGAACAATGTAATATATTAATAATTGAATTGGTAAAATCGGCAGTAAAACGACAATCGACAGAAACAACGAACACTGAAACTGACAAAACTCTGCATTCGTTTTCTTTGTCATAACTCATAGTTATGGTGTAAAAAAGTGATTTCCCGTACCGGGAATCGAACCCGAGCCTCCTGGGTGAAAGCCAGGTATCCTAGCCACTAGACCATACGGGATGTAATAATTTGACAAAAATTGTTAACATAATTGAGAGAATTGCAGATTATAATAATTAGGGAGTGCCACCGCTGCCGGCGCCGGCTCCCAAAAATATCAGTAATGGGAGCCGGCGGTAAGTATACTGCCGGCAGCCGAGATATAAAACAACGGCTGCCGGCGCTGGCACTCAAAATGGGAGCCGGTGATAATGCGTAGGTAAAGCGCTAGGTTCCAGTGCCGATACACAAATTTTAAAAAGAAATAATTATAATCTCAAATATATTAGACTTTAACGACTTCCAAAGGTGAAAGTTAGTTAAGTAGGTACCTATTTGTTCGGATGTGGATATTTTAGTTTTTTGTGATGCATTTTCTTAGCTTCAGCTTAACCTTAGCTACCAACCTTTTTTCAGCTACCAAAAAGTAAGATTTTGCACCACAGACAGCTACAGCTGTTATAATAAACCCCGTGGTATACTTCCAAAGGTACTGAACAGAACTTCAGATTCCTTATACATAAGAGTTTCAGCGTTGTTTAAAGAAGCAAAGATATTGTATTACTAGATGACGCCCGCAACTCCGTTGCGCCAAAATTAGTTTATCGCGCGGGAACCGTACATTTTCCCGGGACAAAAAGTATCATATGTCCTTACCCGGGACTCAAAGTATCTTCGTGTCAAATTTCAGCAAAATCGGTTCAGCGGTTTGAGCGTGAAGAGGTAACAGACAGACAGTCAGACAGACAGACTGTGTGACTATGTCTGTCTGTCTGTCTGTCTGTATAGACAGACAGACAGACACACTTTCGCATTTATAATCATCAATACCACCATTAACCCATCAAGATTCAAGCCCCATACGAGCACTAGTGATCGCGTTAACAATAGAATACAATAGCATTTCTAAGAATCCCCAATCGAAGGATTCAAATATGCATCCTTACAATATGACTATTTATGACCTTATTATTTGTACTTTTCATAGTCTTTTAGCTTAAGACTGATGTTTTTGATCTTTATTCTGTCATTTGACAAGCGATGTTTGCCGAATAGGCGCCGGCAGCCTATTCGGCAAACATCGCGTGACTTCGGCAAACTTCGGAGTTCGGAAAACGGCGCCAGCAGCCATTTCAGCAACCGGCGCCGGCAGCGAAGGCACTCCCTAAAAAAATGTTTTAGGAATAACTGATAAATAGTGTTTCATCAAATAGTTATTCCATATTCATTTTTTTGTTGAGCTCCTTATACTCTGGTCATTAGTGTATTTTTCAAAGTGGTTTTAGTATTCGAAACACTTCGTTTAAGATAAAATGCCGCTCAGTATAAAAAATACATTTGCCCGATATTGAAAAAAATGCAGGACGTAACGTTGTCACTCAAACAGATATTAGGTCACTCAAACATTATGAAGCTGCTCATTTTGAATTTTAAGTAACTCAAATATATAATTTGTAAGTTGCTGTTTTGTTAATTTCTCGTCGCTCACAGTCAGTTGCTCAAATAGTAATTCTATAACCCAAATTAATTAATTTTGACACTTAAAACGGTAATTTACAGTCACTCGATTAAATACTACCCTTTATTTATTATTGTTATTCAAAATTTTCAAATAAAGTAAAAATCAACGATAGATACTTTTGAATATCAATTTTTATTAATGAAATAAGGGGGCAAACGAGCAAACCGGTCACCTGATGGAAAGCAACTTCCGTCGCCCATGGACACTCGCAGCATCAGAAGAGCTGTAATAGTGGAATAGGGTAATATGGGAGAGTAGGGAAGGAAATAGGGAAAAGGATAGGGGATTGGGCCTCCGGTAAACTCACTCACTTGGCGAAACAGCTTTTTTAACAAGAAGAAAAAAAGTGTATTAATTTTATCAGTCGAATTAACTTAACATAATATGGTATACCTAAATGGTATAAAAATAGTATAATAACAAACAAGGAATTTTCTTCCGAAAATCAGGGGGTCACGTGGGTGTCATAAGCCTAAGTTACAAGCCGCGTCGACGGCTATGATTAGTTAATGTCGAGTCAAATAGCAAGTTTTTGATGACCTAGGCTTGTGAAACTCTCGGAAAATAAGACCTGTATTTAGACTACGACTTGATGTAAGATTTTTTACATTTAAAACATTATTTTACATTTTTAAATATAAATATCAATTTTCATAATTATATTATATCAAGCATAAATATCAATTGATATTATATATCATGATTCATGATATAATTATATCCGATATATAATATTATATCAATTGATGTAGTATAGGTATATTATACGAACCCTGAGCTTATGTACACGCATTTGTATTTTTTATAATAAAACTCCTTCCCTCTTACTAATAAACGTTGTATAAGCTTTGAATAGTTATACAGTGTTTTGTTCCTGTCAGACAAGTGACATTTTTAATTGGAATGAAGAAGACAAAACACTGTATAACTATTCAAAGCTTATAAGTACAGCGTTTATTAGTAAGGGGGCTTATTTATAATACTTCTATATCTATTTTTTGTTATTCCTAGTATTCTACATACAAATACTACGAATATGTAAAATGTAGAACAGATTATAATAAAACATATTTTTGTGCCAACCCTGAAGCAATGACGAATACCTACACAAAAGCGGCATTTCGCGCGACTTCAAAGGCGTTGGACCACTGTAGTTATTTACATTGTGATCATAGGCTATCATTTTAATAATTTTTTCAGTAGCTATATTATATTTTATACCTGTGCGACGCCGGGGCGGGTCGCTAGTAAAATTATAATTTACGAATCACATACTTGGTTATTAAAGTCTCAAATCTCAACGCTTATTACTTGCAATAACAATGTGACATATTGTTATTAATTATTATATTATTAATATTATACAAGAGTGAGAAACTGATAACAATAACGACAAGGAACAGCTTGAAAAGAATTTAATATACTTTAACAATTAACGAATAGAACAAAATAACAATAAGTACAAAAATCATTTAATCCTTCAAGCCCCATAAGAGCACCGGTGATCGCGACAACAATAGAATACAATAGCATTTCCAAATACCCGCGATCGAAGGATTAATGAAGATTTTGATGTAGTCCGTACCTCGTTCTGTCAAACTTCTCATTCAATTAGAGTAATTATTAAAAATACTGGGCTCGGAGCTAGTACAACACTAGAGAGAAGGCTGATGATGATGCTTGGTCATATATTACGGAGAAAATTAACGTTTCAACAAGTACAAAGCGTCCGGGAAGTTAATGTAGCAGCTGTCAAAATACTAGTTCACGGTGACCACGCGGCCGGCACACTTTAGGACTAATTTCAAATGAAACAGGACAAATTCTGTTAAATGATTTGGTAACATGTGAGGATTCAATTAGTAACTAGGTATAATTTTGCAACACGACTTTTGTTTTAGTTACGTCACAGAAAATAATATATCAGTTGGTTACGTTTAGATTTAGTCCCGTTGTAAAACTGTCGTTAATCGTTATAATAGTCCTAGAATCTAGATACTAGGTAAGTTTAACGCTACGCTATGTACTTAATACGATTTATGTGTTTTAAAAACTGTCATTCGACATGTTAATTTTATTGGAAAAATATCAGGTCGATGCATGTCAGAAGTCGGAAGTGATCTTAATAAAACTCCAATGAGCAAAATTATATAAAGTGGCTGGAAAATTATATAAAAGGAAAACAAAAAACTGCTTACTCCATTTATGATTCCCAAACACAAGCATGTACGAGTAATTCGCTTACACCCTAACAACGAGCAATAAACAACGTCCTTACCATAAAATATGAAAACTTATCCCGGCACCTCAGAATATATGGTGATAATACATCAGCAAGTTTTTGTCTGTTGTCTACCTCGCCGCAGACAGACTTGATCTATTCTCCTCTGGGTCCACATTTTTATCTTACAAAGTGCTCAGATAGACACGGGGAGAACTTTGCGGAAAATTCTTGCTGAAACACATCCAGAAGGTCCCAAACACTGGTTTCACATGAGCGGAATTAAACCTTAAGATCTTGGAGGTAAATTTGAATTTAGATCGTCAGGCAAAAGCTACAAAGGTAAGCTAACTTGGAAGTAAGACGGGGTATAAATATACGGAGGTACATTAATCTAAACAGACGTGCATTCCTTTGTAAAGGGGGGCAGAGTTGAAATGGCGTGAAAATATGACTAGTTATTTATGTCTCACGTCATTTTTGAAATGAGAATTTTATTTCCCTCACTTAGTCAAGGGGTGAGCGTTTTACTCAGGGTTATATTATACCCTCAATTCATGGATTGCACGTAGCGCTACTTGCTTCTATTTGCATAAATTTTTAATTTGTCTTGTTTACCTCATTATTTATTTACTGATAATACCGTTGATCGTAGAGCTACAAAAACAATTTGAATTACAAGCAAAAGTACTATCGATGCATGACACTGAGCACCCAGACTTAGACCTAAAACTCTTCGGTGGTGCTGATAAAGTTAAACTTCGAGCGTAATATTAGGAAGCGGTAACTCAATACTAAGCCGCACTCGGGCGAGAAAACAAGCGTCGCGCGGATCAGCACTGACTTTATGACGTCATTACACCCACCCAGCTAAAGCTACCACTTTTTCGCCAAATTTATTTGACAATTATTAAGGTGTCCGCATTAAGGGCGGCATTAGAGCGCTCGTTGCGCGGAAATTCATGTTTTTCTTGGGATCTCCGAGCCGTAAGTCAGCGGAAGGCCGGCACGTGCGAACTATTAGCTTCCCGCCGGCGGATTAGAAAATAATTCAGCGCTCTGAATGTTATTATGGAGCGGAGTTGGATTTATTTTATTGCCCGTAAGATATATGCTGGTCTTTTGGCTTTATCCTCTCTTCCGCAGTTTGTTTGTGCGGGCGTGTGGGGTAGTCGCGGACACTAATGTGTTTACACTTCCGTTGTTCGAGGACGATTTTTCTGGCTGATCGCGTTTGTTTTATTGGCTTCGATGACGTGATACTTTACTTTTTTATCATGTCTTATGAAAATATTCTTGAGTTTTATGTTTTCCTTCAATACGGAAGGCATAAATCGTGTCGAAGACGTAGGTATGTGTTGTAACAGAAAATCATATAATATTATAAAAGTCAAGTACTTTTTGTCCACAAAATAAATAAAGTGCATACAAAAATTATGCATTTTTATATTGTAAAATGTACCACAGTACTTCACACTTATAATAATAATTTTAGTTAAAAAGCTTACCTTCTATGAAATACTACTGTAAACCTTTTGTAAACATGCTTGTTCATGCTTTACTGAAGTAAAAACTGAAATGTAAAATCCGTAAGAGATCTGCAAACCCCTTTCCCAGAATCAAATATCCAGCAGATCCTCGCACAAAAGCTCCGAAGCAATAACAAACAAATTTATTATCCATTCAAAAACAACATGCATGGCTACCCTATTCCCGTTTTCGTGTAAATCTTCTTTATGTTCCGCGCTCTGTAATTATTGTGTTTCGCTTGAGCGTCCTAGATGTTATTGAATGTACTATAAAATATTATTGATCGCGTCATAAAATATGCTTTATGTTGCCATTTTTTAGCCGGCTATTTACGAGCGCTATTTTTGCTATTCTGCTAGCTATCTTGTCGTAATAACGAGGATGTTATGACAAGTCTGTTTTATGAGCGGGGGATATGGGCCTTATTGAGAAAGTTCGGAGTTATGTGAGACGGTTCTGAACAAGGGATCGTAAGCAGACGTTGAGATTTGTGTGTGTGAAGTCATTGTTACATGGGAATTTGTTTGTTAGATGTTACTGAGACTGAATCTGTTAGAAATAGAAACAACTTTTACCCTTTCTCTCTTCCCTACAGAGATTCTATGAACACTTGCAAAAGCTACCTACTTCCTTAGTCTTTGGAGATTCTCTTCTACCTGAGTCTTCTTAAAAATAAAGTAGATTCTAGAAGGGATTTCTTGGAGGACTTACATAAGTTCTCCTAAACAAAGCTTCACCTACTACATACGTCGTACAAGACATTTTTAGTGTTAAAATCACAATACAAGCTACACGTGCAATAAACACAAACTACGCTGCGCTGTGCAGTATCAGCTAAATCAAATTGCTGGTGTAAGTTTCGCATTTTTCACGGGCGCGGGCGAGTCGCATTTTTCCTGCAGCCATATTGCAGTTGGTAATAATTTGTGTTGCCACATTAGTGGTTGTAACTTACCAGGTGCCCGTAAATAATGTTACTTATGGTTGTTTTCTTTGTGAAATGTACTGTTGGAAATTTTAGTAGCGTTATGAGAAATTATTTCCCATTTGGCGTCAAATTCATAAAATATGTGTAATTTTAACTGTTTCGTGTTTACGTAAACACGAAACATTTAAAATTCGTAACATTAAATAGCTACGTAGCTTTTTAATGTTACGAAAATTCGAAATTTGGAAATAAGAGACTCTGTGATATGGTCAAAAAACTTGCAAGGTAATTTTAAACACTCAGACTCAGAAAGTTCTATGAAGAAATACATTAATTTTAAGCAATATTAAACTGCACTAAAATGAGAAATGAAATATTATAATAATGGCACAAGACAATGGAAACCACTAAAAAGAAAATATCAGTCATAAACATAAAACAGAATAGATACGCGCAAAAGCAGTAACGAAGCGAATGAGCGAAAGTTATTTGTGTAAAGTGAAGTGGCCGAACAATCACAGTAGGTACAAGTTTATCACGACGTTGTTTCAACAAACGAGCGTTTTAAGCGATTTATTGAAGCGATAAGCGTTAAGCGCTAACTGCGCGAATGTGCCGTCTCGCGTCTCCCCCGCCTTAGTTAGCGCTACTTACACTCGCGTGATGTTTGCTGACTATGCCACAATGCAGAAGAGACAGCGATTTTATAGACAAACGATAAAATTGTGAGCAGCTATAGACTAAGGGCCTGTTTCACCACTTCTGATAAGTGCCGAATAGGCTATCCACCACTTAACTTGACAGATGAAGTATGGAGAATCTGTTACAAAAGTTGTGAATAGCCTATTCGGCACTTTATCAGGTAGTGGTGAAACAAGCCCTAAGAAAGCAAACCGACTGCTATGATACGCTGACTGATAAACGGTGATACTGTAAAATTTTATGTTTGGCATTTTTATACTTTTATGCTATTTTATGTTTATCTTCATAATATTTTCTAAAGTTTCCGTCACATTGTCTGTAAATTTAATACGACATGTCAACGTTGGCCCATAATGGATTACTGAAAGCGATTACGAACTTGCAAAGGAGCACTTCGTCGATCTGTGATTGCTTATGATCAACGTCGTTTATGTTTGCTACAGACAGCTTGGAAACATGATGGAAATCTATCATTGCTATCATTCCTAGTCCATACGATAAAAGGGAAATCACTACAACCACCACAAAAACTAGGCCTTAGCATTCGTTGTTGATGATTTATACAGTATTTTCAGAGCGAAGTAACCAGACTAGTGCCTGGGACAAGATTTAAATGTCCGTATGGTTGCCCAAGCACATAAAACATTCTCGCAACATAGTCGGCCTATTCCAGAGGAAAGAACTAGTCAATACGTCTGGGACCAAGTGCCGACCAACCATGTGCGGGTTTCCTCGCAATGATTTCCTTCACCGTACGAGCATCCGTATTATGTACTTGAGATGGGCCATTCCGCTACAGAGAGAATTAACGAAAATTTTTAAAATGTGTTATTAGTTACATTTTTCAATTCGAATATACTTAAGAAGATGTGTATTTACTAATCTTTTATCGGTAAAAAATGAAATTCCAATAATTTAGAGCGTTTTCAAGCAATATCATTTAAGGGACGCGATGTTTTTTCCCATATTCTTAAATAAAAATAGCATATATTTCAAATTAATAATTAGTTGTGGTATAGTTATACAGTAATACGTCGAAATCTTTTGTATAAATTACACTATTCAACCGTTTTTAGGGTTCCGTACCTCAAAAGGAAAAAAACGGAACCCTTATAGGATCACTTTGTTGTCCGTCTGTCCGTCTGTCAAGACCCTTTTTCTCAGGAACGCGTGGAGGTATGAAGCTGAAATTTATATCAATTACTCAGGTCTACTGTCCCTTGAAGCTGTGAAAAAATCAAACTTCTAAGCCAACGCAATCAAAAGATACAGCCGTTTATGCCGCAAATTTTCGACACTTGCAAGGGAATCAAAACCTACAGGGTGCTTCCCGTGAACTCAGAATCTTGAAATTTGGTACGAAGCAACGTCTTATAGCATAGATAAAGGAAAAATTACGAAAACCATAAATTTTTAGTTACATCACATAATATATTTTTTTTTAATAATTTTAAACTTACTACCCATTTCCTCATACTCGATTGTCGTAATGAACGAACTTTGTAAACCTTGCAGGTTTGTACGGAACCCTCGGTGCGCGAGTCCTACTCGCACTTGGCCGGTTTTTTTTGTGATTTAGACGATTAATTTTGTCAGGCCAATAAACAACTGAAAATTAAAAAAAAACTATAATTTGGTGCAGTTTTATTACAAATTACTAGTATTATTATAATATTCCATATCGAAAATTTTAATATTTGTTAGAGAAATACGATTTAATTCACCTTTAAGAGATTTCAAAATTTTGATGTTGCACCCGCGATCGTAGAAATTGTTAATAATTTCTAGTACTTATTACTACAATTACTTTTATCTTGTTACATAGTTTCTTTGTTTTATGCTCTTTTGAAATATAGGCAAGTTATTTTGTAAAAGTTTCACAATATCCAGTACTCATATATGAACTCATCACAGTTCTTAATGGAGGTTCAAATTAGTTGCACCCGCGATGGCACTTCAGACCTGTTTGTGGCCCTTCATACATTTGATGAAGGTTTTCATTTATAAATCATTGTTAAACTAGTTAAAATGTATCCCTTCACGGGATATTTGATTAATAAATATGCTTCATTTTGTCTGTAGGAAGCTTTAAGTGTGTCAAACTGTTGCACCCGCGATAATGGAATCGCCCAGATCAGAAAATGTGCACCTGCACCCGGGATCGAACCTGCACGGTGCACCCTCTACGAGTGCGAACCAAAGGTCTACCCATTAGGCCATGGACGCTCGAATATACCACTACCACGACAAGAAGAGGGAAAATACATATTTTCATAATCCATTGAATTAAAGAAAAGACCAGAAACGAAAACATTACTCCTCAAATGACGTTAAGTAAGTCACAAGAGATATTATACATAAAAATATAGATATTTACTTGAAATAACAAAGTCTCGATAAGTTTATGCCATATACTCCACAATAAGGAGCTGTCAGTATCTAACTAGGTTGTCTAAAATTTACGTTCCTTTATTTGATTAGACGCCTCCTGACTGCAATATTTCTACAGCCATTATTGCACCTCACTCAAACATTAAAATAACTTAGATTTTCGTCCAAAGAACAAATTACATAAGTACCAACTTAATTTTTATTTATTACAGTAGGATTATGAGACAACTATTATTTTATTAAGGAGATCCATAATTTAATAAACGCGATTAGTAGAAGATTCCAACTAGCAATAACAGATTACATCTAGACAAAATATAAATAACAATCTTACTTCACTTATCAATATCGATAATATTACTGCCACTACTTCTCTAAAATATCACTAATGCGCTTATCCTTTTATTATAAAATGCACCTTAATTCCCACATATTAAAGTTGAAATCCTTGTACATGTGGTTGTTCTCGAAAAGATATCAAAACAATCGCAAACACGATCGCAAATTGGAATCGAGTGACAATAAACGTGTGGAAAATCGTTTGTGAATTCAAACGCTATCTGCTTAGAATCACATATCAGATTGGCGATAAACTCGAGTTTGTATCGAATATCGATATTATCAATTCCATTCTCGGAAATTTAAATTAACTAAACGATGTCAGATTGTATTGATAAAGCTTGGCTTTCATAACAATAGTATTATAATGGTACCTTCATAATATTTTGCAGTTGTGTCTTAATAATAATACTTCTTCTTCAATGCGCATTTTGCAAATAAAAAAATCGAATCGTATTGATTAATACTTTACAAATTACAAGTTACAATTAAATTGCAAAAGGTGATTCGGTATGAAGTGAGCAAGGTCCTCGCGTCGTTGCGAGGTGAATTGCTTGCTCAGCTTTCTAGTTTGGAAGGTGCAAAGGAGAAATTTAGGAAATCACGCACTCGATGTTCAAGTTTTAATATTTTAATATAATGACAAAATCTATCAAAAGGTAAACAAGTCAAAAAATCATAAATTATAGAATCGTACAAAATAGTATAAAAAAGGTTTTTATAAAAGACATTAGCTATGTACACTAGTCACTACATCACCCCCCTCCAGAGACCGTCAAGGGCGATAATAGTCAGTAAATTTGACACGACGGCCTGACCTCGTCCTTTTGATGATGTTCTCATCAGCAGAAGGCAAATCATGGCTATCCGCATTTGGAGTGTTGTGACGGGTGTTACTGTTAAGTAGTGAGTGTGGAGTGTTTTGGCGCGTGTTAGTGTTATGTTGTGAGTATGGTGTGATGGTAGGGTCACTCAATATGAAGGCCGGCTTGATCCGGTCAATTGATACGGTAACCTGCTTACCATTTACTAAAATTTTGAAAACTTTGTCCCCTCTTTCCACGACCTTATGCGGGCCAGAGTATGCTGGCTTTAACCCACCGCCAGTACAGTCCCTCAAGAAAATATGAGTTGAGGAAGATAACTCCTTATGAATAAAAGTTTTGAAGCTGCAGCTGTTATGCCTAGCTGCTGGCGATGGGCGGAGTTTCCTGACGATACTTCTAAGTTTTGACAGGTACTCCGTCATATCGGCGGTCTCATCTGGCTGAGGGTCAAAGAACTCACCAGGAAGCCGTATCGGTTGACCGTACACCAGTTCGGCTGCTGAAGCCTGAGCATCCTCTTTGAAGGAACTGCGGATGCCTAACAGTACTAGTGGGAGAGATTCTACCCAACTGTCATTGGCATGGCATATTATCGCAGCTTTTAGTTGACGGTGGAATCTCTCCACCAGTCCATTACAGGCAGGATGGTATGCGGTGGTTCTGCGGTGTTGGAAGCCAGCGATCGAAGACAAGCACTTGAATAACGCTGATTCGAACTGCCTACCTCTATCGGTGACGATAGTAGATGGGCAGCCGAATCGAGCGATCCAACCACTCAGTAGGGCCTTTGCCACTGTTTCCGCGGTTATGTCGGCTAGCGGTATTGCCTCAGGCCATCGCGTAAAGCGGTCAACGGCAGTGAGGCAATAACGGAAACCTTGGCACAGCGGCAAAGGACCCACGAGATCGATATGGACAAATGCAAATCTCGATGAGGGTAACTTAAAATCACCCACAGGAGAATGCACATGTCTGGTGATCTTCGATCGCTGGCAAGCTACACAAGACCGAACCCACTCGCGACAATCCTTTCTAATGCTAGGCCAGACATATCGTTCGGTTACTAGCCTAACAGAAGCCTTAGCCCCTGGGTGACTCAGGGAATGTAGGCTATTAAATATTGCCTTGCGCAATTCTTTAGGCACATAAGGTCTCGGCGTAGTGCTGCTAGTGTCGCAATACAGCTGGCTACGTGAGCCTGGTACCTGAAAAGGCTGTAGGCGTAATGAGGTAGAACCTTCTAGAAGATGCTCTAGCTCTTGGTCATCAACCTGAGCTGCTGCGATTCTTTCAGCAGGCACGGGTTGTGATATCTCCTCCACGCGCGAAAGAGTATCCGCCACCACATTATCCTTTCCGGATATGTGACGGATATCCGTTGTAAACTGGGCTATAAAATCCAGGTGACGGAACTGCCGTGGAGAGCAATCCTTTTTGCGAGAGCTAAAGGCAAAAGTTAGGGGCTTGTGGTCTGTGTAAATAACAAAATTACGAGCCTCTAACATGTGCCGAAAATGCCTAACGCTCTGATAAATGGCGAGCAGCTCGCGGTCGTATGGGGAGTACTTAATTTCCGCTGGATTCAATTTGCGCGAAAAGAATGCAAGAGGCTCCCATGAACCTGCGTTAAGCTGCTGCAGCACTGAGCCGATAGCCTTGTCAGAAGCATCCGTGACCAACGCCAACTTAGCGCTGCAATCAGGATGTGCTAATAATGCTGCTAGACAAAGGCTGTCCTTGCATTTCTGAAATGCCTCGAACTCCTGGGGGGTAAAATTTACTGGATGTGAACCCTTAACTGACCCAACTAAAAGATTGTTTAAGGGTACTTGAAAATTTGCTGCCCCAGGGATGAACCTACGGTAAAAGTTGAGCATACCGAGGAACCTGCGTAGCTCTCTGACCGTTTTGGGCACAGGAAAATTTTTTACTGCCTCGACCTTGGATGGCAGTGGTCTTGTGCCTTCGGCTGAGATATGGTAGCCCAAAAAGTCAATCTCTGGCACGCCAAACACGCACTTCGAGCTGTTGATGACCATACCGTAGTCCCTAAGTCTGGCGAAGAGTTGGCGAAGGTGGAGTTCGTGGGTCTTCTGGTCTTTCGAGAAGACCAGAAAATCGTCCAAATATGCATACGTAAAATCCAGACCCCGGACCATTTCGTCCACGAACCGCTGGAACGTCTGCCCGGCATTTCGAAGTCCGAACGTCATGAACGGAAATTCGAAAAGACCGAACGGCGTCGTGATCGCGGTCTTCGGGACGTCGTCTGGATTCACGGGGATCTGGTTGTAGGCCTTCACCAAGTCAATCTTAGAGAATACGGTACAGCCAGACAGGCTATGTGCAAAATCCTGAATGTGACGGATGGGATACTGGTCAGGGATGGTCCGTGCGTTCAGCATCCTATAATCGCCACAGGGGCGCCAGCCGTCGTCTTTCTTCGGCGCCAGGTGGAGAGGCGACGACCACGGAGATTCAGATGGGCGACATGTGCCACATTGAATCATGGCATCAAATTCATCCTTAGCGATTTTTAATTTGTCAGGCGCCAATCTACGAGGTGAGCACGATACTGGTGGGCCAGGTGTTGTACGTATGTGGTGTACAGTGTTGTGTTTGGGAGTGCGGTGTATACCTGGTGGACGAGTGATGTCGGGAAAATCCCGTAGTATATGTGTGTAAGCGGAATCACCAAGACTCACCTTCACCGAAGACACATCACCACAATGACGGGCAGGCGACGCCGGGGCGGAAAGGCTTGTATAGTTATCAATGAGGCATTGATTCCTGCAATCAATAACTAAATTGTAAAAAGATAAAAAATCCACGCCTATTATCGCCTTTGTAACATCGGCAACTATAAATCGCCACGTAAAGTCACGGCGTAAACCTAGATTTAAATTTAAATTAATAAACCCGTATGTAGGTATCGGTGTCCCATTGGCTGCACACAAAACGTAGGTGGTCTTCTCCAGACGTCTAGGGATCGCCGATCGGGGGTAGACACAGAGGTCGCTTCCGGTGTCGACCAAGAACTGCACCTTCGACCTTCGATCGGTGACAAATATGCGACCGGTATTCGGGCAATCGTCGGTCGCCATCACTGATTGCCCCGTGAGTTTTCCGACTTGTGGTAGTCGCACGGCTTCACACACTTCCGGGCACGGTCTGCGAATTTCTGATGGTACCAGCATAGTGGGAACCTTCGATAGCTAGATTCCGACCTGGTTGAAAGGGACCGGTGACGTGTGCGACCGCGACTGCTGGAACGTCCTCTGGAGCGGGACAGTCGTTCCACTTGGCTTGTCAGCTTTTGTACCTGCTCGGTCAGCGCGGCAATCTCCGGGTGGGCACTCGAAGACGGTGGTGGAGCAGCTACAGCAGAAGACGACGGAATCTGATGGCCAACCACGTCGTGGATCCTGTCGGCTAGTTCTTGTCTTGGCTTGGACTGTGAGGCTATAATGGCTTGGGTGCCTGCAGGAAGACTACTACTCCAGATGCTCCGCAGGAACTCTTCGGGTACTCCCGGGCCAGCAAGATTGAGTAGGTGGCGGTAGAACTGCGAAGGCTTTCTGTCGCCGAGCTCCTCATGCATGAGAAGTTGCCTTATTTTCTTTTCCCGCGATGCCGAAAGTCGTTTAATTAGCTCGCTTTTCAACCTTTCGTACTTAGCCGTCGGTGGAGGGTTAGCTATTATATCTTCTACCTCGGCCGCGTACTGCGAGTCCAAGTTGCCGGTGACGTAGTAAAATTTAGTCTCGTCAGATTTTATGCCGGACAACATGAACTGCGCCTCCATCTGCGCAAACCATAACCCGGGTTTTTCAGGATAAAACGGGGGAATACGTACGCCAACGCGAAATGTTTCTCCCGCTGCGCCGTCTCTCGGTTCACTGCTCACATTCTCGTTCTCCATCGTGTGTTCCTTCCGGGGTCACCAATGAAGTGAGCAAGGTCCTCGCGTCGTTGCGAGGTGAATTGCTTGCTCAGCTTTCTAGTTTGGAAGGTGCAAAGGAGAAATTTAGGAAATCACGCACTCGATGTTCAAGTTTTAATATTTTAATATAATGACAAAATCTATCAAAAGGTAAACAAGTCAAAAAATCATAAATTATAGAATCGTACAAAATAGTATAAAAAAGGTTTTTATAAAAGACATTAGCTATGTACACTAGTCACTACAGGTAGTTTATTCAAACTACTCTTTTCCACAACCGTCCCACAACTTTCGTCTGTTTAAAAATAGTCAATGTCAGTAAATGAAATCATTCACTAGGAAGAATGATAAATCATTGAGGTTCGTCAATAAAATAAACTCTTTTATTACCACAGGGGTATTCATACATATTTTTTAAACTAACCCTACAGTGTATACGTGGCAGGTTTGATCCGGTTTAAGCCAGAACACGGTCGTTGAGACCGGGCGCCGGATTAACCCGCCCAATAACATTTACATACGGAAATTCGCGCTCCCACTGACCCTGTTCTGGAGGTGTAAAAATCCTTTATCTAGCTCCCAGGATACCGCAGTAATCTATCTTAGCTTAACAGTCTTGCTTTCTCCTAAAATAGTCATATGTTAGCGGATGTCAATGGACAAGCTACATAGTATTATAATTATTTTATTTAAATCTGTATATTAGGTTAGTCACTATATATAAGTTTAATTAGTGATTATTATATTTTGAATAGTAGTAAGTAAGGTAATTGATTTTGACAAATAGTTAGTTATAAATGGACAGGAGGATTATTTACTTCCGTTATAACTTCCTCTTCTCATATTTAAGTAAATAATTATATTAAATATGAGAAGTACATTAATTAATATTTAGAATTATATACCCACTTATTCTTAGCCATTCTTATTTTTTTATGTATTCTTTAATGATTTTACTATATTTGAATTGTTACCGGAAGTTAGTTTCTTTTGTGTAAAATGGTATAAAAGCCAGCCATATTGCATTGATGGAGGCATTCTGTAAATAACTTCGAAACGTGTAAGGTGAAACTCTGCTCGAATAAATACCGCTCTATGTATAATTTTTCAAGACTTTTACTACTCCCTAATATTTCAGAAGTGGGATGTTTCAAAAATGTCCGGTCCTTATGCTGCGGGACTTGGCAAAAGGAGAAGAACGCCCAGACTTGTCCTGACTCTCGACGATCGACGGCGAAGAAAGTGATTTTTTTTTTCTTCTTTTCGAACATAAACAACAGTGATTGTGATAGTGAACCAGTGACAAAACGATGCAGAATTACTCAAGTTGATGCAGAAGTGATACCAAAGTTTGAACCAGAAGACGACGCTTGTAATGAAGCTACATGGGTGCATAAAATCGACCAGCTAGGAGGTTTACGGATAGAACAGTATAACCGATTGACAATTCATCGTGCAGCTGCGGTTACGTGGGTCCGCTACGCAAAAACTGCCTTGAAGCTTTTCAACGCCTCGGTCATACGACGGTTAACTGCTGGTTCGCGAATATAGCAGGAACAACTCGGCAACCGCAGAATTCAACAAGTAAGTAACACTTTTTATACTTCAAGTAATATCTTAGTAAATAACATTTACAAAAAAATTGTGTGGGTAGGAGCCAATGAACAAGAATAATGAAAATTAAATCTAAAGTTTTTACCTTATTAATACTATATTCTTGTTATTAATACTAAATACTATATTAATTAGTATATTAAAGTTTTTACCTTCTAATAATATATTGAAGGGTTTTGGAGATAAAATAGATCAAGCCATATTATAGAGACTGTAAAACAACTACCAAGCGACATATACTTAATAATTATTGGGCAATAAATGACCAACCAGCCTGGTATTAGTTACTACAGCTAATTCTGCCACTTTTACTGAGACTTTAATTTGTTTGACAGTTACAAACAGCTAATAAATATAAGTGATAGGTATAATGTTTTGCTGAAGCGTGAATATACAATTTGATCTAAAAATAGTTACTGTAATATTGATGTATTTGTAGATATCGATCCCAATGGGAAAAATTCAATGGAACTAATCCAGTTTGTGTGCTATATAATTCCTGGAGGAGCTGTCAGTGTTGAGGGTCATTTAAAGGCTAAACATTGGTGAAATTGAAACAACTTGGCCTGCACATACGTTAATTGCCCGGACTGAAATTGTTAATATTTATATCGACTCGAATACCTCTACTGAAAATGACTTTATCGATTGAATCACAAATGGCATTAGAATAGAATAGAATAGAATGATTTATTGCATAAAATGTAGTACAAAAGGTCTTACAATTTTACTGAAATGGTTCAAACATTCTGCCTAATAAGTGACGTGCAAAATAATTTTTAATAATTGTAGGTATAGCATTAACATCATAATAATTATTATAAAAGTTCTAAGATGAATAATAACTCATTTAATTAAACATAACATTAATTAAATCCATTAAACTATTGAGAACTAATTAAATATAAAAGTCATAGGCGTTAAACACGAAATAAATTTAAAAAATAAACAAACAATGTCAAATTGAGAATTAAAATAGCCTATTCCCTACCTTTGCATCTTTGTAAACATAGGTAAACTAAGCACTTGTTAACGTCAAACACAATAATTTACAATTTATTATAAAGCATAATATTATGATTAAAATAATATTAATAATAGAAAATATGAAATTATGTTGAAGAACAATAATTCGTTTTGTGACAATTCATTTGCTCCAGATTTGCTCGACAACAAGGTACGTTTTTGTTTCCATTACTACCTACTTATAGAATATTGTTGTTAACAATAATGTTCTGTGTTGTCCTAAGCTTTGTTTATTATTTCAGCATCCAGATTACAAACTTTACATGGGGATATTACACATATACATTCATTCCTTTTAAAGATTGTTGTGAGTTGTGACATTACACTTGGTGCATAAAATACATTGAATCGGGAATTAGAGGGCTTAGGTAAAGTAGATATTGCTGAAAGTTAAGTATAAAAAAAAATGATATTAATTTATGCACTAGGAATACAAAAGATTTAGGGTACAAAGATTTATTACAAATGAAAATATAATGCAATAGTTGATGAAAAGGTTAACGATCTTTCGGAAGATGGTATCATTTGTCACTCTGTCTGAATATGCTAGTCCGGTGATTTTAGATAAAAAGAAGGGTGAAGATTACAAGCTGTGCATTGATTGCCGAAATTTAAATTCACAGACACTCAAGGATTCGTACCCTTTGCCTCATATTGAGGACCAAGTATCAAAATTGTCTGGCTGTGATCTCCAGGTTAATACGGATGCTAGTAAACTAAGTTTAAGGGGTATAATAATCCTTCGATCACAGGACCTAGGAATTCCCATTGTATTCTGTTGTTCTCGCGATCACCAGTGCTCGCGCGGGGCCTGAAGGATTAATACAAAACAGCAGGCAGGACAATAATTATGTAGTTAAGGCCGTCCCCCGAGCAAACGACCTTGGCCATACATTTGCCGCGTTGCCGAGATCGCGCCAAAACCTTATTATTTTTACTTATCTGAGTTCAAAATTGTCCTAAAAAAAATTAAAACGACAAATATGTAGTTTATGATATCGTCGATCTATTGGCGTGAGTTTCAAATAAAAGTAATTTGTTAATCCTAAGGAGATGCTGAATGTATGCTTGAATCTTAACAAATTGGTATTACTTTGGAAGCTGATATCATGAGTATAAGAAACAAAATTAGAAAATTTAAAACGAGGAATGTTGATATACTGAAGATTATTCTTGTATTTTTATTATAATTTTGTAGCTTTCAGATTATGAGTTTATAAGGTTTTAAATACGGTCAATTACAGAATCTCCGGACGGAACGCCCTTAAAGAGGATAAACTGTTCCAAAAAAACTCTAAATGGAGAACGATTTGCCTTTCCCAAATTGGTAAAATATAACTTAATGCAGCTAAATGTTATCATGACCCCCAGCTGACATGAATTACACCCTGGCTTTGACCCTTTGGTTTCCAAAAATGACCCGATATAATAAGGAAATTCATCAATTCTTGCCTTCAATAATATGTTCTCGGTAAGGGTAATTATCGAAAATCTGAAGGAGAAAAATTTACATCTTATAGAAAAGTACCCGTATCTATGCACACCCTTCATGCCGATAACTTAGGATCATTTATTAAGACTAGGGAATGGCACAATTTGTTTTGCTAAGCCCGACAAAAAAAACACTAGTTCCATAAAAACCATAAAGTACTTAAAAGGACTGGAAAGTAATATCTTTCCAGTTTACAAACCCAGTCTGCATAATAGCATAGAGGCAAAGCATTTCCTAGCCGATACCTTAACTAATTTATAGAACACATGCAATTAAAACATGTCCTTAATGCTATAGCTAGTCCCAGATCAAATGGCCCACTGAAAAAATAAATGGTACCAATATTGATGGACTGAACACTGCCTGAAAATGAAACTGTTTTGGATGATAAATTAATGGATATAGTATGGGGTATAAATAATACACCTAATTCTACTACTTCCTTCCTTCCATTTAAACTTATGTTTAGCCATGATAACTCTAAATTACCAGCTATTCCATTCAGTGGTCCTAGTGACCGTACTTCACAACGACAGGCATTAACTGAAAGAACAGCAACAGCAAAACTTCTAATACAAATGTAGGAAAAATTCAGTCAGTGATCTAGTGTTGTGGAAATGGCGAACCCCAATGCCAAAGAGACCCAAAAATTAAAAAATAAGAAGTTTTCAGCTATAATAGGGGTGAGGTATTAATGCCTTATAAATCAGCAAATTCTGATACTAACAGTTCATCTAGCGATGCTGAGGTAGACACGGTGATCTAATTGATTGATTAGAAAGTTATTTTAAATATAATTTTTGTACAGTATAACTAAAGATTAGGGATAATAATTTATACAGTATCATGTGTACAGAAACAAATTTTATTGATCGAATAGGTATATACTTTAATAACTATTTTATTACTATCACACTTTAGCTTTTCTACTTCTATTGTTCTTCACAATTGATAATATAAGAAACTGGGCCCGAAGCTGCACCTAAAAGAAAAAAAAATATTGACATAATTCAAGTCTGTGTGACCTACTCACTAACAATATAACCACTCAATGTAATAATTCAAGACTTTTACCAGGCTTGTCTCACTTCCATACAAACGGCGCGAAATCACCGAGATATTTACCTACTATTCTGGAAAACAACCTAATTTCAATCTTTTGCATAGCGTTTAGCGTTCATAGTACAATAACGGTCTGCCGTCTCACTTCAATCTGCCAGGGCTGTCAAGCGATCGGCGGCGGCGGCGCGGCGGGCGGCGGCGGCGCGGCGGGCGGCGCGGCGGCAGCCGGGTACTATTACTTTTGTTTCGCGGATGTGTGCGCTGCGTATGCGACAAGTCGAGCGAGTTATCATACCTAAACTCGGGAGAGAGACTTCTGTACCGTAAGGTACTATTATGTATTCTGTGCTTTTACTACTCTCTAATATTATTATCTATAGGGTGGCTGTGTGATCAAACCCTAAAATCAACGCAATACTATTATCTATAGGGTGGCTGTGTGATCAAACCCTAAAATCAACAATAATATTATCTAAAGGGTGGCTGTGTGATCAAACCCTAAAATCAACGCAATAATATTATCTATAGGGTGGCTGTGTGATCAAACCCTAAAATCAACAATAATATTATTATCTATAGGGTGGCTGTGTGATCAAACCCTAAAATCAACAATAATATTATCTACAGGATGGCTGTGTGATCAAATCCTTAAATCAACAATAATATTATCTATAGGATGGCTGTGTGATCAAATCCTAAAATCAACGCAATAATATTATCTATAGGATGGCTGTGTGATCAAATCCTAAAATCAACGCAATAATATTATCTATAGGGTGGCTGTGTGATCAAACCCTAAAATCAACAATAATATTATCTAAAGGGTGGCTGTGTGATCAAACCCTAAAATCAACGCAATAATATTATCTATAGGGTGGCTGTGTGATCAAACCCTAAAATCAACAATAATATTATCTATAGGGTGGCTGTGTGATCAAACCCTAAAATCGACAATAATATTATTATCTGAAGGGTGGCTGTGTGATCAAACCCTAAAATCAACATAGTAATAATATTATCTATATGGGATGGCTGTGTGATCAAATCCTAAAATCAATGACTGGCGACCATGTGACTGGCGTCTATGTGACTGGCGTCTATGTGACTGGTGTCTATGTGACTGGCGTCCATGTGACTGGCGTCTATGTGACCCATGTTTACGTGACCGATGTCTATGTGACCTTACAAATATTCTAAAATTGAGCTAAATTTAATTACTACAATACAACTATATAAGTCTGCGTTACAAAATATTATATAACTGATAACAAACAATACAACAAAAATCAAAATGCATAAATTCGCGTCTTGAGGGTCGAGCGCTTGGAGTCCCGCCACAAAGTGAATTTTAGCTCCTTTGTGGTGAGAATCCCGACGCACCATCTACCGACGTTCGAGAAGGAGGAGTTCTGGCCGTCTACAGGAGATTCCGGGGACGACTTCCGAACACGTCGCGCCCCACGTCGTCGCAGACAATACGTGTTTAGTGTTTTAGTGTTAGTGTTAGTTTTTAGTATAATTGTATGTCTATGTTAGTCTATAAGGTATTTATAATATGGGCCAAGATGCCTGAGTTAAATAAATAAATAAATACAAATAAAATAAATTACATAAATGCATAATATAATGGCTTTAGAAATGCCATGTGTTGGCTATTGGAGATGAGATGTGAATTGTGATACTAGATTTCTCTGACATCAATGCATACTATTTTTTTGTTTACAAAATACTGTTCCGATGTCTTCATCTGTTTCAGACCACTGGCAGTTCTAGCACTGGTACAGCACAGGGTAGCAAACCATGGGAACGTCGTGGGACACTCCTAATGCAGGATGGCCGAGTGTTAGCGGATGTCAATGGACAAGCTACATAGTATTATAATTATTTTATTTAAATCTGTATATTAGGTTAGTCACTATATATAAGTTTAATTAGTGATTATTATATTTTGAATAGTAGTAAGTAAGGTAATTGATTTTGACAAATAGTTAGTTATAAATGGACAGGAGGATTATTTACTTCCGTTATAACTTCCTCTTCTCATATTTAAGTAAATAATTATATTAAATATGAGAAGTACATTAATTATTATTTAGAATTATATACCCACTTATTCTTAGCCATTCTTATTTTTTTATGTATTCTTTAATGATTTTACTATATTTGAATTGTTACCGGAAGTTAGTTTCTTTTGTGTAAAATGGTATAAAAGCCAGCCATATTGCATTGATGGAGGCATTCTGTAAATAACTTCGAAACGTGTAAGGTGAAACTCTGCTCGAATAAATACCGCTCTATGTATAATTTTTCAAGACTTTTACTACTCCCTAATACATAATAATGTACATACACATAATATAAGGGTTATGTGGTTGACTTGGACTTTTTGTTTAAAAAATATATGTTATTTGCATAGTTACAGTACGAAGTAGTAAGGCCATTGTCAAAATAACTGACTTATGGCCTGTTTCACCGCTTCCTGATAAGGTGCCCGATAGGGTTATTTGACAGATTTTCCATACTCCATCTGTCAAATTAAGTGGTGGATAGCCTTATCAGAAAGCGGTGAAACAGGCCCTTAACTTTACAAAGCAGAAAATATCTTAACGGCAAACGAGACATGCAATCTTGTTACCGAATAAAGACAAGTCATGAAATTCTTCAATCTGTGAGAGCCGGGCGTGACGCCGGTTGTAATTCGTGACCCGGGTCAGCCGTGATACGGGTGATCCGGGTCCGCGGCCGGGATGAGCCGGTAAATTGGACGACAATGATTTCCCGGAGCTAGTTTAGCGTTAAATCCTTGTTTAACACGTTGCGTGTAATATGGCACTGCCGTTTATTTTTCTGCTCCATAGTTTCAGATCATGACTTTTTTATTATTTTTGGGCTTGCCACTGATTATGAAAATTCTGATTTCTGTGTCATACAGGTATATCATAAGTTGAAAACAATTATTATTTTCAAAAGCAACCGTCAGCAGTAAACAGACACACTACCACACACACTACGTAATTTTCTCCCATTCAAAAACAACCGCTAATATAGACATCATTTTTTTACTTTCCCCCACCCTTAAGAATAATATTTAGAAATAGTAACAAAAAATATAAGCAGCTACTACAATATTTATTGTTCCCAGCGTGCATTATTCATTGTATCTTGTCTACGCCAATAGGGTGCAGAGTCCTAGCTGCGAAGATTTAGTGCCTTAATAGTTTGCAATATGGCAGTGGTCAGGCGATTTATCAGAGGGTAGACGACTAAATTAAAGGGAACTACGTAATAAAAGCCCTCGCCGCAATAATACGGCATTTGGGACTTTACATTTCTTCACCCTAACAAATAAAAATATTTACAAAGTGAACTATTATGCTTTTCTTTGTCGGGCACAGAGGAAAAGTCACACGATGACATGGCAAAGGAGTTAGTGTATTAGCTGGTATTAGTAACTATTATATCTTGTACGTCTACCAGTAATTAGTTGGGTAAAGTTCGAATAAAATAAAAAATAAAATAATTGTTGAACAAATTTGAAGAAAATACTTTGACTGACATACTGGATTAGAAGCCAGTCAACTAATATTGACGATGTCCTGATATGTTTGGTCAGTTGGTAGCAACAAGTCAGCCACTTGTTTTTGAATATTTGATGGCAAATGTCTTTAATTAAATAAGATAGGAAATAAATAAGATAATACGAATCTTTAGTCATAGATGATAGAACTAAGTCTAACTAATAACAAAGGACAAATCCACACACAATCTTAAGATAAACCAGAACATGTTTAGTAAAACCGGGGGCACCAACAAACAGCACAATTAAGACCCGTGCAACTACCCTCCCACCGCACCTGTCACTTTGAATCAATTAACGACTACCCCCATCTCTGTTTCTCCAGTAGCCGGTGTATATGTCTATCCCGGTCGCACCGTGTAATCTCCTCCTTGCGGTGACCCAAGCTAGTTAACACGTTGGCCGTAACAGACTTGGATAAAGCTGGCTTAGTACATTTGTCTTGAATTGCGTCTTAAACTTTGCCTTGGATTTATGGGTGTTGTGGAAATTTTAATCACTGCGATGTCTATTATTTAGTTGGGTCAGTGAAGGACCCTATGATATTATTAAAGTAGTATCAAGGATAAGCTACGTTATTGTTTAAGTCTATATTGAATTCCAACTAGACTTTACTGGTAAGTGATAATAGAGATTTTCTCAAGATTTTCTCAAAGAACTTTTCATTGCTCACTTAACTAATTATAGCGAATCGTTCAACTTGCCTGATAAAATGATAAAAAGCATACTCGATACACAACGTTACACATATTTTTACAACATCAGATTATAGGACAAGGTATCAAGTACAATAAAATATCATAGAAACGGGAAAGTCAATATTTGGGATGGTTTCTTCTGAGCATCTTGTGAATAACGTAATCTAGTTTTCCCGCCATGAATTAATCATGGCCGCCGCTGTCAGCGAGACGAAGTGTCAACGGCGTACGGTGCGCAGAACAGACGTCACATCACCCTCATCATCATCATTATCATCATCATCACCTGATGATGTATACCTATACACCCTGGAGATAATTTATTAAATATTACCTTCGGCTGGACAGATAAAGCGTTTATACTTTTTGGCACTTTTAAAATCTTTTATTTATCTATGTCACTTTGGTATGTTTTTGATACATTGTTAGTCTTTGCAATACAGTTGCCACAAGTATCTCTTTCATTAGTTATCATATATTCTAACATCCTTATCTCATCTCATCCAATTTTCATCGGTATCCGTGGAATGGTCAAAACTTTCACCTGAATGCTTTTATTGTTTCATAAATTAGGATAGGATCTGCATTCTAAACTCTGCACTATTATTTTACTAGCTGTGCCCCGCGGTGTTACCCGCGGATTATTAGTGAAAATAAATTGTAATGTTTTCCCGCAGTAGCCTAGGTGGCTTTCGGATATTTGCCGCGAGCGACCGCGACCGACGAAAATTCGAACGAAATACCACTTTATGACATAGGCGATAGGTTTAATTTTACTCTACCTACTAGCTTTTACGCCGCCGTTGGCGGCAGCGTGGGTCGCCAATCGCCATGCAAATGTCAGTAGAAAAAGTTACTTATACTCTATGTCATAAAGTAGCATTTTATTTGAATTTTTACCGGTCGCGATCGCTCGCGGCACAGATCCGAAAGCCACCTTTAGATGTGTTAATCTAGGGTATCATCTTACTCCATACCAAATTTTATTAAAATTTCTCCAGCCGTTTAGGCGTGAAGAAGTAACAAAAATACAAACTCACAAACATTCGCCTTTTTATTATTAGTAGGAAGTAGGATCTCCTTAAAGCTAATGTAATTTTCAGTAGCGTGAATAAATGAAAACGTCTTCACATGCAAAATTCACGTGAATATGATACGTCGTGAAGTCAAGGAGCCGTAATTACCTCGGCTCTACATAATGTGTACGACGACTACAATTTTAAGCCAATAAATAACGGCGTAACGCACACGAAAATATGGCGACGCATTTATTATACAGCGGGAGTAATGGCGAAACTGACGGAGATTTGTATAGAGGTGATAATTCAGGAATTTGTGGAGAGGGAATATGCATTATGCAGCTTTTCATACCGTTTTACGTGCGTTTACACTTCAAATAAAATATATGCAGCAGTAACTATGATACATGATTGTAAATAAATAAAATAGGCACTTTATAGTAACGGTAGTTTTTCCACGAGTCTCTATTTCAAAACTGTACCGTATATCGAGTATTTCCCGTGACAACTTTATAACACTAGGTCGAATTGATGTCTAATTTTAGATCAGAAATTTAATTAAAAAGCTTGATCATTTATGTCAGTAGCTTTAATAAATTACTAAGCCCTACTTGCAGCATTAAACTTATCTAGAATGTTTGGTTTTAGTACAGCATTAACACTTTAGCTTTTACGTTAAGCACTTACTGATACCGATAGTACTAAAATTGTTTTAGTGTTAACTACAGTATTCATTTCAGCGTTGAAAATTGACATCGTTAATATCACTAGTAGTTTTGGCAACGCTGACATAAAAGGCGCTACTTAAACTTCCTTTAACAATATTTTTAAGAAACATCCGATAAACAATATTTTAAAAAGATACAAAACTCCCATTTACCAGCTCCATATAATTGCTGTTTATAATTAGACCGCTTATACCCAACAACGTTATCACCCTGCCTCGGGCTTGTTTGTGAAATAATGGATTCATTCCATATTCATTTACATCCTTAATAAGATCGGCGTGACACTGCCTCCCGGCAAATTACCCTGTCAAATATAATAATCACGCCGGAATCTCCCGCTAAAAGTCGAATAATTCACTTAGAAAGAGACGAAGGTATATCTCCTGTTGCGTCTGACACTGATCCAATTTGAATTACGACGTTTTATGTTGCGAAAAAACATGATTTAAGATTTTCTTTTATCTCGATCTGTTACGCAGTTCGTAAGCTACTTTTGTACGGTGCACAAAAAAGTTTACTAGCATTTACAAAATCATTTTTATTCGGATTTTCATTAAGGGGTTTGTAGAGAACGTAGAGCTCATTTGAAGTAGGATTCTTGTAGTCTTAAAAGAAAACAGAATAATAAACAAATGAGGCATCTGAGATAGGGAAACAAAATCATTTCGTCACAATCAGAAACGATAGATTCCAATTTTACGAAAAATTTTATCAGAAAGATAGAGCTTACAGATAGCATGTAACTTTTAATAATATCAAACAATCAGAGCCCGCACTGTATCCCAGATGATTTCCGATTAAGTTAACAATAAAATAAAGGTTAATCAAACAATCTCCCCTGATAACGTCACAACAGATGGCCAGCCAGTTTATCATCGCCGGCGAAAACATCGATTGAAATTAATCGAGCGTGCGAATTTATTGCGCCGATGTTTCCAATCGATATATAAATTAGATTTCATTGTGATTTATAACGCAGTTATTATTTTTAGAGGCGTTTGCTCTAGCCTCTAGCGTTATTGTTTTGTGCTATTTTATTAGCAGAAAAACCCGGGTGAATTGTGATAGCTGAGCCAGTAGCGAGACTAATAAAATCAAGATTTTGTAATCAAAAGCCACGCAGAAAAATATAAAATCAAATAAGATTATATTGAATTCTGGTATTATTAAATATTGTTGTTGGAAAATAAAACATTGCATCTAATTTTCGTAGGTAGTCGAATAACCTCCTCCTTTTTGGAAATCGGTTGATAAAATAAGACATGATATCTATATCACTAATTTAATAAATTTTAAGGCGTGGATGTAATATTAAAATTTATCTTTTGAAATTGTAATAAAATGAAACTACTTGTAATAATAAAATGTTCATCAGTTCGCTCCCGTGTTACATTTAGACATAAATTACAGTGGCGTGTCATCAGGATATTACAATAACTCAAACCATTATAATATCGCACCATTTTTCATGTTTAATTGACTACATATCACTATTCACTCGAAAGGGGCGCCCGCAGTCAAACTCATGGATGTATTTCATTTTATTAGCATAGATATGGAGGGCGGTAAGTGCATATAAAGTAAAAATACGAGGGGGAGAGGTTATGAGCACTCTGTCATCGGCCGATTTTATTCGCACTCATGGTCACTCTAGCGGCGCTTATCTCAGAATATAATGGTTTATGCTGTCGTAAATAAAATGAACAAAGGTGCAGCTGTTACGAATGTGTACCTGCTTAAATTAAAGAAAAATAGACGTGTTTCATTAAATATATTGCTACAAGAAACTGTTTAGTTTTATAACAGCATAAATATCAGTGACATTAAAAGTTGTATAATTCTACGGTAAATTAATAGTAGACATTAGGTATTAGTACTTTTAAATTATGGTAACTGACAATATTATTCAATAAAAACTTAATTGTGTCGATACGTCTTGATAAAAGAATTTTGCAGCAGAAGACAAGCGTTAGACAGTAGCCGTTATCACGCAAATGTCAAACAAACAAAGGCGCCATTTTGTCGTCGCGCACGAACTAGTGTGACCATACATCAAGCCGGACGAGTCCCGGCCATCATTTTTCATTACTCACGATTCATTAACATGCGGGGGGGACGGCAATTATGCCCGCTCCATCCATCACGTCACCCCGTCGTTTCATATTTAATGTGGCGATGAAAATTAGAAATTAGGTTATTTCCAACTGCACGACGGGAGTAAATAGCCAAAAAATTGATGGATTTATGTCATGGGGAACGTTTTGTCACATCGAGCTCACACCTGCCGCTATTTTTTCATTTTTGTTTAGTTTATTCTTAATTTTTTTATTATCATTAACACTTATTGTGAACAAATAAAAAAGAGGTAGATTAAATTTGAAATTTGAATTTTGTGACATCAACAAATTACATTTGAAAGAGTTTCAGTACAAAATTTGGCGAAACTGTAACTTTATGTCTTCTCGCGCACATAAAATGTATCATGATTCATGTCGTATTTACCTACCGGCATTTTGCACCGAGGCGGACGTTTACAGACAAATAAACTTTTGGTTTAATTGAGATGTAAACTAACCGTCCCTTGTTCTCATTCCACCTCGTTAACTCCGACTTTATGTCGGATTCCGATTTAATGTCGGCCATCATTAATTAACGATACTGACGGATATTTATACGACAGATTTAACGTGCGCAGTAAAGATTTACGATTGTGATCTATAGATCGTAATGCATTGTTGTTACACTGTCAGCCTAAAGCGCTCCACGTGTTAGCGAATTAAAACTGTTAGCTCTATTGAAATATATGGTCGCGGTAAAATAGTTTTGTTCAAAATTGTAGAGCGATAAATCTATTCTACACGTTCGTTCCAAATGATTTCATGATTGTTTTGTTAATTTCATCACAGGTAGAGAAACCGTGCTAATCCAAAATAACTAATTTAAAAAATATGTGATGTGTGTGCCAAAATGGTCGTAAGTGTTCCTGAAAGCATTTTACTTCCCCAATTTTATGTATTTATATCAAAATATATAATACCTGCAGAACTACATGTCAGTGACGTCACAGAATAAATTGAAATGATGCAAAGCCGAGCAGGTCTGGTTACAATGATTTGTGTGGCGTGCCGGCGTAATGGGCCCATACATCTTGCCCGAGGGATGGAGCACAATTTTTCAACGCGCCACCCCCGACGAAAGCAAACTAATGCAGGAAGTGTAGTCGAATGTTCAAAGTAAATAGTGCCCAAAATAAATTGTGGATGTTAAATTTTCAAGTCTCAATTCTATCCTGATTTTATAGTGCCCAAGTAATAAAAAGATCCACACTATGTACACAGACGGTTTACTTATACGGTGTTGTAATAAGTGACTTGACAGAAATAAATATTGGAGTGATAAAACATTGGAGTGGATCTTTTAATTATGCCTAAGCGATCCCTAACTTGGTAGAAGTCCGGTCCCTTGTGAGGTAGATCGGCCGGTCGTGGAGGGAGTCCTTTGTTAAACAGATCCAGGATAGTATCCCTCCGTATACGGCTGAAGTCAAACCGCAGGTAGTTTTAGTGGCTAGTGGATCTTTCAATTAGTTAGAGAGTTATTCAGGTATATCTAATGTCAATGAAAAAAATTTTAAATGCATGCTGAAACGACACAGCATAGTTATTATTTATATCAGTATGTATTAGAATCTAGGCGATAGCGCCATCTATTGACACGAACTAAAATCGCAAAATATTTTATTCTGAGAGCTATGTGTCTGATAATGCTCCAAATTAATAAGTAATAATAATAAAACTTGAATGTGAGCTTTTTTTAAATCAAAATTTTTAGTAGTAGGTACGCTAGTAAGTGACTAGAAGTCAAAGTAATCCCAACAACGTGTTAGAAATCACAAAATATCCGAGGGTATAATATTATAATACGTACGTATACGTATAATACTTAATAGTTGGTAGCCAATCCTTAAATGACTCGGAATGATTTTGGATTCACGACTGTTTGTTTAACATTGACTATCCAACTGTATGGTTATTGATATCAGAGAAACAAAGAAATGTCCACTAAACACCATAACAGGATACAATCAAGCACAATAATTTAAACAACCATTTATACAAAATACCAAATAGCGTTAGACATGCAAACTAATAAAAACCGCTCACAATAAATACGCCGTAAATAATTTCCCTCCGAGTAAACATTCGCCTCAACTAGCGTCATCGAGTAATTTATGTAGGGAGGTCGCAATAAAATGGGAATAAACAAAAAAGCGCATAACGTAGCGTTACATGCGATTTGAGAGCGGGTACATTAGTTATTATAACACGGCAAAATATGTGTAATAAAACGTAATTTATGGCACAAATAAAATATAACAGTGGTTAGGGGCGGCAGATGGGGCGAGATGGGGTGTGGTGCAGGTGATGGGAGTAAGCGGCGTCTCGAGTAGCCTAGCCAGTTCCAATAACTTAACTCTTGTAATACTCCGTTATCCAAAGAATTACCTATTGCATAGGTCATGGCTTCCCTCTAAACAAGAATCAGCCTTCCTGCTAGGCAGGGTTAACTAGTACTTTTAAAATGAAAATAGGTAAATTATATCATAATTGTAAGTTTTTTTATTGGATTGGCACATGCACTTAGAAATACATAATATGACTTATCCTACAACATTCGCGTGATGCTGAGATTATATTAGATTTATTATGTTTCTTTTACATTGTACTTCATGGACAAGTGGAGCTTTTCACATGATGTTTATTTATGCCAGATTTGAAAACTAGTTTTGAGAATTGATAAATTTAGCATTTTATTTGGTTTTACTATTTATTTGATTTGAGTCTCCTCTCACCGCTTCAGCGTATCCCCTGTACCACAGGATCGCGGATATTGACAGAGTCCTCGGTTACGGATGGGCGGGAAAAATGGCGGTCATTTGTTGTCGTCGTTTGTTCCGAGAGAGGCGAGATAATGGCTGATTTATAGCGCGATCACTCTTGGCCTGGTGTCGGTGGTGTCCGGTACAATGAGATCTTGTCAGCTACTCGAGTTATGCTTAATATGCTCATGATACAAGGAGTGGTATTGTTGATTATTATTTTTAACAAAAAAATGATAACCGACTTCCAAGGTAAAAACAATAGTAATATAACGTAAAAAGTATTAAATAACTCTTACTCTTTAATAGTGGCCTTTTCAGAATTCGTCTAAATCTCAACTATTTCTGTACATACCTACTACAGTCTTCATTATTTTGAAGTCGGTACCAGCTAATTTAATCGTGAGTTCAGTAATGACAGAATATCTGAAACTTTTGGGACTGGTACCGACTTCAACTTGTTTTTACCTTGGAAGTTGGTTATCATTTTTTTGTTAAAAATAATAATTTCACTCTTTTAGTGTTGTCTACAAAAGAAGGCTTTATGCGTAAATAACCAATACGAATGTTAACTATTCACATTATGTTACTGTAAGCGAAATTGTGGTAAATGCTTGCAGTTATCTAAGCGATGCTGCAATTTCCTAACTTTTATCTTTAAAGGTTCAGGAGTTCTGTTCAGTGCCTTTGGGCCAAGAGACACCTTTGTATGAAATTTCTCTTATTTGTAATATATGTTTAACTTACTAGAAACAACATTTTAAGCACTATGAGCGTTTTGATAACTTTCAAGGATTTCCCTCGATTGCTCATAGATCCCATCATCAGCTCACCACTTTCGTAATTGTTATACAAAATTAAGATTAAATCCTATACAACAACACGAAAATTTCGAAAATCAGTTCACAAACAGTGAAATCGTTGTCAAAAACATGAAAATATCATGAAAAGTACTAATAATTAGATCATAGTGTGATGACCATGGTATCATTATGATTGTGATGATGATGATTAATCAAATTGATGTGTTGGCTTATGCTTTCAGCTGTTTAAACAACGCCGAAATCCCCGAACCTGTACCTATAAGCATTCAAAAGTTCTGCTCGGTACCTTTGGATCCAGGGTGATGCGAAGTCTTACTTTTTGGTAGCATTTACCTCATATGCTTCAGAAAAAATCGAAATCACTATATGTTTCAATACAAATTTCAAGGAGTCCCCTCGATTCCTCAAGGATCCCATCATCAGATCACCACTTTTGTAAACATGGTACCAAATTCGAGTTAAACCCTATATAACACAAAAATAATTTTGAAAATCGGACCACAAACGTCTGAGTAATCGAGGAACATAGAAAAAAAAAGATACATATAGCCGAACGTATTACCTCCTCCTTTTTGGAAGTCGGTCAAAAAGTAGTGAAGACTGAAGGCTTTGTCTCCTATACCTGTATCCCAGTGTTGAATCTAACCCAGAAAATTATTTTACCACTCTAAAGAGAAATTTACAAAAGATGCACTATACTTCTTCCTTTTTAGAAAATACAGTCGTTTTTGTCGCGTCGCAGGTAAAAATACCTTCTCCTTATATTTACGTACATCACGATGATGATGATGACGATGATTTGACAATATCTAATCAGGGAATGTGTCCGCGCCACCGCCGGCTCGTCAACCGCAACCTGAGCATCGACAATATTTACTCTGACCTCGCTTAATTACCTTTCATTTGTTTTACAAACACTATTACACGACTCCAAAGATTCTTCTCCAAGCCACTATCACCTTTAATTCTGCCGAATATAGAGCCTGTTTTGGGATGGACGTGATAAAATGCCCGATACAGCGTTAGCTTTGGGATTCAATTAACGTAAACAATTTGCTTGTGTACAGGTAATAACGAATGCTAATAGTAACTGGGGGTACAGTAGGCATACACAGGATGTTTTGTCTACAAATTCGTTGTTATCACATTAAACGAAACAATGTTATTCAGTGTCAAAGTAGTTAAATAAATGAAAAATGGGTGTTACAACAATAATAATCTGAACTTAAAGGTGTTTTCCCGTCTCAATATGACAAAGATTGACGATGATGGTAATGATGAAAGGAGAAATAACGTACATGATAATGGCAGGTTGAAATGTAGTGATGTAAGTATGCATGTATGTGAGAAAACTGGTAATAATAAGAATGATGATTTTTATTTTCGTGTATAAGTTCCAGTTGCAAACTTATTGAAGAATATAAAGAACACGAGTAATTTGTCAAAATATTACAAGAACTTACGCTTCTTGAAACGCATAACGCAAGACAAGAGAATTAAAAACACCCTAATTCATAGCTAGGAAATTAGAAAAGTAGAGAAAAAAAACAAAGTAGAGCATATTTCCAATGGCAAAACAAGTTAGTTCGTACGTAAACACACGTACAACGTAAACACTATAAATCACAATCATAACAATCAATCCTTAAAATGAGAAACAGCCCAAGAAAGAGGTGCTATTAATGGAAATCTCCGAAGGCATCTCATAAGTAATAACAACGATTTAAAAGTCGGTAATTACTATTTGATAACATGTTCCCGTCCCGCCGATTATGGACGACATCTTGACGCGTCATAATTACGTTCCTCGTGCACCTCTCTCGCTCGTTAGCACGTCAGTTTTTGCTCAAATTGCTCCAGCCGGTTTATAATTCACCCCATACAAAGTATTGGGTGTGCAGTGCAATATAATTAGGCTTCAAGAAAATATGCTAACTACCCAGCAGAAAGAATCTCAGCAACTGACGTATAAGATACTAACTGTCCCGGCAAACGTTGTTTTGCCATATAAAGTATTTCTATTTCATCAGTTGATACAAAATCTTACCCTCTCTTTTGTCCCCTAAGAGGGGTGGGGGGAAAAATGTTATACTTACACCAAATGTTAAGTTAAAAAACACAGTAAATAATATGAAGTAAGTCCATTAGAGAATAAAGTTTGATACAAAACGGACCCCCCTCAGAGGGGTGGGGGGGATTTTTTTATCAGATGTTGAGTTCGAAGAAGACAAAATATATATCTGCGAAAACCGTTTGCAAATCGGATCAGTAGTTTTCATGTTAAAGAAAAAAGTTTGATACACTTATTATTAGAGATTATATTAGAGATACTTATTATTTTTTGAATATCTTTAATGTACAGAATTCTCATTTCTACAGTTTTATTATATGTATAGGTTTAAAGATTTTATTTGGTGTCCTGAGCTTGGTTTGCTTTTATATCAATGATACGTGTTTTTGACGTGAAAACGTCTTATAATTCGATATGGGCTGCGCATACGAAAAAACATAACGCAATATGCGGCGTTACCTCGCTCTGAGGCGTTCCATTTAAGACTATGACGTTGTCACGTTCAACTATCGTCAGTAAACCGACTTTACATACAACAGAGTTCGAGTCGAGTTCGAGTCGAGTTCGAGTCGAGTTCGAGTCGAGTTCGAGTCGAGTTCGAGTCGAGTTCGAGTCGAGTTCGAGTCGAGTTCGAGTCGAGTTCGAGTCGAGTTCGAGTCGAGTTCGAGTCGAGTTCGAGTCGAGTTCGAGTCGAGTTCGAGTCGAGTTCGAGTCGAGTTCGAGTCGAGTTCGAGTCGAGTTCGAGTCGAGTTCGAGTCGAGTTCGAGTCGAGTTCGAGTCGAGTTCGAGTCGAGTTCGAGTCGAGTTCGAGTCGAGTTCGAGTCGAGTTCGAGTCGAGTTCGAGTCGAGTTCGAGTCGAGTTCTAGTCGAGTTCGAGTCGAGTTCGAGACTCGAGTTCGAGTCGAGTTGAGTTCGAGTTCGAGTTCGAGTGCGAGTTCGAGTTCGAGTCGAGTTCGAGTTCGACACAAAACACTACTCTCCAACCGTCTTTTTTTTTAATTTTTGATAAAGCTGCCAATGCAACGCAATACTGGTCTTTCTCAAAATTGCATCTGATTACTAGAGGAAAGAAGAATTGAGGTTTAATATTCGACGTTAAACAACGACAATAGACACATTTTCTTTGCCAATACATTGCACAACTATCTTAACGAGAAGTCATTAAAACGACAGACTTCAATAAAACATAAAATTAATACGACAAGTAACAATTCATAATGATTACACGTGAGTTTATGTAGTTATGAAAGTCTCACAATAGACCCATATACATAAAGAAACAATCGCTCATCTTTTTATGACACCGTAACGCTTATAAGACAGTATAAATTTGTGTCGAGAACGTAGAATAGACAATTACGTGTGATGCTCCATTGCGACAGGAATTTTGTTATTGCCAGCCCATGAATTTCTCGGTACCTATTACAATGAACAATAAAAATACTGTCGCCTAATAAAATTTAATTCGACTTAATTGTACACTTACACCGAAAATGGACTGACATTAAATAAAATTAATCACTCCAATAAAAACTGCGAGCACGTTTCGAAAGCCTCAAGCGCTTGACGCGGCAGCAATGTCTAACATACTTTTCTTTCGCACCCTATATTATACACCTCGGTAACTTTTTGTCATCGGTGAGATTTCAAGAGATTGTATTGCAAGTTAAGTAGCTCTCGAATATAGAACACTGTCTGAGAAACCAAAAGTAAAATTGAAAATAGAATAAGTAAAAGTTTAGAAAGAAAATGTAGGACCCTTTTCGGCAGATCTGGAATATTATCATTTTCACACAAAGTAATGAGATATATATTATCACAGTTGTCAATCTACAATTTACTAACCCAGCCCGGATTGGCGCGAAAAGATATCATAGAAATAGATCACGATATAGAAAAGTATTAGCCAGAAATTGATTGGATGAAATTCAGCTGTATGAGCTCGTAAACAGATCAGTGGCAGGAATGAGTCACGTAATTTGTTAACAGTCAACATATGCTCAATTTATGGGACAGCACGACTAATGTATTCGCCATGCTTATGAGCTGCTTTGGCAGAGCTACACAAACTTCACGTCAAATTAATTTACGGAGCTATGCCAAATGTTTTACAATCATTTGTATTCTTAATTGTCTCAAACATTTAATATGTATCATGTTTTTTGTGACATTATTATTTTTATTGGTGTTGTGTGTATCAGGACTACTTTTGGATCTTTATTCGCCTAAATTTACATAGCTGACGTGTGATTTAGACTTGTTTGTCATACGTGTAATAGTTGCATTAATTTCTATCCCACTCTATCATTCTTGTGTAACAAAAATACTTAAAAGATAAAAAGAATTTTGTCAATACAATTTATTTAAAAAACTTTATTTCTGCATTCGACACAAGCTAGAGTTATTTATATACATTATTATAACAGAGGGCCTAGACAAGCGGCAAGCGATTATCGTAAACGCTAACGCTAACGCCACAAAATGTATAGGATTTGACATTAGTATTCGCTAGCCAAGCGATGACTTAATATGTCAAATCGCATACATTTTGTGGCGTTAGCGTTAGCGTTTACGATAATCGCTTGCCGCTTGTCTACTAGGGCAGGTGCCTAATACGTGTCGTTATCTACAAGTGTCCACATGACATTAAGTTTGATTGGGATCGGTCCGGAGATTTAAAGTCGCAGGAAGCCTGTCGCGGTGAGCAGTTCCGTCACACGAAGGCCACCCGATCAATCTTTCACACGCCATTAGCTCTGTCGCTTCACTCTCAATAGCATTACGCGAAAGGGTCGCCGCTAGGGCTGCCTTCTTAATCACGATTAAAGTAATTTGACTTGAAACAGGTATTTTGACTTTTAATAAAGCACCTAACTAAGAGTACAATAATTGTTCAAACAGTTTCTGTACGTCAGCGTAATAAAAAAATAGATGTCATAAATGGTTCGAAATATTCAATAAATCATGCAATGATTTAAGCGAAAACAAAAAATTTTACGAACAGGATAATTAAGAAAAAAGTAGCATAATCATTATAGTATGTAGTTTGAAATGTAATTATGAACAAGTTATCAACAAGAAAGCAAGGAATAAATACGACAACATTACGCATAAAGGGGAAAACACTGTCCTGAAGAGTCAACCCTAGTTATAACTCGTGCGATTATTCACCAGCGAGTGACACGTCAATGGTCATTCTATTCAAATATTTTTCAAAGGCGCAAATGATACTCGGATAAAAGTAGTTGACACGTACAAGGGTGTGACTACATTAGATAAATGCGTCGGGCAGAATATTAAAACCATCGCCGAGTTCAAGTGAAATATCACCGCAATTTAAAATACAGAAATACAACATTTAGTCAGAAACAGAAAATTAGAGCAAAAGTGCAGAAATCATAATTAATAGACACTCCCAGCAACCAGAGTGGAACATGGTAAGTGCCGTTAATGAGAAGCTCCCAAAAAGCACCTCGGTGTCCTATAAATTTAAAAACATACTTAGCACCGGCAAACGTAACTCGACCTCCCCCGCCTCCCCCGAGCACAATAAAAACGGATACAGGAGGGGTGACGTTAACTTTAAGTGACGGTTGAAATAAACTGGCACCATTAGCGTGGTCAGTAAAAAAGTCGGATACTTGGCGTTTTACTATCGAATAAATTGCGCCTACCGCGCGCCCGGGAAAATGTCCCGAACTTTTGCCGTTTTAAAACAACCCGGGAGACATTTTCATAAAGTGAATTCTGTAGGTGTGATTGAGCTCACCTCGTTGTTATTATCTTTTACGGTGTAATCTTATTTTAGTAGAACCTAAATTTGAAAAATACACGAATCGGTAACATTTGTAAAAACGTGTGTCAACAATTTAAGGTTTTTAGGCCATCTTACTTAAATTAGAGTTAGATCATCTACATTGTAGGTTGCTATTGCAGAAATGTCTAAACATTAAACTCTGGCAGGGAGATAAAGTCTCCGACAAGAAGTAAATTCTAACAAAGTATTAATTATTCTTTAAAAATTGAAATTTTGACAGAACAATGTGGTGGCAAGTATTTGCAAGCAGACACGATCTCAAATTCCTAAGACGAGTACAATGGTTAAGAAAAGGCGCGCAGATAGAATCACCAAGGCGATAATAAAGCTCGCGTCTTACGACCAATTACCTCGCAAGATAAAGCCTCTGAAAGGTGCCTTATTTGCAATAAATAATTCTAATAGAAGGCATTTATGACTCCGCTGAAACAAAGTTTAGTTTTAGAGTCGAAATAATTGAACCGTTTGCGAAAGAAGATAACTTGCCAAGTTTATATGCCTTAAACAATTGTTGCTGCAAGAAAGCGCTACGTGAATTGTGTCATTTTTGTTACAAATGTTCAATTATTTACAAACATGCTCATACCAAGCTAGAAGTAAAAACATGTTGATGAAAAACATAAACTAGGTACCTATCTCTATTTCTGTGCATCTTTTTCAATTGGGTTATTATGATTTTTACATGAAAATCAAAATAAAAATATGTTTTATTTAATTATTATTGATTATTGAGCGTGCTTATAGTGGCTCCATAAATTATATCGAATCAATGTTGATCTGATTTGAATAGTCAACAGGAAAATATACCATCTACATAAATTTTCCTGTTGGCTTTTGAGCAAAGCAATGGAAAAATTTACAAACGCTTTTCATCTCGTCACTTTAAAAATAAATAAATCAATCGTTCACGTAGTAAAAGTAACCGAATGTAAAAAAGCATATCAGTGTGCCACCGAGAGCACTCTCCAGTCTTACTGCTCGTAACGTTACAATTTTACGACCACTTTTATTACAAGACGCTTTCGTGCACGATTACCCTCGAGAGTGAGTTTCGCTGTTAGAGACCCGCTACTACGACGTTTTCCCCAAATCCCTAGACAGATACATCGTTTTGTGCGCCGACCATTGCTCGCATTCATCGGACGCGATCCCGACTCCTCGTGTTAATTCGGAAGTGGAACAGAATACGGGCGGTATATTCTTAATGGCTGCGAGGGTTGTCAGCAATTACGCTTTAATGCGTGTTTTATTATCACGGTCTAATGTACTGGAGCATTAATTTATCACCTCCCCTGTTTACGACGCGGGCTTGACAATTGAAATGACGGTTTCTGAATTCAAAGGCATGCGACGTGGCCGAATAATTCTGATCTCGCCCACCTCCCCGAGGGCTCGGGTTGGGAAAGTGCGCGGGGGAAAAGTGAATAGAGGCAGGGGTCTAGATAGTTCGGTCGCCGCTGGAGTCGTCCGGACAGACAAGCGATGGACGTATCAAAGGCCTCTGAAATGCAGTTGCAGTTTTGATTGTATCGAGACGGCTGCGGCGTGCTTGTGAAGTGAAGGTTGATTGGAACACGTCGCTCGAGCGATACGCTGTTTGGATTCGAATGAAATGCGTCTTCGCTAGTTGATTGTTAGTTTGATTTGCTGTGTCGTGTTTCGGATCCGTGTGTTCTGGGATTTAACATAATTAACTGGAATCTGAAGCTTTGTGTTCTATGTAACGACTAACAATGGTATCGACTATTTTTTCATCTGGTCCTTGTTTATGTGACTGTGATCCCTCGTTACTTGGATCCGAATAAATTTCTACGTTAAAATGTATTATTAATGTAGCGAATGAAATCTCTCCAAGCCTGTAAAAACTGTTATTTATGTTAACTAAAGCACATAAGTAACATCATCGCGTGCTGACCCGACATAAATCACACGGTGGTCTAATGGATAACCAGATACAAATCTGTTTATGCAAAGTTTTCAATGCACTTGCATGCCGGCCGCCCATTGGCACACTCCCCGTTATAAATATTGTACAATCACTTGTTACGGGTAAATTGTTATCTTCTTCGTTCAATTTTATTACTCCGTTCATGTTTAGTGCTCTTCAATTCAATTAATTTAGCTATTGAATTTAAATCACTGTTCTTTGTTAGTTGTTACCAGTTGTTATATAATATTAAATTCGTTAGGACTTTATCTTTATCTGTATTTTGTATTCTCTTAACGTTAATAGTAATCGTATTTAGTAACTTATAATTGCTAACGTTAGTAATTACTAATTACATCCTTATTACTTACATCGGTAAGTACACCATTCCTACGGACCATTCAATTAAATAAATTGAAAGCAAATGTTAGGATAACAACATTGTTAATAGTGTGAATTACGTTTTACATCGCCTATTCGTTGGTAAAAAACAAGCTAATGCCAGCCACATCCGCCGGCGAACACGCGATGTGACCGTAACTCAAGTAGGTGTTACAACTGAAATTACTGTGATTAATGTTGATTTGGAGAAACGTTTGGATAGTAAATGAGATGTGGTTCCAGTTAAAGTAGGAGGAAAAGCGATGAGAAGAAAAAAATTAAATTAAACCTGCCAGTGTACAAAATGCTACAATTGTCGAGTGAAACATCCAATATTAAAATGAGGTGCAATAATAAGAACAATCTAAACTTACATCTTTGGGTGAAGCCAAACCGAGCGTTATTTGTGAGTTGTGAGTCGCAGAATTTCGGCTAGCAGAAATTCTGCTGCATTCAGTTTCATACAAAAGACGTGTTTGTATGAAAATATATTCACGCAACCGAAATTCTGCGACTCACAGCTCACAAACTACGCTCGTTTGCCTTCACCCTTATTGTTTATTAATAAAAAATGCATCTGTTCACCTAGGAAACAAATAAAATATTTTTTGTATTATTCGAAAGCTAAATCCTTCGACGACCAATCTCAATATCCAAATGTGCAACCCATTAAGCGTTTTATTTAAAATATTTAAATAACAATCCATATCAATTAAAATTTCATCAAGCAATTAAAGTCATCAAAGACAATTGATATACGAGGTGGCATATTTCCCTGATATATATTTGTCAATTAGACCTGTAGAAGTTGGACTATTTCGGTCGCTGATGGTTTATGTTAGACAGGTGCAGACGATACTAGTGAGGGGAAGTGAAAGATCGATAAAAAATTGTCGATAATGTTAAATTTTGTCTAACATAGATCTTCACAAGTCTACCTAATATATTATAAGGTTATTAACATGATGAAGGCCTCGTGGGAGTACGCTGGTTCTTTTCGCCGGGTTAGTTTCCGTACCGGTGGTAGGCACCAGTAGAAACAACGTTCTGAAAGTTTATTTTTTTCAAATTTATTCAGAAATAACACAATTTTTATTTATTTTTATTATTTGAAGATGATACTGCAATATATTTAGACTTCAGTATTATGACTATCAATGTACCTAACTTGTGTTTTGTAGGAGCTTGCTGAATTTGTACTTGTGACTTGTAAAAATAATTCAAATAGAGTAAATTCAAATTTAATATGAGCATTAGATTGTAGAATAATATTTTAAAAATCTACACAAACTCTGTGAGTATTTAATCTTTAAATCTCTATAAAACTTTAATGGCCTGTTTCACCGCTTTCTGATAAGGTGCCCGATAGGGTTATTTGACAGATTTTCCATACTCCATCTGTCAAATTAAGTGGTGGATAGCCTTATCAGGAAGCGGTGAAACAGGCCCTAAAACTCTATAAGATAATTTTAAATATAATTATAAGTATAAAAGTTGCGTATTTCTAATAGCTTTAGATCAAAGCAGGTACATTCTCATGTTACAAGTAAGAAATCATATTTTTTTGTAAAAAAAGGCCTATATTGTCAATTTTATCGACACCACACACCCAATGTACCAGCACTAGTAATCTATTTCCACTCTCATAATTCATATTTTACGCGTCTCCTTACGAATGTATCGGAATCAAAGGACGATGACATATTTACACTAATAACTCACAGCTCGTATGGAAATGCCGACCACTAAATCATAAGTTTTAAGCTGACAAGACCAGAATATAGTGCGTCTTGTGGCTTTTGGACATAATTTAAGATTATAAAGTGGAGACACTTTCGACATCTTCTAAAAGCCAACAAACAATATTTTTAGACGACGAGGGCGTAAAATATATAGAGATACAGCTGCTACAAACAGCAAATACAGGTACAGCATGAATAAATAAGCAATGTCATAATTTATATATAAGATAAAGCGTATTCAACGTGTAGATAAATAGTTGCCGTAAATTATTCTTATAAAGCACCTTTTATCGACATACATTCTAGCATAATATCTGTGGAGCTTTAAAACGATATTTTAGTGTTGATTCAGTCGTTAAAGTCGGACCACCTCGTCGGCCAGAATGTAAATTAACTCTAAAACGTCATACAAAGGGCTAACCCTTCGCCGCGCACACATTTCCGAGCCTCCCGCGGCGCTCGCCGGGCTCAAAGGGCCGGACATTAAATATTATGGTATTTATTCAGATTCGAACACAAACAATTCAATTCACGCGTCGACTGTTAATTGGGCAAGTCGCGGTGGATTCAATAAGACGGCGATGAAATTTGAATACGTGAAACAGTGCATAGATAATGTGAAGCGATTCTATTGAGCGCTCGTTTTGTCCGACACCACGGGTTCAAGTAACTGTCGATTAAACAGAATTAATTTGTTTTCAAATAATCGATATTTGAATGGCCTGCCTGTGGTGTGATTGTTTTCGCGGTGAAAGGGTTTCTAGTCATTATCGACATAAATTCAGCTGCTCTTTGAAAATCACAGTAGGACGACGTAAATATTTTCCTTGGTGTTTTTTGTTATTAAAAGATGAATTAATAAATATGTAATTTACAGTGAATTCGTTGCTCCGAGAATGCAAAATAATTTAAAGTAAGTATTTTTTTTAAAGTTAAGTTTTACTTTTCTGAAATTCTGTTACACCGATTTTGTTGCAATTTGGTATGGTAGGTAATACTTTGCGTCCCGGGAAAGGACATAGGATACTTTTACCCTGGAATAATATACGGTTCCCACGTAATAAACGAATCTTAGCGCAATGGAGTTGGGGCATCATCTAACACTATATTGTTACTATCATAATATTCTGAACTATAACTTATAATATTATACGTCTTAACTTGTCTATTTCTAAGCAAGTCAACCATAATATATTCAGAAGCGACTACACAAAATGTAAAACTTCGAAAGCACTTTATAATAGAAATAATGAGAACCGGTGGTGAATTATTGCCTACATTTCACGTTAAATTGTATGTAAATGCGGCCGGGTCCCACAATAAGTAATAACATAATATGTGTTGTGAGTCACGGCAGGCTGTTAGTGTGTAGTTAACCCTTTATCGCCGCACGCAGGGACGTGAGACCATTACGGGGTCGTTTAGGCCTACAATAAGCGTCTTGGCGCTGATATGATACAGAGTACTAGACAAATCATGTGAGGTTTCTTTTGTTTCTATGTCTAAGCTTTTTTAATGCAAACAAGTAATAAAACAGAGCCTTCTATTTAAAACAAGCCTTAGTTATTACTGGGGAGTTAAAAGAACTGAAAATTTAAAAGTATGAATACACTATTTTAAATCAAACGTGCCAAAATTTGATGGGGAATAAATATTAAAAGTAGCGCTTGAAAATAATTAATGTCCATGAATTTTTGTTTACAAAACTTCAGATTGTGCTACAAAATGAAATATGTATTGAAATCCATTCCTTTTTAACTTGACGTTTCAAAAAAACATGTTTCCTAAAATCCGTAAGTCTAGGATCACTGGGGATATCACTCTATAGACTAAGATTTTTTTTTTAATTTCACCATTCACCAGCACAACGTATTATCTATTCTTGGGTATCAATGCTAAGACTCCTTATGCGTTAGTATTTAAAATTCGTGAGTGAACAGTTAACATGAGCCATGAGATCTGACAACACATTGTCGTTGTGATGTATCTGTTGTGGACGCTGTTGTCGGTTCCCAACAACTTTAAATTCGCTTCAATTCACCGTAACGATTTGAATTATGTTATGAGAGGTTCGGATGACGTTGATTGTGATTTACAATGAAAAAACACGTTCTAAACCCTTTACACGACTTATGTTTGCTTTGTGCGAGGATTTTGACTTTTAAATTGAAGATTTTTCATATGCGGGTATAATCAGACTTTTATCATACGTGAGGGGTTAAAAATCCAGTCTCATTTCAAACAAGCCATAAACAGCATAATTAATATTAGTTTTTTTTTCTATTACGCATGTGAATTTAGATTTTTTTAAATAAGACTGACACTGTCGGCTCGATTCATGCCTCGAAATAAAAGAAAATTCAACAAAACAAACATGCTTTAGCCAAGACCAATTTACGAAAAACAAGTAAACTTGTTAATGACATTCCCTTTCCTCAATCTACACGTTCTTTAATTTGGTTGGAGAGTAAAGCGAGTTTCAAACAAAACCAAGTTATGTCCGGCAAAGAGATACCGCCTACCAATACCGTGTGAGCCCGAGGCGCGGAAATTGCTTTTTGATACCAGCCAGGAGACACAATACGCCTCTGCCTCGGGCGTATCAAATTTCGCTTCTATTCTATTTGTTTTAAATTACGAATTTAATTTGAATCCCCTACGAGATAAAAAATACTTTAAAATTAATTCAAAGAACACAATTTTGGCTGAAAATCAAAAATGGAATTATAGCGGAAATTAAATTTACAACTTGGAGTTTAGACTACAGTTTACACTTTCTTTGTCTTTATAGGTTTAATTTGTATTATCTGATTTACTTTAATAAGGATGTAAAGAAGAAAAACATAAATATTTATATCACTAAACTTGAAACAAAAATGATGTAATTATACTTCAGTCTTAGAGTATTAATAACAGTACTACTGTTAATAATACTCAAAGACTTCAGTCTTTAAAGACTCTATCAAGATACTCAAAAACTATTAAGGTATTTTCGCAAGGATAACAGACACATCTATAGAATTTTGTGACAACATAGAGTTCCCTAATCCCTTAGAATTTTGTGACGAGACCTTTTAGATTATGTATATAATGAAGACACTATTCAATTAACTCCATCAATCTATAAACGCTGTACTATTAAAACATGGATAAATCTGTCGCGACGGAAAGAAATGCGCTACGTGTACGCGGCGCGATCCCGCGGATTACTGCTATCGCGGTGACAGTTCCGGCGGCTTAAGGTACAACAGCTTAAGCTTTATTATGCTACTGCACTATATTTTCATATATAGTATTATTTTTTAATATACTACAGTATATTTTCATATGTTGCACTATATTTTTCATATATTTCCCTATATTTTTATGTGCAACTACTGCGACTACTGCACTTTTCATAGGCATATACGTCGCTCTAAAATTAAAAGTATAAGGGGCTATGTCTTAACATTAACCTTTAACATGATTTGCAAGACTATGCAGATTACTCAGTACAAATTGTAGTTTCTCATGACGAACTCAAATTTTATACGCATTGGTAAGTTTTACCCCTGAGCGATTTAGGGTTAAGATGTACGCTCTACTTTTTATTGAATAATGTATCGAAAATTGAAGGAGCTATTCGCAGACACTGCTTGTGCTTTTAAATTTGACAAAAGCATAAAGCCATTAAGTGCTCACAAGTGACACAACAGAAGTCATTGTCCAAACTCGTTGCCCATTCTACCGACATCGACGTAATCAGCTGAAGTTGTTTGTAAAGCGCCGCGATAATAGAGACATTATACTGAAATTATTTAAAACAATCCGAGCGGAAAATGACGTTCCTTCAAGCAAATCACAAACACTGAATAGAGGTGATGGATTACATGCATTATGCTTCTGTGACTAGCTAACGAGGGGGTCAATTTCTTTTACCCTCCCCCCGAGGTTGCTGCACGCGATTTGCAGCCGTAACACCCTCCGATAAAGACCAAACTCGCTCGGGACCCGTAATTGACTGGAGTAAAATATTCACCACCATTATAACGTTGACAGGTATTAATTTTCAATATTTTATGGAACCGGTTCTTATTAACGGTCCCCATTGTGGTCGTGACACGGCGTGATTAAAGACGCTCGAGCACTACTTCAATTATAAGGTGAAGGGTTTGATGTCTTGCCCTCAGCAAATAGAAAAACTACGCCGCTATTAATTATCATGTCTTTGTTAAAGACAAAGAATTGGACTTGTGGCTGTCACTCCCTTTGTGTGAATGGTAAATGACAGACAAGAACTACAAGCTGAAGCATCGTCAAGTCGTGTTCAAGTTTGATCTAAAACTGGTCTCCGACACTCCTTAAAGTATTATGTTAAATGTGACATCGAGTTAAAATATTTAATTCGGAAAAAATCGGAATAACTTCAGTTCAGTAACAGTTCTTTTACGTTAACCTCAGATAATACATTGGGTTCGGCTGTGATTTTAGATTATGCTACGAGTATTATGTAAAATAATTTCGGCTTGAATATGGCAATGATGATCATGCTGTACTGTAGTCCATTAGAGAAGGAGTTCTGTTACAAGCTGTTAAGATTTTCTTGGCGAGCGGTTATCGTCGACAATAAGCAATTCCCAGCAATGCTCTAGAAAGGATTTCTTTTAATTTCACCGACTCATATCTTTGTTCGGAGTATTTAGATAACATTACGCCCAAATGTGTCGCTTATTACGTGCCTTTGCCAATAGACATTGATATACGTTTCATTTTTTTTTTGTATTTCAATAATTGACTTTACTATTGCTTGAGACTTACACAATGGCAATATTTTAACTGATATGGGGGTAGTATAAAGTGTTTTTTTTTTCATTTCTTTTCCTTTAAGAAGTAATCCTTTTAATGTTTACCTCCTCTTCGTTATACGTCTCTCTATTGCTCACTACTTTTGTATAAAAATGCACTACAATTGTTACTTCCCCGGGTTTCAAAACTTTTTATTTATATTAAGGTCTTATTTAATTTCCTTTTTTAACTTTCATTTTACACGTAATAAGTCCGTCTGACCGCCATTGGTGGCACGTGTGTCCAGTCGTTCTGTCCGGGTGTCATCGCCCATCGGTACCAGATGTAATATTGTGTACAATGCACCTAATTGCCTTTTACTTTCCCGCATTTACTTACTTCGGACTTTTCTTGGGATATTACGCTTAATAAGAACCTTCCTTGTTTTGTTTGGAATTAGTTTATTAAAGTTTGGAAGATTAGGTGCCTATGGACATTGGTTTGTTAATTTGGACAGTGGGACCAACTGCACGAGTAATTTCATTGTAAAAATCAGGTACTTGCTTAAATTAAGTTTCATGAAGTATTTTATTTAAAAAGAACCTAAGAGATTCAGATTTTATATTAAGTATAGCACCTTTAATTATGTAAAACAAAGTTGAGTAAAGAGTTGTGACATTTAGATAATGTAATAAGTCACGATGTGTAAATTGAATAGAACAAATAAAATGAATAAAATGTAATAAGTGAGTCAGTGAGGCTTTCAGCAGCGGCCGTTCATTTCGATGATTGATTATCTCCGCCTAATGAGCTTCGAGCCCATCTTATCTGAGTGCCTTAAGTTTGGGGAACAAGCGTTTAATTGATGTATGAAATCTGGAATCCAGACCAAAAAACTGGTATTTTACAGTGCATAATGAGGAGTTCCCTCGATTACTCATGGATCCCATCATCAGATCACCACTTTTGTGAAAATGAGACCAAATTGGAGTGAAACCTAATAAAACAAAACAAAAATTTTGAAATTCGTTTCACATTTCACAAATCGTTGAACATACAAAAAAATAATTTAAAAAAATCCACAGCTGAACATGTAATCTCCTCCTTTTTGGAAGTCGGTTAAAAACAATTAAATGTGTGCTTGATGTTGCTTGATTTTGCCTACGACTTTCCTAAATGTAGGGTTTGAAATTTCTCTCCTCAAGGGTCATCTACATCTACGTAGGAATACTTACAGAATCAATCCAGAATACAGAAGTTACCATTAATGTGGGATGTTGGATAATACAGCAACTATGTGTATGTGAACAACGTTAATAAAAAATATTCAATGAAAAATACTTCCTACAAGTAATATAAACTTAAAGCCCAGAAGTCGCTAAATCCCAAACGCTAGCGCTCTTGCATTACGCTGTTGACATTATGAATTATGATCGCTTTTCCTTCACAATAAGTGCATAAATAGGGCCCGGCTGACGGCCGAAGTAAATCACCCGCGCCATCCATCATCACGACGTCACCAGGAAGTGCGGCCATTCAACTACACTTCGATCTAGCTCTGATAATGTTTATAGAACACGTCTGACAAAGCGCCAATACACGGCAAAATTAGAAATAAATCAGCAATGCTGAAGAGCCTGACAGTTTGAATGTAACTGTACAAGGCTCTTCAGCATTTTGTGAAGAAATTCCTAATGGCCTTGGAAACTGGAAAAGCAGAATATAAAATACCCATTAGGCACATTCACCAAAAATTGAAGATTTTTTTCTTTACACACAATCTGATCTTTTCCCGATAACTTCTATCATAAGCAAAATCTCGTACTTCCTTAAAACCTATCAAAAATATTATTCCAGCTATACTGGAGTTTTTAAATACCACCAAAAACTAACTTTGCCGAACCAGACAATTTAATCCACCAAAACATAGCATCTTGAAGACTTAACTGTGCATTGAGCTCATTACAGCCAGAACCTTCGATTGTCTCGGAGCTTCTGTGAGCCCATTGAGTCGCGGCGATAAGCGTTTCCGCTGACACAGATAGCGTCTCGCACACGCTGAAGACTGCCGAGAATTATTCTATCTGGAGCGCAAACAGTTTCAGAGACACGCTATCTAGACGTTCCGGTCGGGCAGTGGTGTCCAAACTTTTACTTCTTGGCTTTGTGACTTGAGATTTTCAAAAGACCGAGATTTTATGAAAAGAAAAATGTTACGTACAAATTATATCACAAGAAGATATATTGCAACCATCATTTCCTTTGAAACACTCGTTACAGTTAATTTACTTGGGTGTAAGTAGGTAATAAGAGCTATCGGGAGCTTATTATTCTTATTTTTACGTATGTCTACACGTCTTGTATTTTTGTAAGTTCATAAGGCCATTGGCTACGTATAACTACACAATTGGCTGATTTTGATCACTTTTTTCTCATTTTAAAGCGTATTCTTTTAACAAATTTTAAAGTAACAATCAATATACGGACACTCATATTCTGGTAGATCTCAAAATAATATGCATTTCTCGACATTAAAATGCCAGCATCTAACGATGATGATGCTGGAGGAAGCTCTAACACTTTGAAAGCAGCTGTTTGCTGCAAATACATCGCTTGTGCGATTCAAACGGGCGACGTCCGACAACCACTTAGTGGCTGCATTGTGCCAGGCGGTGCTATATGATACGGCATAGAAGGCTTCAGATGTGGCATCTATAGAAATAAAGGATCTCGACCGCGACAGAAAGACAGACACGCGAATAAAGAGAGTGAACCTGTATGAGATTCCTGTTCCCTTGTAAGGTTTGGACGCTAATATGATTTTATACTTTTTATTGCTTAGTGTTGATGACAGTACTTTTTATAAAAATAAAATTTACTTCGGAAACCTCTGATTATAATATAACCTAGCATATCTAGATGTATAGCATATTTTGATCGTTCTTAAGACCTATTTTACGTTCAAATTTAGGGGAATATATTTTATTCATAGTTGGAAGATTATAATTTTGACTTTGGTTTTGAAAATTGGTCACATGCTATCGAACTAACTTACATGCAAGTAGCTATAGCAAAGGGTTGTAGTTGTTTGTTGGACAGACACTAATATCAAGTTGGAAATCGTCAGTATTCGTGAACCGTGTGTAAAGTATACGTAAAAACATATAATAATCAGATTTTTGCTCAATATCTCTTAACCTATCTATTTGCTCCCTAGTCCTGCAGCTGTAAGAGATCGCTGAAAGCAAGTCAGCGTGTCACTTCCGCTGATACGAGCTCGCTTGACACGAACACCCACCTCGTCTGGAGCTGTTGTGTCGTGTTGCTGAACACGTCTTGAGGAGAAATTCTTTTCAGTTCAGGCTGTACTCGTTATATCTAGCTTTTGCCCAAAACTACAACTATTTCGGAATAAAAAGAGCGTATATTATGTGGAAACAGTACGATTTGATTAGCACAACCATTAAAATCTACTTTTGCATAAAAGGTTTGAATACAATATCTATCGGCTGTCTGTCAATCATTTTCACAAACTTTAATTATTAAGATACTAGTTCATTTCAGTTTTTTTAGTAATATTCTTATAAAGTGTATTTCCAAGTCTTTAATTTCTTGTCATGGTTCGATTTCATGCTATGAGACTAGACTTGTATCAAATTAAAATGAATTAAACATTTATGTCACAAAAACATTAAAATAACCTCAAATTCGTAGATAAAATAACTTACTCCTTATCTATCTGGCTGTCTGCAAAATTGTGCTTATTTTCGTACTCATAAAAATGTATGCAAATGTTGCAAGATAGTTTTCGTGCTCGTTTGTTTGAGCGTATGCTAAACACTTGGCATTCTTATCGCGCGTTCGGATTAGCTCGATATGAGTCGGATCGCTGCCAAAACTACTGGGACACAGATTAAACCCATTTAGCCTAAGATTTTGGAACCTAATTAGCTTAGATTAGAAGCTTTTGAGTTTACTAGAGGATAAACTGAACTTATTTTATAAACGAAGACGAAGATAGTTGCAATGTTTTATAAATCATTTTCGTTGAGAGCATTGACGGTAGCTAATCTGTTGTAAGCAATATTGATTTTCAAATTGAAGAGAATCAACATTAATTTTTACATCAGTCGCTTTTGGTAGTAGTGTCACAGTATAGCAATATTCCTTGTAGTGTAGTGGTTGTAGAATTTAGGAGCACAGTGTGCGAGACCTGAAACCAGATTACGTGCGATTAGCCGGCGATTCCGCGACGCATCCAAACGGCTCCGTTGTTCGTGAGATGGCGAGATGAGATTACAGCTCTGTAGTCTGCCGCCTTGGAGCAGATTTAACACCAGCTTACATAGGGATGGTGCTTTAGATTATATTCATTTCGTTATTCGTATTTTTCACACGACCTTTTTGCTAATTTACAGTATCTAATATTATGTTTAAAATATTTTCTACATGTTTATTACATTCTTCATTTTATTGCTTTCGTTTTTATGTTATTTCAATCTACAAGGTAGGCTGTGTCATGTCCATTTTATGGTGGCAAGTGGCAACTGATGTTAGGTTTTTATAATATCGTTTAAATTACTACCCCTTATCTGCAGGAGGTTCAATTTAACTTCACTCTAGATAAAGCATTGTTCCACCTGCATCCTATCAATTTCGAGCTTCCGATATCACGATGAGACGCCACTGGTGACTGACAACAAAAAACACTGATATGATTAGATTACTTCGGCGGTGGACGTCAAAGACGGAAGTTCTATCACGATATACCTGTCGGAGCGATTAAATCAAACAGAATGGGTTCGGAATTAGGATGACTGGGCGAAATGGGAGATAGCCTGACCGCGGGTGACGGTAGCCGCCGCGTGACCGCGGCCTGACAGCGGCGGCGGCGCCTTTGATTTATTAGGGCTGACACCGCAGACATATTAAATTTGATCTATGGTGTGCAATCACGACTAATTTTAGAAGATAGATAATGCCCAAGAGCTGCATATTTAAAAGTAACATAAAGGAAGTTGTAAGCAAAATTACTTTCTGCTACATTATCAATATTATGATTCTTTATTATTTTCGGGAAAAAAGAATAATTATTATTTAGCTCGTGAAGATAATGAAGAAGATTTAAACAAGTTTAAAGTAAAGTATGGCAAAATTTTACACATGAATATAAATACCGTTGTCATGCGATAGGCTAACATAATAACTAATAATTATATATTTGAAATAATTTATAAATAAAAATATTAGATTTCTTAAAACGTAAGGGGTAACCCTGGCAGCCACGTCGGCATTCCTAAATCATAACAAGAATAAAAACGCTGTTAACTTTGACTGGCCACGCTAGATTTGTCTCAGTTAATTTTTATTATCAACATAAACCGTCAGTTATAAGTTACGGTTATTTCAATTAATTACCTGATAACTCGGGAAGTCGTTACAGTTAAAAATAATGACCGCGTTGATAGAGGAAACGACGTTATAAAAGGTAAAAACATAAATCCTACGGCTATCTAAATCTAGCCAACTAAAGTTAATCACTCTTATCTTCGGTGTTAAATTAAAACCTGAGATGACAGCTCCGACAGATGTAAAAGTTGACGTGAGTTCTTACACAAGTAAATTATTAAGATCATGCTTTATAAAAAATATTTAATATGTAACATATTTTTATCTTTGAAAATATTACATATTTTAGGAAAGTAATAATATTGTTGAAATGATTTTTTTAATATTTAACAATGCCGTTATAATTGTTATAACGATAATTAAGTTCTTCATTCTCCTCATTGAGGTAGAAATTGTAAAACGCTTATAAACACCAGAACACCATGATTGTAATCAATTTCTCGGAAATAAATGATTATCTTCTATATCTATATCTATACTTATTATAAAATGAAGTCACTTTTTTTTCCCTCATGTCCCTTTTTTCCTTTTAATCTTTAAAACTACGCAACCGATTTTGATGATTCTTTCAGTGTTAGATAGCCCATTTATCGAGGAAGGTTATAGGCTAAATTTTATCACGCTAAGATTAATAGAAGCGAAGAAATATAGGAAAATGTGGAAAAAACTGGGAAAATTACTTGAAAGAGCTAACTTGAACGCGCTAATCTCAGGAACTACTGGTCCGATTTGAAAAATTATTTCAGTGTTAGATAGCCCATTTATTGAGGAAGGCTATAGGCTATATTTTATCACACTAAGATTAACAGGAGAATGTGAAAAATTATTTGAAAGGGTTTAATCTCGCGAACAACTGGAGCGATTTTTATGTTATTTGGCACAGATAAGAAGTAGACCACATGAAGGATCGTGATAGGCTATCGATTTTAATCATTTTTTCAGTGGCTATATATTTTATTCCCGTGCGACGCCGTGGCGGGTCGCTAGTTATTATTAAGTTGTCATTGAAAGCAGCATTATTAAAATATCAGGGAGACAAACATTCAGTAAGATAAGAAAACTGAAATCATAATTTCAAATACAAGAGAAGAATAGCCTATTGTTTCAATAGTTATCACTTATCATTATGGTTAAAAGCTTTTTTTAGCAAAATACACGGATTAACTTTAGCAAAATACACGGATTTTTACCAACTGCAAAAAAGAACAAAATAGATTACCTAACATTGTTTCTTTTTCACCATTAAAAATACAAAATGATGATGAGTTTAATAATAAGAGTAGACTACCGTAGAAAAAATGCAAACAAAGCCGGCAGAATACGCAAGCCTTGTTATTACAGCTCAAGTGGGGTTTTGGGGAATGATAAAAATTTGATGACGACTGTTTGACGTGTAAACAATGAGCGGGCACATTTTACCCCCAAGCCCCGCCGGTGGTCGGACAAAAGAAAATACTTAAAAGGGTTGAAAGATTAATAATTGCTACGAAGCAAGATTTAGGTTATTTGCTGTGTAAATAGCTTTTGTGTAAGCAAATTACTACTTTCATTTAAGTACATATTATGATTTCTGTTCTTTTATTTTTTACTGACCTATTTCTTGTGTATTTATAAAACTCACGACTATGATTTTTTTTTCCATTTTATAGATTAGTTATATTTCAATTTTTATTCGTTTAGACTTTTAGAGATTCCGGTTTTTACGCTTTTATCAAAATCTAAATCGTGTTAATTTACTTAAACTTTTGCCATGTTAATTCTAGTTATGAAAGTTGCGTCATTACTCATTAGTCATTAGTTAAGTCAATAGAAGAATAGGTCGCGGACAGCATAGAAAATGACGCTGAAAGTAAATTATTACTGGGCCAACGTTTACCCGCTCCGCGGCTATTCAATTTCCCGGGCTATGCATCTCTGTCGCCGCATCGCCTTTGACTGCGCTCTGCATATTTTATATAATCCTTTCATCAAAACGCCGCGGCAGGCGCCCCAGTAATTTTTCCCGCGCGCGAGCGAGACACCTAACAAACGGGGTGTCAAACGGCGGTGGGGATAAGACGGCAAAGCTCCCGCAAAGTACACAAAATGCAAAAATGGCGCGCGACGAGTGACAGCGAGCGCGGGGGGCGGGGTCCAGTCAGTCAGTCCGCCGTGAGCCGCCGCCAGCGTAGCACGTGCCGTCCGCGTTGTGTAGTGATGTGCTGATCGTGCAGTGAATTGTGAACCGTTTTAAACTGGAGAAGGATAATTTGCTGTGGAGCAACATGCTCACCTCCAGTAACCAATATTTACGCCCGGATTACCTGTCACCGCTGCCAACCACTGTAAGTTGTTGACGAGTTGAATAATTACCTGAAATTAAAAAAAATATGTAAAGCTATAGAAAAATATTTGGTGCAAATTGACATCAGCATTCAGCACCTTAATGCAAAGACGAAATCATATATTTTTTTTGAGGATCAATTAAGGATACAGTCAGATTTACTTACTTGCAACTCTAATTACATTTTAGGACAGTTTAATTTAAAAGTCAGTAAGCAGTTAAGTGAAAAACAATTGACGTTTCATAATATTTACCTCGAGAATAAATTAAGGTAAAATATGTCAAACATGGCATCTTGACTATATTAACGAATAATATTCTACAATTCTGTGACAAGTGACAAATTCTAATTGGTATTTAGATCAATTAAGATTTGTCATCCATGTCATACTACCCCACATAGTTGAAGCACAAGCAGAGTTAACGAATATAAATTGAAATGTATTTAATTAGATTAAATTTAATATTATATTACTGTGTAATTAGATTAAAAGTAAATTTTATGCTACGCAACCTGAAATAAAACGTAAATTTTGTGATGATTGATAAAACTGTAACTTTCACAAATTGTATAATTATGTAAATTAGTAAAAATGTTATCAATGACGATCATTTAAAAGATGAAATATTTTTGTTAATGTTTTGGTAACTAGTGTGTAAATAAACGTTACTAAAGATCGCTTTACAATATAAAAATATGCAGAATAATAATCATTCAATCAAGTTTAATACATTGTTTACGAAATTAAGAAACTTTTTCTATAAGATGAATGATGATTGATGATTCATGATTAGTTAATTAAATATAATAATAGTAAATGATGAAGAATTAATTTAAAAATAAACATTTTATTAAATCCATTAATGACGTAATAAATGGTCGAAATTAACTGCCTGTCGTTGTAAAGTATAAATCTCAACGTGATGATTTATTGAGAGGTCATAGTGGAAGTAACCTGCTCAATGAATAATTTTCCAAGTCAATAAACAAAGTTATAAAACACGCAACTTTATTCAAAGTAAGACGTTTAATTTATCGTGATTGATTATAAAAGGAAACCTGTAACATAAATAAAACCATTAACATAAATTCATTGACTTGAGTAATATAAGTCGATGTTCCCCTCATTAACTTAATCTATAAATTATTTAAATTATACTTGTTAAATATATATTAAATTATTGAGAAATATTAACATATCAATTTCTCGTATAATACGCGAATAGTGCATACACAAATTGGTTATAGCCTTGAATATCAAGTAGCCGTATTTATATGGAAATTTGTAATTGAAACTAATATCGTACAATATAATATTAGTAGAATTAGCTTTGTTAGAATTTAACGTAAAAATTACTTAGTGAACGCATTTAGTGCTGCTTCGAAACGACTACAATATAACGCGAATTTCCCTGAAATAGTCTCTCGAACTAACGCCACCCCGTGATAATAGACGTGACAGCGCGGCAAGCACAGGCGCGCCGCAAATTCAGCGGCACAAATTGGCCTTTTCACTGCGAGATTACATCATGCGGGAGCCGAGTGAAATGTCAAGCGGGGCCGACGGCTGCCAGACGAGCGGATAATGGCGCGTCGGCCGCGTGATTGGACTCCCCCGACCCCCTGCCTCGGCCACCCTCACTCCCTTTGTGCCGTCACTCGCAACCCGACGTTTCATTTCATAACTTCTTTGTTACAGCTCGACGCGAAAAAGAGTCCGTTGGCGCTACTGGCGCAAACCTGCAGCGCCATCGGTGCCGATACGCCGAACCCGAAGCTCATCTCTGCTGCCGAGAAAGCCAGCAAGAAATACGATGACAAACCCACACACATCGATAACAAACCAAGTTTTAAGCCTTATGAATCGTGCCTGACGTCGAGAGAAAAGACTAGAACTCCGGAGGATAGAGTGTCTGTAAATCCTAGTTCTAAAACGCCTTCATCTAAAGGAAGTGCCTCAACGACACCGGTGCAAGCGCGCTGTAGTAGCAACCAAAGTTCGTCGTCCCAGAGAACCTCGCCCCCTGTGCATCGCAAAACTCCGTCTGAAAAATCTGAGGAAAGATCCAGTCCCGTCAGTTCACCCGTCACATCTAAATCTGATTCAACTTCGACTTCTAAGTTACCATATTCTTCTAGTAATTTACCGTCCAACGCAGATACCAAAGAACCGTCGAGCTTCAAACCTAGTGTACCTGTCTCTACTTCCGCTTTCCTGGGCGGCTTACCTCATTCTGGATTCCCGTTGCCAATGGATATAATGACGAGCAGTCTAATGGCAGCTCAACATCATGCCCTGAAGAACGGTTTAAACCCATATCTGGCATACGCAAGAATGAAGGCACCAGGTAGTGACTTAGGCATATGCCGCGACCCATACTGCACGGGATGCTCTTTAAGTTCTCACCTGCTAAAATCTGCTGTATGCCCTGCCGGATGTTCTCAGTGTGACCACGCCAAAACTCCGTTCCAACTGCCTACCGGGCATCCCGCTGCCGCTGCGTACGCTCACGCTCAACTGGCGGCTTTAGCAGCTGCGTCACAACTGCCCTTCGTCTGCAGCTGGATGGCCGGAGACTCCGCATATTGTGGCAAAAGATTCTCAACTTCTGAAGAGCTGCTTCAACACCTTAGATCGCACACAGCGAGTGGAGAATCGAGTCCGAGCTTATCAATGTTGAGTGCGACTCATCCGCTGCTTCAGAGGACGTACCCCACGCCACCGCTATCGCCGCTCACTCCTCGGTTTCACCCGTACAGCAAGCCGTCGCACATGGTGTCGTCACCGCCGCTGCCTTTTCCGCTGCCGCCTCACCCGTCCCTGGCGGCGTACTTCCCCTCGTATCCGCTGTTCGGTCCGCGGCCGCTGCACCCTTGAGGACCGTCGGCGCTCCACGCTCATAAAAAGGGGGGCGCCGAACATTAACGCCCATGCATGGACATTCGAAACTGAAGAGTGTAAATATAACTTAGTGATCTTCTAGTTTCTAGTCGGCTCATATCATCGATGGAAGTGATGGACCCCTCGGGGTGCGACAGCTGTGATCTCTATCTCGTAATGTTCGTAATATTATAGTGCACTGAGTACAAGCTCGCGTTCGCTTGATTCCACGTGAGTGGATTTTATTTTATAATTAGCTTAAAATTTGTGTACCAAATCAATAGCTATGTAATTTATAGGTTCTAAGTTGTTGCAAATATTGAGGATTGTTACTTGTGTTTCTATGTTTAATTATTTTAACCGATTTAGGTGACTACGTTGTAATATTGTATAACTACGACAATTTTGCGTTGTTACGGCATTAAATGTAAGTTACAATTTATTTGTTAGTCTGCAATACAATCTCACTAAAGATAATACATAATATGATTTTATAGTTAAATTATAATCTAAAGGCACGATGTTAAAGCGAGTACTGCTCGAGATGAGAATATTGAGGTAATATTGTGCCGCAGGCTCGAGTGTAAACTGTAATTAATATATCCTGCTCTCAATATCTGTTGACGAATTATTTGTTGTTACAATATGAACATACAAAATCAAATATATACGTAATTATTTAATTTCATATATTGTTTTAATTTCCGAATCCTATTCATCTGAGCTTGAAATTCGATACTTATCGGATTAGACAAAATTTACGACGACATAAAATATAAAATATTAGTAGTCATTATTGATATTACACCAATAAAATTTTCATAAAAAAGCCTTTATTGACTGCATAAATTTACGTTTTTACGACATTTTATAAATTAATGTAACGTAATAAAAAATAACGTCGAATTTTCATGGGCTTTATTGCAGATAAATATTTTGCAAATTTTGCAGTCTTGTAATATAATGCCAACTGCCAAGAAACTCTTTTCTCAATATTTTATACGGTAGATAAATACTATGCTGTCAAATCCATGCCGATATCTATTGAGCTCGTTTTATATCTCTTCATAAAGAAACCTGTTGCTACTCGCTACTGTCAGTCAGTTTACAAAACCGATTTCTTTTTGGATGACCTAATTAATATTATCATGCCTAGAAATGACAAGTTTCGGAATCCGTAACGAATCAAATATAAAATACTCTGAAGGCTTTAATTTCTGCGCAATTAGATATTTTTTAATTTATTCATTTAAGTATTGCAAGTTATAAAATATATTTCCAACAATGTTTATGTTCAGTTTTTCCATCAATATAAATGATCACATCATTCAGTATTATCATTAATGGTTTCTCTGAAACAATTTCAAGCTATAAACCTTATAATCAATGAATTAATCGCATAATCGCAAGTCATTTTTCTTATGAGTCATTGCAACATCCGTAATTAGGAGCGGCTACTATAAATTATAAGCAATTTATCCGTCCGTCTGTCACCATACATCATGCGGTGCAGCTGAAATATGACTGGTCGTCGGCAAACATAGCTTTAGCACTTTTAGATCTTATTGCAATGGCATTAAGGTTCAAAATTGCTACCGTGTTTGTTGATGACCGACGCACAGCAGACGTTGACGCCTCGCTATCAACTTTAGGACGATGCTGACGACGTTGACAAATCCTACACGTTCCGCATATGATGGAAATGGAAGAGCCCCTAATGCATGTAACAATAATAATAATTTATTTCCGGAAACTCCTTGATCTGTTCATTGCTATTACAAAGAAAAACCTGGCTGCTACTAATACCTTTAATTTTCTATACAGTAGCGACAAAAATCCACATTTACCAGTCAGTGTAGTTAAAGCTAATTTGTAAATTGTAATTCAACAATTACGACAGGAAACGACTTTTAAATTGACATGACCTAATAACACGATGTAAGGAAACCGAAAACTTGCCGCATCAACTCTCATTAGGTTTTATCCCTATTCCCTATACTGAAGTACCTATAACGAACACTCAAATTATTTGATCTGTACCTATAGTTAGGATTAATGAACTTTTAAGTGGCTACATGTACGGTTTTAAGGGAACAAACAGAATTACTAGTATTCACAGGCTACTGATAGTATTTAGAGGACATACAATTTAAGTGATAAATTATTTTAATGACGTTATTAATATGTTTTTCATGTTCGTAAACAATTTCAATGTGAAATAATTTACAAATAATCTGACAAGCGGACATGCGCGGGCGCATTAGTTATTCTAATAGTTCGGCTACTTCATCATATTAATCTTCTACGTATTAATTCTTTGCACGTTGGAATAATTTAATTTTGAAATCGAAAATTAATTACAATAATTTATTTCTTTTAACATGTTTATCAATTTTATTAATAGTGTCATAAATAACTCTGATGTTTAATAATCTCGATTAATTTTGCTATTTTGTTTTCGTCCTTAGTGAAGGATAGATGGAAGTGATGATAATATTTTTATTAATATTATTTTAAAATTTAAACTATTATAATATTTTTTTCTCTATAAATCAAAGCTTCGTATTAAACTTTTCAGTTTTCAGTTATAATTTTAAGACTTAAATAATTATTTATTCAAAAAAATGCTATCAATATAATTATCATCTTTGCAGTCACTTCTCTCTAGCCATATTCATAAGCCCTAGCCTAGCCTAGTGATATATCTATGTCATTAAAATAAATTTTAATGTTATTGTCTAAATACCTACACCATTCTTTTTTATTTCTAACAACACTTCCATAACCAGTAAAAGCATATTGGCTAAGTACATCTAAAATTTTTGGTATAAACTATAACCACAGAATACATAATATTAGTTGAAACAACTTGAAACCTATCGTCGAGGTTCTGCATATCATACGGTAGATGCCTTTGTTGTGTACATACAGTGTCTGTTTTAAACCGTTTTACTGGTAGCCCTAAAGAAATTGAATACTCAATAAAAACTGATATGGGAGGAACAGAAGCGTGTTTCATCTCACTAGCGAGTCGTCTCACGTGACATCCGAGCCGCCGCATCAAAGCGCCGCCGCCGCGCCGCGCCTTTGAAGTGCCGCGGTACTGTCGCTTGCACAAGTGTACCCCATTCCCCGGTACCGTCGCGGACTGAAGTAGTTTCGCCACTTAAGACGCAGATTGTTAAATTTATGACCTTGTGAACTCTTAATGTTATCATTAAGCCCGCCGCTAATGGGTAAGCTTGATAAGACGTTACGGCGTTTTTATCTTCGCTTCGAGTTGGTGTTATCGTTGATATTGCAATTAAGATTCAGCTTAGATATGTGTAATTGCGTGGACACGGTTAGTACACTTGCTAATGTGTTGTTAGATGTACATCTTATTTTATAGACTTTCATTTAAAAAGATACCTACTTTTTAAAAAATCTGTGAAGTTTTGAAGCAGTGCGCTTGAATAGAACAATTTAAAGGAATTGTCTAATGGTGTTGATAGCTCTTAAAATACATATTTAATCTCAAAACACGCCTCGCTTTAGTAGAAAAATCCTAAAGAAAACTTTCTTGATGTTGTGATTCTAAACAAACAATAAATACTTATCTAACACAAACCAGACGATAATCACTAAAACCAAACAACGTGTAACTCAATCATTATTGACTCCATTATCATCATCAGCCCAGCCGTCCGTAACCCTTTGTAACTCGAGCGGTTGCCGGTTACTGGGGAGATAACCATCTAACGAGCGACCAGCCCCGTCTCGTCGTGTTAACGTCTGGTCTGCTTTAACTGGAATGGACAGTAATTTGAAGTCAAAAATGTGTTAGAATTTTCGATCGTACGCTTTGATCACGATAAATAAGAATATATATGGGTACCTAGTAAGCAAAGTGTGTAGTATATTTTTAAATAATTTCATTAATTTATCCAATATCGCAAAAGTAGCAACATAATATGGAGTAACTCCGTATTATGTGGCTACTTTACACGTATCATATTATAAAATTTACCCTAATAAATAATAATTAATCCTTCAAGCCCCATAAGGGCACCGGTGATCGCGACAACAATAGAATACAATTAAGTATAGCATTTCCAAGAATCCACGATCGAAGGATAAAAGGGAAGGGAGGAAAAAAACTAAAATTATTATACCAACCAATGTTAAATTGAACAATAGGCTAGTGGCAATCTATTTAACCTCAATCACAAAGTTTATCTATCCATCTATAAAGTCCTACAAAGTACACTTCTTCAGTACTGGTATTTCATGACTGAAAGCAATACGTCCTTCACAAGCAAACAAGTGAGTAATTAGACGCACACATTTTCCTCAAAACCTTAAAAGATCAAAGGCAGTTCTAGGAAGCCATTACTGGGAATCGAAAGTAAAATATTGTGTTATAAATCTCGATATTGTTAAAAACCAGATGGCCATTCACACGCCATCACTCGGCGCGTCTGTTTGTCAATCTGTCCGTCCGGAGCCGTCATCTAATGGATCTCAGCCGGAGATGTTTACACGATCAGGAAACTCTTTGAGCCGCGAAAGGATTGCTGCTTTAGGGTTGATACTTACGGGGTATTTGATGAAAACGATATACCTTCTACTAGATGATGAATCGAATCTTGCTTTGAATGAAGTTTGAATGTCATCGCCGGTAAGTATTTAGGAAACAAATCCATACTAAGTATTATTAAAAATGTGGAAGTAGTCTGTCTGTCTGTACCTCTTCACTCTTAAACCACTGAACCTATTTTGAGGAAATTTTGTATGGAAATGTTTTGAGTCCGTAAAGGATAATTTTTATTCAGAAAAATGTACGGTTCCTCTGGACAAAGGGAGTTGCTGGCGTCATCTACTTATTTATTTTATTTATTTTTGGAAGCGAAAGACTTTGGAGAAATTAGTCTTTCAAACTACGAATAGTTTATACTCTATAGTCTATTCTATCTCAAGTAGTAATAATTCAAAGGTGAAAAATTACAACATAATTAAATCAAGATAAACAGGAACATTGATGTTAATTGGCGCGATAAATTACCTGAAGAGGAGTAGGTAAGTGTGCCCTTGGGAGCAGACAGAATTGCACTGCGAACTGTAGAATTAGTATTTAGTAGGGCGAGATTTTTCTCGTCTCGCTTTTACGAGACGAGAACGAGACGAGACGTTCTAGAAAATATTCTCGACGATACCGAGGCCACATACAGGGCAACCCGAGAGTCTCGTTTTGGGTCTCGTTAATTTTTTTTAATGAAGTTTTTATTGGAAAAATCAGATAAGGTCTACTTAGAAAGCAATAGTATATTTTACAAAATATAAAATCTGGTCACCATCCAAACTGCATTTGAATACGCTGGTTATAAAATATTCCCTATTCTTTTTATTATGTATTAAATAGAAATAAATCATTATTTATAAATAAGCGAGACGAGACGAGACAACTGAGGCCGTAGACAAAGTCCCTTTCGTTAAAAACGATGACGAAATTCGTTATCAAAATGTATGGGATTTGACATTAGTCTTCGTAAGCGAAATGTTATTTAGCGATGGCTTATGTCAAACAAAGTCCCTTTCGTTAAAAACGATGACGAAATTCGTTATCAAAATGTATGGGATTTGACATTAGTCTTCGTAAGCGAAATGTTATTTAGCGATGGCTTATGTCAAACTACATACATTTTGATAACGAATTTCATCATCGTTTTTAACGAAAGATACTTTGTCTAAGGGGCCTGGTAACGAGACGAGACCGAGACTTAAGCGAGACTCAATTTTTTGAGGATTGGCGAGACCGATACGAGATTTTTGTTACTCTCGCTTACTCTCGTCTCGTGTGAAGCCCTAAGAATTAGGAAAAAAATATTATTTGAAGATGGACCTTGGAATCTTTAAAAATATAATATTGATATACCTTCGTTTCGAAGGAATAACTACTAAATTAGGAAAAAAATATTATTTGAAGATGGACCTTGGAATCTTTAAAAATATAATATTGATATACCTTCGTTTCGAAGGAATAACTACTAAATTAGGAAAAAAATATTATTTGAAGATGGACCTTGGAATCTTTAAAAATATAATATTGATATACCTTCGTTTCGAAGGAATAACTACTAATTTTAAAAATTCAAGAGCTCCAACACTTGTAACAGTATACAGGGTGTAAGATGTAATAAAACTAAGTGATAATGCTTTGTGTTAATGTGTTTCTTATATATTATAATATGTCCCCCTTACTAATAAACGCTGTTTAAGCTTTGAATAGTTATACAGTGTTTTGTCTTCTTCAATCCAATTAAATATGTCATTTGTGTGACAGGAACAAAACACTGTATAACTATTCAAAGCTTATACAACGTTTATTAGTAAGGGGGTACATGTATAGTTCACTGTGAAAGTAGCAGAGCTGGAAGAACAAAATTTTTGTGATTGGTATGGGCAAGTGCCTTACGTCATGGATTTGGCCATACAAAAAATTTAAAAAGTTACTCTTTCAGAGCTGTTACTTTCACTGTAGAATCTATACAGGGGGGGACCAATACTCATAAGTTCATTACTCACACTTTTTATAAACATAATATTGTCTAATTCTTCATGCCTGAATTTTTTGTTACAACTTGTCACAATCAAATTTAAATTAAACTTTAATTTTCTGCAAAGTTGATATTTCCTGACTATTTCTTCAAGTCTATTTAACTCGCAAACTTCTAGAGAACGAAATTCTAGTCAGATGGTGTTAAAGGCTTTTATTTTCCTTATTGTGGGATTCGTTATCAGGGGAGTGGTCGTAAAGAGTGATGTTTATGGAGCTTCCTACTTCCTTCTGTTCCCCTTGTAACTACCACTTTGTGCGTTCTCCCTCTTCACTGATAACACCATAGTTTAAATAAACATCGCCTTCAAAGGGAACGTTCAAAGGGTTGGAGGTTGTTTTATTGGCATGTCTGTTTGCTAAAACGTCATAGTGTTTCAGTTGAAAAGTTTTGAAAACGGCCATTTTTTTAACTTTTTGTGTTTTTGCCAGATTTCAGTTTAATGGAACTTTGATTTTATTTCTCTTCCTCACATTTAAGATCTATAGATCGTTTATGACCCCTTCAATTGACTTCACTATTCTATTTTTTTTAACTGAGTCTATCAGTCACGCTATTGTCATAAATCATGATCATCAACCCTACCCTCCTCTATTTTAAAAATACCCCGATAATTTTAGCAATCAAAAACATGTCGGTATCAAAACAAATGAACACTCGGGATCGTTACGAACAAGTTTTACTACGGTTAATAAGCTAGCGTCCTAATTGGTGCCATAAACTTCGTATGTAAAACAAACAGAGCGTCTGGTGCCACAGAGTAATGGCGCAGACACGACACAGCTGCTCGTTTGCACCTACGAGCATAATTGATATGTCCTACTTAGCATTCCCGGGAAAGGTTAACACGCGTTTTTGTTGAGTTTCAACTAGGGAATGCAATCCCGACTCGAGATTGCAAATTCGAGATCCCGCGGGATTCTGCTTGTTTGTGATAGTGAGGTTAACTAAAATAACATATACTCAAAAGAAAATAAAAACCAAGTTATTTTTTAATCTTACCAACTGCTAAATAATTATCAGGTTTTAAGGAAATTAACATAGGTAAATTAGGTAATCAAAACAATAATTTTAAGTTAGGTAATTATAAATATTTCAAGGGAATTAGGAAGTAGTTCCCTACGAGTGATTATGAAAATTACTCCTTAAAAAACAAAGGGTATTTGTCATCTGCTAAACGGCATCTAACGTCCGTTCCTGTGAATGCCCTCTCCGACTCAACACTGGTCGGCAACGTGTGATGTGGATATACGTGCAAAATGACTTTTAGCTATCGCAGAGTTTCCTCTAATTCCTCTTGAAGCGATTTATTACTTCCGCCCAATCCCGTCAATCTCGAACGGGATCTCGTCATATGATGCGTCGGGATTGATCCCGAAAAATTACACGAGATCTCGCGAGATCGGGATCCCGCGGGATCGGGATTGCATTCCCTAGTTTCAACGTTTGATGCTAAATAAAGATAATTAAATAATTCGTTGTAGTGTGTGTACTGTATTACATTATACAATATAATACAATATAATAGTTATTTTTATTTTATTCAATCTAGTGATACTGGCAATCAGCTTATTATTTTAGTTAACTTGATTACAATCAATATTGTCACAATATTTAGTACACTATTAATCATTTTCAACATTAACCTTAATGTAAGTACTTGTAATAGTCTTACTTTTATAGCCTTCCTATTGTGAAATAAATAGTAATAAAATAGATACAAAACAGTAATTAATAACAGGTACTTAGGTATAATTAATCTTCCGATGCAGATATGGTGTCAACTATTGTTACAATATAGATTAAGAATAATTATTATAGAATGACAGGTTAATTGTTATTTCGTACCTTGAGCGATATTTAACATTGCTAACCGTTTGGCCAAGGTTTATCGCTATAAACATCTTCCCAGACAATTGTATTTTTGTAATTAAATTTTAAATTAATTACAAGCTATAAATCTGAAATATAAAAGAAAAATAAATTTAATCGCTTAATTACTTTTGAGATTTGATCTAAGTATAACGCGATAGCATCTCGAAATACCGAGATCGAAGTCAGCGATAAAATATATCAAAATATATAAAGTAAACGAGCAAGTGTTACTTTAAGAGATTCAACATTCCGATTGTAAGTGGAAAGATCTCTTCAACGTGTTCCATCTGCGCTGTTTAATCTGTGTTCTAATTTCAGAGGCAGGCTGAGTGTTGACGAAATATGCCCTCTTTTTAACGATAATCACAAACATGTGATGTGCTGACGGGTTTGTACTAATATATGGCTATCTTCTATCCGACTTTGTTTACGATTTCGAGAGAGGACCCAATCATGCTCGAACAATTTATGTACACCACGTGTTAGGTATTTTAAATTAAGTTTTATATCGTGTTGCTCATCTGCTATGTGTTACAGTTGGTTTAAGTACAAGATAAACAAAGGAAATAATTATCCTTCATTAAGTGATTTATCTTAAACGCTTTGGTTCATTTTTAACATGTTTGGAGTAAGTTTGTGTCAGTGGGGGTCATCCATTATATTTTTTTATCATAATGTTTACTAGGTGCCGTTCTCTAGTGAACGTAGGAAGAAATAGCATTAGGTATGTTAGTTTTTCCACTTCGACCTTTGAATCAAGAATTTACATGCAAAAAATATTTCAGAAAATATCGTACATCTTCATTTTACCGCGCCTCAGCCCTAAATCAATGTTAACACCCTTTTCCGTCAAAATGTCCGACTCGTGTTTGGTTTTCAATTAATACGACATAAAACAGTTCAGTTTCTTTCCTGAGTGACGGTTTATTTGGCGAGCGACAGACGGACGTTCAATCAGCGTGTAATGCGCCTAATGGAGTCTTGATAGATGAAAGCTTTGAAAAATATTGTTACGAATTCATTAGTCTTGTACGTGTCGGTTGTTACACAATACCAACCACGAGCTGTAGGTACAATCCTACAAGAATGATGTGGCCGAAATTAAAACTAACGATACTAATGGAGTTCTAATGTATAATAAATGATCCAACGAACTTACCAAGTGAAGTTCGATCATTATTATATGAGTCGCTTCATTCAAAGATATATTAATTAACCAGGTAGTCCTTTGTTTATTTGCTAGGCAATCACGTTTTTTAAAGACGTATGTGGGTATTTGAAAAAATAATAATGTCGGTCACTCACTCCTCAGCACGTATTCACATCATTATTTTAAGAGAGAGGTAATGCAAAAAATCTTTCTTTATTTCTTTGGGTACTGCAGCAAACATAGTTTCGTGCAGACTGGGTGGGAGGGAGATTATATCTTTGAATGAAGCGACTCATATAATAATGATCGAACTTCACTTGGTAAGTTCGTTTGATCATTTATTATATTTCTTCGCTTCATTCTTCGATATATTAATTAACCAGGTAGATTTTCAGAGTAACGAAAGAAAGATTTTTTACAAAATACAATATAATATAATACATATACATTATAAATAGTAATCATTATATTCGAGAAAGAATTTATATTCTTTCTAATTATAAAATTTTAATTATCAATTAATGTTATCATTATGCCCATAAATAATAATAATAGTCAGTAGAATAAAAACTTAAGAGACCTCTATGGTTTGTGATTCAAATAATAACGTACAGGGATCATGGTGATTATATAACTGATTAAGCGAAACTTTGTTCGTCGATAAAATTATGGCTAAGGAAAATAGCGAAAGTATTGGAGTCGCTAGTCCTGCCTGTCGACTGTCGTCTTACTAATCATGTCCAGTTTTAGTCCCCGTGTCGATGCTCGTGTCGACGACGCGCCACTCTAGCACAGCACTTGCTTTATCCAGCGGCTAACCGACTGGGAGGTTGCTGTTCTGTGCAGAGCGTTCAACGTTAGCAATAATAACCCGTACTGTAGCATTATCCTATTTAATATAATCTTGAATAGCCATCGCATGGCGTAATAACTTAAATGTAACTTCTTTTTTAATAAAAGAGGATTACATAATTTAATAACATCACCGATCCAATCACGCCCGGGAGTTGATGTCTTTGTAATATAAATTTCGATGCCACTATTTAAAACCGTAATCTTTTATTTTGCCGAGTTTTATTAGGCAGAAAGTTTTAAGTCAATGACCAGTATTCAGTAGGTACAGCTGGTGTAAGAAGAAACAAATAATTTATAAGTGGATCCCGGGTACTATACTACTCAGGTATGGGCTAGGATTTTTACCGGAAAGCTTATTTCGAAAGACGCTTCACACATTCATCTGAGCCAATGTCACCAACCAATAATGTCAACATTGTTCATAAACAATGACAGTGCACAGTGATGGCTGTAGAAGATATTACAGACATTGCCGAATTGTTTGGCTAAGGTTCCGATGGAGCGGACGTAGATCTCTGTTTCTAAGTCTATTAACTAATAAGATTGAAGAGAGTATTTATCTAAAATCTAAGTCGAAGTAAAGTATTTTAGAATAAATTTTAAGGAGTCTACTGCTTTAACGGGGTCCGGCTCTGTGGTCGTCGATAATGTGATTATTGCATATAAATATGATTGAAAGTTGAGAATATTGTGTTCTCAGTCCACTAGGCTGAATATTTTAACAATTATTATTCATGAAGAAGTATGATTCTGTTGTCGTATTTATCATTGCATATTTTTTTTAGTATTAAAATTTTTTATCGCTGAAAACCAGTTGCATTCCGTGGCGGGAGTCAGGAATCAGGATATAAAAAAGGTACCCGATTGATATATGTACTAATTGTCTCTGAGAACAAATACTGGAATTATCCAAAGAAACAATAATAATCTCGGTCTGATATTGAGACAAGACTTATCGAGTCTGAGTGTTACAGGTTTCCGTTACGAAGCTGTCTTGTCTGATAATATATTATCTGATAAGTCAGATACTGTTGATAAGTCTGATAATATCAAGACTTTGTCAGGTGAAATCTATAATGATAATAATCGATCGAAATGGAATCGATCTACAACACTTATATCAGGAACGTATTATAAGCAGTAGCTTATCTTAATCGTTTTTGGGATCGTTTTAAACCATAATCTGGCGAACCCGACAAGGGTTCACCTAACGTCAGTAGGAGCCCCGGATCTATCGCTGATCTGGTCCGGTTCTATCGGTACCGGTACTCAGAATCGACTGTTGGCACCTGGTTTAGGAGTGGGAAAGCTTCGGGTTCATTTGTAACCGGATCGACCCGTATATTGATCTCTTTTAGTGATATTTCCCCAATTGTCTGGTCTTAGTGACCTAAAAAAATAAATGTTGGGGTAGCTCGTTATAATCGACTTATTTGTCGATAAAATATGTTACAAAAAATATTGAGGGTAGGAACTATCACGTTACGTAGATATAAAGTAAGTTTCGTTATACACTCGCGGTGTATCCCGAATCCCAACATTGGTGCAAGTTTTATTTAATAATAATAATTATGTACCGGCAGACATAGTAAATTATAATCGTAGTTCTATATTTAGAACAAAAGGATCGCGCGGGATGCGCATAGGTTGTTACCTGTCATCAGACTCGCAGTCAATCTAGTTATTAGCTCGAAATAGCTGTTCTCTATAAAACGGCAAAGATAATATTAATAATTATGTAGTTCTATGTATAGAACAAAGAGCGCGGGAAAGCGCGCGGTAGTTTCTAATTTTTATTTTTAAAACATTGTCGGAGACTCCTAGTCAATTCATACATTATGTTGATTAAAAATATCAATATATTTTAAATTTAAATATTAATTAACTCGCAGTTAATCCTCTCAAACCAGCCAACATAATATTATAATTCTATTTTTAGATAAAACATCGTCAGAGACCCGCGGTGAATTCCGATGCATAAGGATTGTGTTTAGAGACTCGCAGTCAATCCACACAATATGGCGGTTTATAAAATAACTCGCTGTTAACCCCCAAACCGGCCAAAGTATAGTTCTAATTATAGAACGGATAAAACATCGTCAGAGACTCGCAGTCAATTCCGATGCATATAAATTGTGTTTAGAGACCCGCGGTCAATCCACACATGGCGGTTTATAAAATAACTTACTATATTTAACACTTGTAGTAATTAACTTGCAGTTATTTCCCCCAATTGGGCAAACATAATATTCTATTTATAGAATAGATAAAACATCGTCAGAGATCCGCAATCAATTCCGATGCATATAGAATATAGATAGTGTAAAAGGACTCGCGGTCCAAACACACTGTACTAATTGACTCACAGTCGCAGTACATGCCGGTTAATTAAATAATTGCAGTAATCACCTGCAGTTGTTTCCCCCAATCCGGCAAACATAATATAGTTCTTTAATCCCTCGATTGTGGCATAAACGAGACACAATAGATTAGTATTGTTATCGCGGTCGCATTCGACCGCTTGGGGCTTGAAGCATTCTATTTATAGACCAGATAAAGCAAACACTTTACACATTCCAAACACATTGTACGTTTATTGACTCGCGGTCACAGTACATGCCGATTAGTGTTGCATATTATAATAATTGGCTCGTCTTGGCCTCGGTAGTGCCTGCCTAAGTATTTAATAGTACTTACATGTATTTTCTTGTTACACAATAAAATAACACTGACTTTAGTTACAACACTGACTCAATCATCTCAATAATAATAACCAATTTTCTTCTGAGCGCTGCGCTTTGGCATGGTTATATACGTGCTCGCGTTGCCTCGCGTTAACAAAGAATGATGTGAATACGTGCTGAGGAGCGAGTGACCGACATTATTATTTTTTCATATACCCACATACGTCTTTAAAAAAACGCAATTGCCTAGCAAATAAACAAAGGACTACCTGCGGGCCGATTCTGTATCGTACATTTGTGAGTTAATAACTGAGTTAGTAACGAAACTGAGGAGTGAGCAACGGAAAGTGCCATTTTTTTTGTATTCACTTGCATACAAAAGTGACACTTTCGGTTGCTCACTCCTCCGTTTCGTTACTAACTCAGTGATTAACTCACAAATGTACGATACGGAATCGGTTAATTAATATATCGAAGAATGAAGCGAAGAAATATAATTAATATGCCCCTTTGTTTCTAATTTGAAAAAAAGTCTCCTGATCTTTCGGAATCCAAATACGTGGTCGCCATTTCATTAGATATCTCCGGCGCGTTCGATCATGCTTGGTGGCCGATATTATTATTAAAACTAAAAAATCGAGGTTGCTACTCTAATATTTATGCCATAATACGTTCTTACTTTTTTAATGGTCAAACTAAGCTTCGACTTGGCCATTGTACACACGCCAAAGATTTAACTTGCGGCTGCCCTCAGGGCTCTGTTATCTCGCCAAAACTATGGAATTTCGGATTTGATGATTTATTAAGTCTTCCCCTACCACCGCTGTGCGTACTAGTTGGCTACGCCGATGACGGTTTTCTCATCGTTCAAGCAAATTCACGTTCCGAAATTGAATCTAAAGCCAATGATAGTCTTAATTTAATATCGAGCTGGGGTAAACGTAATCGCCTGAAATTCGCCGCGCATAAAACTTACCAAATCCTTTTAAAAGGTTCCCTTATATCTTCCCCTAGCATTAAACTTGACAATATTAACGTTAAACGCAAACACTCGCTCTGTTATCTTGGTTTTTACTTGGAAAATAAATTTACATTTTTAGAACATATAATTCAAACTGGTGAGAAAGCGAAGCGCAATTTTTACTCCTTTACCAAAATATCTACGACGACATGGGGCCTCTCTTTCAAAACCCTAAAATTAATTTACACCGCTACTTACCTAGGAAGCATTTGCTACGGGGCCCCCGTGTGGGCCGACAGAGCAACTATCGGCGCGGCTCGTCGCAAGTTGCTACAAAGCCAACGTCTTGCTCTTATATTCTTATGCAAAGCTTACAGGACCACAAGCACCGAAGCCTTGCCTGTGTTAGCCGGAGTTTTACCCGTTGACCTTGAGATTCAGCGTCGTGCGACAATGTATTATCATAACAAAAACATTAACAACCCGTTCTTTTTAAGCGCTCGCGATAAAATTAAAATAGCAAGATTGTTTGATCCTTTAGAAAACTCTGTGCAAAGCCTAATCTCCGAATGGCAGTCGCGATGGGACTGTTCCACCAAAGGGCGTCATCTTTATAATTTTTTCCCTAATATTCGTGAACGGCTATCCAAACAGTGGATGGATATTGATCACTGCGTTTCTCAATTCCTGACCGGTCATCGAAATTTTAAGGCCAAACTTTACGGGTTTAAACTAGTGCCTTCACCCATGTGCGAGTGCTCGACCGAAGGCAACATGTTTGAACAAACCGCTCATCATGTTCTCTGGGAGTGCAGTCTCTGGCAGGTCGAAAGAACTACTATGCTAAACAACCTATTCTGTACATCTGGAGTCGCATACTACGGTGATCTCGTGGACAGCGCTAGGAACTTCCGTGCCTTCAAGCGTTTTTGTCACAATTATTATTGGCAACAGTCAAACACAATAAACTCCAATATTAACTTAGCTTAGCTTAGGAGTCATAATTATTAACCTTATTTCCGTGGTGCTCCCCCTTAAGTTCTTTGACTTTCGGTCATTGCAACTTTGTGCTGTCTCCCGCTTTTATAGGGAGGGAAATTGGAATCTTCCTACTCCTCCTATTTTCTTCTGATTAAATTCGTTGCGGGTCCCAAGACAGTTTTAGCATGTCCCTCGGGCTCCCTGAGATCATATCAAAGGGTTTTCGTGGTTGGATACCGCTGTCGATCCTGGCGACACAGGAGATACAGTGGTGGGAATGTGTGGTGGGCCAAAGCCCGTTGTAAAAAAAATACAAAAAGAATGGAAGGAAATGGCAGATATTACTTTTTTATTATTATTTATTACCTACTACTGATTCTAGGGAGATTTAACTAGACAAACATTGAGATCTGACCTAATTAGAAAATTTTATCCAAATATCCAATTACCATAAAAATGATTGCTAATGACGAATTGGATTTCAGTACTTATCACTAGATGAATAATCATCATCATTAGTAAATAATAATTAAAAGCTTAAACAGATCATCATCATCAAAGATCAGATGGCATATTTACTCGTACAAGATAAACGTAAACAAACAGAAGTATAAATTAATCAACATCCCGGAGGATTTACGATGCAAAACTTTAAAACAAAATTGCACGTAACTCCTAAACGTAGCTAGCATTAAATGCGAGAATAATTGTAAATACAGAACATTTTTCAAGCAAAACAGAACATTCGTTTGGACGTATATCGCTTCATACGCGAAATTTTCACATAAAACCTGCGTTTTATGATATCCATGCTACTGTTTGCTCTCAGGAAGCCAAAACAAAAATTCTCAGTGCAAGAGAAATACCTCCAACTGAAAAAGATAAAACAGCTTTAAATCTATCTTAGATACAGACAAATACAAAGTAGCTAAACTTTAAAATAACTTTCAATTATATCAAAGGGGCTGGCATGCCACGTATGGCAAAAGCCCTTTATTTAAATAAAGATTATAAAAAAAAAAAAATTATATCATTGTACCTAGGCACTTTACAATTACTTCTAAAATACTTTTCACCTATTATTTTCCTATAGCAATAGTAATTAGTAACTAGGTCTACACGCCTTGTGTGGTTTAGCATTAGTATTTTAAAAGAATTTGCCACATAATTTGACTTCTGTTATAACATAGGTACTTAGTTATAACTATAGTCATAAATCTCGATTGCCCTAATTACTCTAATATAATATCAAACGTCTATTTACACCTCAATATTATTAATAAGCTGAATTTTGAAAATAATAATTTTGCAGCAATAAAATATGGGATCGCTGAAATTTGACAAACATTCCTATGAGTCTCATAATAAATATCATCTTTATAACAAACATCGCAATATTTTTGGCAAAGTGGTTGAAATATGGATGATATAATATTCTAAGGGTATTGAAGAATTACCACCTCAGTAAAGTTACGAGATATCAAATCTTCAAAACCTGGCTACCACCATCTAGCACTAATATAATATATTCTGTGACCTGGCGCTAGAATCTAGATGGACAAGATTAAAGTGTTATCACATGATCTATAGGTCTACAGACTTGAAAAACTTTATATGAGCGGAAAGTATTGGTCCAACACTTTCGTTAGTAGCCGCTCTCGGCGATAAATCGCTCGTATCTCGATCTCGACTCGAACACGACGAGTAGCGAGTATCGACGCCATCTAAACGATATTTACGTTTTGTGCTCCTCGATTACGATCCAACTTTTATTTGTGGTGTAAAGGTGGTGGTGTAATGAGTACGCTATGAGTTGTATGAGTTAATCCTTGTAGTTCTAAAAGTAGTACTACTAAGACAGAAGTGGATATTGAATAAAGGTTGGGGAAAAGCTTTTTCGCATTTATAATTATAGTATGTATGAGCTTGTCATAAAATTTCTTGGGTTATACCCAATTACTTGAGTTGGGTTATATATTATATTTGGCTGATTTTGGTATCATTATAAAGCTTTAATTTTACAGAAGACAATTCCAAATTCAAATTAGGTAAATGTGAGATTTTCATTTGTTTTTCTTATTGTCAAAATGAGTGATTCTAATGAAGGAATTCGATACATTTTGAAATTTTATTACAAAAAAGGTAAAAATTTGTGATGTTTATGGACCTAATGCAGTACCCGTGAGAGTAGCGCAAATTTGGTTTAAGCGTTTTCAATCCGGAAATTTTTATATCAAAGATGCACGTCACTCTGGTCGCCCTGTTACGGACAAAAGTACAAAACTGATGCCATTTTTGAAAAAGTTGAGCATCGGTATATTAGTAGTTACCATGTAGCTGAAGAACTGGGGATTGATCACAAAACGGTTTTGGCGCATTTGAAAAAAGCTGGGTACACAAAAAAGCTCGATATTTGGGTGCCTCATGGGTTCACTGAAAGAAACCTAATGAACCATATAATAAATAATAAATATAATATTATACGACATATTGAAACCGAAGCATTTTTGAAGAAGCTGATAACTGGAGATGAAAAGTGGATCACGATTCACGTACGACAAGAGCGTGGTCAAAGGCCGGTCAGGCTTCACAGACTGTTCGAAACCCGGGTTAACTCGCAACAAGGTGATGCTGAGTGTGTGCTGAGATTGGAAGGGCATTATTCATTATGAGCTGTTACCGTCAGGCAGGACCATCGATTCAGAACTGTACCTACTGCGAACAACTGATGAGATTAAAGCAAGAAGTTGAGAGAAAGCGGAATTAATCAACAGAAGGTGGTGATTTCACCATGATAACGATAGACCTCACACATCTTTAGCCACTCAGAAAAAATTACAGGAGTTTGGCTGGGAGGTGTTAATGCACCCGCCGTATAGTCCTGACTCCTGACCTTGCACCTTCTGATTTCCACCTGTTTCGGTCACTGCAGAATTTCTTAGGCAGTATCAGGTCTGACAGACGTAAAGGCCAATGATCAGGTTGACATAACAAGAGGACTGCCAAAACCTCTTGTCGCGAAGCCCCAAAATTTTTATAGCAATGGGATTATGTCCCTAGTTCCTACCAACAAGATGGTAAAAAATTATCCAACAAAATGGCACCTATATACTCAACTAGCGGCCCGGTATGTGCTTCGCTACCCATAAAGTGAAATAATACAAAAATCAGATAGAACATCGATTCATTTCAAAAATATATAACTTAATTGCTAGCTGTTTAAAAACATTGGGATAAACATAAAGTTGGCCATGTGAAAAACATTATTCTTCCAAATTCACATCACAAACGTTAAATATTGTGAGTATCAGATGGCATACGATCGAGAGCAATTTTAAACAATTAAACTAATGCGTTATGCTGATGGAAAAACCATTGTAGCTTACGAATAATTTCTCGTCTTGTATTAGAAATAATTGCACAACGTTGATCCAATTCACGATTTTCATCACCAATAGAATAATATTTGCAAAAATTGATGATCAGTATGGGGGTACGGCAATAACGAACCAACTTGATGAAAAATCTGACCCCTGAATCTCTAACATGTAATTATGCTATTTTAGGTGGTTGGATAAGAATTTTTAAAACTATCGAATACGTATTTATGATTTAGATTGATATATAAACATGGGACAATCCAGTTGAAAAAATAATAATTTCCCTCTTTTTATTTATATTATATTATAAGGCTTTCTGTAAATACTTATGTGTTCTGCTTAGTGACTTTGGATCCAGGATACACCTTCATAATACGAAAACTCATAATCAGCTGACTTGGCTACCACTTTAGAATTTCTTAAAGAACTCCAAGCATATTATTGATACTTCAACCTTAACTCCAAAGCGTAACGCACATAATCACGTGACATTGGTGACCCTGATGTGGTAGTGATGATGATGGTGATGATGATGATGAATGTAAATTGCATAGTAGCATATGCTTTCAGTTCTTAAAACAGCGCCCCAACCCCCAAACTTGTATCCATAAGGAGTTCGGAGAACTGTTGAGTACCATTGTTCAAAATCTTACTTTTTTTTAGTATTCCAGGCAAAAAAACCTTTTGAATTTTTATATAAAATGCGAAGAAACGTTTTCCCCTGCCTAATATTTAAGGTGTTCTTTTCTTGTGAAATCATTTATTAAATAGCCCTCCCTGGTCCCTGGATGAAAATAGAAAGCTAAATTATATAAGTACCTAGTTTATTTAACAATCAAGAAAAGCCTAAGTTTTGTTTGCAGGAGACCTGATGGAATGACGCTCATTCCATGGAGCCGGGGCAGACCTTTGGTTTGGGACGCCACCTGCGTGGACACGCTGGCGGCGTCGCACTTGACGGCCACCTCGAAAAAGGCGGGAGCGGCCGCCGCTCACGCGGAGACCAGCAAGAGGCGGAAATATGAGTGTCTTGGCGAAGACTTCATATTTCTGCCTTTTGCTATTGAAACCTTGGGTCCGTGGGGGCCTGACGCAAAAGCCCTCTATAAAGATGTGTCCAAAAGACTGGTCGCCAAATCAAATGACCCCAGGGCTGGCGCTTACCTCGGCCAACGTATTAGTTTGGCCATTCAGCGAGGTAATGCCGCCAGCCTAATTGGTACTTTGCTTGCCTCCGATTTAGATTTAATTTTTTACTTATAAATAGTGTTTATATATTAATTATTTATAGATGTTGTATTTTCTTATAGTTGTAATTTGATATACATTAAACATATAATATGATTATCTACAGTTTTGTTTTAATTATAATTTTCTATGTTTCGTGCATAAAATTAATAGGTAGGTAAGTGTAAGTTGAACATAAAATAAACATTAATATAATATTTAAATGTTTATTCCAATTTACGCGGATTTATAAATAATTAAAAAATAAACAAAATTTAATTACATCCCAAACTCAAACTCAAACGAAGATAATATAAGATTTTGTAATGAGTACTTGTTAATGGTTTTCTCGAGTTTTCATTCTAAGAGTAATATAAAATTAACTTACTGAAGAAGCGTTGTAATTATTGAAGATTTATCCAAATTCAAAATTTCAGGAATACTTAAAAAAAAATTCAATTGTACTGTGTTATTTTAAGTAAGTAAATTAAGATTTTTTTAGAAATTTCTCGTTGTTATAAAAATTTATTTGTCAATCACAATTTTACAGGACATAAAAAAGCAATATTCTTATTTCTTTCAGGGAATAAAAAACTAACTGACAGTAAAAAGATAACACATTAATTTGCCGTTTCCTGTGGCATTACTATTAACGACATAGCAAAAACAGTAATTGTTATAGCAGCTTAAAAACGATCACCAGCGGCATAAAAACTGCCAAGGCTATTGGAGCATTAAGCTATTCGTGACTCCAAAACATAACCAAAGTCGTTAAACAATTCATAACAATAAAAACTTCAATGTTGAAGCCAGAGCTGAAACAATCGACTAGATAACATGTAGAACATCTATAACCGCAATTAGGCATCGGTTCGCTTTTACGAGCAAAACATTCGCTGCTATAACTGTTCTTAGCGCCCGCATCCTGAAACACAATAGAAAATAAACCTTACCCGCCTCGCATAAGGCCCCACAATAAACTAGGAACGGTAAAAACCGAGGAGCCTTCCTGTATCGCGTTATAAAAATAAACACGTCATCGACGAACAATGAGCTAGACGGTTTTGAGCTCTATCACGATCGGCGTAAACGAGGACTCGACTGAGCCGCGCGTAAAATACAAATCGGTCGAACGCTAAGGAGGAGTTGACACGATCACATAAAACGTTGGATATGAGGACATAAAAATTCTCGCAGCGCTGTCAGCGGACCCCGTCGCCATTACATTTGTCAGCTGTCACCGGTAACGTCGTGGGGTTCAATTTAAATGATAATTATAACGTGCCGAGTCCAGACGCATACGGCCGATCTCGGACGCCATTTTGAGATCCTTTCTCAGGCCGCGTTTATGATGATATAAAACGCGGAGCAACTCGTGTTACGCGCAAATGTGGTGTCATAAAAAATGTTTATTGCGCTTTACGACTCTTAACTGCTAACATGACGGACGATGGGGCTCCTCGTTTAATTCCATTTTGAATTCCTTTAATGCTCTGGGTCTGGGCGAACACAGAGTGCCTTTAATGACTCTTCTTACGCAAAAATGTAATCTTAATTGGTTTGTAAGAGAAGTCAACAAAACAAAAATGAACGAAATCGTGAGCTTCAAAACTCACGTTATTTATAGGACGTTAATACATAATATTATAATAATTGGCATGAAACTTAAAAGGCCACTAGCATAATTTATTGCAAACGCTTATATGGTTATCTTATTTTTATGTGCATTTCAATGTGCCAATAAAGTATGCGATAAAAAGATGACACGACGAGGCAATAAATACGTGGACGGAGCCGATCAACGGAAACTCAATACAACATTCAGGAGTACTCGGCAATTTGTTTACAAAACACCCCAATATATCACGCGAGATAAAAAGTAAGTGTGCACGAAGCCCAAAACGCCAGTGCAACGCATTAATATGCCCTGACACATTACACTGACAATAAACAGCGATACCATCTGATTATGTAGTCGGCAGCTCGTAAAGAAACGCTCCTCTCGAAATAAATTACGTCCCGAGATTAGATCGACTCCACGATGAGACATCATTTTTTATAGCACCGTTGAATTTAAAACCAGTAGCGAGGTAATAAATATTTGGAACATATTATATTTTATGCTAAGAGATTACATTTCAACACAATCGGGACCCAAGCGAAGGCATTACGTTTTATGAGGTGAGTAATGCAGCGAACAAACGATTTTCTGAGAGTTTAATATGTAATTATTTCAAGTCGTAAGGTATAGGTATATATGCCAAAAGAAAATGACAATATAAACGAAATAAATAAGCATTTAGATATAAACATTTATAAATCTAACGCATTTAGAGAAGGAACTAACTTAAAGTTTACAAACAATAATTATTATGATGGTGCAGGCGTAAAAAGTGAGCACAGGTGTTGCAACAAAACTCTAGTATCGTGTATCGGATTTCACCGAGCACGAAATGTCGGACAAGCCCTATCCGTAATTGCTATTGGCTGTGAAACGCCGGAGACATATCAATTAAAATAGCAGCTCGGCCAGCCATGCCAGGCACTCCAGTAACCGGTGAACTGCGAAAATTGGATGAGGCTATTTATTGTCTTTATGAAAATAACTATTATAATATGCATTTGATTTGAAAGTGATTTGAATTTGAAGAAAAATACTTTTGAGTATTCTTACCTACCGGCCTACCAAGTCATAGACTCAGACTGTTATAGGTGGTTTTCATTAGAGCTAGATTTGTAAGATATAAATGAGCATAATAAATTATTAATTTTTGTTACTACTTGCCAAAATGTGTGTATTGTTTTTAATTAATCTTATGGATAACTCAAAATGATAACTTATAATACAATAATAATATTATGTCGAACCACCGTCACCGTCTTCTTTTGAAGTACAATAATTTCAATCGATGTTCCTTCTGTGAATTTCTTTCATATAAAAGCAATTCCAAGATACAATTCAAGCAATATAAATCCAAAAACATCAAAAGATTCGTGTTAATATACAAGAGCTATAAAATCCAGCAATCACCATATAAGCTGTAGAGTGTAGATCCATAAACAAATAAATGTCCAATATCGAATTTCGTATCGTTTTACCGCATCCATTTGCTTTTTATAATTCTCAGTAACTGACAATATAATATGACCAACATTGTCCATTTAAGGTGCGTTTAGCATTTATAAATATACCTCTATAAAGCCTTCAGCTACATAATGGTCTGTTGTGGCTGTTTATATTATAATCTTATTACGTGGGACGCATTTTAAGTTAGTAATTGAGGAAAGTGCGGTTAGAGGTGTGTGAGCTTTGTCACGTAAAAAATTGATCAAAACGACATCACGTATAATATATTATGTTTTTCCACTATATGTTCAAGTGTTTTTTAACATTGTTGCTTTTCGGTTTTTTACAAATGTAACAACTCTGACAATTTCATACTTCTACACATTGTGAATTGTGATCAATTGACGCAATAATATGCTGAAGTCTTAAAAAATCTTAATAATCGCAAGGACGCTACCACTTCTTATCGTGCATGTTATTGTACTCCTTTATATTTAAGTACAACCAAATCATAACATTCATTTTGATGGTCGACTTATTAAACTACATAATATTTAGATATGTTTTATTTCTTCTTTCTGCACGTTCTTTTCTTCTCTGTCGTCTATGCCCTATGGGGATTGGGGGGACATGTCATGCCTGTATGGAACTAGCATTTACAACATGAATAGCTGTTTAACGAGAACATAAATAATCTCATAGTCGGCCGTATAGGAGCATAACTTTATAGCCCATTTTACTGGCAACCCAGTTTGAGTGAATTAAAGATTTATATTCCATGAACTGATTGTAAAACCATCGACAGCTTTTCTTGGAGAATAACAATTATTGTTTGTGTGGTACTATTCTTTAAGGTATAAATATATTATTCCTGAAATTGTGCTTTTGTAGGTCTTGGTGGACCAAACACGCTACGGTTTTGGTATTCTATATAATATGTAAATATTATATAAGTATAAATTTTATTGTACTACTGAAACTTAAAATTCGGCTTCCAAGATTTTGGAACAAAGGCTGGGTGCAAGCAAACGTCCACCTTAAAATCCAAACTGCTTTTATTACAAAAATTGATTTATATTTGTATATTTCTCCCACTTCGCATATTATTTATTTATTTCAGATCAACACAGCCACATAGCCCGAGCATATATCGGCACTGCCAATATGGCTGACTGACATATTTTAATTATTATTTTATTTTCTTCTAATGAAATATGTATTTTAATAAAATATCTTAAAAGATTTTGTAATTTCCTTTTCTGTCAAAAACCGTTGGTTTAAACACTGAAAATACAAGCTAAATTGGTCAGAGCAAACTGTTGGGCATGTGGCACTTCTTGCTCCACTTCCCAATGGTCTTGAAAGGCATTTTTATTGCTGCGACTGATTTAATTAAGGCTGATGTCGATTGTGACTGCTACTTGATATGTACGGCGTACAACCTAATCCGCGATGCTAAAGTAAGACAGGCGTAGTGCCATTCCGATAGATTTACAACTGAGCTGACGGTTTAACGATAATACGCATTTACGACTATTTATGTGTATTTATGCATATTTACGGGCGCCGAGAAAGCTAGCCGGTTTAATTGTGGAATAAAATTGAATTTATAGTCGTTGATTTACGTTTTAATAGCGCTCACGGCATTTTATGATGTACCACTCAGGAAATAGAACAGCTAGGAGGCTATGAATGTTTCATAACCTAGGTCTTATGGCTTTTGCATCGGAGTCCTCATTTTCGGCTACTGTAGGATCGTATTAATTATCCTGTGGCTTAGTGAGATTACAGCTAGATTCAGCAGCACTAACTTGATCAACCTTACTTCTACCAAGTACCAAGTAAAGGAAGTGACACAATATTTTGTAATTGAGATGTTGTATCAATTAAAAGATAAGAATCATTGCGTAGACTTATTCAAAACGAATTGATTCTAGAGAGTATTAGTTTTAAGTGAGCATTGTCTTTCTTACAGAAGTTTGGACTGCATATTTTCAAATTCCTCCCAAATTGTCGTACATATCTGTATTACAATCATGTGAATTCCAACTAGAAAGTCTACCAGTCACGACTTTTACTCAATATTCCTTGATTTAATTATTCTTCGCTGGCTGTAGCCACCAGCCATGTCCGCCATGACAAATCGTGCCGATACGAAATCCCAACAAGTACTAACGATGTTTGCGCGCGTGACGTGAGCTGGAGCTTGCATCACAAATCCGTGTCACCAGCTGCGCTTTCTTCGGCTTTGTTTTTGTTGATGCCACACTATACGTCAAACTGTTGTTGTTGGAAATCCTTACCTTTAACTTAATAATATTTCAGATCATTATCTGCTTTAAGCTTAGACTCTGGATTAACATAATATTATTATAAAATTATTTTATCGCAACACACCGAATAAACTCACAGGGAAGATTTTCTTTTGTATGTCTAATATAAAAGCTAAAATAGGCATGTTTCATCATATCAAAAACATTAAAACAACCCAAAAATGCGTAGCAAAACCACAAAATCTTGCAGAGCTAGAATTAGAACTGTACTAAATCTAATTCATGAAAAAATGTTGATTTAAATTCAGAACAGTTAGTCCCGTGTTAAGCACAAATTGTCCTCTATACACTGTTCACCATTTAAATGGGTAGTGAACCATAAATCAATATTTACCTGCCGTAGATAGCGGCAGAATGATTGATGTTCCACTTCCATCCTGTTCCTGCTTCCTGCTGCCACCCTCGCCCTTTGTGTAGCCCTTTCTGTGACCGCTTTGCAGGTGACAGTTTTATTAACACTTCTTGTGGTTTTATGGCGCAGGACCCGGTATACATGCAGACGAATTAGATTCCCTATAAAGCTGGTCTTTTACCAGGATTTTTCTAATCCTATTAAAGAAGCTTTCACACCTCATCAATTTGGTTCCACGGTACGTAAGGAGTTTCGAACCTGTGACCTCCAGGCTCCAGCTTAAGCGAAGCTTTAACCAATGAACCATTGAGGGCGTCTAGCAAGAGGTGATGATTTGGTGAGTAATACGCAAGGTAATATAACTAAAGCTTGTCTACTTAAGTTATATCTGTCGTGGACAAAATAAGTGTTTGTAACAAATCATGGTGGGAGGATGTTGAATTGTTGACGGTGCGATCGCGGACGCGGATTGAATGCAAACCTGAAGCACCTTCATAACAAGCGTCTTGGCTTAACGTGCATAGTGCGGAGAGGGACTTTCTTAGGCTTTTCGTTTCGGAAAGTGATTCTATTCCTACTGTCGTATTTTTGTAGTACTAATCAGATTCAATATTATTGAAAAATGGCATATTGAAATGGAATAACCTTTTATGACCAATGATGGACCAATGCAAGCCATGATGAAAGGGCATTTGTCTCGAAGTAGCTTTTGCACATAGTAAACAGCTTCACAATCATGATGGCAAAGCTTATCTATCTAGTAAAGAGAGGTCGACTTGACGTTTGCAATCAAAGCAACGCTATCGGGAAATACTGGTAGCAAATTTGAGCACACTGATAGAAATAGCATTTGTCTGTCTTGTGCTTTTACTAAAAATCATCATCATTGAGGTATTAAGAAATTGGTTTAGTTTTATGTGCTTCATGCTTTATTTACTGGCTATAACACCCAAAAATATATTTAAAAGTATTTTAAATATATGGCTACCAGTTCTCTTAATTATCCTGCTTTTTATCGCAAATTGCACAACTTGATACGGCTTTTTTACAGCGAAATATCACAGTATTGACAGCAAGTCATGCTCATCAGCCTACCTTCGTGGTTTAATTTCCGTGCTGAAATATAAGTAAGTCCGTTTCCACCGCTCACGGGGGCTTGTTAGCCGCGGTAACAAGTGACGCCTGTCGCCGCCAGTCGGAAATGCCAATATAACTGCAGATACAACGCCCACAATGGATTTCATTGGCGTGCTGTGAAAACCCCGAGCAAAAATCACTTTTACATACACAATAAGCTGGGATAAAGATATGAAAATATGAGGGGAATTAGATGCTTAATTAGCTTTTTAAATTATGGAAGTATGCTGACAGATTAATCTTGTGATGGTGCTATTTCATCAAATGTTTTTTTTTTGCAGTAAATCACTTTTTCCTGCAGGCTGCAAAGTGAAATTAGATATTTTGAAAAAGCTCCAATATATCGTTTGCGGTGGACAATAACAAAATTGTAAATCGTATTAAATAAACACGTTATCACTTTATTTGAAAATAAGAACATTTTGTAGTTGCAATAAAATAAATCATTTTATATGTTTTTATGGAGCCTCCTACGCGAGTGTGAAAAAAGCTTTTATCTCCGTCGTGATAAATATACGACACCGACGATTTTGTGGTCATTAAACATTTCCATGAAGATTATGGTCTAAGTTTCAGAGAAATAAAACGAGAGCTAAACGTTTACGCAGAAGCCAACATAAATACCTGGACCTCTGATCTCATCGCGCCGTCCCTTTCACTCCGCAGACTAATAAATAACGACAGAAAGGGTTAGTAATAATTCACTCGGCACGATTGCGGCTTCGATATTTTCGTCGTCACGATCATAAAGTTGTCGTGATCGAAGCGGCGTAATGCGAGCGAGCCCACGACAGATGCGAGTGGCAATTGGCACGATTACATTTATCGCATGTTTCGCGAGCTTGCTTTGGACGCTTCCTGTTACTGCCGGAGGTTTTAATTTAAGGCCCTATAGACCCAATTTTACATGACTTTGAATCAATAATAAACAAACAAATAGTGACTATTAAAAGCCAAAAAAAAAATACACATTGTTGTTTACTTAATGTACTTTGACAATTTGTGGTTCGAAACATAATATCGAAAACTTCACTCGATCAAAAATAACTCCGAAGAGGAGGCTAAATTCGAATATTTTGTGATATTTTTTTTATTTTTCATGAAGCTTATGATAGTTTTACTTTCAAAAATCATATCTACGAAAAGCTCATAAGTTAAAGAAGAATAATTTGTGGTTACATTTTGCATTTTGGTTTATTTATCAAAGAAAAAAGGTTTTTTTCTCCTATTTCGCCCTATCAAGTACGCGGCGAGCGTCGTAACCGCCATTGTACAAGGCGCGCTGACATGAATCTTATTTTAATGTCCTTTACGTCGATATTCGTACTGACAGACATCGACCTGCTAATTTTCGGGTCTATAGGGCCTTAACTGACGAAAGTTAAAAAAAAGTTTCTGGTAGATCGACTTCAAAACAGCTGAAAACAAAGCTACATCAAGAAAACATAATGACGATGAAAAGCCAAAGCTTATTAGAAGACCTATAAACCTAGTATGCTAGGTCCTATAAAATACAAAATGGATTACTTTAAGCCCAGTCCAGCTGCTAGACAATTTACTAAATATTACTGTTGCTGCAGACATGATAGCAGAAAATGACATGATTATGTTCACTGATACACTTACTGGTAATGACAGAGATTAAATTAACGTCCTTTATGCATGAAAACCGGCATTACTAGCGGGCAATTTCGCATAATGTCTCTATTAAGTTAAAGATATAGTCGACGCTAGCATAATTAGTATTTTAGTTCGGCATTTCGCTACACAAATTAGACGGCAAATCGGGTATCGCATCGTATACACTATCTTCGTAATCGTCTCGCTCGCTTAGCGAATGACTGCCACAAATAACATTGATGTACGATTATAGCTTGGAGTTTTTGTGTCACAAGCTTTAGGTTGTAACGTTTTTTGTACTTATTTCAAACTCTCAAATTGTGAATTTTACTCCCAATAATGCCTTCACCGATCGGAGACAGAAATCGATTCTCTAGAATCGATTTCTGTTTGAAAGGAAAATCAGATTCTAATTTTTAACAACCGGGAATATTTAGTGGCAAAGCTTACTAGGGCAAAGCGGAATGATACTTATGTTGTAAATATCCAATCCACCATCACTAGACCAACCAACTCTTTTTTTTTGATGCGCAGGGGAATCCCTTTAGGGTGCCCCGGGTTGGGGATGTGCCTCAGTTAAGCTGAAGCACCCCGGGGGTATGTGGGACTCCCGACTTCGGGTTTACCCACTAAAACCACCTGCGGTTTGCCTTCAGCCGTATACGGTGGGATATCCTGGATCTGTCTAACAAGACCAACCGTACCTTATTTTACCATAACTGACTAGACGCGTGCAGTGCTATTATAACATCGAGCAACGTCATACTATATTGCATCGATCAGATTATCCAAGCAGCAGCTTATGACTTGGGCCACGTATCGCGAAACGTACGGGGTCAAACGCGCCGTCTTGCAGAATAAACACCAATATATCCTACTGTAATTGTATTAAACGCGACTTTATTGTTCGCCGAATGTATTTACACGTTTATACGTTTCGAATTGCCCTCGTAAATTGCCCGCCATGTTTAATACCGGAAAACATAAATATGGTGTATTTATAATAATTCTTTGTGTAATTATTTTTTTACCTTGTGCATACATTATGGTTATTTCGAAGTTTTACAATTTTTATGTCACCTCATTTTTTAAGTAAATAAGGTCAATTTAAGCTAAAAATAGAATTAGAATTCTATAATGAAAAACGTCGGCTTCTTACTAAATAATTTCCGGAACACTTACTAAATTTTAATTTCGAAAAACATTACAAGTGTTAATTAGGGTTCCGTAGCCAAAATGGCAAAAAACGGAACCCTTATAGATTCGTCATGTCTGTCTGTCCGTCCGTATGTCACAGCCACTTTTCTCCAAAACTATAAGAGCTATACTATTGAAACTTGGTAAGTAGATATAGTCTGTAAACCGCTAATTTTTCCATTCTTGTATCAAAATCTTAATAGATTTTGATACAAGAATGGAAAAATTATTAAAAATTTTAGGGGTCCCCATAGGTACAACTGAAACAAAAGAGAGACTCTTCCAAAATGTGTGTCCCCCCCTCTAACTTCTAAAGTAGGGGCATGATAATTCTAAAAAAAGTATATAATGTACATTACTATAAAAACTACCAACGAAAATTGGTTTGAACGAGATCTAGCCCGTAGTTTTTTTTTATACGTCAGAAATGATAAACCTTAATTTGACTTTCATTATATCAAGAATGAAATATTAAAATAAATCAAAAACCTTATAATTTCATATAAATAATTCTTATTGCTGCTGCGGAACCCTTCATGGGCGAGTCCAACTCACACTTGGTCGGTTTTTTTATTGTTAATGATGTCAGTTTTCCGATAGATTTTCCAAAAGAAAGGACTACTTTCTGCACTGTCCTTAGAAGAAAGTAGATGACAGCATGAAGGAACCATGATTCTTTTTAATTAGTATAAATAAGATGCGGTAATTGATAATGTGTGGCTTATCAGACACGAAACAGGTCTGTAACCCTGAACTACAATAAAGATTATGTAGGGAGTTAATGAAACAGTAATAAAAACTGTTTATGCTTACATCGTCCCCCCAAATACAATTTACAATTATCAATTTCATGGAAATAAAGCTCTTACAACCAACGTAGTAGTGGTCGAAATCGTCTAAAGTTCTAAACCATTGAAGTCGATAAGGTCGTGTGTACGAATACGTTTGTTAGCCGATAGCAAGGGAACATTGGGTGATTAAATTTTTATTACTGTGTGTGGGTTTTTATTTAATCCATAAATTAAAATAATCTGTTTTTGTGTTTGTAAGTATTAAACCATTTGGTGTGTGTTTAAACGAGGAACAAGCAATTATCTGTACTTATTAATAATTTCGTGCAGGGGTACGGTAGACTCGATTGAAACCTTAAGTGAATAATAGAAAATAAAAAAATATTGATTTCGAGTCGACAACTTATATCCGCAAAATTCGGATTTTGGAGTATTTCGTTAAATTCTAATGGCACTGACAATAAACCATTTTTATATTTACCTACGGGTCACCAAATGGCGGAAAGCGATCCGCATCCGGCACCAATGTTTCACTCCAAACTTCAGAAAGTCTATAATAATAATTAGAGCCTACAAAAATAAAAAAATGTCACTTTTCTCTGTGGCTCAGTGGTAAGCGCGTCGAACGCTCAAGCCAGGGATCGCGGGTTCGAATCCCGCCGACGGAGCAAAAAAAATGTTTTCAATGTTCCCGGGTCCAGGATGTGTATTAAATATGTGTATGATATAATAAATATCTTAAATATATGTATAAGTAGTATAAAAGTATTAAATATATTTCCGTTGTCTGGTACCTGTAACACAAGTCCTTTAGGTACTTAGCACGGGGCCAGACTAACGTGGTGTGAAGCGTCCATAGATATTATTAGTATTATTATTATGTTTTTAAGTTTTTTACTTCTCCACTAGGGGTGCTTCACTAAAGCTGCGGGCTTGTGACCAAGCGAAAATCAAGTAATCGACAGGAATTTTCTAACGATTCGGCATGTATTAAGAATTACAGCCTTTTGAAGTGTGATATAAGTGAGTGGGTGAATGTTGAGTGTTTTGAGACTACTGTGTAATGTTTTTGGGATGATTCCGGTACTTGATATAACTATTGGTATGGTTTTATTATTATTATTATTTTCTCATTGATATGCCTTTGTAAATTCCGTAATTATCCTTGCTTAATATTTTTTTTGTGTGTGGACCGCGTAGGTCATTGCATTTCTTAATAATTATGGACCCCTCCAGCAAACGGAAGCGCAGATCTGCGCGGACGACACGTAGGTCATTTTTCGCTAAAATAAATCTTTTCACAAAGTATTACCGTGTATTATTGTTTGCATTCTATTCCCAGTAAAATAATCTTCCATAGACAACATTCAATCCTTCAAAATTGGCGGCCATTTGTCGACTAGACTCTTTCCAAATTTGAATTTTTTCAAATTTGGAAAATCTCGGAAAACGACGGGAACAGATTCGCGCGGCGTTCCGCGTGCTGGAGGAGATAATTTTAGAATGTGTGGTGGTAGTCCTATAGGCGTTATAGAATTTAGGAACTCTACAGGATAATTTAAAACATCATTAATTGGTGACCACTGAACTAAGCTATACGTACCTATCTATGTTTTTTTTTATAAAATAAGGGGACATACGAGCATACGGGTCACCTGTTGGAAGGCAACTTCCGTCGCCCATGGACACTCGCAGCGTCAGAAGAGCTGCAGGTGCGTTGCCGGCCTTTTAAGAGGGAAAAGGGTAATAGGGGAGGGTAGGGATAGGAAGGGAAGGGAATAGGGGAGGGTGGGGAAGGGAATAGGGCAGGGGATTGGGCCTCCGGTAAACTCACTCACTCGGCTAAACACAGCGCAAGTGCTGTTTCACGCCGGTTTTCTGTTAGAGAACCTGTGGTATTTCTCCGGTCGAGCCGGCCCATTCGTGCCGAAGCATGGCTTTCCCACGTATAAATTTATTTATTCACCAAATAAAACAATATACATTATACAGTTACAAAAGCTTAACTTAAAACAGCATTTAATCCAATGAGGTTTGTGCAATGCTGCGATAGTCTTATTCGCAGATGTGGTTATAAAATAACACAAATACAATATATAAGTTGGTATTACATAGTTATTTCATCTCTTCTGTCTTGCTTACCTTTAATATTTCTTGAGAAAAGATGACTACACAAATATTTAGCTACATTTTGTACCTAGATGTGTATTGAGTAACAAGTTTACGCGAGCGAAGCCGGGTTTTCATCTAGTATTAAAATAAACGCTAACGGATCGCACGCGATGTGGTTTATACCTACATTTAAATATTTTTTCCTTGGATCTCCGATGGAAAAAATATTACAAGTTACAACACAATACGCAAAAAAAATTGGCCACTATTTTAAAAATTTCGGAGTTTTGACGGGCATGTGAAAGAGTCACACAGCTGTTGTGTTTTGTATTATTTTCCTAAAATTGTGTTAGCTGGGTTTTTAATGTGTAATATTGGTAGAATATTAACCATTAGATATTCGTGTTCATGCACAAGTGTAGGAAAGTGATGTAATATCCAGAAACGTGCTATTTTGTGTTCCCTCCAAAACTCCATCGAAAGTTTCAGTAAAGCGTCTACCACTTTACTGAATCGACCGACTTGACTCCTTGACTGTATTGACTTTTACTTAGACTTTGACTAGACTTAAGACCTGACGATACATGAAAACGATGATGAAAAACATAACAATAGTACTACAAAAGACATGGCTGTATTTTGCCTGCCCCTAATGGGACGAATCAAACCAAAAAAAAAACAAAAAAAAAATGAAAAATTTCTGATATTACTCAAAATAAAGCCAGTGAACTGTATAGGTCTACCAGAATCTGATAGCAAAAAGTGAGAAAATGAATTGACTCTAGCCATACCGGGGTAATAGGAATAAAACATTTTCATCCTTTTTTTATTCCTTTAGTGGCTTAATATGTGTGTGATTTGTGAAACATGCAAATATAAAAATTTATCCAATGATCAAGGATATTTTTTGAAAATCTGCTGTCAAAAATTGCCATCAGATTCTGGTAGACCTATAATTACAACTTGTTTCTTAAGTCATTGAATTACAATAAGACGTAATTGAGTAGAACAAATAATTTGAAAAATACGGTCCGAGTCGGAAAAAGGCGGGAAGGAACATTCATCAAAGTCGCGGCCATCTTGGATTTCCTGTCAAATAACAATGAGAATTAATAGAAATAGTTGAACGGAGGCGCGGGTGGTGACAGTTTAAAATTTAATATTCATCACAAACGGTGACGAGCCGACTTAATGAGGGTTAATAAAGAATTAGAGCTCGGGGAACTCCACAGATGTTCTGCCTATTCGGAACAATATTTTCCTTTTGTTTTTCTAACTGATACAAACGGTCAGCATTTTTGTAATAAGAAGTTAATTTAAATTTTAATGACAATCTAAATTTTAATTGTAGAATAATCAAAATGTTAACAATTTGTAAGTAATATAATATAAATTGATAAACATCTGCAATCGTTTCCAGTAATCTCAATTCTGTTTCTTTTTTTAATTGGAGGTATCTTACTTTCAATATCTTGCTTTTCATGAACCAAATCATTGCATAATGATTGAAACAGTATGCCATGAGGAAACTATAAACATTAAACGTGCTTTAAAAAGTAATGAAAATAGATACAATGCGTGTTATGTTTCACAGGAATCACAACAGACTGAAAATTAATGTCACAAAACTCGATAATTTATTAGAAACGATAACGATTTTTTATTTGTTTTAAGTAATAAAGTCTATTTGGAAGGTCGTGAATCAATCAAAGGGGAGCTATAATTTTGTGCGCGCGCGCAGTCCGACAGTTTATCGGAAAACAGACGTAAATCATTGCGATAATAAAGTCGGATTAGATGATGGATACCGTGGACTGTTTTGTTTTTACGTTGTCTTGGAGTGTTATCTTAACTTCCTGTTTTCTAGCAACGCTGCCAAAATTATTCTACCTATAGTACGGTCACAGGAGAGAAAGAAAATTTTCTCTCTCTATCCTGTCCATTGTTCTTCTCCACTCATTGTTATTTTCATATACATACAAAAATATATGCCTGGTTTCACGTTGTGATAATAATATGCGGACAAAAATATTGGTAGGTATTTCTACCAATATTGTTGTGAATATGTGAAAAATATAAGTACTATTGTATCTGTACCGACCAAGAATTGACCAATTCTTGTCAATTTTCTTCCTTCGACTGAACTTTATAATCATTTTACTGCTTATTAAAATTAGTATATGTGCTGAACTACGTGCTGAATGATCATACTATAAAGACGTAAGTACTTTTTTGTAATAAAATTGGTCTTTCTATTTTGTCCCCAACTTTGACCAAGAGATTTATAAGGATCTAAGGAAATGAAGTCCACATTCCACTCTTGCGAAACTGATCTTTTAACCCCATCCATACCATCAATAAAATCAATAACTATTCCAAGGTTTATGCCATCCTCAATGATGTTATATGGCATGCACATAAAATACACAATCGGATAGGAATCTATTATCGATAAATCAGCGCTAGATGACGATTGAGCAATAAATATCAATGAGTCGAATGTGTACCAAACACACGATAACTGTCAAACGCCCGCCATATTCGACGCCATTTTGATTTATTTAAATTTGGAATAGCTGATGATGGAATGTGTTGACGTTTGATAGAAGGACCAATCAATGTTTGTCGTTGGTTTGTCGTATTTCCGATTGTTATTTTAACAATATTCAAAATGATAAAGCCAATCGAGTAATTAATTTTGACGAATTGATGTATCGTGTCAAAAATTGAATGGAAGTTTCGGCAGGTAATATGACTTGCTAGAATAAACGTGAAAGTGTATATATTCAGCCTGTCCACCATTTCACGTTAAACCAATTTGATGAAACATGGTATGGAAACAGTATTTAACAGAACTATTTTTATTACTGAAAAATGTACAGTTGCAAAATGATGTCTACACAAACTTGTTAAAATTTTGTCGCGATGATCAAATAATCAAATGATCAATCAATCAAATAATTATGTGATCATTTATTATTATAATTTTTTGACCACAATTTACTATTCTAGCTCAAAATATGTCACCTAAGTCGTCTCTATGCCATAATATAATCACAACTATCCCATGGCTGCAGCGTTCGGGGAAAGGTAATAAAAAATATTTCCCGCTGCATCTCGCAAATTGCCCGGCGGCGCGCTGTCAGAGCTGACAGCTGTCAACTGTCAGGCAACTGTCAGCTCGCTGTCACAGAGACGCGCGCCGGGCGCCGATTTACATAAAACTGCTAAATGACAATTAAAACTGCTCGTTTTTGTACACCGCTGTAATTAAGTTCAACTGCTGAAATGGTTCATTTACAATGGACTACGCGTTTTCAAAGCAAACTTTTGTAACATGATATGAATTATAATTTAACTTTCGAACATGCAGTTATAAAACCAGACGTATAGAATAGACCGTTCTTATGGTTGATAGTAAAATATCAATCCGGAGAACATAATTCCTAACTTTATTATTCGTAAGGATACGATTACGCTGATCTATCTTAGATTAACGTATCCTGAAGCTTAAGTAAAAAAGGAAGCCCACAAGATACAACTAATCGCCAACTTCGATAAACTAACGTCGATCTTAACCCATATTCCGAGAACACATTTTATGCTCGTAAAAATGTATAGGGAAATTTAATTCAGCAGTAAAGCGCGATAAGCGGCGAATGTGCATATAAAATTTATCACCAAGTTAACTCCTAAACAGGGTATCCATAACCGCGCGGCTATCGCGATGATGCGCTATTAATACGCCAGATACGACGGTAATGCGACGGTGTATTAGGGATCCTTCAGACTGTCTGCGATGGAGAAAATACAGAAGGAGATACAGTCTCTTAGATTTTAGATGTACATGAAAATCTTAAAAAATCGAGTCTGGTATACGATTTGAGTTCAGGGGAGTAAATAGAAAAAGCAGTACATCTACACGTGTACAAACTGCTACTACATACTACTACAACCTATACAAAATAAAATAATCCTTCGATCGGAGGTTCTAGGAATTCCTATTGTATCCTTTTGTTCTCGCGAATCGCGATCACCGGTGCTCGCGCGGGGCCTGAAGGAATAATATGCATATTGTCAATTTTCAATAAACAGGATGTCATAAACTGAACTGTGTAAAAGTGAATATGTTTCATAATAATTATACAAACTTCACAAAAATGAAAATATGTAACAGAAGAAATAGTAGGAACATTATATTTTGTATGTTTATGTATTTATGTTTATTTAAAAGTTGTGACATTTTGTTAGATAAGTATATTATTAATAATTATGGACATTTACTCGTTTTTCCATTATAATTTAAACAAACATTATAACTTTAAGTTAAGATAATATCTTATAACTAGTTCATCATCTGGCTAATGTATCTGGCTACACATGACGTAATGCACAAATTTTTTACTTATTTCAAATAATTTTTTCGGCCCTAAAGCCTCCATTTATGCAAAAAAACGGCATTTGTTTACTGTTAGTTATTGTCTTCTTCCACTCATGTATTCATTTAATATTAAATGTTTTTTTAATAAATTGTCTTACTCTTATCGATACTTTTAAGTTTATTAAGACTTTAAACATACATAATAGAAGAAACAACAATCGCAGCGTTTTCCCTCCCGTGTGGAGCGCCTTAACTTAACCCGACCCCACCACGTACAGTATATTAATACCCCACTTACCACTTTATGTAACTGAAGGCTGCAGTAATTGTTTAGGGTTGTACCGCCGTAACTTACGGTAATTCACATTCGGCGATCGCTTATGCGCTCGCCTCGCCAGAATTCATTACACGATACACAAACAAATTATTTTTACATAAAATAAGGCTGATGTTGATAAAATTCAACAGTTTTTACGAGATAACTAAACAAATTCACACTAATACTAGAATTAATGAGAAAGTGAGATAGGAGAGAAATTAATGAGAAAGTATATGAACAGCTGATGTGAATGAAATCTGAACATTGTGTAACTATCCTTTGCAATATTATTTAGTTGATATTTTTTATTCAGAAAAATGTAGGTTTAACCGAGGTTTAACCGATGTAGGCGTTTCCGAGCACACTACTAGCTCTATTTTTAAAGAAACCTCGCCCTACGATCTCACAAGTCACAGCACACAAATTCAATATTGGATAGAACAACCCTACAAAATATTTACCCTAAAAAGCATGTAGATTTACAACTTTAAGAGCCCTCGGCAGTTAACCCTAAAATTGCCGAAACCGCATAAAAGTTGAAGGTCGCCTAGTGGCTGTTTGCCTCAGTTACTGACAAACGCTTTCTTCTTTTATGGCAGTGCCTCGTTACTCATAAATCATAATATTGGCTGAAACTACACCATTTCAGCGGCATTTATAAAGAGAATAGTTTGTGTTACAACTTACAGGCTACATCGTTTTTCAATTGGGAAAGTCTCGTTTATTTACTAGATCAGTCTTTCCCAAAGTGAGCGATAACGCCCCCCTTTTTTATTAAATAAAGGGGCAAACAAGCAAACAGGCCACCCGATGGTAAGCGACTACCGTCGCTCATGGACACTCGCAACATCAGAAGAGCTGCAGGTGCATTGCCGGCCCTTTAAGAGGGAATACGCTCTTTTCTTTAAGGTTTGTAGGTCGTATAGGTCCGGAAATACTGCTGGTGACAGTTAGTTCCAGAATTTTACAGTGCGCGGCAGTACGTGGAAGACTGCCACTCATCAAGGTGATGAGGATGGGATGTTTTTCGCGTGGGACGATGGCGAAAAGTTGCAGGTGGTATGATTCCGAACAATTCCTCAGAGCACTCCCCGTGATACAACCGATAGAGGATGCAGAGTGTGACATCACAATACTTTAAGTATTGTGATGTCACACCTTTGGTCCCAGCAGAAAACCAGTGCAGCAGAGTCGTTGCTAAATCAGAGCTGGGTCCAGTTTTGACGTTACACAATTTTATATTATTGTAATTTTGTGTTCTTTATTTTTAACCGACTTCCAAAAAACGAGGAGGTTATAATATGTTCGGCTGCGGTTGTATTAGGTTTCACTCCAATTTGGTACCATGTTCACAAAAGTGGTGACCTGATGATGGGATCCATGAGTAATCGAGGGAACTCCTCGAAATTTATATGGAAACATATAGTGATTTTGGTTTCATAAGAAGCATCCTAAGCATATGCTAGCAAAACGCAAGATTTTGCTTAAAATTTAGTTTGTTATTATTTTTAGCAATATTCCGCGAAATAAACTTCCACCTTTAAATAAATGAGTGAGTGCACGCATAGGCCTGCGTACAGCACCTCCCTCCTCCCACACTGCCTATGCGTACACTCGCATGCAAGAACTTGCAAACACCACCACCACACAAGCAATAATGTTGGCAAATCCGTGCAAGGTGCTCCGGTGTTGGAGCGAAACGCACGTCGAGGTTTTCAACCTGCATGGTGGTGAGGGGCCTTGCACGGATTTGCCAACATTATTGCTTGTGTGGTGGTGGTGTTTGCAAGTTCTTGCATGCGAGTGTACGCAGTGAAGCTACATCTCGGCGTCCAAGCTGTTTGAAACACTATGGCAGTCAACAATTCGAGCGGCCCTTCGTTGGATACGATCCAGAATGAGCAGTTGGTATTTTGGCGCCCCTGCCCAGAGATGAGAACAATATTACATATGAGGCCGAACCTGCGCCTTGTAGAGTTGTAGGCGTTGGTCCGGACTGAAGTACTGTCTCGCTCTGTTAAGAACACCAAGCTTCTTCGATGCCAGTTTGGCCTTACCCTCTAGACTCTAGAGTCTAGATGATATCGGAACTGGACTTCGCTCGATATGTTGACGCCAAGTATCTCAATGCTAAGGGAGATGGTTAAAGATGTGCCCTCGAAACTGGTTGGTGGTTTGGTGACCTTGTGGGCGCTGAATGTCTAAAGGGAACGGGCGGTGTGGAACCCAGTAAAAATGGGGGAGTTGTGTAGAGGCTTGGGGGGTGGTTTATTTCATCTGGATGCATTTTAAATTGATACAATGGTTAAAACACAATTTGTTCTCAAAGTAGGCAGTAGACTAAAAAAGTTTGGGGATGCCTGTACTAGATGGTAGTTGTTGCCTGCAACTCCACTATACCGTAATTTGTTTATAGTTCGGGAACCGCACCGTTTTTATGGATTAAAAAACTTTTTGTTCATTCCCGAGACTTTAAATATCTTTATAGGTACTGAATTTGATTATAATTCAGGTTTCACACTTTTGACATTAAAAGTAAGTAGTGTGGATAATAAGGATTTATCATTTGCACATAGATTATTATGGGTTTTTTATAGTACAATAGATGCCGAAAAGTAAAAATAATTACACATTTATTACTCCGGAACATGTACATTTTATCAAGACACATTACCTCTAAAGTTATGACGTAAAATAAAAATTTTAACAATAATATTTAATGCTTAACCTGACAGCGGAATAATTTTTGTACTTATGTTATTTATGAAGCCATTTAAAATATTTACGTACTTAAATGATATTAATTTGCTTAAAATTAAAATTTTAAAATAATTATTACTTACATTATTCTAATTTATCAAATGTTTTTGTTCTACTAAGTACCTACTAATTATTAAAAACTATTTAAAAACAAAAGTACTCGTGTAAAACATGGTGATGTAAAAGATTTTAAGCAATTTTCGAATTGTTCTTTTCTTTAAATAGGTACATACCTACTTATTAGATGACGTTGCGCCAAAATTAGTTTATCGCGCGGGAACCGTACATTTTTCCGGGATAAAAAACTATCCTATGACCTTTCTCGGGACTCAAAGTATCTCCATGCCAAATTTCAGCAAAATCGGTTCAGCGGTTTGGGCGTGAAGAGGTAACAGACATGATATTATTAACAACAGTAGATATCTATAACAATAAATATTTATCCATATTATGTAAATTAAAATTTAAAAGTACCACACACGGTTGCTACTTGCTACCGGTCGGGACTCGGGGCGTGTGACGTAAACGAGCGGCGGTCTCCTGTTGCGAGGTGTCACATGAATCACTCGGCGTCGATGGACAGCGGCCCGGCCCTAATTTACCCCCGTGATGTAAATGAACGATGGCTTTGGTCATTTCGACGAGTTTTACTTCGGATAGATTTATTGCCTAGAATCTAGATGTTCACTATGAATTGTACTAGTTTTAATCGACTTCCGAGAGGTTGGACGTTTGGCTTGTGTTTTTTGTAATAAAAATACAGAAGTTTGAAGTGGTAGCAACATTTGGATGCAAAATTCTTTCATTAATTTATATATAATGATACGTGTAAAATAAGCAATAAACGGGACAGAAAGGCATATTTTGCGGAAGCGATTGTAGCACTTTAAGGCTTGAGTATATTAATATGTGCAATGGGCTGAGACCCCTGGCCTTGAACACTTCAAGGCACTAATTCCTGGCTTCAACAAGAAACTATCAGAATTAGTGCTCACCCTGGGTAGGAACCAATTAAGAATCCTTACCAGAAGCCTAACTGGGCACTGCAAGCTCAACATACACCTAAACAGAATGGGTATTTGTAGCATAACGACTTGCAGATTCTGTGAGGAGGAGGATGAAACACCTATTCACCTTCTCCTCGACTGTCCTGCTCTAGTACAGAGCAGGAACAGGCACCTTGGTCGCCACGAATACTCATCCACAGAGGAAATTCGTGGCACCAACCCCAACCATATCGTTCAATTTATGAGCAGTATTGGGTTGGGGATGATTCTCTAGTGCGAAGGAGTCACAATAGATCCTCATGGGTCGCAGTGACGCCAGGGCTACAGCGACCTGCCTTCTATTAAAAAAAAAAAAAAATATGTATCTAATACACTTTTCTGTAAAAATATTTAGGTCTACATGATTTTGTCCGGCATATTAGAGAAGTCACATGACAAGCAAAAAGAGCGCAGGCGGACCTTCTACCTACACGCTGAGTAAATATTATAACTAATAATTCATCATAATATTAAATCGGCTATATTTTGATAACAACCATTCCAAAGTCCACATGCATCTGCATTCTCCAAATGCAAGGAAAGCTACTCCGTGAAATAACTAAAGCTGTGGATACCTACAGTGGACATGTGAGGCACGAGGCATGTGTAATGTACGAAAGGCATTTCACACTTGATATGCGACCCCACGGCTACGTATATTAATCACTCCCCGTCACTCGACAATTTATGCTAATTATTTTGTGGTATTGTAATGAATGCAGATCGTAATAGATAAGATTGCACATGATACGAATGTTAATGCTGACATCGATGCTAGGTTTCTAAACAGCCTCGGTGAATTACCTGACGAGCTAGAAATAAATACTGACATAGTATGTTCTATACTTGTCAAGGAAATTTCTAATGCAGTAAAAAACAGACGTATTGAAAAGGGAAAAAACCGTAACAATATTGTAGCCACCTAGGTTATTTAAGTAGGTTCACATTTATTCTAACAAAATGCAAATTATTATGCATTGCATATTATAGATCAATTTTTTTCTTGTAGTGCATTGGTTTAGTCGATTATGATGAAAACAATAGTGTGTAACGATAATTTAGGAAGTTGACTGTAATAAGTCATATAGGATCGGGTAGGGAGCATGATTTGGCATATTTACGAGGCATGAAAAATGGCGTCAGAACTGCCAGTCATCAGGTCTATTGTAAGCAACACCATGACCGAATTTGATCCCGGATAAGTGCGTACTTTCATTAGCAGAAAAGCTATGACTCAAGGTAAGTATTACTAAAAATAATATTAAAATAATTAAAATAAATAAACATACATCAATTAATGTTTAAAAGTTAATCTAGATTGAGGATAAGATTCTTATTCATCATTCTTAAAGGCTTAAACCGAATAATCCTTATAGGATTAAGAAGCATTCTTTTGGTAGACAGAAACACCTGTTTTGACAAGTTGTGTTCTTCTTAATCGTATATTTTTTTATCATTTTCAATTATCGTCAGAGTTATCATATTTGCAACATTAGGATTCCTTTTA